>OY728140.1:563563582-564763582 GCA_963277665.1 Viscum album | reverse complement strand
TTCATTGGTTTTATTTGTATTTACCCTCCTAGGATATTGTGGTTTCGATTTGGTTTTTGGATGAACCTCAGTAATTTATTATGGGTGAGTGAGTTTTCTTATTCAACACGGTTTAGGGTATAGTCTAGTAGTTGTGACTCTATAGGTTATCAGGAAGGACTCATGTTAGAGAATCCATGATGATGTGTGTTGGTTTTAAAATAAAAAATGATTCAAGTTTTGAAAATTTAGGAAGGGGGTTTATACTAGTAATTTGATTTAAAGTAAATCATCAAAATATGAAAAATATAAAATATTTGATTTAAAATTCTAAAGTCTTAAGTTGAAAATATATTGTATTATTGTATAGTGATAAATGAGTTTCTCAAAAAAAATTAAAAGGATTCATGGGAATAGGGTTTCAAAATGGTTTCAAATGATATATTTTCCACTGATTTCAAAATAAAAAGATAATGTTTATGAAATTGTTTCAGATAATAAATTTCAGAAAATGTAAAAATTATTTAATTAAAATTTCAAATAAATAATGGGACATTATAAGATTAATTGAAAATAAATTGGGTTTGGAAATTTTCAAAATATTGTGGAAGAGGGAATTTGTTTTTTAAGATAATTTCCATATACTATTTTGAAACATAAAAAACTGACATGATCTAATTTCAAAATTCAAATGGTAAATTTTATTTCTAAAATTAAAATCAAGGATTTAAAAGATTCTTTATATGGGTAAGAATTTTTAAAAGTTGACTTTAAAGATTGTTTTTAGAATTGAAAATTGAGATTTTATTAACATTTGACATTTTATTTTTTTGGGTAGTAGTATTTCGAATTTATTTCATTGGGTTTTAATTCTATATATGGATTATATAGTATGGTAAGAGTTAAAATTTGGGTTTATCTAGAATAAAATTATTGTTTTTTTAATTAACTTTTTTCAAGAAAAGTTTCAGTGAATTATAGGAAGTTCATGTATTTAAAAAACTCAAAGTTCTATCTCCTATGGTTAAGGAGTGTGATCCTTCGATTCATGGTCTTTACCAAGAGTATCTGGTTAATTTTTGGTTTCCTTTTAGAAATAGTATTTATTTTCTATATTAATGTTTAATTATTAATTTAGTGGTTGAAGTAACATTGATTTTTGATTGGTGTTTGGTTTGTAAAATGTAGTTTTAGTTAGATTTTTTTTTTGAGATTTGAATTTTTATTTCACTTGATTATCCTTATCCTTGAGAGGTTATGGGGATAAAAAGTTCTATGGTTTGGTTGATTTTTCCATCCCTAGTTTAAGGTGTGTATTTTTGTTCCATTTGATGATTTAATTAAGGTTTAGAAAGTCCTAGGTTATTCTTAGTGGATTTGAGTAGAAATATGGAATTTTTGGGAGAACCATAGGATTTATCATGCCATGGCGGAATCTATGGTTTTCAAGAAGTACTATTGTATAACATGGGGAGGATAAAACACCCCTTTTAAGGGTGTGGTCTTGGGAATGAGGTGTTGTGAGTCTCCCTATAAACCAAAAATAGAATATTCTCACCAAGCCATGGTGAAAGGAGTAGTAAGTCTAAAATATACAAGGCTTTTTCTATGAATCATGGAGTGTCACTATGGTGGATCTCCAAGACATGGTGAAATTGATGTGACCACAACCATGTTGGGCATCGCCACACCATGTTGATGATTGTTCAAATTTACCCCAAATAAAAATCAAATCAGCAACTTCATATTTTGTGGGTGTTATGTCAATTGATGGGGGAAGATGAAATATTCATGGGAAGGTATTTAATATATCCTTGATTAAATTTTACCCTTAAAATTATATTAATATAGTCCTTCAAGATCCCTGGAGCATCCTTCTTTGGTGAGTGTACTTTCTTTTATATCTTAGTGAGATTTTGGAGGAGTTTCATTCTATATAATCATTATTTTTTATGGTAAGTGATTTTTTTCACCATTTTTTATCATCATTTTTTAGTATCGATATTATATTAATTATTATAAACCTTGTATTAGGGTTATTATTGATAGATCTGTGGGTTTTTATTTGAACTAAATGGATTTCTTATAAACATTTTAGGGGGTAGAATGTTATAAGGAGATCTATCTTGGCCATTTTGAAAAACATTGAGGGTTTTCAAGGTACATGGTGTAAGAACCATGTTCTTGTTCTTGAGGTAAGAGTTTCTTCTTTTACTTTTTCCTTAAGCATTTTTAAGAAACTAAGGAAAATGGGGAAAATCCAAAACTTTGTGGGTACACGTCGTGTTCTTGTCCACACGCCATGTACTTTAGACGTGTGGGATGAGTACACAAGGTATGTATCCATGATTGTGATGAAAGGTGTAAAAAACTGACTACACGCCGTGAAGTGGGTATTTACACGCCGTGTAGTCAGTCAGCAGGAAAATAGTAAGGCAGTGGCTAGCTGAGCGACAGTACATGCCGTGTACTCAGGTATTACATTCCATGTACTCATGTCGACAAATGAACAGTGCCGCGCTGGTGAGAAGCCGCCAGCAGAATAGTAAAAAAAATGAAAAGTACAAGTCGTGTACCTAATAGTACACGCCGTGTAGTCTGTTTTTTTCGCTTAAAATGGGAAGTATCATCCTCGGTTCATAGAGGAAGCTTAGAACTAGAGGAGAGCTTGGGAGAGACAACCAGATCTTGGAGGACCTCCAGACTACACACTGGGAACCATTTTTCTACACCGTTGATCTCCTTAGAACCTCACAGGTGAGTTCTTCCTTCTCCTTGAATATATCTTTCCAATTATTCTTCTAATGTAAGTTATTTGATTTTGAATGAGGTTATGTTCACCTCTGATCTACATTGTTCTCGGGCTTTTCATGGAGCATTGTTCACGTATATCGATCAGGGGAGATCGAGGTAGGTGGTATAGTGTTTAAATTCCAACTACTGTGTGTTTTTGTGTACCATTGTGTTATGAACCCACGTTGGGGTGTCGTATGGCTGAGGCCTTGGCTGTTTCAATACCTATAATTGCATAGGTAATTTAATTTAAGTGTCAAACTACTATTTGGGATCACTTCTTGGATCTAGGACCACCCAGGGGTGCGTTCCTCTGTTTAGCCATTTGGCCCGGATACCCGTGGGTAGGCCGTGTTTTTACTGAGCATTACTTTTACCTTGAAAAAAATTGTTTATAAAATTTCTTGTTATGATTTGGGCTTGTCCTGATTACTTGCTCCTGAAGGAAGTGTTTTAATTTTTCCTGAGGGCATTGTTTTTTTAGCCCGAGGGTAGCAGTTGATTATCTTGAGAGAAACACATCTTCTACCTGAGGGAAGTAGATTCCGTGCCTAAGGGAAATATTTGGTATTCCTGAGGGTGAGATTCCATACGCCTGAGGGAACTATTCGTTATACATGAGGGTAAGCCTGATGGCTTGGTTATATTAGTCTCAGGGAATGGTTCTGATTATCCAAACGGCTTAGTTCTAAGGATCATTGAATGTTATTAAATTGAACTTCTAATTAAATAATTAAATGGCAATGAAACTGGTAATGGTAGTTAATTTTGAGTGCTTACTAGTTTTCTTGAATTATTGCACACTGTTGTTGCACATTTTTCACTGACAGTTGTGTACGAGCATTTGGTGGGTGCCTACTGGGATTTATTTCTCACACCCTGTTTAGGTAATGTCTTCATCCCATGAAGACTATATTTCTATAGGCGTGGATAATGGAAAGGGTCCCTATACAGGTACTTGAGTGTTGCTGAGGTGTAGGGGAGCAAGGGACCGAGCTCAGGCTCATGATGCTGCCAGCTGTTCTGTTGTACCTGTACTTTCTATTGTATCATATTTTACTGCTATGTAACATGTTCTGGCTGTTTTCTTAGCACTAGATACATGTTTCATCATTATCTATCTATCAGTTTATTATCCTTTACTACAGTGGTTCATATCAGTTTTATATGGTTTATTGCTTCTGTTGTCGTTGTATGTTATTTATCTTCTCCATTGTGCTGCACTTTGACAAATGATGGCATAGTTTCTCCACTATCAAACCTAGGCCCTCGCTGCTAGTCAGCAGCTTCTGGCGTTTGGGGAAATGTGCTTGAGGTCATGTGACCAACCGGGTTTGGGGCACCTATTGAGTGGCACCCGAATCTGAGACGTTACAAAGTGGTATCAAAGGGAGTTTTTTTTCATCGACTAACTGTTTGGAGCTTTATTTAGAGATAGGATGTAAATGGTAGTTGGTAATAAGCTGTGCGTAGGAGTAGTTGACCTGTGTATATGGAAAATCCAATTTACATTGTGTTGCAATTTTATTGATTTTTCAATTTATTATTGATCTGATTTTCACCATTGGGTGACACACTTGTGGTGTTCTGTTTATATGTTATACTTGGGTTCTATTTGGTCACCAATCGATGAGATGGGGGTATTCAATCTCATGAATCATTTAGGCACATTCTAGAAATCACATGTCATGCATTCTTCCCTGCCATGTAGGTGCATTAGAAATTGCATGTTGTTTTGATAGCTATTGTGTTGGAAAAGAATACTATTGTGATTGATTATTTGAAAAAGACATGCTATTTTAGAGGGTATTTTTGTATGAGGCCATGCTATAATGAATGCCAAACATTGGTTATTGAGGATTATGTGCCCTCATTGACCGGAATTTGGTGGATCATTGGTTTTTTACCATATTTAGAACACAGGTAAGATGCCAAGCTTTTATTCGCAAGGAGTATGGGCCCTCACAGAATAGAATTTAGAACTTAGGTGCTTTTTTAGTGTTTTTATGGGTTCCGGAGTAGTTTCGGAGGCTTACAATCTGAAAAACCCAAGGATACACACCATGTAGTTCAATGATTACATGCCGTTTAAACTTCTATTCGAGAAGAAATGAAAACTTTTTAAGTACACGCCGTGTAACTTCAGTACACGCCATGTAGTCTCTTCCCGTGTCATAGACCGTGTGGGTGGGGACACGGGGTAGGGAATGAACTGGGGAAAACACGCTGTGTACCAGTTGAACACGTCATGTAGTTTAGACCCGGTGTCCACCTGTGTAACAAACAACACGGACGGTAAAGCCTTATGAAATAGACGCCTTTTTCACCTTGAACACGCCGTGTAGTCTGACCTAGGTAACTGACCATGTCACTAACTACACGGGTCGGTGTGAGCTCCTCTTGAACAGGCTGTGTACCTACGGGACATGCCATGGAGGCTTGATTGGGGGAAGACCGTGTGGACCTGGCCGTGTGGCTGGGAAGACGGAGCGATGTACATGCCATGTGTGGGTGTAACACACCGTATATTTTTAGCCGAGTAGCCGGCCGTGTAGCGAGCAACACAGGTTGGTCTGAGGATTCTTGTACACGCCATGTCTTTTTGAAAACATCTCATGTAGTGTGGCGTTGGTATACATGTCGTGTCACGAATGACACATGCATTTGTAATTTAAACAATGCACACTATGTAGATGTTATACACGTATTTTTGACTTGTTCAAGTGAGATCTGTGTGGATTAGCCATGTAGAAGGACTCGGGCAGGGTAGGAGGATTTGAGAACACACCGTGTAGTATTTATACCCACAGTGTAGTCATGTTTTGTAAATCTTGAAGACTTTGTTTCTCCTATCCCCTTGTTTCGTTTTTTGATAATCTTAATATAAGGCGTGTTTTTGTCCTTGTAGAGTCATGCCACTGAGACGAACACTGATTGTTCGCCAAGAGAGCATCAACTATTATACTCCGGAGATGGTAGGACATGGGCTTCCGGTTGATCCTACAATAGTGCCAGATGCGGCGCTAGCCGTTATACCGGACGCAGGAGCAGAGGCACAGTTCTGTGAAGGCTTCATGCGGTTTATACAGACCTTCCAGGGAGCACCGCAGGCTGCCACATCTATGGCCAAGCTGACTCGTATATTCCAGCAGCAGAATCCACCTATGTTTTTAGGGGATAGAATACCACAAGCTGCAGAGTCATGGTTGGATTCAATGCAGACTATTTTTGAGCTTCTTGAGACGCCTCCTGGGCAGAGGTTCAAGCTTGCGACTTATATGCAATGTGATTCCACCAAGATGTTGTGGGATGTTACCACCCTGTCTGAGCATCATTGCGACATGGCGTGGGAATATTTTCAAGCATCTTTCTATAAATTCTTCTTCTCAGAGATGCTGAGGGAATATTGAGCTCAAGAGTTCATGAATCTGTTGTAGATCACTATGTCGGTGATGAATTATTCTGCTCGCTTTACCGAGTTTCAGTTTTATTCACCCGTTATGTTGGGTGATGAGACGTTGAGTGTCAGACATTTTGAGGATGGTCTTCGATATGACATTTGAGAACTGATGAATGTTTTTAGGATGCCTAATGTACATGCTATTGTGAACCAGACACTGATTAATGATACGAACCTGCGGGAAGCTAGTGGTGTGGGCCATGGTGGTTCTACACCAGTTACCGGTACTATTTCTTCCAGTAAAAGGAAGATACATATGGAGTTCTCTCACAGTGGAAGTACTAGACAGAGGAAAGCTTCATGTGGCCCGATCATATGCTACCAGTGTGGTAGAGAGGGGCACAAGAGACCGCAGTGTACACCTGACCCAGGGGAGTGCCGAGCTTGTGGAAAGATGGGTTATATACAACATTATTGTAGGGAATTTCCTCCGGTGTCTAGTGAGAGGGGTTCTGTGTAGACTCTACATGCGGGAGCAGGACCAACAACTTATTACTAGTCGGGAAACTGGAATACATTAGGGGTGTAGGCTGAGATGGTGGTCGTGGTCGTGGTAGCCAGACACCAGGATCTCAGAAGCAGCAGGGCGGGACAACTTAGGGTATTCGGGCTGTGTTGCAGGGCCGCGACACTGGGCACACATATGTAGTGAAACAGACCCAACAGGAGTAGGATCCCAGACCTTCTACGGTCATAGAAACTATTCTAGTAGCTTTTGTTTTATCTTCAGTACTTTTTTATACGAGTGCTACACATAGCTTTATATCTGTGACTGTTTTGGGGATCCCTGGGCTCCGTGTTTCTTCTTCTATTGATGTTATGACGCTAGACACAACATTGGGGAATATAACGACTGGTGTGCATTAGTGTAAGGAGTGGCCCCTTGAGGTTGGTTGGTGTCACTTTTTTTGGACCTCTATGTCTTAGAGATGATGAGCTACAATGTCATTCTCAGGATGGACTGGTTGGTTCCATTTTGAGCCTTTGTGGATTGCTATCATCACAGGGTGAGTTTCACATCACCAAAGGGTAGAGTGTTTCTATATAAGGGTGAATGGGATGTCCAGGCGAGCCGAGCTGGACCTAAGCATCGTGGGTGGGGTGGTGTGACAGGACATATTTCATGTTTATATCTGGATGATCAGGGGACTTTTTAGAAGGATTTCCTTCTAGTGGTTGATCGTTTTAGGGATGTCTTCCCCGATGACTTTTCGGGTCTACCTCCGAAGCGAGAGGTGGATTTTGCTATTGAGCTTGTGCCTGGAGCAGCACTGGTGTTCATTCCACCTTATAGGATGGCTGAACTAGAGTTGCAGGAGCTCAAGAGACAGTTTTATGAGTTACAGGAAATTTGTTTTATCTGACCCAATACTTCTCCTTAGGGTTCTCCTGTCCCTTTTGTGAAGAAGGTGGACGGTACCCTCATACTCTGAGTGGATTATCAGAAACTGAACCAGATGACGGTTAAGAACCGATATCCCTTAACAAGGATTGACGATCGTTTTGATCAACTTTGAGGTGCATGAGTGTTCTCGAAGATTGACATGAGATCTGGATATCATTAGTTACACATTAGACAATTGTATATACTGCTTACATCATTTCAGACCAGATATGGTCTATATGAGTACTTGGTTTTGCCATTTGGACTCATGAACATGCTAGCAGTTTTCATGGCTCTGAGGAATCGTGTGTTCCATCCTTATCTATATTCTTTTGTGGTAGTATTTGTGGGTGAAATCATGGTGTACTATCACACTCTACATGACCATTCTACCCATCTTGAGATCATATTGAGTACACAGAGAGAGAATAATCTATATGCTAAGCTCTCAAAGTGCCACTTTTGGATGGACCAAATACACTTCCTGGGATATATCATCTCAGAGGAAGGAGTTGTTGTGGACCCAGAGAAGGTGAGAGCAGTAGTTTCCTGGGAGAAACCTAAGAACGATATTGAGATACAGAATTTCTTAGGGCTGGCTGGTTACTATAGGCACTTCATCCAATACTTCTTCTGCTTAGCAAGGTCGTTGACGGATTTAACTATGAAGGGTGTTAAGTTCTTTTGGTCAGAATCTTGAGAGATAGCATTTTAGGAGTTGAAGGGAAATTTTACGTCAACCCCAATCTTGATAATTCTAGAGCAGGGGAAGAGATATACAGTTTACTATGATGCATCAGGTATTGGGCTGGGAGCTGTGTTGATGCAAGGTGATCGAGTTGTTGTGTATGGGTCTTGGTAGTTGAGGCCACATGAGAGGAATTAACCAAATCATGACCTCGAGTTGGCTATATTCATTTATGCATTGCGTTGTTGGAGACATTATCTCATGGGAGAGAATTTTTTGGTTTTCACCGACCACAAAATTCCCAACTACATTTTTACTTAGCGTGACTTGAACTTGAGATAACGGAGGTGGGTTGAATACATTCAGTCCTTCAACTTTTCGTTTGCCTATACGCCTGGTAAGGGTAATGAAGTTGCTGATGAACTGATCAGGAAGACTCAGACAAAGGTAGTTCATGAGGCTAGCGGCGAGTGGGAGCTTATGGATTTGTTCTCTGAGATGCATTTGGATGTGCGCGACAATCTGGGGCAGACCTATATTTATTTCATAGCTATGACATCAACCCTTTTGGATAGAGTGAGGATGAGACATATATCTTATTCAGAAGGCCTAATTATATGGGAGTCAGTGGCAAGTGAGGACCCTCCTCCTGGGTGGACGATAGGTGACGATGAGGTATTGCATTTCCATTGACGAGTATGGGTTCCAGGGGATATACGTGAGGAGCTGATGTGATAGTTTCATGCTTCATCTTGGGAAGTGCATCCCAGAGTTACCAAAATGTACTTTGACTTGACACGTTAGTATTGGTGGCTGGGTATGAAGAGAGTGGTAGCTGGTTTTGTTACTAGATGTTCCATCTGTCAGTAGGTGAAGGCGGAGCATCAGAGGCCATACGAACTGTTACAACAGTTACCCATTCCATAGTGGAAATGGGATGATGTCACATTGGACTTCGTGACCGGGTTAACGAGGTCACCTCGAGGCAGTGATGCCATGTGAGTTGTTGTAGACAGACTAACAAAGGTAGCTCACTTTTTTACAATCAAGGAGACCTTCGGTGTTAACGATCTTGGGAAGCTGTATATCTGAGAGGTCGTACATCTTGATGGGGTCCCTCGTTCTATCATTTCGGATAGGGACTTCCGCTTTTCGACTCGTTTCTGGTAGAGTTTCCATCAGGCACTGGGTACATAGGTGCTTCTCAGCACAACATACCACCCTCAGACAGATGGCCAGTCAGAGTGTACGATACAGGTGCTAGAGGACATGCTACGTGCGTGCATCCTAGACTTTGGGGGATCCTGGGAGAATCACATACCCCTGGTCGAGTTTTCCTATAATAATAGTTTTTAGGAAACTATTTAAATGAAACCATATAAGGATTTATAAGGTAGGCCATGCCGATCACCTTTGTGTAGGATGGAGGTAGGTGAGGTATCTTTACTAGGACCACATCTCATGTAGAAGACTTTTGAGCAGGTCCAGTTGATACAAAAGCATATGGCTACCACGCAGTCTCATTAGAAATCTTATACTGATCGTCGAAGAAGACTCTAGGGGTTTGTAGTCTAGGATCAGGTGTTTTTTCATGTTTTACCGAGGTTGGGACATAGAAGGATCAAGAGAGAGGGTAAAATTTCACCGAGGTATGTGGGGCCATTTGAGATTCTTGGGAGAGATAGGCCGGTTGCCTATCGGTTGTAGTTATCACAGAGGTACCAGGCCATGCATGACGTCTTCCATGTATCTCAATTGGGCTGTTATCATTCAGACTCATCTCACGTCTTTCAGCCTGAGGAGGTTCAACTTAATGTTGATGCATCCTTTGAGGAGCATCCGATTTGTATTGTTGATATGAGCACGAAGGTTCTCCATGGCCGGTCAGTTCCTCTCATACGGGTGCTATGGCAGCATGTCCAGGTGGAGGAAAAAACTAAGGAGCGGGAGACTGACGTACATGCTTAGTGTCCAGAGTTGTTTTGAGCATTATCTTTACAACCCTTGGAAGGGAAATTCAGGGACGAATTTATTTAATGGGGGATGTTTGTAAGAACCCGGTTCTTATTCTTGAGGTACAGGTTTCTTCCTTTAATTTTTCCTTAAGCATTTTTAAGAAACTAAGGAAAACGGGGAAAATCCCAATCTTTGTGGGTACACAGGGATGTACTTGTCCACACGACATGTAATTTGGCCGTGTGGGATGAGTACACAAGGCGTGTAGCCATGCTGGCGATGGAAGGTGTAAAAAACGACTACACGCCATGTAGTGGGTATTTACATGTCGTGTAGTTAGTCGACATGCAAATAGAAAGGTGGTGGCTAGATGAGTGATAGTAAATGCTATGTACTCAGGTATTACATGTTGTGTACTCATGTCGATAGATGAACAGTGCCGCACTAGCGAGAAGCCACCAGCGGAACAGTTATAAAATGAAACATACACGCTGTGTACCCAATAGTACACACCATGTAGCCTGTTTTTTTGGCATAAAATTGGAAGTATCCTTCTCTGTTCACAGAGGAAGCTTAGAACCGAAGGAGATCTTGGGAGAGATGGACGATGCTTGGAGGACCTCCCGACCGCACACCGGGAACCCGTTTTCCACACCGTTGATCTCCTTGGAACTGCACGAGTGATTTCATCCTTCTCCTTGCGTAGCTGTTGCCAATTCTTATTCTAAATGAATTTAATTGAGTTTCAACGAGGTTATGTTTACCACAGATCTATGTCGTTCTCGGGCGTTTTGCGGAGTGTCATTCACGTATATCGATAAGGGGTGATCGAGGTAGGGGGTATGGTGTTTAAATTCCAACTGTTGTGTGTTTTTGTGTACCATTGGGTTACTAACCCATGTTGGGGTGTTGTATGTCTGAGGCCATGGCTGTTTAAATACCCATAATTTCATTGGTAATTTAATGTAAGTGTAAAACTGCTGTTTGGGATCACTGCTTGGATCCCGGACCACCCAGGGGTGCGTTCTTCTATTTAGCCATTTGGCTCGGATACCCGAGGGTATGTCGTGTTTATATTGAGCATTAATTTTTCCTTGAAAGTAATTGTATATAAAATTTCTTGTTATGCTTTGGACATGGACCGGTTACTTGCGCCTGAAGGTATTGGTTTACTTTAGCCTGAGGGCATTGTTTTCTTAACCCAAGGGCAGTGGTTGATTAGACTGAGGGAAACACATCTTATGCCTGAGGCCAATATCTTCAGTCCCTGAGGGAAATATTCGGTTTGCTTGAGGGGGAGATTCTATATGCCTGAGGGCACTACTCGTTATACCTATGGGTAAGCCTGAGGGTGTGGTTATATTAGCCTGAGTGCAAGGTTCTGATTATCTTGAGTAATTAGTTCTGAGGAACATTTAATGTTGTTACATGGAACTGCTAAATGAATAATTAAATGGCAATGAAACTGGTAATGATAGTTACTTTTGAGTGCTTGCTAGTTTTCTGCAATTATTGCACACTTTTGTTGCACATTTTTCACTGATAGTTGGGAATGGGCCTTTGGTGGGTGCCTACTGGGATTTATTTATCACACCCTATTTGGGTCATGTCTTTAGCCCAAATAGAATATATTGGTACAGGTGTGGATAAGGGAAAGGGTCTCTATACAGGTACTTGAGTGTTGTTGACGTATAGGGGAGCATGGGACCGAGCTTAGGCTCGTGATGTTGCTGGCTATTCTGTTTTGTTATTTTGTACCTATACTTTCCATTGGATCATATTGTACTGCTTTGTAACATGTTCCAGCTATTTTCTTAGCACTAGAGAAATGTTTCATCATTATCTATATATGAGTTGATTATCCTCTACTATAGTTTTTCATATCAGTTGTGTAAGGTTTATTGCTCCCGCTGTCATTGTATGTTATTTTCCTTCTCTGCTACGCTGAACTTTGAAAAATTAGGGCATAGTTTCCCCACTATCATTCCTGGGCCCTCGCTGCTAGTCTACAGTCTCTGGTGTTTGGGGAAATACGCTTGAGGTCATGTGACCAACCGGGTTTGGAGAACCCATTGAGTGGTACCCGAATTCGGGAAATTACACATGGCTTATATTGGATCTATTGATCATGGTATTCCAAAATGAATTACTTCATCACAAATCAAAATTTTTAATATGATATAATTTTTTATTTCATTGTTTATCGTACATTTTATTTCAATCCATTCGCTTATCATTTTTTAAGCGGTTTTTATCTCAAATATTTATACCTTGAGATAGTTCTATACTAAACAACATGTTTCCTTTTAAATATTGTAAATACTACCCCATTTTCGTTTTGATTCATACTTATATTATATTTCATAATATTCATTGATTTATTTAATGTTATAACTCTCATGATATTTCAATTCAAAAAGTTAAAACGGGAGTAAGGGGTTTTCAAGACTCGATTCTCTTCATCAGGTCATAATCTATAATCTTTCTATAATCATTCAAGATTGATCTATTATGACCCATAATTATGTTATATTGTATTTCAACCTTTATTTATTTGTAATTTTATTATATTTACCAATATAAAAGTCTTAGATAATTATTTTTCCAAAATAGAAGTGTATGTCTGGTAAGAATAACTCCAGTTCTTACTAATTAAAATTTTCTTGCAGGTCCATATTTTCCCTCATTCCAATGTTCTCCTCTGTTAATATAGTGGTAACATGGAATAATTTATATGATTTCCATAAATATTTATCAATTAAATTGTAAAATTTAATACTTGTTAAACATTGTGGAATTTAATAATGTTATTTCAAAGTGCTTAAATGGTTTTTTCTTTTTTCATGTTTTTTTATCCACTCCATATTTTCATTTGATAACCCCTATGAATTTTATCACATTATTGATTGTTATTTTTAGAAATTAAATGTTTTCAAAATATTTTAACTTTTATTTTCTGAAAACATCATGCCTTTTTAAAGTTCCCATTATTAATAATTCTTTTTAAAAGGTAAAATTTTCAATGTATATTCACATTTCTTTTTTGAATTTTTTTTTAAGGATTCTTTTAAGAGTAATTTTTTTTAAATTATTTGTAACTAAAGTTTTTAAAATCCATATTTATTTCAAGGAATATTTATTTGAAAATCATTATAATGTGGTTTTCAAATGTATTATCTTTCCCTTGATCCATGAATTTTGAAATCCATAAGGTGCTTGGTAACTGAAAATCATTTCTTTGAGTTATACAATCTATTATTTGGACTTATTATTTCCAAGACATATATTTTAAATTATTTTATATTATTTCACTTATGTGAGAAATTGTTTTTGACCCAATTACATTTCCATTAAGGGGTTTAATTTCAATTTCATTGAAAACAAATGATTCTTTTAGAAAAGACACACATAACCAAGTATTTAATAATTGTGAATAAAAAATAATTTTTGTTATATATTTTTATGATTTTTTTCATTATATTAAATTGATATATCTACAATAGATTTATGTTTCATGATCAACCCTATATTATTTTTTCATTGTGTGATTATTTTGGGTGATTAATTTTTTTTATTTAAGAGATTTAATTTATAATGATATTTGGATGTTTTTATAACCCGTTTTATTCTATGGGTTCATTATGAATATAGATGAATTTATATTTGGATATTATATGAAACCAATTTTTTTTCATGGGTTCTTTATGTGATTATTTGGAAATATCATGAAACACCGTTTCATTATATCTGTTATTTAATGATGTGATTATTGTTTTCATGTGGCACATGAATGTATGGATTAAGATATTGATGGGAGCTATAAATCCGTCCAATTAAATAGGTAAATTTTTATATATCATGATATATAAATGTAATTTGAAGTGGATATCAATTATATTGGTTCAAAAATAGTGAGTGTGATGTATTTTAGATTTATTCATAATTTTTGGAGTGAATGGGTTGGTGGGTAGTGAGGATCACTATGATAAGAAATACTATGTTTATGATAGAGCCACATTACTAATTATATCCCTTGGACCATGTTATATGATTAATGTTTTATTTTCTCATCCATTGGTAAACATGATATTATTTTGATATATTACTATCATGGTTATCACTTAATGATTTATATACTATTAATTTAGATATTTTTGTTATTAATGATTTTACATATGATTATAATCTATCTATTATAGTCATTATTATGTTATTTCTTATTGAGTGTATGATATCCCCCTTTATTATGTGTCTAAAAACTATGTTATGATGATTATTATATCATGTTATAAGTGTAGAAATGGTCTAGAGGAGCATGATTATAGAGAACTATTTTCCAGTGAAGTGTAATTAGATTTTTAGATAACTAATTTTGAAGACACAAAACCTTTCAGTCTTTGGGTTGAGAAATGATTTCTGAGATATTTTGTCTCTTAAATCACGATATTAATGTATTATTTTTGTCAGGTTTATCTTGGTTCACTTTAGTTAAGATAACATAAGTCCTATAATAGGAATTCAGAATATATATATCATGTGGGAAGGCTAAGTGGGTAGCCTAGGGATATTGATATATGCATGAGTAGATTAATAAGAGTGATGATGGATGAGATGACTATACATCATGAGTGTGATTGATAACACACCTGTGTGGGTGGTGGTGAGCCTTGGTGTTTATATTGAGTAGGGTAATCCTTCGGGGATTGGACATGTTTATTGAAGAGGGGTTTCATCCTAGTGATAGGGTTAGAGGTCACCCTTAGGAGATATGAGATAATTCCTGGGCATGGGTCGTGGTAATGATTTAAAAACATGACATAAGGTCTACAAGGTGTTCAGAATGAGATGACTCCTGAAGGAACTCGGGTAACTAGACCATGATGTGATACATAATTGGTCAAGGAAATGACCTTCCTATTGAGGATTGGGTTATTGGATTTAGTGAAACCAAGTGGTGATGGATGTTTGTTAAAATTTAAGAATAGAGATTGAAATGGGTTAGTAGGACCCTAGTGGATGCCCTAATGGGAGATATAAGATATGATTAAAGGTGAGGTGTTAGGTCTTGAGTGACTAGCACTATGTGACTATCATGTGAGACTGTTGGATGGGTTGTATTACCTTTGTGATTGTATGAGATTGAGATAGGTGATGAATTCCGATATGGTTGATTTCGAACCTAAAGAATTGTCCGACCATGAATGATATGGAATTGGAAAGATCTCTATAAGTGAGATGGGATACTAGTGTGTATGTAGTATATGCCTAAATTGAGTGAGAAGGTATGGTTTGAGTCTTGATGTCCACACTTTGAGTGAGAAGATGATGAATAATACCATCATTTTTTGAGAAGGTTGTGTTCAAGTTATGGTATCAGATCATATCAATCCATCTATGATATAGTAGTGGTTAGGAAGATGGAATGTCTTGAGTGAGAAGGCTAATTTAAATAAGTCATGGATGACGTAACCTACCTTTATTGATAAGCTATTGGATGGGATTTGGAATAGGACTTCCTAGTGTAAGAAAATCTGTATAGGACTATTAACATGAGGCCCTAACTTGAGTGAAAGGTTAGTGACACTAGTAGAAATAATGGATTTAACATCACATTTATAACCTCGGTTTATATAGATGGGATGTTATATTTGTAACCGGAATATTTTTGGCACTGATTATTATGATATGTGATGCCAAAACAATTATTCTAATTTTTTTATAATGTTTTTCTTTAAAACTGACCCTGAAACAAATCTATGAACCTTTTTATCAAAAATCTTACTAAAAATTGATGCCAAAAAATTCAAAAGAAATGTTTTTTGTGTTGGTTTTATAAAAAAACTGATGAGAAAAATAAAATGGAATCATTTTTTAATTTCTTTTTATAAAAACAGATCCCAAAAACACCTTAAAAAAATTGTCATTTTTGAATAACACCAAAGAAAAAAACATATAATGGAAGAATTTTGGTATTAGTTTTTCAAAAAATAGATGGATAAAATCATTCAAAAAATTAATTTTGACATCAGTTTTTTTCAAAACCAACCCTAAAAATAAAATTTTAAATAGTTTTAATGTAGGTATTATTTAAAACAGACATTAAAATGCCTTTAAAAAAATAACACCCTGAAATCCTAAACCATCCATTCATGTTTTTGACTCATTATTTTTCTCTCGATATATGATGACTCGGATGGCTACCTGACGGTCTTTGATGGCTATTATAGTCACATTTTATTGTTTTAATCTTATTTTCACAATTTATGACTATAAATATTTCATTCTAAATCACTGTTTCATGATCCATATTGTATTTCTTTGTAGTTACCCTATTATGATCATGTGGCACCATGGTTTTAGGTTTTTTGGTCATTTTTCATTTCTATTTTTTAAAAAACGTTTTTATTAATTATTTTTGTGTTCAAACTACTAATGAATCGAAGGAGTAAATCTACATTGAGGAAAAGTTTTTCATTATCCAAAAAAAATTGTATGTTTTTTTAAAAAAATTGAAGATATATTCTTTATCTGTTATTAATAAATTTGATTCATTCCATTATTTGTTTGTATAAATTTTATTGATAATTAAATTTATTTTCCTAATGTTTATTTAATTGTATAATATTTTTATTTGATGTAATTTTAAAATTATTTTTCTCAATCATTCCATGTTTCTCTAAAAATATAGATTCATTCTCCATGTATCAATTCAATACCTTAACCAATAAATTATAAACACTGAAATTAAATTTACAATAATGAAACATATATAATTCAAAAGAGTTTTAATATGATTAATATGTTTCAAATGTGTCATAAAAAATTACTTCTAAAACAATAATCAATTCGAACAATATATCAACATCAAATGACTTCAATGAATCGTAACCCTCATCATCCTAAAAAACCAAAAAATGTGGTACCTACACATTCAATCATCTACATGTTGTAAAATGTGTCATCCACTTTTGTTGAAATTAATAAAAAATTACTCATAACAATAATACTGAATAATAATCAAAATGTTTTAATATATTTTGAGTTGGTATGGGGTTTGAAATAAGAACAAGGATTAAAAAATCAATGTTATCCATAATAATTATTAGCGCACACTTACAAAAAACACCAGCATAACACATTTCATTAACATTATTCTTGAAAAAAAACTCTACAAAAAGGTCAAAATCATTCTCCCAATACAAAAAATATTCATTCATATATACAAAATGATTTTTTATGTAACGCTATTCATTATGGTTTAACTAAAGAGGAATATTGATGCTTAACTTAAAGGATCTGGGTAGAATGAAAGTAGTATTGTATGATAGTCATTTAAAAAAAATCAATATATGTCATAACCTATCCCAAGGGGGCCCATTCCATGATTACTCCAAGCCCACCTACAATATGCCAGAGGCTGATCACTATCATCGAGTAGGCATATCAAAAAAACGGGAGGCATTTCCCTAAGTACCTACACACACACACACACACCTTCAATCAAAAAATAATGAAATGTAAAAACACTAAGTAAACAATGAATGCATACACTAAGATACCAACCACCGAGTACAATAAGAATGTAATGTGTAGTAATGTACAACTAGGCTTGAATATAAGCCTGCCAAAAGAAAGAGTCTAAAAAATTAAATGAAAAAGATCTTCAAATTCATCACCAGAAAAGTCAACATGAAGGGAAAGGTATTGGTCCATTATATAAAGCCCTAGGGGAACACCTCAACAGTTTGGTCTCTCCAAGAACCACTTGGTCCTAGTCTACCTAGTACTCCTTCAATGTTTTGATCATCTGAACAAGACATTACATGTGCGGGAAAAGCCTATCAGGGGTGAATTAAAAAATAGTTAGTAGGATACCCTAAAAACAAAAAATTAAATACCACAAAGGAAACACCACTAAGATGATATATTCAGCTGAACATAGAAATGTGTCTATAGAACATATAATAAGAACATACAAGTATACTTATAAAGGATTCCAAGCCCCAATGTCTCATAAAAAGCTTGCTACATAATCCCACTTGTATCGTGCTCGTTCTGGGATATTTCACTCCTTGAGATATCTAATAAAAGCACGTAGAATTATTCTACCAAAAGTACCCACAGAGATGAATGGTATCGATAATCCATACAGTTTCCAAGAGACATGAAATATCACTATGGATTAGAGTCAGGATACAGCACAACCAAACAACAACCACCAAAAACCTCCTGAAGCATGCTTGTTAGGTTTAGTCATATAAAATGGGAAGAATCTGATCTTGATACACAGATAAGGGGTACACCATGCTCAGGGATCACCGGGGAGACTCATGTCCCTACTAGAAACATTATACTAGATATGAGAGTGGTGCTTATGTAAATATTGGTCACACCATCTCCACAAACCCTATATAAGGTAAGATGAAGATAAGTGAGGACCGGATGGGCCTCTCGATATGATACATGGTCCAATCCACTGATTCAACCATCGAATTCAGGCTATGGAAACTCACTTTAGAATACATTTCATCCTCTATGATGGGAATTGGATCCTGTATCAAACCCATATAGTAAAAGACAAAGGGTATGCTCTCAACCTCTATAGTCATCGTCTTTGACAAGGAAATGATCCTTCATCGAACCCTCATAGTAAAATACAAAGAGAACTCACCCAACTTCTACTAGTCTAACTAAAAACTCATCTAGCCATATCAAGTCGAATAACCTATTGTAAGGGTCCCAACATTATTAAAGGGTCATCAAAGATATACTCCACATGATATTGATGGTTGTTTTAATAAAACAGGTCCGGCCTGGGATCAGTTTGGACCAACTCGACTCAACGACCGCCCCGACCCAGTCTGGTTGGCCTGAATAGACCCAACCCTAATCGGCCTGACCTGACCCGGTCCAGTCAGCATAAACTGACCTGATCCGATGGGCTTGGTCTGGCGTGGCCCACTATCCCATTACCTGACCCCAATGATATAACCCGCATGCGCAGGCTAACCTTCATGTAACACACAACTAGTAGAGCACTAGTGGCATATTCCATGAGCCACAAATTACTTTACAGTGTTCTATTTCTTTGATACAAAGTCACATTTATGATCCTCTATTCGTGTTCTTTGTCACCCTAGTTTTGGATCAACTTCACGACTCATACTACCGAAAAAACCACTTGAAGAGTGGTATCTACCGGCTCGCATTGATTCACATATTTATGTCATCGTCTCACCTGCAATAGGTCATACTGATATTGTATCTTCAATTTTGGATCATTGTTCCAAGAAGTGTAGGTGTAACGATCATCAGTTTATAAACCTTGAAGAATAAAAATTACACGAGGAACAATAAGAACATCAATGATAAAAAAGGACATGGATCAAACCATGGACATTGTTCATTCTTGACATAATATATTCTATAATATTGATCACAAAAAATATCAAATCCTCAATCAGAACAACCTTGATAATAAAACCACTCAATTACGCTCATAACGCAAGAACGAGTGATTCGAGAGTAAACATGTTCATTGGTTGATCCATGTTCATTGATTATTTTCAATAATAGGGAAAGGAATAATCAAAACCAAAACACCCTACCTTGATTTAGTTTGATTTCTAAGGAAGAATGGTCGCCACATCATTACCTTGGTCAAGATCCTTTGAATCCGAGGTTCATTGTTCTTGATTCTCCAATCCAATGGTGTTCAGTGGAGAGATCTCTATATCATTAACTTAGATGATTTCCTATGTTATGTCATAATCCTGTATTCATGACTATATGCCATATTAAAAGGAAACCAACGCTACATCAAAAATAATTTTTATTAAATTTTTCTAAGGACGTTGACGTCCAAAAACTAACATTCAAATCTGGAATACGTTGGCCAATGTTAGGCCTCACCTAAACAAAAAACCACCTTACAAACACAACAGTGGTCTCTGATTTCCAATATGAGTTACTGTTTATGATTTATTAAGAGTTTAAAATAAAATAATTTTATTTAATTAGTTTATTTATGATTATGTCCCTAGTGGCCTTTCAATAGATGACCCAAGATAACCAAGGTTAGGTCACAGCTTGGGCAAATCTAGTGTAATGAGTTCAAAAGTGCCCCTAGATTTATAATCTGGGAAACCTCTTAAATGTTATTTCATTGTTTCATAAAATTCAAATGCGCGTGCTATTAAAAACATACCATATTTCAGTAAATTGCTCCGGGAGCACCTGGGCTCGGAATCACACATTGTCTTAGTTTTTAGTCATGGAATTTTCAAAAATAATTTCTAAATTTTTTTTGGAAAAATACATGTCATTAAATTATCCCCACCTTAGGGATTTACATCCCTAAATTCAAAAACAAATGGATACCCAAACAATTGAGGGTACTGAGTGTGAATATGAGCTTCCCACTCCCATGTTCTCTCTTGGAGATTCTCATGCTACCACCGAACATGCTCCATAGGAATAAACCGTCCCCAAAAGAATCCCCTCTTATCTATCCTTGATCTCCATCAGGTACTTAGTTAAATTTTTTCCATCTTCAACATCCATATCTCATCTGTCAATGATGTGTTCTGGATCATACACATATCTCCTCGGCTAGGACACGTGGAAGATGTCGTGTACCCAGTCCCACTACAGTGGTAGTGTTGATTGGTATGCCACCTCACCAACTCAACATAGTATTAGGAATGGGCTGATGAACCTCATAGATATCTTGTAATCCTAACCAAATCACTATATCATGCATTGAGGAGAGACTCATAGGAACACATGGTCGATTTATGCTACTAATAGCAGTCTTTATCCAATCCTAGATGACTTTCACTTTCTCTGTAGTTTCCTGCACCCACACCGGGACCACGAGTGCTGAATCTCTTAGGTCAGTCCAATGAATTGGTGACATATTAGGTCACCCATGCCATGCTTTGAATAGTGCCATACCGATGGCAGAGAGGAAGATGTTATTTAATGAAAACTCCACCTGAGGTAGGAAATCCTTCCAATAATAGCCAAAACATAACATGCCATCCTGTAACATGTTCTATATATCCGGAATGACATACTCAGTCTGGGCATCCACCTGTGGGTTGAAACACTATGATCTAGCGTAACTGAGTCCCAAATGCCTCATGTAATCCCTTCCAGAACTGGGATGTAAAGCACGCATCATGATCTGAACAAATAGTTAATGGAACTCCATGGAGTGCAGCTATCTCTTTCACATAGAGGCATCCAAATATATCAACTGAACTCTACTCTTGGATAGATTGAAATTAGGCTGACTTGGTGAGTTGGTGAATGATTACCCTAATGGTATCAATCCCCCTTGGATATAGCTCATAAACCCATCGAAAAGTCTATTGTTATCCCACACAATTCCATTCCAAAACCACAAGGGGTCAAGTCAAACCTGCTAGAACCTCATTATCAACCTTCACTTTTCGACAAGTAAGGAATCGAGACACAAACTCTGCAACTTCCATCTTCATCCCTAGCCCTGAGAAATGACATCGAAGGTCCCAGTACAACATTTCCACACCTCGATTTACCACCAAAAAGGATTTCATGAAACTCCCTCAGAACCTCCTCTAACAATGCCATTGGTATCATCATATGCCCTCTAAAAGGATGGATGTGTTTCCTGCCTTTATAATATCCATTAGGGGACTACCTTCTCGACATCTAAGCATGTAGAGTCTCACAATCGATATCCCAATGATGTGTCTCCATGACTCACTATATGAGTGGAGGGGTGACATCCATCAACTAGATATAATATGCTCCATCTCCATCCACAAAGGATATATGTAATGATACCAACTACACTAATGTTTCATTCAGTAACTACAGATTGGATCTCTTTCTAAGATCATATTCTACCACATTACCCTTCTAAAGATAATTGAAAATCTAAAATTAATAGTCATGGATGTATTGTATCCATCGTCTCTATCTCAAGTTCTAATCATTCTGAGAAAAGATATACTTGAAACACTTCTGGTCGATGTTGATGATAAACTTCTTTCCCACCAAGTAGTGTCCCCACATCCTCAATGCGATGACTACCACCACTATCTCAAGATCATGGGTTTCATAGTTCTTTTTTAGTGGTGTTAACTATCATGAACGATATGTTTAGATATCTTTCCTCCACATCATCACACAACCAAGATCAATTCATAATGCATCACAGAACATCACATACTTGACACACTCATATGAAAACCTCAAGATGGGAGCACTCATCAAATTCTTCCTCAACCGTCACTAGATGCATTGCAACTATAGTCTATGAGATGATGGCCCCAGAGGAAAAAAAACCTCTCAAATACATAAATGATACTTCTAGATTTTCCCGTGTAGCTCGTTCTCTATATGTTTGTTGAGGACCTTCCTCAAGTGACTTGTGTTCTCCATCTCAGATGTCCAGTTAACTAGGATGTCATCAAGGATGACCAACTCGGTATATCTAGTTAAAATAATAGGTCTCACAAATCCCTTCCTCTACAAGTCCTAAAACTACACCCATAGCTCATGAGGCTCTATGGGAACCATATGATATGATGGTGTGGATATCGATTTCATCCAAGGTTGTAGATCAACACATAATTCTATCTATCAGTGGGGAGGTAAACATAGAAAATATTTAAGGAATACATCCTTATACTCCACCACTATTATAGGAAACTGAGGACTCACAACATCCACTGCACTAAGAGTTTGGCTAACCAACAAAAGAGTAATCGCCTGCACCCTCCTATGTGTGATTCCATCCCAAGATATACATATTTCCCTTTCACTGATAAAAAAAGGATATCTGGTTCTATTATCATAGAGAAACCTCATCCTTTTTCCTAAAACAATCAATTTGAGAAAAAACTGTGGATACTAGTCCATATTAAGAATCAAATCGTAAGGCCTTGATGCTAAAACAAAGAGATCCTAACTGAAACTCTCACCTTTAAGAGTTAGGTCATACTATCGGCACTAGTGTCTGATCATATAGTCTTCTCTTGTAGGTATCTATAAGCATAAAGTTTAGGTAAAAAATTTAACTGGAATCTCTAATTATCAAACACTAAAAGTGGAAGGAAATGAATTACTAGAAAAGGTGTCTATATATTATAGATAAAGTAGAAAGACATAGATCATACCATTAACTATTCTTGTAGTCCTGGGGTTATAATCCTTGACATCCATCAACTATCCCCTCCCTTATCCTCTATCTCCATATGGCTAGTAGACCAGCTAGGGGTGCTAGTGGTAACACGTCAAAACATTGGCCTCCTCTTACTACTTCCCCATCTCCTCTTCCACATCCACCACCTGACATATTTGTCTTCTCCTTCCACTTTCACTTCCTTGTAGGTTCATCAAACACCTCTCTAACTACTTACTGAATAGTGAAACAATATCATGAATGATTTTCCCCTGACAAGCATAGCATCGTCTCCCTTTCAGGTTACTACGGTGACCTTGGGGCCTCCAAAAAAACCCATATTCCATGGATTAGATCATGCACCTACAATCAGTAGGCCTTGATGACCTTACATAATGGTTTATAACTACCTTGGAATCCTATGATACATGCTCAAACCCTGCGTATCATCATCCAGTGCCAAAAGATCTATGAAAAACTTAGTCTAGATAGCTAAATCAATAGGAACATCTTGAGGTGGTTCTATGAACTGATAAAGAATAGAAAGCACCACCTACTAACCATCCTAATGAAAAACATCTCTATGACTAGATCCCCTTAGGGAGGACTCGTTAACCATCGATTCAAACTCTCAATACTTCTATGGAAACCTCACTGTCTAGCATCAGAAATACATCCTATAAGGAAACAAGAAGAATAATGATTAAAAGATTATACCAAGTGATCTGAATCATGAAGGACTTGGAAAACAAAACTCATTACAATATGATTCATGTAACTTTATTTTTCCTGAAAACTAGTGTTTCTATGTACCGAGTCAAAAAGAAGGTTTCTAGAGTCCTGATGTATGGATGTGTCAGCTGCTGCACCAATACTGGGGTCCCTGGCCTCAAGGCTAAACTCGAAACACTTAACACTATTTCCATAAAATAATATAATAGACTTCTAATCCTAAAGTAGAACCATCCACATCTAATATAAATCTATCACAACCAATCCCATAGAGGCATGTTTCATGACTTTCTCAATCCTTCCTCCAATATCCTAGGGGCTAGTGACTAGCACTGAGTATAAATATCGCACAAATGGGAGGAATTTTTCATATGTACCTATACACACACACACACACAAATCTCCAAGCCCAAAATGCTGAAAATGTAAAAACACTGAGTAAAAAATGAACGCATACACTAATATTCCAACCGTAGAGTATGATAGGAAAGTATAGTGCAGTAAAGTACAAATATGCTAGAATACAAGACCACCAAAAAAAGTGTCCGCAAAAGTGAATGTAGAAGTTTTTAAAACCCATCAGTTGAAAACCCTACCAAAAGGGAAATGTACCGGTTAGATGTCAAAATCCATAGGGGAACACCTCGACTATCTGGTGTCTCTATGAACTAGCTAGTCCTGGTCTTCTTAGTACTCCATCAATGTGTCGATCGTTTGCACAAGACGCGACATGTGCGAGAAAAGCTCATGCAGGGGTGAGGAAAATAATACAGAGTAGGGAACTCCAAAAAACACAAAGTAAATACCACAAAGGAAACAAAATTAAGAATATAAAGTCATCTCAACGTATGTATGTGTCCAAAAAACATATAAAAAGAACATCTAGGTACACTCATAAAGGATTAAAAGCCTCAAAGTCTCATCCATTTCCAGCTACATTGTCCCTCTCATAGCATACTTGTTGCTGGAGATATCACTCCTTAAGCTATATAATAGAATCACATATAACAAGTCTACCAAAAGTATCAAAAGAGATGCACGGTCTCGATAAGTCACATAGTTTCCATGAGACATCCAGTCTCACTAAGGCATAGAGTCTCGATAGATCACTGTCAAACATCAACCAATAAAAACTACTCGAAGCACCCTCATCATGTCTAGTAACATAGAATGGAATGAATCTGATCATTATACTTAAATAGGGTGTCCACCATGCCTAGGGATAATTGTGGGGGACTCCTGGCCCTACTGGGAACAACATCATAGATAGGGGAGTGGTGTCCATGTAAATATTGGTCACACTATCTTGATAAACGCTATATAAGTTAATATAAATAGAAGTAAGGACTGACCGGGATTCTTGGTATGATATATTCTCCAACCCATTGAGTCAAATATCAATGATGGGATGAGAAAAATCACTTTAAAAAATGGGTCACACTCTATGATATGAATGATATTCTATGTTAAAACTTCATAGTAAAAGGAAAATAAAAATCTATGAACCTCTAATTGCCCAACTAAAAACAAACTAAGAAATCTCAAAAGGATAGTATCATCGTAATGGTACCAACACCGTATATGGCTCCGCAAACATATGCATCTTTTAAAATTTATGGATGTTTTACTGAAAAAGGGTTTGTCTTCAGTCTGGTCTATGTCCAACCCGGCCTACCGGCCCCGGTCTGACCCGCCACACCAGACCCGGGCCGACCCGATCTGACCCACCATCCTGCCCATCCCAACCCAATTCACCCGAAATGGTCCAATTGGTCTATTTAGGCTTCGAATTTTGGGCCATGACCTGCTAGACCAATGGGCCTAGACCGTTGGGCCACTGGATCAGACTCACCCCACTGATCTTTCCCATGACCGTGGGCCGACCTTCATGCCACAGGCGGTCCACTGGACCGCGTGACTCCTCTGGTCAACATGGCACCACCATGTTCAACGTGGATGACCACCGAATCTGCCTACATCGCGACCCCCACCTTCATGGGATCCTCTAAACCCAGTTGATCTGAGATTCACATGGATTCCATCATCGCGTGCTGCCTCCCACACACGGATGCCATCGGCTCCCGGTTTCTCCTTCTCTAGGACACTAGTTCTCCACCAGTGCTTTATTTTTTTTGAAATGGAGGCACATATTCGATCCTTGGGTAAAATTATTTATCTCCCTTGGGCTGGATCAATATCATGTCTCATTGTGATGAAAACCACTCGAACAATGATATCTCCTGACTCACTTTTATCTCTCTGTTGCTGTCATCTTCACACCTCCATTAGATCATCCCAAAACTAGTTATTTGATTTCACATCATTTTTACAAGAAGTAGTGTTGAAATTATCATCCATTCATAAACCACAACAAATGTGAAGAATACAAAGAACACGAAGAACATCGATGAAGATAAAGAACACAGAACAACCCATGGATCAAACCTCTGTCATTTTTCATTCAAAAAATGGTCCATTTTGTAAGAGTGATCATGAAATCCTATCAAATCCTTAATCAAGACATAGTTTAAAATAAAACCCATTAATTTCTCCCGTCCTACAAGAACGAGCAATCCGTGAGTCAACAAGTTCGTTGGTTGATCTGTGTTCATCATTGATTTTCAAGAATGGGGAAAATAATAATAAAATCCCAAATGACCTACCTTGATTCAGTTTTATGGATGACTATGAGTAGTCACCACGTTATTAACATGGTCATGATTCTTCAAATCTGAGGTTCATTGTTCTTGATTCTCCAATCGATTGGAGTTTGTTGGAGGGAGATTCATCTCCTTTCCTCAAAATATTGACAGGGTTATGTTGTAACCCTGGATTCCTAACAATAGGAAATATTAAAATAAAACCAACATTGCATCAAAAATAATAATAATATAATCATTTTAATGACGTTTACATCCAAAAGCTATCTTTCACATCTGACTCGTGTCGACCGATGTTAGGCTTCACATAAAGAAACAACAACCTTACAAACTCCACAGTGGTCTTAGATTTCAAATCCGAGTTACCGTTTATGAGATATTAGGACATTAAAATAATATAATTTATTTAATTATTTTATTTACAATTATTTCCCCAGTAAATTTTTCTATAGATTACCTATGTTGACCAAGGTTTGGTTGTGCCTAGGGTAAATGCATTATTCTTAGTTCAATGGTGACCTTGAATATCTGATCTGAGAAACTTCTTAAAAGTTAATTCACTTTTTTATAAAAGTCACACGTATGTGCTCTTAAAAATATAACATTTTTCAGAAAATTGTTCCGGGTACATCAGGCCTCAAAATCACAGACCATCTCAACACCTAGTCACATAATTTTACCAAATAATTTATGAAAATAAATTAGAAAAAGTATGAGTCATTATAATCTAAACATGAACAATTAATCCAAATTCCTTTATTAGGACCATTATGAATTGTTTATAATTACTTATTTAAATAAAATAAGTAAATATATTTATTTGTTTTTGATTTTATTCTTAATTATCATTGATATTTTCCACTTGCTCGCCAATCATTTTGATTAAATGTTTTTATGTTTAAAATTTATCTCTTTATATATATAATTAAATGTTTATATGTTTTTATATATTCACTTTTTATATTGTGACCGTAGGAATTTAATGGATCTTAATAGGATAAAGATATGAAGAATCAGTAATGAATGTGAAAAGGAGTTCATGATTTCTTGGAATTTTCTAAAAAAAATTCAAAAAATAGATTTTATTTTCTATCCATTCATGATGTGTTTGAATTTGAGAAAGATAAATTCTATTTAAATCAAGGATCATATCATTTTCTATGGTTTTATCCATAACTATACATGTTGGTTCTGTCTTGGTGCATCAATGGGAAATTCAATATATAATGTTGATGAAAATATTTATAATGAGATATAGGATAATATTGAATAATTAATTCATGATTAATTTTTTGAAACAATTGAAAAAACCACTAATGATGAACTTTGTATAGAGAATATGAGAAATAATTATTCATAGGTTTTACTAAATATACAATGTTTTCAGTAGTTATGAGATTATTTAACTTTAATGAAATAAATGGGTTGAGTGAAAAAATTTCCTCAAACAAGATTCAAATTTTAAAAGAGTTACTTCTTAAAGGTAATGAGTTTCTAGATTCCAATTATGATGTAAATAAAATATTATACCCAACTAGATTGTGGTATAGAAAGACACAAGATATTCTCAATGATTGTGTGGTTTATTTGGAAGGAATATTAATATTTATAAAAATTTCCTCAAAGTGGTACATCATGTTATAAGATGGATGAAAATTTTGACTTTGAATTATTCTCATGTACTAGCATCTAACCTCCTGATAAGTAAATTTGGAACCTTCAAATAATTAATTCCCATAATTGAACTCATATTCTTTATAATGTACTAGAATCAAATCTCCCACTAAATAAATTCTGTATCATATAGTAATTCATCATTTGAATCATTTATTTTCAAATTCAATTGATGAAAAATGTTTAAGATGAAATACTGATGGTCACCTATCTGATGGTAACTTATGTCACTCAGCTAATTCACCACTATGTGATGATTTGAATCTTATATTAGAGATAGGTGTTACAGTTTTTGATGCATATAAAAAATAATATTTTATTTTTCATGATATGATAATGGTCACTATAAATGAATTTCTTGTATATGGAAACTTGTCTGGATAGAATGTTAAGGGACAAAAATCATGTCTAATTTTTGAAGAAAAGACTTCATATTGTCTATTTCATAATGGAAGAAATAAAATGTACTCAGGACATCGAATATTTTTGTGAATTGATCATCCTTTTTATATATTAAAAATACATTTATTAATTTATTTGAATGTAATATTCCACCCCACAAACATTGTCCCTCAAAGAATATTATGACAAGTTGAAAAATATCGATATCACATTTGGATGGAAATGATTTTTTTGTCATCAAAAAATCTCTAAAAGAAACAATCTATATTTTTTGAACCACCTTATTGGATAATTTTAGAGATAACACATAACAATGATATTATACATGTTCATAAAAAATATGTTACAGTTTGATTGAAACTCTGTGGGAAATAAAAAGAAAGAACAAAATATAGATTGAATGCAAGACTTAACTTGATATCAAGGATAATATGATTGGATTTATCTCCCATAATGAATGGAAAAAAGAACATATTTACCTTATTCTTTTCACACATTGTGAAAGTGTAAGGATAATAATTTTTTTCAGTGTTTTCACGGTATTAAAGTACCTAGTGGATATTCTTCAAATGTTAAGAATTTGGTGTTATTGAAGGATATTAAATTAATTCTTGTGAAAGCTAATGTCTTTTATGTATTAATGAAATAACAATAACCAATCACACCATGTGATATATTTCCAACAACTATTATAAATACTATCTCCAGGTTAATAAATTTTTTCATATCCATTTACAGTAAAGACATTGATACAAATTTTTTATATGTGTCAGCGAATTAAGCTTATATTATTCTTTATAAACCAGAAATGTAATTACCACCCATGTTTTCTTTAATATAATGGTATATCTAGTGATTCATCTAGTTCATGAGATAATAATATGTGGGATTTTTTATTTATATAGGATATATCCTTGTAAAGATATATGGAAATTTTTAAGGGATATGTTAAAAATACTCATCAAACAAATGCCTATATTATTAAAAAATATGTATCAGAATAGGTAATTGATTTTCTTACTGATTATTTGTATGAAGTGGAGGATTTTTGTCTCCCAATATCTTAAAATATGAAATTTTCTAGTGAATATTGGGGTATTCAATTCTTAAAGGTATTTTTCATTTCATCTTACGATGTGTTGCAGATAAATTTTTACATTTTCAACAACATCGATGAGGTTTGACCACATAGATCATTGAATATTGCTGAATTAAATATACGATATATAAAGAGAAATCAAAATTTGTTGATGATTGAGAATAAAACTAATTTAGTTTCATGGTTTAAAGATAAATTCATCACATATATATATACATTAGAAATGTTGAAATGGTTGGTAGGGGAACCTTCTCTTAATAAAATCACATGGTCTAGTTTTGACATAAATGGATACACTTTCTACCAAAAAATCTAGATGAAAATAGCACCATTAAAAATATTGGGGTAATGGTTGTCCCTAACATAGTTCATTATTCGAGTGAAAAATCTTAAAACCCAATTTCGACATCAATGACATATTTTGGAGTTCTTGAGAATATATGAGAAATTGATTATACTAAATTTAGAGTCACAATGTTTAAATATAAATGAGTTGATAGTAATAGTGGTGTGAAACATGTTGATTATAGGTTTACATTGGTTGGTTTAAAAATATTTAGTTTCAAATAGGAAACATTTATCATAGAGACACATGAAAAGAAAATATTTTATGTCATTGATCCATCAAATGACCAATGGTTTGGAAATTTTCACGGGAAAAGAATTTATTTGGGTGATGAGTATGATGATGATGTTATGGATTTATATGAGGCTTTTTCATCAATTGTTTGATTTCCAGATTATAACAATCACTATAATGTAGACATGTTCTATTATATATGAAATGAACATGCCAAAGTGGTAAGGGAAATCAATAAATTAGTCTCTTAATTATTCAGCTAAATATTTATATTTTATTTATTTTTTTAAATTTAAATTTATAAACTCACTTTTTTCTTAATTATTTAATGAATAATTATATATAATTGATTAATTATATGTTTTTTGTGTCAAATTATATATTCAATAGTTATGATTAAATATTTTTCGATTGAAAAACCCAGCCTATATCATTATGTTATGCTTAAATTTACGTATATAAAAACAACTTTTTTTAACTGTGATATTTTAATTTATAATTTTTTATATCATTTTAAAAATGTTGTTTATATATAATATTTTATCATGAATATTTATTATTTTAGAATCATGAAATCGTTTTTTAAACATACATATGTGTGACAATATTTTTTTAATTATATATTTTTGTTGTAAATATTTTATAATATTCACATTTCTAATAATATGTAGGTAAAAAAATATCATTTCGTTTTACTATTTCAATTATTGACACAAACAATGAGGAAAATTTAGTGAGATAAATGTTTTTTCCTTTTATTAATTATTTAGTAATATATTTATTTTATGAGAACAACCTTACTATTTATAAAAAATAATTGTATGAATATTGATGCATCTCATAAGGAGGAGTATTTTACAAATTGTACTGGGAAGTTAATTTATAGAGGTTGTAAAAATGGGATTGCACATTTATCAATATGGTCACTAGCTCATGAACAACATATGTTACAGATTATTGTGAAAGAAAATATTAACCTAAATGGTACAAATGAAATGCAATTTACCTATTAAATTTTCTTGTTGATTTATTATAGAATTATCATTATATATCATGATAGGAATTTCATTGACAAGATGGACAAAGGGAAGATATTGAAGTTTGTAAGTGTAAAATGTCTCAATTAATATATTTTTATCACATTTTTCAATGATTATATATTTTAGATGACAAGAATTTAATTAATTTTATTATATATTACATTCATTTTTTATGAAAAGAAATAAATTATGAAAGGATTATCATCTTAAGCGGTGGCTTGATAGAGAGATTTTAAAACAAAATTGAAAAAAATTATGTTTTTGGTAGGTTAGAGATTGAAAATCCATGTATAAAATTTGATTTTTTGTAGATATAGATACGTGGAAGAACATTTTCACCATCTGATATGGTGAAGAATTTATTTTAAGATAATTATTTTATATTTTAAAATTTCACATATATTAATTTATTACTTATTAGATTATTTTTTTGTGACAGGACTCATAGAGATCTCATAGATATATCGAGTTTTAGAATATATACCATCATATTCTATCATGTATACGGTATCATTTATTAGAGGAGAAAATTATTACAAATTTTTTTGATGTATTAAGAGATCATTCTAGTAGTGGTTTAGAAGAGGTACAACTTAGTCCTCCATCTCCCCCCCCACTAGACATGAAAAATTGATAAGATAATGAATAAAAAATAATAAATAGTATCTTACAGAGAAATATATGAAATTTTTTGAGTGAATTGTATGGAATTAAGTTTTAATTTCCAAGAATTTTAGTATTGTTTAAATTACAATCACTAATATATCATTTTAGTTTTTTATTTTTAGATGAAATTTTGGCAAAATAGATGAATTGAAATTTTATACTTGAGGTTAGGATGTAATTCCAAGATACCACTTTCAGAAATCTAGAACGCCCCGACCATGTAAGAGGATATGAGGTAGAAGTCAGTATTATAAAATTTTTTTTCACTACATTAAGAAATAAAGATAAACAGAAATTAATACCTTAAAATTAGAGATTAGAGACCTAAAATAATCCATGCTAATAAAATTCAATTATTTATGTAGGATATGTTTGAACAATTATTGATATAGTCACAACTTATGTAGCTTTGTCAGCCTATGGATCTTGACTATCCTATCCAACTATCCCATCTCATAAAAGAAATAAATTATGAATAGTCGAGCGTGCCTATGTTGAAATTGTTTTATATATTAGTAAATTTATGTTCTGTTTCATCTTTTTTTTCTATAAATAAATTCAATTTCTTTTGAATTAATATATTATTAATATAATTTGGTATCTACACCTGATTATTATTAGAAATGATTCCTCTTGTGTTTATGGTCTTATATATCCAAAATTAATTTCAATAGTTGTGTAATATGTGACTACTACTACAAGAGATAAATATATTTGTGATAGATTCTAAAATATGGAGATTGAGTGATGTTTTTTTCCATTCCTTGATGGGTAAGAACACTAAGATAATTATGATCTAATATTCATTATAATTTCATTAATTGTGAAATTATTATATTTTATAGGTTATTGGATGAATTATGTAGTTTCCAGAGATGAACATACATTATATATATATATTTTCTCTTTATTAGGTCATGTTCATAAATAAATTTGAAAATTATTTGGAAATTAAGTATTATTATTTTTAATAAGTACTTTATTTTTTAATTTTATTTTTTACAAGTTTTTTTTAGTTTGTATATATAAGAAAATTGAGACCATGGAATTTTTTTAACAAACAACAGTTTTTGATAAACCATCCAAATCCAATAAATTATATTGAAGTAAAGGTAATGTTATTATGTTAGACAATATTTAGTTATATATATATATATATGTGTGTGTGTGTGTGTGTGTGTGTGTTTGTGTGTGTTTATTTTAAATTTAATGTTTTATAACACCAGTGTTATTATATATTAAGATTCATTTATGAGATAATCATAATCGGGGAATCAACTGAATTTAATAATGTTTTTATATTGATTATTTTTCATTTTATATGAAAATAATTTGTGTTTAATTTAATTAAATTCATTTTTATTGTATCTATTTAATGATATTGAGTTCTATAAAAATGAATAACTTACCCATCTATTCAATTTTTTTTCAATTTATTTGTTAAATATGATTTTGATTTAAATTATCAGGCATGTCTCTTTTTATTAAAGTAAAAAAATAAGAATTTAGAAAATAAATTTATTCTTTAATTAGATATACTATGTTTATTTTTACAGCTTTATCTACTATATTAAGGGTTATTTATTTATAAAAAATCTCAACATTACACAATCCTTTAAATTGTCATGTATATATCTTTTAGTAAAGGTTTAAAAAAAATGAGAAATCATACACTTGTTTTTGGATCAATGTTTGCATATTATGTTTTTTCATATAGGTTTTTTGATATTTCAACTATTTCTTGTTTACACATGTTTTTTTAATAAACATATGGTAGTAAATTATAGTTTTAGAAACTACACCATAAAAACTGTTCTTTTGAACCTGAATAAAACATGTTTTTGACCATGGCATAATGTATTTATACTTTATCATGATATTGTACATATGTTGGTTTACCCCAAATGTAACGACCCAAAATCTTATCAATGAAATTAACCTCCTAATAATTATATGGTATTAAAAACATACAAATCATAGAAAACCCAATAAAAACATTATTCTCATATGTGGAGAAAAAAAGTAGTATTTTAAAAAACTAAGAAACTTATATGGTTTGAATACTAACAAGACTATTTTGAATAGTAATCTAGACAATAGAATTATATCCTAACCTATGAAATTATAAATAAAAATTAGGTACCATATAAATGAAAATATGATATATTTATGTAACATAATAAGTGAAAAAAGTTTTAAAAATCATAAATTAAATATTGGTAATTTTGAAAAAAATAAATTTTTATTTTTATTTTTATAACTAATATAATTATTTAGAAATAAATTTATTTTAATTAAATATATTCATAAATTTATATTATGTTATATTATAATTTTATCATACCTCAATTAATTTTTCAAAGTGTAAAAAAAGTCTAGGATAATGATAAAATCGGTATTTTTCACATAAATGATGATTCTTTATAAAAATAAAATCTGTAATATTTATAAAATTATTACTATCAAATGAAGTCCATTTAAAAAATATAAATTTCAAAAAAAAAATTTGGTAAAGTTTTGGTAATTTTAAAAAATAATTTTATTTTTAGTGATTAGTGAAATATGGTAATTAAAGGTATAAGCTAAATACATGAATTTTTGAGTCATGGTTGATGTATTACTGATGTAAGAAACATAATATCAATCATTCCTTAATTATTTATTATTTATAGTTATTATTATTAACTCTATTTATAGTCTTGATCCAAAATAATAAAATTATGAATACAATAATCCAAAATTCCCCTCGCCTCCCACTGTAAAAACTTCCCCTCACCCCCTACTCTCCTAAAAAATTAAAAATCTTGTAGAATTTCTAAATTATACATAAATTACTTCATGAGACTCTTTCTCACATCCAAGAGTATCTGGTTACAACAAAATACCAAAACCAAGTGCCTTAAGATGGTTCTCAAGGAGAAGATATTCAACTTGTAAAATCCTTTTTTGTTCTCTTTTAGTTTTCGTCTTTTTATATTCTATCCTATCCTACCCTATACAAAGAGGCATGATAAATGTATAATCATATATATATATATATGGTAATGTTTTTATGTTAATGTAATATCCATCATCAATCTAATTATCTTCTCATTTTATTCTAAAAATGAAAATACCATCCCTGATGTGTTGATTCACCACCTCCATGGCCGATGAGTTTTAATTTTCAATTATAGCCATAACGGTTGGTCAATAACCATTATCATTATTAAATTTTTTTTTAAGATTCATATTATAACTTTTTTAATGTTTTAGAAAAAATTTATGAATATAATATTTAATAAAACTGAATTATTTCATGATGGATGGGAAAAGTGCAAAAATAAACTAAAAATTTACCATTAATGATTTATATAATGAATTATCCTCATATGAAAAACGATATCTAAGACAATTTAAAATTATTTATGTTCTTAAATAACATATAACTCCAATTTTAGTGAATTATTCTCATTTCACATGAACATCCATATTTGTATACAAGTAAATCGATCATGAAAACTGGGAAAACAAACACTCCCAGAATGAAAAAAATTAAACCCTATAATTCATCAAAATGGCTATAAAAAATCTAATAAAATTATAATAAATAAAATAAATGTATAATATGTTTTTTATTTATTAATTAATTATTCTAATTTTATTATCAAGTATATTTATGTGAAGAATTAATTTGGACATATGTTAAGGGGATCCTTTAACCCAACTCTCTTTATTTTGGTTGTACCTCTTTCATGCCAAATTTCATTAATTATACTCCTTTAATGTTCCTTAAATATAATTTTATTGTCCTTACCTCTTATTTTCAAGGATACACTTGTTATCAACTTATATTTATGATAAATATATATATTTTTCAAAGGAAATCTTCTTTTCAAAACACATATTGGCTCCTCCTAAGATGGTTTCTTATTCACTAAAGAATGATGATTCTTATACAAAGAATGTATTTAAATTTTTCATTTGGGAACCTCAAATATTATTCCTGAATATATTTTTAATTTAATTATTATTATACCCATTTCTTTCCAGGGTTATTTTATGACTAAAATTGTTATATGTTCAATGTGGCATGCATGATTATGTAAATGTTATGATATGTTGGGTGGGGCTGGAATTATATATCACTCTAATTTATTGGGTTATTTGTTGTATCTAATGTGATAATGTGAAATATGAGAATGATACAATATTTTGAAAGGATGGAGATGATATAGTTATACACATATTTTATGTGTGAACATGATTCTATCTTTGTTCATAACTATGTGTGGTATTTGAACACAAAGTCATTATGTTTCATTTTTATACATTGCCTCTTTCTGTGCCTTTATCGTATGTTTCCTATCATACTTATTATAATGATCCAATTATTATGTTATGATGATAATTATTATTCTCACTAATTTTATATTGATTATTATCCTTATTCATCCTCTTACTAGGCTTTTTGGTCACCCATTTCTCTAAGGTATATCCATAGGTGACTTCGTGTACATAAGATAATGTGAGATTGTGAAGGATAAATAAGTTTTTCATAAATAATTATTTATATTTTATTATGCATAAGTTATGTATGGTATTAATTCTCCCATGAAATTATAACTATTGATAATTGATTTGTAATTCTACAATTTTTTATCATTAAAGTGATTTAATAATCATGTAAGAAAAGTAGGGTCACAATAGTTGGGATGAGAGAAAATTTTGGTTAATTTTTGAATTTGGATTTCATATTTTTATTGAAAATCCTAGGATAAGAATAATTATATATAGACAACCATGAATAATTGTTTTAGAAAAATGAAAAACATAGGTATCCCATAAGGTATTTCTTTAGAGTTAATTACATTAAAGAATAAATTATTTATTCATGATTTATTGAATTATATTTTGTTAAAACCATTTTGATTTTAAAAAATAGTGGAAACTAGGAGAAATCTTTTCAACAACCTATGAGACGGACAATGTAGTGATTGCTTGAACAACATCCTCAATTCCAAGGGATGTGGATTTCAAAATTTCATGGAAATTATTACACAACTACCTCAGGCTATAAGCAATAACTTGAACCATGTGGAATTTCCATCTTCAACCAAGAGAGAGAAATATTCCATTGATTCCTTTCTGTATAAATGACCATGGATGTTTAATGTATCTTTAAATCAAGTTGTTATGGAATAGTGGGTCAAATCAATTGAGAAGATATATATTTTATTCAGTGTACTAAGAAGGATAAGGTGAATCTGGATATTTATCATTTAGATGGAGAGACCAATCAATAGTGGGAATTGATTAAGAACACCAAGTTGAAGGATGAAATAGAATAGATGGGGTGGGAAGAATATAATAAAATATTTATTAATAAGTATTTCCCTCAAACTCTTCGTACCAAGATATAGAGGGAATTCATAGAGATGAATTGAAAGGAAGGTGGATCATTCAGAGATTGTGAAGAAAATTTCACAAGGATTGTAAGGTAAGCCTATGGTTTTGTTATCAATAAATATAATGAATAGATATCTTTTCTGTTGGTTTAAAACCGAAATTTATAAAGGATATAACTATTTGAGACTTTTGGAGTTACAAAAAAGTGGATTGATGTTTTCCTAATGTGGAGATTGTGTTTGGAGAATGGTACCATGTCTATGGAGATAATAAATGAAAGATGAAGTTTCTTGTTAGAGGATCTAACGATAAATGTGGAAAGATAGCTCGGCTAATCAGATGTCAAAAATGTGGGAAGAAAAATCATGGGAACAAGCTCAATGGGATAGGGAAATTCCATAAGCATGGGAAAGAAAAACACCAAGTCATGAATGTTAGCGAGTCCTAAAGAAGTTAGATAATGTTCTGGAGGAAAGGAGAGCACCACTCATGGTTCAATGATTTTACTATAGAGAATATGGGTACTATGAAAGCTGGTTCATGAAACCATGAGTCCTTGAGTGTAATCAGAGTCAGCACCCACCAAAGACAATGGATCATGGTTAATTTTATTCCATCACTACTGCAAAAGTGTTCCAAGAAAATGAAATCATACAAGGTACACTTTTTATTCACTCAAGAATGGGAAAAGAATTATTTGATTTTGATTTCATGCTTTGCTTTATACCACTAATAGAAAAATGGCTTATAGCCACTTACCTATACCCACATTTTTAGAGGTCCTAGATATGGGCTAATTTATAGCCATAGTTAAATTAAAACCTGCGGCAGTAGGGTTTGATCAACTCACAGTTTCCTCCTCTCTATGGAACCCACTCACATTACCCTCTATGAATGACCCTCCTTCCCCGATGGTACCCCTCTTGACTTATCCTCTTTCTGAACCTCCTCCCTAAATCTCTATTTATATCTATTTTCAAATAAACCACTTTATGGGTAAGCGGTAACCAATAGTTCATGTGGGATACATATTCAAAGTAACATGAAATTTAAAAATTCAAAAAGGTGCATCTTTCAAGGAATCCTCATGCTATGAGAACACTAATCATCCTTACATACCCACACCAAATAACATCATGCTATCCTATCAACACCTTTATCTCTATCACACACCCATCGACGAAGATCATCATAACCTAACAAAACAATGTCCATCATCCATACCATCCAAATGCACACAAGAACACCAGAGAAAGTGATATCGTCCCCCATCAAACTAGAAAAAACACCCCAACACCAATAAATATTCCTCAAAGTGATATAAATAGTTCCGTTGACAATTAAAATAAAAAATGAATGAAACCACATAATAAACAAAAAATGGGTTCATCACTGAACAAAAAGAACACCGTAGAAGAAGCACCAAACCTTCAGAAATGTGTTAAGGAATAAAACTGAAAGGACTGAAATATTGAATTGATGATGCTGAAATATGAATACCGAGGGAGATGAAAACCATAGAAGATCACATGAGGGACACTGTCGGCCTTCAAAACTCACCTCCCAAAACCTATAAGAATCCACCTCTCTTGATCCGACCAGGATAGGAGTCGAGGGGTGTGATTTCAGGGTGAAGGTTTGAATGAAAAAGGGCTCCAAATGATGACATCAAAACAATTCTAAAACTAGATCAATATATGTGAATGATCATACTCTAGAGGGTTCTTGAAAATTGTCGACCGCTAAGCCAAAAATCAAAAAACCACGATGAACCATCGCTCCAGATCCAACCTGGATAGGCGCGTTGGAACACGAAATCAAAGAAGGTTGAAGTGTCCTCAGGATTCCATAGCGAAACACCTTTGACAGAAACATCATGAAATATAAAAGATCTGGAACAAGATATCAGATGAATGGAGATAAGTGAAATATGGATAGATCAAAGGAACTAAACAGAATGGTTTTGGAAGAGAAGCATCGTCGTGAGGAAACCCTAGGCAGAAGTAGGGTGTGCTCGAGGGAGCAGGCCACTATGAGATCTCATCTCCAACATTACTCCCCAAATGCTACGACTGAATGCAGACATCTCACCTCTCCCTGATGATGCTTCTCCTAGGTGTCATACCCACCTCCTTCTCTAGTGCGCTTCCGACATAGCCACACCCACCAGGTAACCATTCTCCCCCTTGCAGATATGTTCTGGTCATGTCTCATGAATTTTCACTCCCACAAAGGTATTTAGGGTTTTATCCTCAATGTTGGGTGCCTCAGATTCATTATCATTATACCATAGAATATAGAACTTCAATAATTTCCATTCACTGACTCATTATACCAAAAATTAATGCTTTATTCCCAACTTTCTAGTAGCAATAATAGTTGTAAAAAAATCAAGGTTTCTTCTTATGCTTAATATTCTAGCTAGTTTTTAAACCTTTCTTCTTATTTTGAGAATTTTTTGGGGAATAAGAATTTATATACTTCTTGAAATCCACATTTATTGACATGGGGGTCTATCATAACCGTTATTAATACATAACTGTCGATATTTTTATTTTATACCTAAATTAGCATATAAAGCTGCATTAGTAAAAAAATATTTATTTGGAAGAAAAGAGTACCATATTTATAACAACCCTTCTCTTTATTACACACCTAATCATGATTTATTACATATTCTCTTTACTTGATAATACATGGTATATTGAGAGGTATAATGTATTTGGCTCTTAGGAATATTCCATAACTACTTAATACATGAAACACCACATATTTATTGAAAAAATCCTTTACATGAACACTACATTACCTCGTACTTATCATTACATGAGATAACCTAAGGACATGCATAAGAAAAAGGTGAGCTATAAATTTCAGTAAGGGATTAAACAAGGCATAACATGAATAATACAAAACATTTCAGGCAATAGGAATATTAACAGAGAATAAAAGAAACAAGAACATAAAGGAATGATAAAATATGATTTTCAGAACATGAAAAATGTGGAAACAACACTTAACATGGTATTATCATGATCCAAGGCTCATTTCACATAGATCATGTGTAAACACTCATTTCACTTGAATTAACAGGTGTAAACCCTCATTACACTTGACATATCATGATACTATTCTTTACCCAAAGCATTGGAGCGCTATTAGGGGGAACCCTTCTTAAACATTTAATTTCATACATAAGTGTGCCACAAGATCATACAATATAGATTCATTAAACATCATAATTTCTTCCACATTAATGGAATGTGTAATTCATAAATGAAACTTTTCTATGAATAATAAAATGAGAATAAAGGTGACTACCCTTGAAAGATGGGAGATAAAAGGGTTTCTAATTATATATACATGAAATGCATAGTGATGGGGTCATATAAATACATGTCCCAACATATGTAACGGAATTTGGTTTCATATTACAATAGAATTGCTTGAATGAAAATGAGGAGAGAGAAATTCCTTATTGAATTTTGGCATGGTAACGGGTGTACATGAGAGGCATTAATGGGGGAGAAAGGGGTCTATAATCATAAAAAAATAAAGAGGGAAGTATAGAGGATGTGATATATCATATCCAAACATTTATAATTGAAAATAAGAGGGCAAAATAATATTAAGAAACATGGAAAAAACGAGAAAGGAAGGAATCCCTTACTTGGAAGTGTGATCCCAAAGGCTTTGGTGAGGATTGAGAGAGGGTTCTTGGGAGTATGGGGTTCCTTTTGAGGATTCTAAAGAGAGAGTAGGGAAGAGGATGGATGAACTCCAAAGGCATTGATTTAAAATTAAGTTGGATATTTGGTGGGTTTATATAGGAAAGGAGAGGGAATTGTTTATTATTTAGGTTTGGGACACCGCAGAATAAACTAATCAAAATCACAAACCAACCCATGGTGTTTGCTTATTGTTTTTTTCAAAGGGTAGTGGAAAACATGATTTTATTATGAAAATGTCAGAACTTATTAAAATAAAAGGGTTTCTTATATGGAGGTGAGTCACACTCTCAAGGAAATCAATTTTGAAAGATAAAATGTTTTATATGTCCGGAAAGGTCTACTAAAGAATTGTAAAATAAATCAAACATACCTATAATGAGATTATTTTAAAGGTAAAACATATATTGGCCAAACATAATGTTTATAGTATTTTATTACATAACTTTTGGGTCATTATTATGTCATAAAACACATTATATATTTTAACGGTATTTAATTTTTACCCAAAAAATTGACTCTCTAAGAAAATTATGAAAATTTTACCATTAGATAATTTTGATGCCCTGATTCCAAAAATAAGATTCATTTTAACGAAATAATTTTTCTAAATATTTTAAATTTTACATTTAAAATAAAAATAGACATTTATAAAAAATTCATGATTTTTTTAAAAAAATAGCTTTCAAACCTTAATAAAAATAAAAATCATATTCATAATAACTATATGTTCATTAATATAATATAAAAAATAATTTAGTAATAATATTTAATTAAAATAATATTTAATTATAAATCCATTAATTCAACAAAATAGATTTCTTAATGAACTAAAAAGCTATTTTTTATTTAAACAAATCTTTTCTAAGTAAAAATAATAAAATGAATGTATATTCTCTATACAAAAATAATGTACACAGTCATAGTACTAGGGTCTCATTACACAAACTTTTATAACAACCACATAAGACTGAAGGGTAAGGTGTGTGATAGTGACATAATCTTGGGGTGGCTCAGATAACATCGCTCGGGTGGTAATCTCAATCAACTTCCACTTCTCCCATAGGCGGTTCCATTCGAGCTTAACGTGTTGAAGGTCAGCTTGGGATTTCTCAAGAGCAATGCCCAATGACACCACCTCCTTCTTGAGCTCCAATAAATGGGCTTCGTACGGGGAAAGTCTATTGGATGAGGCCATCGATACATTTATCTGAGTAAATTGGATTTATTAAAGCCCTATATTTATAATAATCACGTCATCACTATTTGACGGCTATATTAGCAATGATTTCAATTCTTAATGGTATTTAGAAATCCAAAAACAAAAAACTAAGGAATTTCACATTTTATATAACCAGTTTACATAATAATACATTTAATTGGATCAATAGTAATTTTCATTGATAAAAGTTTGGGTTATTGAAATCTTCCCCCTTAAGAAGTTTAACCCTCAAAATTTCCTTTTCCAACACTAAAATAGATGTGGGTAACTTTGATTCATTACTTCCACTAATTCCCACATTTCTTATTCAAAATTTTGGTTTTTCCATAACCCCTTGTTGCAGGGCATTTTCTTATTTTGTAGAAATGTTTCTATATGATATAATATCCTCACCATCTTCTCTTCATAAAAGGGGTCATTCTACGATGGTATCACCGCTAGATTGAGTACATGTGATGGGCCAGGTATGTACTTCCTCAACAATGATTCTTGGAATACACAATGTACTTGAGATATGTTCTATGAGAGTTCTAGTCAATAAGCCACTACTCCAATGCGATCAAGGATCTCAAAAGAAAAAATGTACTTTGGAATAATCTTTAACTTCTTCCAAAATATCTTTACTCTCTTCCATGGTGATATGAGAAGGAATACCAGGTCTCTGGCATCAAACTCTAGGTCTCATTGATGATTATCAACATAGATCTTTTGCTAACTCTGAGCATCTTAATTATAATAATGTATGGTTTTAACCTTCTCCAACATTTCTTCAACAATATCTGGACCTAGGAGTTTTCGCCCCCAAACTTCATCCCAACATTCTGGTGTTCTTCACCTCTTCCCATATAGGGCTTCATAAGGATCCATTTGGATTCTTGAGTGAAAACTATTGTTGTATGATAACACAATAATAGAAAGATGTTGATCCCATCCTTTTTGGAACTCCATTGAGAATGATCTCAAAATGTCTTCATGTGTTTGGATAGTCTACTCAGATTAGCCATCTGTTTGAGGATAATAAGTTGTACTAAAGTTCAGATCAGTATCCAGAGCATGTTGAAGACTCTTTAAAAACATAGAGGTGAATCATGGATCTTGATCAGATACAATTGATAGTGGTACTCCATGCAGCCTTACTAAATCTCTAAAATATATCTGTACTAGTTGATCCAATGATAAATTCTCTTGAATTACAATAAAGTGTGTATTCTCTGTAAGACAATCCACAACAACCCATATATAATTGTTTTTTAGATGTCTTATAAAGTCTAGTGACAAAGTCCTTGGTGATTTTCTCCCATTTCCATGTGGGTACGGATAATGGTTGCATCATCTCCTTGGACTGTTTCCTCTCAGCCTTTACTTGCTGACATACCAGACAATTTGATTTATACTTAGTGATCTCATTCTTCATGTTATCCCACCAATAATGATCTCAAATATCTCAATACATATTTGTGTTTATTGGGTGAATGGAGAAATTTGAACTATTTGCATCATCCAAAAGATCCTTCTTCATATCTGGACTTGATATAAGACATATTCTTTTCCCAAATCTCAGCATTCCTTCTTCATTAATGTTGAACTCTGAGGATTCCCATTTTTCAATAGTTTCCAATTTCTTTTGAATTCCCACATGTTCCTTTTAATAATCCTTTAACCTTTCCAAAAGAGATGGTTGATAAATCATTTGTGAAAGGATTGATGATGTTCCCTTATTTATGATTCTCATGTCCATATTCACAAAATATATGATGATTATATCCTTTTCAATTCTCATCAATGATAGAATTGTTCGGTACTTTCTACATATATCAACAACCACATTGTTCTCTTTCTGAGGCTGGTAATGGATTGAGCAGTCATAATCTTTGATTAGCTCTAACCATCTTTGTTGGAGAATGTTCAAATAATTCTATGTGAATATATATTTGAGGATTTTATGGTCCGTATATATTTCAAACTTTTCCCAAAAGAGGTAATTCCACCAAATTTTTAAAGAGAAGATACCTATAGAAAACTCCAGATAATTTGTTGGATAGTTTTTCTCATGAAATTTCAATTGACATGAAGCATAGGAAATGAATTTTTAATTCTTCATCAACACAAAACCCAAGCCCTTCTTCGAAGCATCACTAAATACCACAAAACGTTTACCACTTGTGGGTAATGTGAGCATGGGCACAGTGATAATCCTTTTTTTCAACTCTTTGAATCTATTTTCTCATTCATCACTCCATGAAAACTCTACTCCTTTTTTAGTTTACTTGGTAAGAGGGTTGGACAATCGTGAGAAATTTCTCCCAAATCGGCGATAATATCCAGTTAACCCCAATACGCTACTAATATCCATTACTGATGTTGTAACACCCTGAGATTTTATGAGATATATTTTGTTTTTATGTATTATTTTATACACAACACCAAAGGAATCCATCACTACACACAATACTGTCTTGGCTTGTGTTACACGCAAGAGAAACCTTCCTCGATAGCTTTGTTGTACGCAATACTGAGTTTCACTAAACAACGATATGTTATTAAAATATTATATAAACTAGCCATTATGAATAGTAATACCAAATTTTTAAAATTTTATAAATTTTATCTTTCAAAATGGACTTCATTTTTGGATTTAGAATATCGAAATTAGCCTATGGTGAATTTTTGGTATTTTTCTAAAAACATTAAATTTTTGATTAATAGGGAAAAACACTTAGTTATTGGTTAAAACCAACTTTTTATTTAAATAAAAATTTATTTTATTTAAAGTTATTTTAGGTCAAAATGGATACATAATACCTATATAAGTTCAATTTAATTCATTGGAGTGATTTTATAGTAATTTTAGATATATAAAAAGTTTATTGAAGTTTTGACCGTCTTTTACCCACCTCCTAAGAGAATTTGAAATTTTACATAAAACTTAATTTTACCACTTCTATGACTGGAATTTTAAAAATCCTAGAGACACGGTTGATAGCTGTATGTAAATATTTGTTTTCAATAAGATAAAAATATATTTTTTGAATAGTAACTTTTTACTTTTATTCACAATAGTTAAAAGTAAATAGGGTAGTTAAGGTTAAAAATGATATTATTATTACCCTAAAACATGTCTTAATTCTATTAGATGAGTTTAATTCGACCAAAAACAACCTTAGTAATGAAATATGACCATTTAGATCTACTTGGATTAGATTAGGACATTTATTATTATTTAATTCAAATAACAGTTAAAAGAGTTAAAATCAAAGTTTAATAAGTAAAACATTTTTAATATAGTTTTATACATAAGTTAAATTAGAATAAAAATAATAATTAGAAAAATAAAATTATTTACTACATAATTGTATTTTATTTATAATTTTTAGTCAATAAATAATTTAATTTATTTATGACCCAATGATGATCCAGTAATTACCTTATTAATAAAATATTAAGATAATTGATATTATAAATACCAAAATAAATGTATTTTGAGACTTTTTATGAACTATATTAATTTTATAGGTTAATATAACATATTAGGGTTAGATAGATGAATTTTTTTTGAAGTAATACTGCTGTTATAAATTTAACAAAAACAAAATACCAAATAGTGTCAAAATTAACATAAAAGAGTTTAAAAAAATATTATATTATTAATTGTTATTCTATTCCAAATAATATGAGGTTTGGAAAAAAGACTTATATTATAATATATAGGACATTAATGAACCAACTGGGGTTCTATTGGAATTTTATTGTATGTTTATTAACCATATAGTGTAAGAATACAAGAAGACACAGTAAAAGTTAACTTATTTAACTTAGATTTAAATATTAATTATATGGTTAAAATGATAACCTAAACTTGTCCAAAAACTATTGTTTGAGAGGATTTCGACCCATCCCCATCCTAGCCTTGAAATAAGTAACTTTGGAGCCATTATAAACCAAATATAAATTTATTATAAAATAATATTTTATGTTTTTCCTAAGGTGCCCCTCACCCCTCTTATAAAAGGGAACCTCCTCCCTCTCCTCTTCACACAATTTTGATTCTTCATGATCGACCAAACCCTGAACATTTATCTTCTCAAAATCTCTAGTTATATCATAGTGGTTATGGTATTCTCAAAATACAAACTCTAGTGCCCTAAGAGGAAGTTTTAAAGAGGAGCGCCGAGGAAGAGGTATTCTCTTCTACTGATTCTTTAAAGTTTCTTTCTTCCTTCTACGTCCTATTATTTATTGGTTTCATTATAAAGTAATAACATCAGTATAAATCATATACTGATATTTTATTATAAATATGAAACAAACCTATTTCACCTTGTATCCATCCTATGGAAAATGAAATCACCATGCGTGCGTACGTACGTAATACCATCTCCACACCGTGGTGTAATCTATTTTCCACCACCACCTTTCTTGGATGGGTATAATGGTGTAAAGAATAACTATATATTATTATTATAACATGATACTAATTCTGGGATATTCTATCATCCACTCCAAGACAATTCAATAATTATGGGAATGATATTGTCACTCGTGCGTACGTACGACTTACCGTCTCCACGATGCAATGTGATTTGTTCTACATGATCTTCATTAAACCATGATTATATAAAATAATTGAATAAATAAATATGATATATATTATACAACTACCATTATTTAAATTATTTAGCTATATCCTAAAAATATTAATAAGAATTTATTCGGCAAAACACGCATATGAACATAAAGCAATGAACACCTGAATAACAAGTAGCAATGAAATATTACTAATAAAAAGCTAATAATATGACCATATATGATATTATAACAATGAGTATGATTTTGGAATAAGTCAATAACATTATTTAAATCATTATACCGAAGTTTCAGACACGTACAAAGCATATCAGACCTAAGGTAAGGGAAAATCTTACAATCTCATTTTTATCCGAGATTGTTTATATTTCAGAATTTACAGGGGCATATTTATCATCCACATCCATGTTTCCTCAATATGTAATATTATTTATATCCTCCTACAATTGTTTAAATCCAATTTTAACAATTGGTAAATTTTTATTAAAAGATATTAAAGGAATATTTTGTCGTTTTTAGTATGAGATAATTTTTGACTTTTCCAGCCAAAGTACCAGAAGAATGTTTTTTAACTTATACGACATGAATGGATTTTTATGATTTCATAGAACACTATTTCCATGAATCTTCATTTTCATGTTTATTTTTAATTAACTTCTCTTAGTTTAAAAATTTATGGCATGTTAAGAATGGAAAAATGTTTTTCAAGTGAAAGGATATTTTCCTCAAGAATGGAGTTCAAGTGTTTTATCAAAATTATTTTCCATATAAGACAATATAGGGTTGTATTTCTATCCCTATTATTAAATTTATTTTATTATTTTATGATGGAATTATTTTTATGAAGTCCTTTTATCTTATATGGATTATGTTATGATGACATGGTGTTTAAGAATCCCATCTTTATTGCATGGGTTATGCTATGATGTATGATTTATGATTTTGTGGCACACATAAGAATGGTATCAATATGAGATGGGTGGGACCTATATCTCCCTCCAATGCATTGGGTAAAGATTCATATCTCATGAGATAGACATTGCTGAATGGAAAGTTAATCTAGTTCAGTGATATAGGACTGGAACAAGGAGTGAACTCGTTTCAGAAATTGACTTTTTCCACTATGATAGTCTTGTAAATGAGTCTTGACTAATAAGAAATTATTTTCTATTATTATTTTTGTATGACACAAAGTTTCATGTTTTAAGTTATGATTATTTGGGTTAAATTTCACTACTATGATTTATCCCATGTCATGATATTATGATCTCTTTTTCACGATAAGATTTTCAAAATGTTATGTTCTTAGGAAATGATATGATTGATATCTCCTTTGTTTACCCTTACAGAGCATTTGAGCTCACCCTTTTGTTTGTTTTCTTTTCCCCAGGTCAGGAAGATGGTTATTAAGTAAGATATGCCAAAAAGGAACTCTATATATGATGAAATAAATGGGAGATAGTTTAGATTATTTATGAACCAGTTGTTTATGTGTCCCGGTTTCTAAAGACACTATACCTATACGGTCCTTTCATGGTTTTTTATATATTGTAATAATTATGCTTAAAATCTAAAGTAACAAAAATGTATGTAATGTATGGGTCATTATATATTTTTTCCTCACTCATCCCTCTATTGCAGGGATCGTGGAGGGATCCATAGATATCACATTTCTTGTGATTATATGGCCAAAGAATGAGACCTCCTTCAACCAGAACTCACACTTTCTGTACTTTTCAAAGAGATTCTCCTTCTAAAAGGTCTCTAGAATAGTTCCTAGATTCTCCTAATGTTCCTCATTGGTTTTTTAGTATATTATAATATCATCTATAAAGACTACCAAAAATATTTCAAGGTAATCTCTAAAGACTATATTCATAAATTCCATGAATATTGTTGGAGCATTAGTGATTCTGAATGGAATTACTATGGATTCATAGTGCACGTACCTTGTACGAAAAGTAGTCTTGGGGATATCCTCCTTCATCACCCTTACATGTAATATTCTAACCAAAAATCTACCTTAGATAAGTATTGTGCACAACATACCTGAACGAATAAGTCATCAATTCATGGTAGAGGATACTAGTTCATTATTGTCATTTTTTTGAGCTCACGCTAATCAATTCAAAGGCACATTGACTGATCCTTATTCTTGAGGAAGAGTACTGCTGTACCCCACGATGATGCACTTGGGTGTATAAACCCTTTATTCAGATTCTACATTAGTTGTTTCTTTAGCTCCTCATGCTCCAAAATAGCCATTCTATGTGAAGTCTTGGATGTTGGCAATGCCCCAGGTATATGGTCAATTGATAATTAAACATATCTTCTAGGAGGAAGACCAATCAATTAATCGGGAAAAACTTCTACAAATTCCCTTAAAATAAGAACGTCTTCAAGGATAATTGCTTCACTAGACTTAATCAACTGATCCAGATACATATGATCAATAGGAAATAATATGCATACTTGAGATAATGGTTCTAAAGAAGATTCATCTTTCTCCTTGTACTTGTATAGAATCAGGGGTCAATTCTTAATATAAAGGGTTATTTCCCTCTCATGGAGATTTATGTTGGATCTATAAAAGGAAAGAAAATCCATGCAGAAAATTGCATCAAATTCCACTAGAGAAAGGATGAAGAGGTTCTCCAGGATGATCAATCCACAAATTGTGATAGGGGAAAAGTTATATTCATGGGTTGCAATGATTTCCTGATTTTCTGTAATCACTAACATATTTACTTCCATGATTTCTAGTGGTGTTGGGATTGTTATACTAAATTTTTTGGATAAAAAAAATGCGTAGAACTAGAATAAAAACTAATTTTGATATTATTTAATGAATTACAAGAATACATGTCACCACTTTGTTTTCAGGGTTCAATTCAGAGGTAGTGATAGAAAAAGCTTATTCTTTATACCTTAGAGGTTGTTGGTTGCCTCTGAAAACCATTTTCTTACAGAACTGATTAGAAAGGTTCTATGGTTCTTTGTAGTTGATGCAATGAACAACACATTAAGGGTAGAATGATAAATTCCTATCCTATGTCGTAGATACAGGTTTCTATTGTCGGTAATTAATAGCTACATGCCCTTCTCTTCCACACATAAGTCATTTCTTCATCCACTTCAAACAATTTTCGAGGTGCTTCTTTCTGCACCTTTGGCAAGTGGGGTGCTAGGTTTTCATAGCACTGTTGGATTTATCCACATGACCACCAGAATTAATGTCCACATTATGCTTCTTATCCCCATGATAAACATGGCATTCTTTGTTCTCCATTTAGCCTTTGAGGGAACAATAGACAATTTTCTCATATCTAAAGAAGTCATGGATCACCAGGGATTCCATTGGGTAGGTTTCAGCCCACCAAAGAAGCAGTCAACCTTGATTTCAGGGGTAACAACCAAGCCAGAGGTGTATCGTTCAAGCCTTGTGATGTTTTCCTCATACACTCCAATGGATTCGTCTTCTTTTTTTCTTGAGGCCAAGGAAGTCCCTTTCCATCTTAAGTTGGAGGATGCGAGGAAAATATTTTTCTAAAAACATTTTTTAGAAATACTTCTATTCAAACACCTCGATCTGCTTCACATGATTCATATTTTTGATCAATGTCCATGATTGATTGGATTCACCCTCAATCAAATAATTATCCAGAAGGACCTTCTCTTTTACAGAACATTGAAGGATGAAGAAGATATTTTCAATGGAGTTGATCCATTGTTCGGTAATTGAGGGATCAGATGATCCATTAAAAGTAGAAGGCCATTTTCTCATGAATCTCTTAATTGAAACTTATTCATTCATGGGGTGGGGTGGGGGTGAACATTCCTCTTGACCCATGTTTCTATTAAAATATTGAGTTAACTGAGAGAGTATCATGAAAAATTTCACGATCCCTGCACCCATCGGATTGGGAATGTCATTGGAATAGTCATCGCATTGATCTTGGCATAGTTTTGTAGCCCGAGTCCTCTTATTACCAGACATTGGGTAGAATAAATGAAAAGATAGGGGTAACACATAAAGGGTAATTGAAGAAAAAAAATGACTTATAAATAACTTTTTTTCCTCAAATTATGAATCTGTAGGCTTTAATCTATGTTATTCATGATCTAATTTTTAACATATATTCTTAGGGTCATTTTTTAATTCCCTTAATAATGGTTCATAAAAACCTTGTAAATTTACCAAATAATATCCCTTGAGAGTGTCATAACCAAGAGTGTGGCAAGGCATGTTGTCGTGTACCAGGATACGCCAGGTCAAGCCTGAAACTCCTTGTCAGAGTTTTCACTCCTAGGGTCATCTATGCAAGAACTTCCCCTACCTACTCGTATCCAGACATGGATATATTTTCATGATAAGAAACTTACTAAATACTCACCAAAATTTAGAAATGTTCTTATTATACATAGTCTTATCCTTAAGGCTTTCACTAGGGTTTTCTAATACTAATCCCAAAAATAACTAATCCTATCCTCTGATACCAACTATAACAACCCGACTCTTTATTACACAATTAAACATGATTAATTACATAAACACTTCACTTGATAAACATGGATGATCGATAAATATATCATCTTTGGGATTAGGAACATTATATAGGGACTTACAAAATTAAACACAACATCTTTATTGATAACCTTTTTTTACATGACCACTACATTCCCTCGTACATAGCACTGCATGGGGTAACCTAAAGACATTAATAAGAAAATTTTGATCCATAAAGCTCAGTAAAGTAGTAATCAATGCATAAAATGAATAATAAAATACATGTTAGGCAATATACATATCAATGGAGCATTAAAGAAACACGAACATAAAGGCTTGATAAAGCAAGATTTTCACAACATGGAAATGTGGTAACAACACTTAACATGGTATTAGCATGAGCCAAGGATCATTGCACATAAATCATGAGTAAAAAATCATTTCACATTAATGAGAATTATTAAACCCTCATTTCACTTGACATATCATGATAATAATCTTAACCCAATGCATTGGAGCGCTATCAGGGTGCACCCTTCATAAAAATTTCATTTCCAGCTTAGTGTGCCACCAGATCATACAACATCGATTCATTAAACATCATAATTTATTCCATAGTAAAGGAATGAGGAGTTAATACATGAAACTATTTGATAAATAAGTAAATTTTCATAAAGGAGAATACCATTTATAGAGAAATGGGCATGGTATTCACTACACAATGATTTTGGATTAGAAAATGGTAGTGCAATTTCAGTAGCATAACAACGTGACATAAGACTTCATAAAAACGTTTGATGAGAGAGAAAAGTGTATGTCATCTTAATTACATGAATTTGAAAGTAAGGGGGTCATATATATACATGTACCAACATAATTAATGGAATTTGGTTTCATAATACAAAATAATTTCATGAATGAAAATGAGGTGAAAGAAATTCCTTACGGAATTTCAGCATGGTAACAGTTGCACAAGGGAGGCATTAATGAGTGATAAAGGAGCCTATAATCATTAAAAAAAATAAAAAGTTAAGTATGGGGGAGGTGATAAATCATACCAAAACATTTATAATTGAAAATAAAAGGGCATAAATATATTAAGAAACTTGGATAAAATTAGAAAGGAAAGAATACCTTACATGGAAGAGTGATCTGAAAGGCTTGGTAGAGGCATCAAAGAGGATTATTGGGAGCATGGGGCACCTTGTGAGGATTCTAGAGATAGCAGGGAAGTGGTTCGATGAATACCAAAGGCATTGAGTGATGAGAAAGTGGGAGGTTGGGTGGGTTTATATAAGAAAGGTGATGGAATTCTTTATTATTTAGGTTTGGGACACCACACATTAAACTAATCCAAACCACATACCAACCCATGGTTTTTGCCAAAGGGAATTGGAAAAAATCATTTTATCAGGACAATGGCCTAACTTCTTAAAATAATAGGGTTGTTTATGTGGAGGTGAGTCACACTGTCAAGGAAATCAATTTAAAAAGTTGAAATATTTTTTAATTCTTGAAGGGTCCACTAAAGCATTGTAAAATAAATCAAACAAACCTAAAATCAGATTATTTTAATGTTAAAACATATATTGGCCGAAAATAATATTTATATTATTTTATTATATCACTATTGGATCATTATAATTTCATTAAACACATTATATAATTAAATGATATTTAGTTTTTACCCAAAAATTCGTTTATCTTAGAAAATTATGAAAAATTCAGTTGGATAATTTTGATGTCCTGATTCCAAAAATAATATTCATTTTATGAAAATAATTTTCTAAATATGTGCATTTTTTTCTTTTAAAATAATAACCGACATTTATCGAAAATCCAGGGGTTTTGAAAAAAATAGCTTTTAAACCATAATAAAAATCACAATCGTATTCATAATAATTATACAGTCATTTATATTATATAAAAAGTAATTTAGTAATAATATGTATTTAAAATATTATATAATTTAAAAATCCATTCATTAATCAAAATAGTTTTCTTAATTAACTAAAAATGATATTTTTTCGTTAAACAACTATTTACAAAGTAACAATTATAAAATGAATGTATATTATCTATAAAAAATAATGTAAATAATCATAGTACTAGGTTAGCGTTACACAACCCCTTATAACACCCGCATAAGACCGAAGGGTAAGGTGTGTGATGGAAAAAAAATCTTGGGGTGGCTCAGATAACATCGCTCGAGTGGTAATATCTATCAACTTCCACTTCTCCCCTAGGTGGTTCCCTTTGAGCTTAATGTGTTGAATCTCAGCATGGGCTTGGTCAAGAGTGAAGCCCAATGATTCCACCTAATTTTTGATCTCTAAAAAACTAGCTTTGTACGGGCCAAGTCAACTGGATGAGGCCATCCCTTCCTTTTTTTGACTAAATTGGATTTGTTAAAGCCATAAATTTATACTAATCATGGGATTACTGTTCAGTGAATATATTAGCAATGGTCACAATTCATAATGGTATTTTGAAATCCAAAAACATAAAACCAAGGAAGTTCACATTTTATATAACCATTTTACATAATAAGAAATTTAATTGGATCAAGAGGAATTTTAATTGATAAAAGTTTGGGTCATTACAATCTTCCCCCCTTAAGAAATTTCAACCTCTAAATTTTCTTTTCCGAAATTGAAACAGATGTGGGTAACTCTGCTTCATTACATCCTCTGATTCCCACATTGATTCTTCAAACTTTTGGTTTCACCACCACACCTTGACATGGGAAATTTTCTTATTTCATAGAACTTTTTCTCTATAATATAATATCATAACCAGATTATCTTTATAGGAGAGTTAGTTCTCCAATGGTACCACCTCTTGATTGAGTACATGTGATGGGTCAGATACGTACTTCCTCAAGAGTGATACATGGAATACATCATGTACTTGAGATAGGTTTGGTGGGAGTGCTAGTCGATAATACACTACTCCAATGAGATAAAGGATCTAAAAAGGGCCAATGTACCTTGGAATAATCATTCCCTTATTCCAAAAATATCATAACTCTATTCAATGGTGATATGTGGAGAAATACCATGTCTCTAACATCACACTCTAGGTTTCATGGATTATTATCATCATAGCTCTTCTTTTCAACTCTGATCCTCTTTAATGTGCTACTATATGGTCTTAACCTTCTCCACTATTTCTTCGATAATCTGTGTACCTAGGAGTTTTCTCTCCCAAACTTCATTCCAACATGTTGGTGTTATGCACCTTTTCCCATACAAGGCTTCATAAGGATTCATTTGGATGCATGAGTGGAAATTGTTATTATATGAGAACTCCACAACAGGGATATGTTGATCCCATATTCTTTTGAAGTCCATTGAGCATGCTCTCAACATGTCCTCAAGTGTTTGGATAGTCTTATCAGATTGGCCATCAATTTGATGATGACAATCCATACTGGATATCAGCTCAATATTTAGAGATTTTTGAAGACTCTTCCAAAACATAGAGGTGAATCTTGGATCTCGATCAGATGCAATCGATAGTGGTACTCCATGCAGCCTTACCACATCTCTGATATATATCTGTACCAGTTGATACAATTAGAAATCCTCTCGTATTGCAATGAATTGTGTAGTCTTTTTAAGAAAATACACAATAACCTATATAGAATTGTTTACTTTGGATTTCTTCAGAAGTCTGGTGACAAAGTTTGTAGCGATGTTCTCTTATTTCCATGCTGGTATGGGTAATGGTTGCATCATTCCCATGGACTTCTTCATCTTAGCCTTCACATGCAGACATAGCAGGAACTTTGATTTATTCTTAGAGATCTCCTTCATCATGTTGTCTCTCCAATAATGCTCTCGAATATCTCAATACATCTCTATGTTTCCTAGTTTAATGTAGAAATTCAAACTATGAACATCATCCAAAAGTTCCTTCTTCAACACTGGACTTGATAGAACACATAGTATTTTTCCAAATCTCACAATTCCTTCTTCATTAACATTGAAATATGAGGATTTCCCTTTTCCGATAGTTTACACTTTCTTTTGAATTCCCACATCATCCTTCTGAGCATACTTTAACCTTTCAAAAAGAGACAGTTAATCAATCATTTGTGAAATGACAGATGATGTTCCCTTATTTCTAAGTCCCTTATCTCTCTTAACCAAATCTAATTAGATTAGTTCATTGTCAATTCTCATCAATGATATAATTACTGGGTCCTTTCTGCTTAGAGAATTAGCCACTTTGTTTTCTTTCCTAGGGTAGTAATAGATTGAGTAGTCATAGTCTTTGATAAGCTTTATCCATCTTCATTGGTGCATGTTCAACTCTTTTTGTGTTTATATATACTTTAGGCTTTTATCGTCTGTATATATTTCACACATCTCCATAAAGAGGTAGTGATGCTAAATTTTTAAACCAAAGATCACTACAGCCAACTCCAGATCATGTGTTGGAAAGTTTTTCTCATGATCATTCAATTCCATAGAAGCATAGGCAATTAATTTCCCTTTATTAATTAACACACAACCCATTATTTTCTTTTACGAATCACAAAATAACACAAAAATTTATCTACTTGTGGGTAATATGGGGACAAGTGGATTGATAAGCCTCCTTTTCAACTCCTTGAAGCTCTCTTCTCATTCATTACTCCAAGAAAACTTTACCCCTTCCAAGTTATCTTGGCAAGAGGGTTGGAAAATTGTGAGAAATGTTTCACAAATCCGTGATAATATCTAGCTAACCCCAAGAATCTACGGATATGTGTTACTAATATTGTTCTCGGCCATCCCTCTATTGCAGTTGTGTTGGAGGGATCCACACATATCCCATTTCTTGTGATGATATGGCCCATGAATGAGACCTCCTTCAACCAAAACTCACACTTTCTATACTTTTCATAGAGATTATCCTTCCACAAGGGCTCTTGTATAGTTCTCAGATTCTTCTCATGCTCCTCCTTGGTTTTGGAGTATATTAGAGTATTGTTTATAAATACTACCAAAAATTTGTCGAGGTGATCTCAAAAGACTATATTCCTTAAGACCATAAAGATTTATGAAGCATTAGTGAGTCTGAAAAGAATTATTATGAATTTATAGTGCCCATACCTTGTACGAAAAGTAGTGTTGTGGATATATTCCTTTTTCTCCCTTACTTGGTAATATTTCGACCAAAAATCTTCAATGGAGAAGTATTGTGTTTCATATAGTTGATCAAACAAGTCATCAATTCATTGTAGAGGATACTTTTTCTTTATCATGATTTTGTTGAGATCATAATAATTAATGCAAGGAGCATTGACCCATCCTTCTTCATGATGAAGAGGACTAGTGCACCCCATGGTGAAGCACTTGGACCTATTAACCCATTATCCAGATAATCCTGTAGTTCTTTCTTCATCTCCTCAAGCTCTATAATAGCCATTATATACGGAGTCTTTGAAATTGGCAACACCCTAGGTATAAGGTCAATTGAGAATTCAACATATCTTCTAGGAGGAATACCAGGTAATTCATCAAGAAACAATTCAACAAATTCCATTATAATGTGAATTTCTTCAAGGATGGTTTCTTCTGTAGACTCTATCATCTGATCCAAATAATCATTCTCATAGGGATGTAATATCCATGCTTGAGATTATGGTGCTAAAGAATATTCATCTTCTTCCTTGCACTTGTGTAGAATCGGGGGGTCGATTCTTAATATAGAGAGTGATTTCCCTCTCATGAAAATTTATGTTGGTTCTATATAAGGAAAGCCAATTCATGCAAATATTTTCTTCAAATTCTACTAGAGGAAGGATGATGAGGTTCACCCGGATGTTCAATACAAAAATTGTGACATGGGAGGAGTTATATTATTGGGTTTAAATGATTTTCCTATTTGTCATACTCACCAACATCTTTACTTCCACGATTTGTGGTGGTGTTGGGATTGTACAACTAAAATTTCGGGATATAAAAGAATGCATAGAACTAGAATAAAAAATTATGTTTGCTATTCTTGAATGAATAACTAGATTACCTATCACCACTTTGTTTTCAGGGTTTTCTTCTGTAGTAGTGATGGAAAAAGATTACCCTTGCTGCATTGGGGGTTATTGGTTACCTCTAAAAACCCTTAGCTTAGGGAACTGATTTACAAGGTGCCATGGTTATTTTCAGATGAAGCAATGAACATCGCATTGAGGGTTAAACAAAGCGTTAATCTCCCCTCTCACAGCCATGGGTTTCTCTTCTCGGAAGTCAATAGCTAGGTGACCTTCTCTTCCACACCTAAATCATTTCTTCGTCCCCTTCAGGAAATTTTTGGCATGCTTCTTTCAACACCTTTGGAAAATGGGGTGCTGGGTTTTCTTTGCATCATTGGATTTATCCACTAGACCACCAGAATTAAAATCCATATTACACTTCTTATCCAAATGATACCCCTAGGATTCTCCGATCTCTATTTCAACTTTGAGGGAACATCAGATAATTTCCTCATATCTATCGAAGTAAGAAATCGCTAGGGAATTCAGTAGGCTAAGTTTCAGCCCTCCAAAGAAACAGTCAACCTCACATTCGGGGGTAATGAAAAAGATGGAGGCATATTTTTCAACCCTTTTAAAGTTTTCCTCTTACGCTCCAATGGATTCGTCATCTTTTTTCATGAGGTAAAGGTAGTCCCTTTCCATATTAAGTGGGAGGGTGCAAGGAAAATATTTTTCGAATTTTTTTCTCTCAAAATCCTTCCTTTCCAGCGCCATGATCTCCACCTCAGGCTTCATATTTTTGATCAATTTCCCCCATTGATCAAAGTCACCCTCCATCCGATTAGAAGCCAGAAGAACCTTCTCCTGCTTGTAACATTGATGCATGGAGAAGATATTTTCAATGGAATTGATCCATTGTTTGGAATTGAGGTATTAAATGATCCATTAAAATAATGAGGCCTTTGTCTCATGAATCTATCAATTGTGACTTGTTTTTTATTTGGGGGGGGGTGGGTGTTAACGTCCCTCTTAACTCTTTTTTCTATTAAAATATTGAGTTAAATGAGAGCGTATCATGACAAATTTTTTGATTCCTACTCCCATTAGATTGGGCATCCCATTAGAACAATCATCACATTGTTCTTCACATCTGTTGTTAGGACGAGTCCTCCTATTACCGACTATTGGATGGAATAAATGGAAAGTATGGGGGAACACATAAAGGGAAATACAATGACAAAAATTTATGACTTATAAATAACTTTTATTTTCAAAACTTATGAATCTACAGGCTTCAATCTATGTTATCCATGATCTACTTTGTAACATATATTCATAGGAGAATTTTTTTTAATTCCCTTAATAATAATTCATACTAATCTTGTAAATTTAACAAAGCATATTTCCTGGGAGTGTCATAACCAGGAGTGTAGCAAGGCCCATTGTTAGGTACCAGGATACCCCGGGTCAGGCCCGAAACTCCTTATCAGAGTTTTCACTCCTCGGTACATTTGTTCTAGATCCTCCTCTACCTGCTCGTATCCAGACATGGATATATTATATTGATAAACCAATTACTCAATACTCACCAAAATTTATGGATTTTCTTATTATACTGAGTCATATCCCTAATTATTTCACAAGGGTTTTATAATCCTAACCCCTAAAATAACTAAACCAATCCTCTGATACCAACTATAACAACTCTGCTCTTTATTACACACTTAAACCTGATTTATTACATAAACTATTAAATAGATACAACATGTAAGATTGATAATACTAGTGTATTTTGGGATTATGAACATTACCTAATGACTTAAAATAGGAAACACAACATCTTTATTGAAAAATTCTTTTACTTGACAACTATATTCATTCGTACTTGGCATTTCTTGGGATAATCCGATGAAATGAAAAAGAAACGGGTGATATATAAAGCCCATTAATGGAGTAAAGAAGGAATAACATGAATAATACAATACATTTTAGGCAATATCCATATCAACGGAGAATAAAAGAAACATGAACATAAAGTCATGATAAAGCATTATTTTCATAACATGGAAATGTGGAAACAACACTTAACATGGTATTGGCATGAGCCAAGGCTCAATGCACATGGAACATGAGTAAAAACTCATTTCACTTGATTTAGAATGATTAAACCCTCATTCCACATGACGTATCATGATACTAATCTTTACTTAATGCATTGGAGTGCTATCAAGGCGCACCCTTCTTAAACATTTCATTTCATGAATAATTGTGCCACAAGATCATACAACATAGATTCATTAAACATCATAATTTATTCAATGGTAAAGGAATGTCTAATTAATAGATTAAAATGTTCCATAAATAAGTAAATGTTCATAAAGGGGAATACCATTGATAGAGAAAAGAGCATAGTATTCACTACACAATGATTTTGGTTGGGAAAATGGCGGTAAATTTTCAGCAGCATAATGACATGACTTAAGACTTCATAAAAAAGGTTGATGGGAGATAAAAGGGTGTACCATCATATGTAAATGAAATGGAAATTAATTACGTCATATAGATACATTTCTTAACATAAGTTATGGAATTTGGATTCATAATACAAAAGAATTTCTTGAATGTAAATGAGGAGAGAGAAATTGTTACAGAATTTCAGCATGGTAACTAGTGTACATGAGAGGAATTAATGAGAGAGAAAGGGTTATATCATCATTAAAACATAAATAGGGATGTATGGGGAGGTTAAACATCATACCCAAATATTTATAATTGAAAATAAAAGTGCATAACAATGTTAAAAAATTTGGATAAAATGAGAATGGAAGGAATCCCTTACTTGGAAGTGCGATCCCAAAGGCTTGGGAGAGGCTTAATAGAGGATTCTTGGGAGATTGGGGAGCCTTAGGAGGACTATAGATAGGGGAGTGAAGAGGTTTGGATAACTTAAAAGTCTTTTAGAGAAGTGGAAGTGGGATCTTGGGTGAGATTATATAAGAAAGGGGAGAAAATTCATTATTATTTTGGTTTGAGACACCATGCATTAAACTAATCAAAACCACAAACCAACACATGGTTTGTTCCATAGGGGAGTGGAAGAAAATATTTTATCAAATAGATGGCCGAATGATTTAAAATAATTGGGTTCCATATGTGGAGGTGAGTCATACTCTCATGGAAATCAATTTAAAAGGATAAAATGTTTTAGAAGTCTGGAAGGGTCCACTAAAGCATTGTAAAATAAATAAAAAACATATAATAATGTTATTTTAATGGTAAAACATATATTGGACGAAACAAATATTTATATTATTTTATTACATCACTATTGGATCATTATGATGTCATAAAACACATTATATATTTAAACAGTATTTAATTTTTACCCAAAAATTCGACTGTCTCGGAAAATTATGAAAAATTCACTTTTGGATAATTTTGACATCCTGATTCCAAAAATAATAATAATTTTATTGAAATAATTTTCTAAATATGTGAATTTTTACTTTTAATATAAAAATCGACATTTATTGAAAATTCATGGGTTTTGACAAAAATAGCTTTCAAAACATAATAAAAATAAAAATTGTATTCAAAATAATTACAAAATAATTTATATAATTTAAAATGTAATTTAGTAATAATATTTAATTAAAATATTATTTAATTCAAAAATCCCTTAATTCTTCAAAATAGATTTCATAATTAACTAAAAATGCTATTTTTGCTTTAAAAAACTTTTTACAAAGTGACAATAATAAAATGAAAGTATATTATTTATACAAAAATAATGTAAATAATCATAGTACTAGTGAATCATTACAAAACCCCTTATAAAACCCACATAGGATTGAAGGGTAAGGTGTGTGATAGTGAAAAAATATTGGGGTGGCTCAGATAACATCACTCAGGGGGTAATCTCTATCAACATCCACTTCTCCCATAGGTGGTTTCGTTCAAGCTTAACGTATTGAAGCTTGACTTGGGATTGGTCAAGAGTGAATCCCAATGATGCCACATACTTCTGAAGATCCAATAAATGGGCTTTGTATGGGGAAAATCTACTAGATGAAGCCATCACTTCCTTTGTCTGAGTAAATTAGATTTGTTAATTCCCTATATTTATACAAATCATGTGATCACTGTTCAACGACTATATTAGAATGGGTCACAATTCTTAACTATATTTTGAAATCCAAAAACATAAAACCAATTAAGTTGACATTTTATATAACCATTTTACATAATAAGATATTTAATTAGATCAAAGGGAATTTTCATTGATAAAATTTTGGGTCGTTACTTTTTTTGATGAAAATTTGGTTGTTTTTTAGAATATAATATCAATCGCTTCATTTAATTTTTTGATTATTTTTTTAAAAAAAATACCATTTTAAATAACATTCATTTTAATAGCTATTTATTTATCAAAAACATTTTAAGATTCAACATGGGTTCTTTCTATATTTCTCAAATTTACCTCCAACTCAAGACACTTGAAATTTAGAGAGCTCTTATAGACTTTAAGTGTTTCAAACCTTTCTTTAGATTCACTTTTCCGCTTTTATGTATAATATTAATAAACATTTATTATCTATAATAGAGAAGTTTCTTGTTTCTTTATCCTCTTTAATTTAATTTCTAGTTGATCATTCTTGAAAATTATAAAGATCCTATATAACTCTTGCACTTTAAATGGATAAATATTGAAAAAAAAACATTAAACCACTACCTTATCAAATGATATTATTTTCAATTTTTCATTAATTAGTAAAACAACTTACTGTAAAGTGACATTTATTTATTATTTACTTCTTTAAACTTGGTATATTTTTTTCTTATATTGCTTTAATTTTTATCTTAATCTTTCATATGTTGTGTGATTACATACATCTATGATACATCTTGGTCAAATCATTCTCTATTTATTTATCCTCTTTTTCTAGATATGTTTTTTATAAAATACTTCCTTCATAAAACTATGTATGTTTGTTACAACCTCAATATGTAAATTATTTAAATAATCTATAAATTGTTTGTAGAAATCATTAATATATTTTAAAGAATCATCTCACTCAATCTCTCTATAACTCGAAGTTCCCCTTCAATAAGATTACTATCAAAAGAGTTTTAAAATTGGTAGTCATTAAATTGATCATCTTCTATTAATGATTTTTAGTTATTCAATTTTTATATTTTTATCAAATTATTTTCCTATCTCTTATTTCAATTTTTCAGTTTTTTAGTTGAGACTTCCACATTAGTTTCAACTAGAGTAGGAACTGAATTCTCCATTTGAAGCTCTCATGTAAAATCTTCAAATATGAACTTCGTATATTTTGATAAAATTCAATGGGATAAAAAAATTGATCAAATCAAGGAATACATTGAAAAATTTGATATAATTAATCTAAAAAGTAGATACAGTTAGTGGTAACGTTCTGATCTGATAATAATTGAGGTGCCTACTAGATCATTTAATCACACTAAAAGGGTGGTAAATCATGTGTGACTTGACTTAACAAATTCATTGTCACTTATATAATTAACCCTTTTATTTAAATCCTTTGTCACATATTGGGATGAATATATATGTTTATATTACACTATCGCATACACCACAAACAAATCATAAACTAAATGAAGCACAAAGTATAGTATTTTACATTATTCACCTCTAAGGTCGGGGACAATGTCTTAAATAGGTTCATGTAAATATTCAAGACATTGAATCTTTACTTGTAAAACAATGTGATTACAATAAGAAATCTCTCAAAATTCCTAAACAAAAATTATAACAGTGGGTCATTTCTTATTGGGTTCTTTATACTCAAATCCCACTAGTGTTCTTTATATTGACTCCCAATACTTGGGGTATCTTCTAAAAATATTTGGTTTATTATACTTGAATCCAAATATTCCTTCAATGGAATTCCAACCACCACTAAATATGTCTTCAACTTCCTCTAGACTCTGATGCTGTGATATATTATCCTTTTTATTCAATTATAAACTACATAATATTCTATAATTTATTAAAATCCGCATTTCCTACCTTCAATATGTATTTCACATGTCCAGATATTTTATATGGATCACTGAAATTTCTCACACCAGCACACCACTATATGTCTATGACTACCTCTGAATATAATTAACAACACTGTATACAATTTTGCGCAGTGCTCTTCATAATTTGTATAAGACAACACTTACTCTTCAGGTCACTAAAAATGTATATCACATCACTACTTTCATGTAATTCAAAAAAATAACATGAGTTTTTATCTCTTTGTTACTATTTTTCAAATCACATTTCTTTATATATTAACTATACGTGATAACATTGTTCATTACATAATATTTAGAAAAAAACTATTTTTCAAGAATATCTTGATCCCATGGAATAATAATTCTTATGAATGTAACTTAGTGATAATGTATTGTTCTGGAACTAGCTTGCAAAATAAATCATCATATAGTCATTAAAGAATTTAAAATGACTAATAAAACAATACATGGTTCACTTAGAAAAATACTTATCTCTTCCCAATATCTATTTTTATCTTAATATTTGAACCTTACCTCCCTCTATATTAATATCAATGTTTGTCCCTTAAAGAGTTTTGGTTTGTTTATTATTTTACAAAAACTATTCTTGGTATCATTTACATTGCTACATTGAGAATTTTATTAGTTAATATGTTATTTCCATTGACGATATCCATAGGAAACTGAAATAAAATAATTCACTGGTAGAACTTATTTTATATAAATGGTATTATAGATCATCTAGACAAGATAATAAAAAATTGAAAATTTTATAGTTATTTCATTAGTTGAGAATAGTTTCTAGTATCTAAACTATAAAAAGATTATTGACCTTTTTATAGAACACATATATAAAATTCATAAATTAGATCAAAATTCTCTAATTAAACCAAACTTGAAAACTTTTTTAGATTTTGATTTTATTTAAAAAATTATAAATTTATGTGTTGACAACTGAATAACATAAGATAATGAGATTAGAAAAATTGATCAAATGGTTTCCAATATAGTTCCCATTTTCACCTTGATGTGGTGTTATACCCCATGTTTAAAAATAAACAATGGAATGGAGTCCTTTAACACACTATGTTATATTGGCATCCTTCTACACATGATGGTATATGATATGGTTTATATTTTTAAAATGTCTTTAAACTTCAATAAATCTTTCTAGAATTAATACAAAACATCACAACTCGTTATGAATCCATCCAAACACATTTGGGAACTGATTATTATTATCTCTTAGATTTCAGATAAACTTTTTGTTACTATAATAAATCATCATTCTTCAAACTTATGTGAGAATATTCATGATATTTTATAATTTAAAACATTTATCATTTCACAAAACAATAATTTTATTATATTTCATATGATTTTTTTATAAACATGTCATTGATGATTACATTTTATCTTAGGAAAACATACATATTATATTAAGTATTTTTCTAGATTATTTATTTAATGTACATTTATATGCTTCAAAATGGATAGATACATGATTTTCAATTTTGATTGGATTAGTAATGAATTTCAGAAGGAGTTACAATATTTTTTGGAATTTTCATTCAGTAAGGATTAAGATGGAAGATTGATTTGATACCCATGTTTTGATTGTGATTTGGAATGCCATGGTTAAATTTTTTGGAAGTGAGTTACCATATCACTAAACATGGTTTCCAAAAAAAATTATTAGCTGTGCTGTCATAATGGAGAAAAAGATCAAGTGGTGAATGTCATTGATTCAGCTGAAAGGATTGGTATGAAAAATATGATTTCTGATCGGTTTCCTTTTGTTTCTGAAGGCAGATCCTCATGTGGACCAGTGCAAGAGGAAATGAATACCAGAACACAGTTTTCATAAATTAATTAGGATGATTATATTGAGAGTGTTATAAAAATATGTTGGAAGATGCGAATACCACATTATATCAAGCATGTGAAAAAATGAGAAAATTTTAGTTTTTAATGTGATTATATCATGAGAAAATAATGTGTGGATTTAGTTTTACTGTGGTCTACTATCTCCTTAAATTTATTAATTATTTACTACCTGATGATGCATGTATTCTAGAAAATGATTACATGGTATAAAGGTATGTTTAAAAATTGGATTTCCATCTATTAAGATTTATTATGGCCCCAAATATTGTTGTCTATTCTAGAAGGAAAATAAAGAGTTAAATTAGTGAAAATAGTGTGGAACATCATCTTTGAAGACAAATAAAGGTAGAACTCAATCTCACATACTAGAGAAAGTGACACGACACTTCCCTTTAATTCCCAATCTTTAGAAACTTATTATGTATGAACAAATGGAAAGGAGTATGATATAGCATGAAGTTGAAAGATATAAGGATAATAATGAAATTCTATATCATGTAGATGTGTAGGATTTGAAGAAATTTGATAGGTTAAATTCATATTTTGTAGATGAACAATGAAATGTTAGATTGGGATTATCCTATGATGGTTTCAACACATTTCTCCAAATCCATACTACACAAAATACTTATCCTGTTTTCATTCACATTTATAACTTTCCATCATGGATGTGTATGAAGAAGACGTTTACTATCATGTGTATATTGATATATCGACCCAGTGATCCTAGAAATGATATTTATATAAACTTAAATCCATTAATAGATGAGTTAAATGTGATTTTGATGGTTGGTTCACAATTGTATGATACATTTAGTACGGACTACTTTATGTTTCGTGCAACTTTATTATGGATGATAAATGATTTCCCAACCTATGTAATGATGCATGGTTATAGTAATAAAGGGAAATTATCCTGCCCTATTTTTATGAAAAATAAATGATCCCAAATATTAAATTTTCTATGAACATTTAGCTTCATAGGGAATCGACTATTTCTACTTATGGATCATCTATATAGGAAAAATCAACGATAGTTTTATAATTCATTTGAGATAGATGAGAACCTCAATGAATTTCAGGGAACGATATTTTTAAATAACTTTATGATGTGAATTATGTTCTTGGAAAAATTCAATCAAATATTAGAAATCCAAATCTTGTTAATTTGAATTCCAATAGAAATTGGAAAAAGAAAAGCATATTCTTTGAGTTTTTGTATTGGTAATCGAATTTATTGTGTTATTTTTTAGATTTAATTAATATCAAGAAAAAAATTATGAGATGTTATTTGATACTATTTTAAATTTCAATGTTAAAAAATATGATTTGTAGTCCCATCATGATTTGATGGATTAGGGTATAAATGAAAGACTTCATCCTAAGTTAATCACTCAATATAATTGGAAAGTCCATGTTTCCTATTATTTGATAATAAATGTGGAGATGAAACAATTTCTTTAGGTCTTAGAATTTTGGTTGGATCTAGATGGCTATTCAAGTAATATTCTGAAAAGGGTTAATACATAAGATGTGAAACAAAAATATCATAAAACCTATGATTACCATGACTTGCTACATGAGTTGATTCCCAATTCCATTTGATATTTACTTTCATATAATTTTATAGTTTTTGTGATTAAGTTATTTCATTTTAATTGAGGCCTTTGTGTCAAAAGATAGAGAAGAAGCGTTGTTTAGAAATTTCAGAGAGATTCAATAAAAATTCATTGCAACTTGGAGAAAATTTTCCCACCATTATTTTTTAGATGTTTATTACATTTGACCGTGCATCATCTAATAAAAGTTATTTTTTGTGGTCCTATTTTGATTCATTGGATTTATCCTATAGAAATAAGGATTTTTTACAATGAAATCTTATGTGAGAAATTAATATCATCCCAAAGGCTCTATTGTGAAGTACTATTTAGAACAAGAATTCATGGGTTTCTGGTCATTGTACTTAGATAATTTCACTATGATGTCTAATCGACTTACCAGATCTGAAGATGAGTAATATGATCCCATTAAGCTAACATTTCCTTCACTTCCCCAAATGGAGGGGGGGGTATTTGGATCACACTCATTGTGTACATTAAGAAGGGAAGAGGGGGAAATGGCTCATAGTACAGTTTTATTCAACAATGGTGTTCTTGATGATTATATCAAGTAAGTAAACTAATTAATATTCATTTTTTTCATTGTGGGATATCTTCATATCTTATGACATTTTAAAGAATTCATATCTATAGAAAAAACTTTGAAATTATAAAAAAGATAATTTTCACTATATCTATTAAGAGGAAGGGACTATTACAATGAATAGAATTTGATTCTTGGTTAATGTCGAAGGTAATAGATTTATTTTTTCCTTCACATTATAGAATCACATGTATCAGTTTAATATTCAATGTTGATGCCTTTTAGGTTTTAACTCTACCAATGAATGAAGTATCAGATGAAATAAGATCATTTTACTTTGGTCCAAATGATGTGGTATGTGATTGTAAGGAAATGGTTTTCAATGGATTTAATGTTTTAATAAATATATATGCATCAAAAATGGAAACACAACATTATGGTGTCCGATTAAGTGCGAAAAATGATTGTCATATGAGGGAATCATGTATACAAACTTGATCAGAAAATATATCATATTATTGTGTTACAGAAAGAATCATTTTATTAGATTACTAAAAACATGGTTGTGTTATAAAGATGAAATGAATGTGGTTTGATTCAATGACAAGACAAAGAATTGATATTGATAAGTATGTATTCAGAGTGATTGATATGAACTGCCAGCTTCATACTAACAAACCTTATATTCTGGCATCATAATATAGACATGTGTTTTATGTAATTGACCTATTACAACAATAATTTGGGGTTATTTTTTATTCCATTCCTGGATATATTTTTGACAAATACATGGATGGAATTGATATTGTGGATTAACCTGTTGATATTTATTCTAATGTTGCATTTGATGACATAGATGATTCAATCATTAGAACATATAGGGAACCATGAATTTTTACAGAGAACACACAGTGTTAACACATATTTAAGTAATTACCTAATATTTTCTCAATATTTTATGGGATTTTTCAACTTTCAAACATGATATAAAATTAACTAGTATATTTTATTCCATTGTTGAATATAAAACTATTAATAGCCTGACCAATTTATGTTTAAGCACATATCTTGTAATTAATGAACATAGAAAATTCATGATATGTTATTAATATAAATATCACACACAAAAATGTATCTCATATTTTTAATAATGAAATTGTATTATTTAACAATTTTTATTATTTCTATTTATTTTAACATGTTATTTTAAATTTCTATGAAAAAAGTCTGATTATGATGATACAAGAATAAGTAGAAGAATACTAAGAAATGAACAACATATGTCTCTACTAGGAACCATTGTAAGTATAATTTAAGTTTGAATATAATATTATTTAATATTTTTTACTTGGTATCATTCATTTTATTTTATTATCTATGTTTTTTAGGCTACACTGTCGAGGAGATGATTAGATTATTCCATTAAGGATTCTAGTGTAGTGGGGGGTAATGCTATGACTGATTCTACAGTTCTGCCTACTACTGTGCCACTTGAGTCACCAAGACTTCATCATCCCTTTATTTCAACTCCATATAATCCATACCCACCTTTTCCATATCCCTTTCTTCACACACCCATATCAGATGGTTGTTCTCAAACTTCTATACCTCATTATTTTCCATTCCCTGCATCCACTGTACAGGGCACTGCACCCCCATATATTCCACCATCATATCTATATCAATATCCACCCTCAAATATATAGGGTTTCCATTTGGTTATCTCCCTCCACCAGTACACTTATCATCATCTACTATACAGATTACTCCAACTATAGAAATTCCACCTCCCATAGAAGATACTCCCCTCCTCTAGACACATCATTTAATGGGTCAGAAAATCCACCTTCTACTGGTACGTGTTTAAACATTACTAATATTGATTAATGATAAATTCATTTATTTTATTTTCATTTATTTTTTCACAATAATATCCAACCTCTACTAGATGACGAGACCACATGAAAATGTGTGAGCTCTTGAATCGACACATGCAAATCAGGGTTACATATAATGAGGACAGTGTTATAATTGAAAACATGGAACTGAATGTAAAATATTTATGGGAACAATTTATAAACACAAAAATATCATTTAGGTTCAACCAATAAGTTGGAGGTAATTTGGATAAAAATAAAGAACAACTCCTTTGTAGATATCTGGGTAAGTAATGTTAATCACCTTTTTTATATGTTAATTTATAATATTTTCTTAAAATATAATATTTCCATTTTATCTCTGATATAATTTTCCCAATGGTCAAAATTCCAAGGCTGCAAGGCTAATGGAATTAGGTGAAATGTGGATAGCATACAAGTATAACTTATATATTGGTTGGAAAAAGATAATTGACACAGAAGATGAAGAAAACTGCTGATTCATGATTTCTCAATATCACAATACAAAGAGATGACCATCTATTGGAAGAGTCCATGGGTTAAGGAATTTTTTAAATATATATATATATATTATTTTTAAACTATAAATTACTTTTTTTATTTATGTTAATGAAATTATAAAATTATTTTTTATAGGATAAATCAGACAATAGTAAAAGAAATAAGAGTGGAAGGAAACACATTTATACTTCTGGATACACCTCACTCCCAGATCATGATCAAGCATAAGTAATGTAACATTTGAAATATATATCTTGGTTTAGTGTACTTTTTTTGACTTCCTATTTTTATTTATTACATTTTTTTCCAGAAAATGCATTGAATATTGAGGGTTGAGTTCCTTGCACTACGTTGTTTTGTACAAGCATAAAAAAGAAAGATGGTAATGTGAAAAATACTATCACTGAGAAGGTGATTGTATGAATATTTCAATTTCATTTATTTTGACTGAAATTAATTCATTATTTTATTTTATTATTTTATTTTTTGTTATATATCAATAAAAATAATTCTTTGGAGGCATCGGTAGAAAAAGAACCTAACAATTTGGACCTGAATGATAATCTACCCCATGTATTAGGAGATAAGCATCATGAAAAAGAGCGCTATTGACCTGGGAAGAAGATTTTACTATCTAGATACTAGTCTTCTGACAATGTTTCTATGGCTACAAATTATAGATCTGTAATAGAGAACAAATGGATTCTAAAATCCAAGAAGTTGATAAAAATTTAGAAAGAGGTGATAAATGAAAATATGATGAAAGTTTTTTCTTCCCTATCTTATACACTTCCACCAGAAGATGCTAAAGTGTTTAATGCCTATTTTAGGTTTATGTATTATACTTATGTATATTTCTCTACCAGGCTGGAGCCGAAGCTAGATCTGGAGCCAAAGTTGGACCCGGACCCAGACCCAAACCCGGAGCTGGTGTCGATGCCGGTACTGATGCCGATATTGATGATGATGTTGGTGGTGTGAGAGGTGGGGGTGGTGTTTATATTAGAGGAGTGTATGAGGGTTTTTATGATTCTTATGATACTGATATTGAGACTTACTATTGATGTAAATAGTATTTCTGTTGTTGCTAATATATGGAATTTTATTATATAGTTAAGGTTGATTATTGTAATATTGAATTGTATAGCGGTGTTTCTATCTGTTTCTAGATTTATTAAATTATTGTATTATGATGTATTTTTATTTATTTATTAATTATGTTTTATTATTATTATATTGAATTTTACCCTCCTCCGACACGACCATTGTACCTTCTTTCCAACACGGTTATGAGAAGACCCCTCAACCTCCTCCAATGTACATCTGATGGTATGTAGTCCAATTTTACATTTTTTACTAATTTTTTTATCTTTCCACTATTAGTTTCTCCATTTAAGTATTCTATATTATTAATTTATTATATAGGTGAACGCATTCCAATGGACCTCCAATGGTATGTTTTTTTGTAGAATGAATCTTCGATGTCATAATTTTTTTCAAATATGTATGATTCTATAAATTATTTTAATTTTTTATTTGTAACTACAATTTTTTCTATTCTAATATACAATTTTTTTGTTCTAGACTTATTATAATTGGGATATAGAAATATCTAATCCAGAAAAAATGCATGGTCTTACTAAAGAGGTTGAAGGGTTGTGGAAACGAGTTGGATGTTTTAAGAGTTCTATGATTTGGATTCAATTCACATAAATGTTATATAATCAATAAAATTATTTAATTTTCCTGGAAATATTAAACTATGACATAGCTATATAAATCAACTAAAATAGTCCCCAATATTTTCATAATTATATAGGTTTTTTGTTTTCATTTGATTATGTTTATCTTCATCATCATTGTTCATGTTAATATATTTAATATAGGAATGTGTTCCTAAAAAATATTTGAACAACCAAAGGAAAAAATGAGATCTACGCAAGATTACTGGGAAAATAAAAGAGGAGAATACAATTAGAGTTACAAAAGGATTCTCAAATAATGGAAATTGTGTTTGGAAGAAAATTAAGAAAGGCATCCAATGTATGAGTCATCAAGGACTCTGTATGGTCCATTTTTAGTTCTATATATGTTTCTATTCCCTAACTATATGAGTCATTTCTATAAATTCATGATTAATTTGATATTATGAAATTGTTACTAGCCTTTGCGTATGTGAGATTTTGAGCTGTGTATGTGTGATTTACTATGTTTATGTGTCTTGAAACACTTGGGAAAAAATGAGTAAAATTAATTACAAAATATGAGATTTTGAGATTGAATATCTGAATAATAAATTATTTTGATTATTTTTTGATTGTTTTACATGAATAATAAAATATAAAAGAATGTTTGATACATACTATGAATGTTGGAGGAGCTAATATTCATGTTGATTTGAATAAGATCAATTATACAACAAGATTTCAATAGACATTTTAAAGTATAAATGATGAAATTTATAGAATTATTTAATTCTTATGAAATATATTTATATAATACTTGATCTATTCTAAAAAGATCAACATATCATGAATCTATGTGATTTAATTATAGAATCTTGGTTTTAGTGTTGTGCCAGGAAGTAGTTCTTCATGTCTTGAGTTGAATGATGAAGAAATGTTTGGGATGGTTCAGTGAGAAGGACAATATGAATATTTCCAAAGGGGATAATTCAAGAAATAATTATAGAATAATCAAGATTACATGTTGGCTAGGACAAATGAGAAGAGTTTAAAAGTGGATGGAACTCCTAAAATTTCATAGGATATACCCATTGAAAGAAAAAAAAGAACTTTTATAATGTGGATCACCCCCTACTACTTCTGTATGAGTATTTTTGGATACTTTTATTCTTAAGCGTGTTATGAAATCTGGGACCTTATCCATACCTGTTGAATAGGTCAAAAACTGACTTGTTTGGCTAGGCTGTATGAAATTGGTTTGCAAGAAACAACATTGAGGGTGTGGTATGATAGATTATTCATATGGTTGGTGGGATGTGGGATAGAGATCTTTTTAATATTTCTGATGTTGTAGGTGGGGGGGTGGTACAACAGAGTGGGGTGGGGGTGAAGAGGTGATAAGGTTCATGGTAGGGTGGGGGTGCTTGTGTTGTCTAGGGTACGGGGAATAAGGGGTGCAGGGAGGGTGGGAAGGTGGGGGGTGCTAGTGGGGTGTTGGAGGGGGGAGGGGGGAAGGGGTTACTGGGTGGAGGTGCGGTGGGGGGTGTAGAGGTGGTACTAGAGGGTGGGGGTGCTGGTGGGGAGTGGGGGTGCTGGTGTTGTGTAGGGGGTGTAGTGGTATAGGGGGTATAGGTTGGGGTGAAGTGTGAGGGGTGAAAGGGGTAGATCTGGGTGCAGGGTGGGGGTAGAGGGGGGGTGAAGGGGTTGGGGAAGTAGGGGTGAATGGGGGGGGGTAGTAGGGGTGAAGGGTTGGGGAGCAGTGTGGGTCATATCCTAGGTCATAAATAATTTAGCATATAATCCACAACTATTATCATGTAATAAGAATTATAAAATTTTGTTTTCTTTATTACACAAACATGTATTATGTAAACAACTATGTAAAATCAAAAATATTAATATTTTGAAATCTATATGTGTTTCTAATTTAATCTCTACAATATATAATTATCTATTTTGTAACATACTACAATTAGGTATATAGGAAGTATCATCAACTATGATATATGATGAAAATGAAGACGAGGAAGACATTGTTACATCAAAAGTGTTTGGAAATGTTTTAGATATCATCTTGGGTAGGGACGCCTACACCACATCTCATTAAAACATATTTTATTCTTATCTCACTGGTTTCCACCTAATCACCCCTCCCTTTCCAAATTTCCATAGGTAGAGACCTTCCATGGAAGTCACTAGTCACAATGTTCACAATATGTTCCCTAAGCCTCATTCCATTGTCACTTCCAGGGTAACTAAGAAAATGGATTGAATAGATCTAGCTGATATAATGTATTTTTTTACAAAATATATGGTATAAAAGTTCTATGAAATTATTAGGAAACATGATGTTTCATAAAGTGAGATTGAAAAAGTGGACATGAAGTATTCCTTTCACCTTGGTGACATATTTAGAGCTTTAGTGTGTTCTATCGTAGATGCAAGGGATTTTTATTTATCTACTGTAAAAAAGTGAACATGATGTTTTAACAATTGAGAGTTTGGTTGGTGAATTAATGTTTCCCATTACTTGTATAGATATGCAGTGCCTAATAATAAGACAGGTAGAGCAAAAGAATGTTTCCAAGGTGACAATCCATTCATGGCCATATTTAATTGTGTACCAAACAACAGCTGGTTATCCAACAATTGTTGCTTCAACTAGTGGTAAGCACAATTTTTATTCAATGTTTTTCACTTTCAAACATGAAACTCAATGTCGAATATTAGTTTTTGAACTATTCATGTTTTTCTAATTCAATTTTAAAATTCATTAACATTTTTTTTAATTACCTATTTCAATTGTAAATAAAAATCACACATTATTCATCTCCAAAATTAAACATATCTATTATTCTTTTTTTCTACATATTAGATTCAATTTATTATCAATCCTTATTTAATATTATAAAAAGGATTATTTTATTTCCCTTCATGCAGATGAAGGTGAACTTGAAGATGTCAATGCAGCTTCCGAATCATTATCGAGCTAGCCTTATATTGCAATGGCTTAGGATTCCACACTTGAGGGAGGTAATGAAAGTGGGTGGTTGTGGTAGTTTCTTACTCACTATTCATAATGCAAAAAAGGGGTGTCTGATAAAAAATGACGAGGAAGGTTCTCATATCATATTCTCTTCCACTAAGTGACCCATCATTCATTATATACCCTTTATGGAAAGGTTGTTTTTAGTAATTTTATTTCATTAGATTTTTTAGGAAGCTTCACAATCATCATAAGTGGATTACAAACCAGCCTGTGAGCATTTTTTATTTCTTATTATAGTATTAATTTAGCGATTTTACCATATATTTTATTATTCTTAAGGTATGGAATGCTGGAGGGTTCATCACCACATGAAAAGGGTTCCTAAAGAGATTACAATATGGTTATTTATGGACCCACCCATGTACATGACCATGAGGTCCATGGGATGAAAAATTATAGTTTTATACTTTAATTTGTAATATCTCATCCCCACTATTATCCCAAGGATCATATATTGGAAAATATTTAGTAGAAAGAGTTGGGATTGCTTCGACATATATAGGAGTCTCTACTAATGGTTCAAATCATAAAGATAACATGATAATATAAAATGATGCCTATTTATTCTTGGTTTCCATGATTTATATTATTTATTTTTTATTTCACTATTGATTTTCTATGAATACATATTTAGTTTTGATTTCTATGACTGGATTTGGCAGCTCAGCATAATGGTATACCTATTGGAAAGGGAAGTCCATTTTTTCCTAACATGGTATGCCTAGTTAATTATGTCTCGACATCTAAAATTGATTACTCATTCTCTATTTATAGGTGGTTATGAGGCTCAGTCATAGAGCTGTAATGTATGATAAAAAATATTCTCTGGATTGGGTCAGTTCATGAATGAAAATTGATCAACATATCCTAGAACGAGTTCATCAAACCCATAGAAATGGAGGAACTAGGCATCAAGGATCTAAAAATTTTCAATGATGGTTTGATTATAAAATTTACATGGAACCTTTTAACCACTAATTACCCTCATATTTTTTTTAATAATTTGGTTCATGGGAAGGCTGCTAGATAGATACTCACACTACATTCGTTAATTGGTTTGTCCATCAATCAAGTACTCCATCAATTAAATCATGTATAATATAGAATGAATAGATTTCAGGAAATATAACCACAATTTATGGAATACATGTTGGCTTCAGTAACAACTAAGAAACATTATTTGTCATACCTTTTGATAGAATTCATATTACTATCTCCAAATTTATGTCACAATATAATATTTTTTTATTCACTACAGGTTTCAATGAAAGTTCAATTCCATACTTTCATGTACACTAATACACTGGTGTGGAGTCTTAATAGTAATGGATAGTTCAATGCTAAGTAATTTTACATGATAAGAAGGGAGTGATCCAATAGAATTTCATATTTGATTTTACCTTTAAAGGTAAACATTATATATTCATTTGTATTTATCGTCCTATGAAGAGTTTATAAAAAAATCTATAAACATATTTTTAGATGTGGAAAGTTGGATAATAGATTGTCTCGCTTTACCCTATATGTTTAAGAGCTTCTGAAAATACACAGTTGTTTTTATTAATTGTGGATATTTGAGGGAACTGTAGACATATATGGGTCATATATTTGGATTTGAGTTGAATACTGGTAGGAAAATCGATGTGAAGTTGAATATTCTCAACTGCATTGGGCATCATATAATAGGATGCCTACTTTGTTTGGGTTTCCATGATTTATGTGATTTATTTTTTTAGTTCACAATTGGTTTTTTGTGGCTATGTATTTAGTTCTAGTTTATATGACTAGCTTTGGCTAGCCAGTGTGGTGAGAAACATTAGTTAAGCCTACTATAGATATATCAGAAATAGGATCTACTTTGGCTGTCATAGAAAATGGCTATCTAAATAGTGAATTATATCTTTTTATCAGGTATTTTCATTTTTCATTCATGTTTTGTCTTGTTAGTTGATGTTTTTTTCATGTTTAATCATTTTTTGGTTCTCTTATGATGAATCCTACTGGTTAATTGTGATTATTTATGGTGTAGTATTGGTGTTGATTACATTTTGATTTTTAACTGTGCATTTGTTCCCTTTCTAGTATTTTTATACCTCTACATCCATTTATGTTTTGAATATGTAGTGAGTTGTTGGGATGGATTTGAAGATGTAGTGATTTGTTTAATTACGGAATGCAGTGGATATTTCCACAGTTCAGTACCATGGAAATAGGTATATAACCATTGTTTTACTGATGTTAATTGCCTTATAGCCACACTATTCAACTGTGGCTATAGGTATTGTCTGGCGTAAGATTCTTCCATTATTTAAGAACTGTGGCTATATGGTTTTTCATATAGCCATGCCAATACAAGCAATAGGTTTTTAAACCAAGGATATAACCTATATCCATAGTTACAAACCATGGCTATTGCCTTATTTTTGAGTAGTGCATCCTAAATGTTTTCTTGAAATATTGAATCGAAACCCTAATACCTAGTAGTAGAGATATCGATAAAAAATCATAATGGTTCAATCATTGAAACCCATGTGATTGAATCTTATTCTATTGGAGTATGTGGTAGTATTCTTCTAGTGAATCACGTAAAACTTCCCTTTGGGTCATTCAATTCTATAATGGGTATTGATTGGAACTCATTATATAGAGCAAACATCAACTATTAGGAAAAGGAAATATCTTTTCATATTAGAAACTATCCCATGATCCTCTAAAAATTGATGGAAGACCATGAATCTCCTTTGGGAAATCCATCAATGGTGAGGGTGTTGATACCCTATGAAGAAGAAAACCTATCTTAAATGGCTAAGTCAAAGGAAGGTGTCAACCTTGAGAAAATTCCTATAGCGAGGGAAAAACTAATGTATTTCCAAAAGAGTTACATGGACTTACTCCAGATTGTGAGGAAGATTTATCATTAGATAACAAGAATAAATCCACTCCTATCTCAAAAACTTCCCTATATTATGGCCTTGATTGAATTGTAGGAGTTAAAGAAGAAGTTATAAGATTATTTGGACAAAGGGTTCAAAAACCCTAGTGCATCACCCTAGGGTGCGCTTGTGATATTAGTAATGAAAAATAATGGATAAATGTGACATTATATAAATTATAGAAAGATCAATAAGATCACCATAAAGAAAAAATATCCTCTTCCATGGATAGATGAATTATTCAATCATTTATTAGGAGTTCTGTACTTCTCAAAGGTTGATGTTTGTTATGGATTTCATCAATTGAATGTGAATAAGGAAGATATTCATTTGACTACTTTCCATACAATGTATGGCCATTATTAGTTCCTAGTGTTTGACTTTGTACATAGTAATTCCCATGAAATATTTATGGATTTGAGAAATAAATACTTTAATGACTACCTTGAATGTTTTGTGGAAGTGATTATTGATGATATTTAAATCCACTCAAAGAACAAAGAGGAACATGAAGAAAATATATGTACTATGCTGACAATATTAAGGAATGATAAATTGTATACCAAGTTCAAAAAGGGTGACTTTTGGAAGTAGATGGCCTCATTATTTGGGGCAAGTGATCAAAAGTGTGTCAATTTCTATTGATCCTTCCAAAAAAGGTAATTGAGTAATGGGAAAAACCCATCAGGGTCATAGAAATCCATACTTTTTTTTCTAAGACGGGTAATACCAACATATTATAAAGAATTTATCATGATTTTATAACATGCTAACATAGTTAACATGGAAATGGGTAAAGTATGTCTAGATAGAATAATGTGAGGATATCTTCTAAAAACTCAAGAAGAGGCTAATCATTTCACCTGTAATCACACTACCAATAAGTGGAGAAGGTTTTGTGATATATAGAGATGCTTCAAAGAAAGGATTGGGTTATGTACTAATGTTGAATGAGAATGTTATATCCTACACTTCATGGATGTTTAATATCCATGAGTAGAACTACCCAACACATTATCTGGAGCTAGAAACTATGATGTTCTCCAAAAAACTTTTGTGGCACTACCTATATGGTTAGAGTGTCACATATATAACAATTATAATATTCTAAAGTATATATTCGCATATAAGTATCTTAATATGAGTCAAATGATATGGTTAGAGTTAAGAATTTATTATTATATCTCTATTAATTACCATCTAGGAATGACAAACAAAGTATCTTATTCTCTTACCAGAAAAGAATATACTAATATATCCCTGATGTATATTGAGAATGAACACATCTTCATGGACATGAAAAAGATGGATTTCGGAATCATACTGAAAGGGAATACATCCTACTTTTCCCAAATGATCACCCAACCCTCAATCAAAGAAAAAAATAAAGGATGTGTAAAGGGATAATATGTATCTACAAAAAGGTGAAAGTGATAAAGTAAGAGAATCTACAAGAGTTCCATATAGATGATGATGGTGCGATTCAGTTTAGAAGAAGAATATTTATCCTTCATCACTTAAGATAAATAAGGGTGTATTGGATAATTCACATAGCTCATCCTTCTCCATTCATCCTGAAAGTACCAAGATATAATATAATCATTTATAACACTTCTATTGGGACAACATAAAGAAGGAAATTTCATATTATATCTCAAGGTGTTTGGTATGTCAGTGGGTTAAAGCTGAGTGACATAGTTCTAAATGGATGATTCAACCATTACCTACACCCATATTCAAATGGGAAAATATAAATAAAGAATTTATCACTAGTCTCCCTAAAACATTCAAAGGAAATATTAAAATATTGGTTGTGCTGGATTGAATCACCAACACTACCCACTTTATTACTATTTGAGAAGATTTCTTGATTGAGAAACATTCCAGGATATGTATAAAGGAAGTGGCGAGTCTTTATGAGGATCCACATTTTATCATATCAAATTATGATCCATGGTTCCCTTATAAATTATAGAGAATTATTTAACATGATTTGAGTACTGAATTGAATTTCAACACGACCTATCACCCCCAAAAAATTTCAAATCTAAAAAGACTATTCTGACACTCGAGGACATGCTTAGAGACTTCTCAATAGAATTAAAAGGAGGATGGTATTAGCATCTCCTAATAGTTTAGTTCTAATATAACTATATTTTTAACTCAAGTATTCAATTGGATCGATATAATGCTATATATGGGAAGTTATGTAGAACTTCAACTTGTTATGACGATGTTGGTGAAAAAATGATACTTAGACCCCATCTCATGTAAGAGATGATAGAGTAGGTTCAATACATCCTGAAACATATCAAATCTACTCCGAGATAGAAAAATAGTGATGCTAACAACTGTTGAGGGTACATTGAGTTTGATGATGGAGAAAACTTCTTCTTATGAATATCCCCATGTAAGAGAGTCATGCGGTTTGGAAGGAAAGTGAAGCTCAACCGAAGGTAAATTGGCCCCTTTGCGATCCCTGATCACATAAGAGTAGTGGAATATCATCTTGCATTGAACGAAATATGGCTCATGGTCATGACTTGTTCCTTGTATCTATCATAACGAGGTACATAACTAATCCCTTACATGTAATGAATCCAGAGGATGTACAAATGGGGAATGACCTCCCATATGAAGAGTAGCCAATAAAGATCTTAAATCAGAGAGAAAAAGTCCTACACAACATGTTGACTTACATAGTCAATGTTTTGTGGAGAAACTATAATTATAAAGAGGTGAAATGGGAACTAGAGGAAGATAAGAAGAAAATATACCCTCACTTTTTTTTACCTAATTTTTTAAAATAAAAATTTGAGGGAAGAATTTCTAAAGGGTTGAACAATTTAACAACCTAAAACCATATAAATGAAATTAATATTCATATATTTATATGGTATAAATAACATATATAGAATAGGAAACCCAATAAAAACATTATTCTCATAAGTGAAGAATAAAATAAGTGGTATTTATAAAAATCATGGAACCTATACAGTCAGAATAATTACATGACCATTAAAAAATGTAATCTAGCCAATAGAATAGTATTCTTACATATGAAAGTATAAATAAAATTTTGGTATCTTATAAATGAAATTGTTATATATTTATATCATAGTATAAGTAAATAAATATTTTAAAAATGATAAATTAACTGTCGGTAATTTTGTAAAACATAAATTGTTATTTACAATTTTGGAATGGAGATTAGAGTTTTTATCAATGAAACTTTTCATCTAAATCCTCATGGCTATAACTGTTCTTGTGCAAGGAATATTTGGCTTTCACAAAGCTATAGCTAAAAGAGAATGGGCTTCAAATTCTGAAATTCATCATCCGAGGAGTATAAAAGTGGGGAATATGGAGCATGATATATCTCAATCTTTTGTCTCCAGAGGCGATGAAGTTTCTAAGAGAATCTTTAAATGAGGCAACTCTTCCCTAATCAGTGCCAGTGAAGATCTTATTCTTGATAGGATCAAGAACTAAAAATTTTTTATCCTCAAACGAATGATTATTTCCCCAAGGAAAAAACCATGAAATATGGACAATGTGATTGGTAGGTTGTCTGATTCATGTGGCTTCCGTGACTGGAAGTGTATCCCTATTGTACATGGTTTTTTTAACATCTTATTTTCTTCCAAGAAGATGAAGCAAAAAACATAGGGGCACAGTCCAATATACTTCAAACCAGGTATGATATCCTTATAGAATTGGCATATGTGCTTCAATCTATTTTCTTATCGATGTTTAAATGCCCATGTTAAGGTTCAGATATATGGTTGAAGTTGTGTCTATTGGAATCCCCAAATCCTATACATTGTTGATTCAGTAATCAGTGCACCAATTAAGTTAGACAAGGGAACAGAGGAATATTTATTTGGATTCTTTTCCATATTTTTAGTTGAAATTGACCTCATCTAAAATCCTATGGAGCATGTGTCTTTATCCATGATAGACTAGAACTTTGATCTGCACATTCATTATGAGAAATTTCCACTTTTATGCAGTGGCTGCAAGTTTATTAGGAACAATAAAGAGAGATAAAAACCTGAGATGAAAAGTCACGCACCTGCCAACTGTACAAAGAAATCAGTGAAGGTTAGTGGCTCTTTGGTGCTAAGGGATAGCCCCACTACTACTAAGAGTAGATTTTCTTATGAAATTAGGAAAAATGATTTGCAGTTATAGTGAAAAACATAGAAAGGCATTACTGAGGAGGATCCGGCTCATATTGATGAAGAAATTGCATGGCCTTATGTAGATGGAATGGGTGAAAAAGTGGTACCCACTTACAATGATATGGTTTTAGCATCTTCTGATACCTCTTTAGAAATGGAGAGTCCTTGATGTAATGATGATGTCCTCTACCATGCAGGTATTTTGGTACCTACTAATGATATTACAAGTGTTGATAATCTAGCTGACATTCAATCAACATAGGAAGAGGAAATTCAAAAGTCTATTGATCAATTTCTTGTGATGAAATAATAAATTTCTAATATCAAGGGTAAAGGTAAGCACAAATTTTATGTGGAATACCCTAGAAAGATTATTAAGGCTTAGGTGCCTCTTATGGAAGTAAGGTGTGTTCAAGTGGGTCAAGCTTCCTCTACACACCCCAGGCCTTTGGAATCCAAAATGCATGAATATGATGAACTAAAAGAAGGTACAATAGTTGGATGAAATGATGTCTTGGATGAAAAAAATTCAAGAATTTAAGAGGATGGTTATAACCAAGGTTTATGTTGACAAGGAAGGATTCCAAACTATCCATAACATAAATTACAGATCTCCTACTGGGGACACTCATGTCACTATAGTTGATCACTCTAAGGAGCTGAATCACTCAAGTGAAATAACTTCTATTAACCAATTTTTTGCAATTGAGGATCCCATAAAAGAGTCTCTAAAATAGTAATTGTATATGATCTAGAAGCCAATGTGAGATGAAGATATGCCAGATGGTAGGGCGGTGTCCCCAACATAGATATTCACTAAAGAAGGATATGATGAGGCAAGGGGTTCTTAGCAGCAAACCAACCAATGAAATGGGGACTTCATCCAAGAAGTAAGGGAAAAGGATGCAGACAAGATGTTTGGGATTCTAAGAAGTATGCATTTTTTTTGAAGATCCTAGATCAGACAAATTTGATATTGAAATTTTATGCAAGCAACTGGAAAAACTAGGTGAACGCTACCCCAGGAGTCCGGGCCAAGGGCGTTGGTGAGGAGAAAAATGGAGATCTATGATATAAGTGGAATAAAAAATTTCTTATAAGAGCAGTAAAAAACTATGGACTCCTCGATGAAGGAATTTATGTCTTTTAAGAACCTCTTTCTCCATCACTGTGTTCTCTTGCTTTTGATTTAATAAATAGAGCCCCGACTCTGACTTTATAAAAAAATTATAATTTAATAATTAATATAATGGTTTAAAATAATTGTTTCCTAAAATATATTAATAAATTAATATGATGTTGTATTATAATTTTATGAAACCATAATGAATTTTTCAAAGGATATAAAATTGATTATAGTATTAAAATCAGTATTTTTTGAATAAATGATGACTTTATAAAAAATTAAAATTATCATATATAGAAAATTATTTTAATAGAATTATGTCCATTTCTTGAATAAACGCATCAAAAAATTGTTAGGTAGAATTTTTTAATTTTTTAAAAAATAATTGAATTTATGATGAATAGTGAAATATGGTAATTTATAGTATAAGCTAAATACATGAATTTTTGAGTCATAGAAGATGTATGGAGGATTTAAGCACTATAATATCTAAATATACCTCATTATTTAATATAATTAGTTATAAGGAACAATACTAGTGATAGTCTTGATCCAAAATAACAACCTAATGAATATAATAATAAAAAATAACCCTCTCCTAAACTATAAATACCACCCCTCACCACCTCTTATAAACACACCATACAAGCCTTGTAACTTTTTGAAATTATACAAAATTAACTTACCAAGCCTCTTCCCCGTGTCCAAGAGCTTATGGTCTCAACAATATCCAAACCCAAGTTCCCTAAAGAGTTTCTCAGGGAGAATATATTCAAGTGGTAAAGTCACCCTTCATTCTCTTTTAATTTATCTCCCCTATCCAAAGAGGCACTGTAATACCCTAGTTATTTGTTTAATAATTTTAAATTAATTGTTTTAAAAAATAATAATATTTATAAATAATTCTAATTTATATCTTTAAAAAAATTTATTTAATGTTCTAAAAAAACAAATACTATTATTCTTCGTAACATAAAATTTTAATATGAATATATATATTTGATAAATATATTATTTAATTAAATATTTGAAAGAATAATACATAGATTTACTATTTTAAATACTAAATTATGTTATTAATATATTCACTGTTAATGTGACAACCCAAGATTTTATGGAATGTTCTTCTTAAATAATATCAATTCATTAGATAGCTTATATGTGCAAAACATTGAGTCACTATGAAAGGACACTTTCTTATAACCTACAAAATGAATATAAGTTTTTGATTTCTGTGATTTTAATTTTAAAAAACGAACATATGCCATTGTGATCAGTATGTTTTTTAGAGTATAATAGGGTCAACTTAATTTTTTAAGTGAATAGTAACTTGACCCTATTTAATCATAATATACCATTCTGAATAGTAACATGAGGCATATGAATAGTAATTTACCCTTATGAATAGTATTATCACCCATGTATGTATAAATAAAATTTATCCATCTTATAAATTAAGTAGTATATTTTATAAATTATTAATTAAGTATTCATATTTTTGTGAGTGATAAATATTTAATTAAAATTTTAAAATAATAAGTTAATTATTTTTCCTAAAATTGGGTTCTGAATAAATATTTTTTTCCTATGATTTTTGAAAAAATTTATAAGAACTTAGTTAATTTTTCAGGGTATTATAAAATCAGTTTTGGTTTTAAAATTGTATTTTTTCTAGAGAATGATTTTAATTAAAAATTAAGTTTCTCATATTTTGAAAATTATTTTGATAAAATGGAGTCCATTTTTTTTATTCTAAACATTGAAAAATGGATATGGATGATTTTTGATATTTTTTGGAAATATATGAATTTTCAGGGAGTAGTGAAATGCACTAATTTACAGTATATATACATTATAGGTTAAATACACTATTCCTTGAATCATGGATAATGTAAGAAACCATTAATTTGAAATCACATGAACATATTAATATTCTTGGTAATATAAATTAGTACTATTTCTTTTATTGAAAATAATAATAAAATAATGAATAAAATATTAAAAACTCACTCCTCTCCCCCACTATAAACCCCCCCTCACTCCCTATTCTCTTCAATCCTCTCAAGAATTACGACTTGTATAACTTCTACTAAAATATCCTTCCAATATATTCCCCCACTTACATTATCCCCTTTTCTATTAAAAAAACAAAAACTTATCCCCTAAAGAGGCTCTCAAGGAAGATAACTTCAAGAGGTAAATTCATGTTTTCATTTATTTTATTTCAAGTTCCGTTCTTTTCTTATTCATTCCTTAACTAATTTAATCCAAAATTTATTATAAATATATTAAAAAAAATTTGTAATTTTTTATGATAATGGATTAATTCATCATCATCTCTCTTTACCCCTTATTTTATAATAGAAATGAAAACACCATCTGAGATGTGTTAATTTATCACATTCATGGACGACGAGTTTTCAATTTCTATTATCATCTTAAATTATGATCATGAAACCATTTTTTTGTTTTAAATAGAATAAAATATATGTATTATATTTTATTTAAGGTTATGTAATCTTTTTTCACATTATATTAATTTATATGAGTTTGTTATGATAAAAACGCTCCAATTAACCCCAACAATTATCATTAAAGTTTTATATAATGATTCATCTTCACTCCTAATAACCAAATTAATTTTATTACCATGTAATCTTATAGAACAATATAAAAATTATATTATTGATAACTATTCTGATCTTACATGTTTATACTTACATGTAAATAAGTAAACCGGTCCTGAAAATGATGGAAGAAAACACTCTCCAACAATAATATTGAACCTATTAAACCCATAAAGAAGGCCCTGAATGAACTTAATAAGGATATAATAAATAGATTAAGTAAATAATAGGTTCTATAAATATTAATTAATTAATTTTATTTGGTTATCCAGGAAACTAAAATCATATGAATAACACCATCAGACTTAAGTTAAGGGTTTTCGTAACTCAATTTGCATTCATTGAGTTAAACATCTATGTCATATTTTATGATTTAAAAATAATATGTGTGAATGACATATGTATTTTCATAATATATATTCAACTATATTTCTTGTATATATATTTTTCATAAAAAATTATGTCATTGATTTATCCGCACACTAATGATATGATCTTTATATGGGTCTTCTACCTGAACCACCATTTTCATTTGGGTTAATCTTATTTTCTACTTACCTAAATTAAATTATTATTTATTTATATGTACACATAATAAATTATGTTATAATTTTCTATATATGTTTACCAACCATAATAAAATATTAATTTATGGGGTGTTATATGTTTTAAAAGTATCTTTCACAAATTCTTCCGAAAATGCAAGCTTGATTGAAGGGAATTTCTCAAATTCATACATATTTTCAAGGGAACTATATAATCATTATTTAGAAACAATTATATTTCTAAAATCACAAATTTTGTTATGAAAATACTATCTTACTTTAATTTTGGTTTTATACAAATAAATTTCTAAAAGAACTATTCTTTTCAAAGTAAAAGAGTATTTATCGGAAGAATACTCTATGATTATATACGAGTATCTTCATCTATTTCAACACTATAGTTTATTATTCTGTATTATTTTGATAATTATACCATCTTACATTTTTAAATTAATGTTTTATGTTTAGGTTGACTATGGATGTGCTATCTTAAAACCATTCAACAATTTACTCTGAATGGTTAGTGTTTATGCTTAATGTTCGGGGAAAGTTATTTACATTTCATATGATAGTTTCAATATGAATGTTTATGTTGTTTATATTTATACATATTAATATGAGGAATTCATTGGAATTATTAAGGGATGGATTGGGACCACTATATCCCCTCAATGCATTGGTAGGTCGCATGAGACAAACTACAATCTTGGTATGAGGCCTTGAAAAAATGGTAATTTATGGTCTTGGCAAGAGGCCGTGATGGTGTGGTTATGATGTCTGGAATTATGCATTCCCTCATTATAAAACTTTTTATTGAATGTTCAAGTGGTTATTAGACTAGTATAATTCCAATTATTATTATTTACTATGGAATTATTTATTCAGCTATTATTCCTTCCATAATGTGCTCAATTTTATTTTTAAAGCCATGCATTTCCAGTTATTCACTATGCCTAATGTTTATGTTTATGATAACATCCATTGAAATAATAACCCTTACTGAGAATCTCAGCTCTAACCTTTCTTATGTTTCCTTTATCCAAGTTATGAAGAAGAAAACATAGAATAAGCTTTCAAGGATGCTATTTATTTCTTATTTTGTCATGTTTTATTTTCTTTATCCAATGTATTATGGGTATCATGACTGTAATTTGGTCTTCGAACACTACTAAACTGATCAGTCCTTTAGGATTTTATTCATTATAATCATTCCAATGTATTAAAACAGTGCACCGGCTCTGAGCATCTAGGGTTGGGGTGTTATAGGAATGATAAATATAGTATAATATATATAATATAATTATATTGTGTTAATGTAATATACATCATCAAACCTTTTAACCTCTCTTTTTATTCTAAAAATGAAAACATTGTTTGTGAGGTGTCGATTCACCACCTTCATGGATGACGAGCTTTCATTTTACATTACCACCTTCAAGGATTTTCTTAAAACCATTATTATTGTTAAAATTGATTTAAATATTTATATTATAACTTGATTAATGTTTTGGAACTAATTTTTTTTATATAGTAATTAATTAAACGAAATATTTTCATGCTGGAAGGAAAAACCACCAAAACAAACATAAAATTTATCATTAACATTTTATCTAATGAATCATCCTTATATTAAAAAAAATGATATATAAGAATATTTAAAATTATCAACGTCCTCTAATAATATATTATTTCAATTTTTTGTAATTATTCTCATTTTACATGAACTTCCATACTTGTAAACAGGAGAACTGATCATGAAAACCCAGAAAACAAACACTATAAGAATGGAAAAATTGAACTCTAAAAACCGTCAAAATGGAAATAAAAGAGCTTAATAGAATTATAATAAATAAAATATATGTATAAGAGGTTATATGTTTTTTAATTAATGATTCTAATTTTATTATCCATGATATTAAACTGAAGAAGGTATTTATACATATGGTAATAGGTTTATCAAACTGAACTCCAATTCTTTGTGTTATACCTCTTTCATGCCAAATTTGAGTATTGATTTTCCTTTAATGGTACTTAAATATAATTTCATTTTTATTCCATATTATTTTATAGGATGTAAAATTTTCAAACTTTGCTGTATGAAAAATATATAAATTTTCTAAAAGTACACTACATTCCAAAACACATCTTGCCACCTCTTGAGATGGTTTATTCTCCACTCAAGATTGATGTTTCTTATACCCAATATGTTTTTCCCTTTTTCAGTTAGGATACCCAAATTTTATTCATAAATTTATTCATTATGAAATTATTATAAAACTCATTCCTTTCTATGGGTAATGTTATGACAATGGGTTTTATAAGTTCTATGAATCATGTATGATTATGTAAATGTTATGCTGTTATAGGTGGGATAAAGATTATTTATCCCTCCCATGCATTCTGTAATGTGATATATCTAATGTGATAATGTTATATAAGTTTTTAAATGATTTTATATTTGATCTAAATAATGATTTTATGGTTATGAATATATGTTATGAATGAATATTATGATAGTTTTGTTCGCAACTATGTGTGGTATTTAACCACTAAGACATGATGTTTCATTTTTATGAATTACTAATTTACAAGAATTTATCTAATTTTTCTCTCATGATTATCATAATGATCCTATAATTATGTTATAATGATTATTATTATTCTCACCCATGTTATATTGATTAATGTCTTAATTCATCCTCTTAAAAAGATTTTAGATCACCCCTATATTTGATGTATATCCATATGTGACTACATGTACTAAGGATAATATGATTATTAGAATGATGAAGAAGATTTTCTTGGATAAAAATTTATGTTTTATTATGTTCAAGATATGTATAGTATTAATTTTCCCAAGGCACTAATCCTTTGGATCCTGAATTTGTAATTTTATAAAGTTGATAATCATTAAAATTATTTAATAATAAATTAAGAAAAAAATTGGATTGCTATTACCAAGGTATATTAGTCAACATATTCTCAAACACTACATGAAAAAAATAATGTGTTGAACTCCCTATGTCAATAATTCTCTCCCAAGCCAAAAAAATCACATTGATTAAAAACATGTTGTTTTTAATCTAACATGTGGTGTTGAGAACATATACATGGTGGTTTTGGATAGCTCTATAATCCAACAACTTATTTCATCATATTTCATGATAAAATTAATCACAAGCACTCATAGGATTTTTCTAACATTTTAATCAACCATTTTTTATAATTTTGATTAACACTTTTGGTTGAAACATTAGCTAGAAAAATCTGATATCATATTGGGGAAAAAATATATAAGATAAACTAAATATTATTGAATATATTATTTCACTTTTTTATATCTTAAATAAATGATGTACGTTTTGGGTACCCAATTATCGAGAGTATAAATCATTTTGTAATACAAAATAGTCTATAAAATAAAAGATTTTGATCCATGAGAAACTATTTTCATTATTTATTTATTTATTTATTTCTGCATGTGAGCACTGAATTGTAGTAGTACTTCTAAGATGTTTAATGATTATATTAGTGTTTTTGTTATAGGTAAGGTTACCATATCTGATTATGTGAGGGAGGATAACTTGAGGATGATTGATATAAGATATTTTCTATACTGATGTATTATTTTTTAGTTATATTCTTTTCTACAGTATAATCTATCGAATTATGTTTATATGCTTTCATAGTATAGGAAATTTCTATGTATAATTATAATTTAAAAAAGTACAAATTTTATAACTGGGTTTTTTATAAACCAACATTGAATCAATGATGAACAATTACTTTAGCTACAGTTTTTACAAAAACCAATGTTGAAAAATATTTTGTTTTCAATGTCATTTTTTAAGAAATCAATGCTGAAACCCAACTGATGGTCAGTCTATGGAATTGGTTAATATAAAAACTTACACTAAAGGATATGTTTTAGTGTTCGTTATTAGATAAACCGACACTAAAACAATTCTGAAGGATAGATTTACTTGGAGTTTTTCATAGAAAATGACATAGAAAAACTATGAAAAATGATTTTCAGAGTCTGATTTTACTGAAAACGACACATAAAATTATAGTGGATGGATTTTCAGCATCATTTTGTACAAAAAAATATGCAAAAAATCTTTCTCGGAATAATATTTTTATAAAATCATGCTGAAAAAGGTCTTCAACTAGATTTTTAATATAATTTTAGAAGACGGTTTTATGAAAACCGACATTGAAACTATAATTTTAAAAGTCACACTATTAAATATATGTTAAAAACTAACATCATAATTTTAAAAATATTGACATGGAAAGAGAATTTTCCGCTACTGTGATCAGATATGGACTAGAAACCTCCCATGAGTGATAAGGGGTTTTCTAGGACTTAGATGCAAGAACCTACCCCACCTCCTTGTGTAGTGTTCATGGATTAGTGATATTTCCAAAACTGGTTTTTTGGGAATGGGATGGGTGATATTTTCAAGGGCATGATATGAATATTTTTTTTTAAGGTGTCAAAGAAGGTGTAGTCGGGTGTGATGGTTTCCTTGTTGGAACCCGATGACCCAATATGCGTTTGTGCCTTATCGGGTATCATGGTGCCCTAATTACAACATAGTGACCTAGAAAAAAAATTTAATATTGTATTTATTATCATCACCCACACACAGACAAAATAATGAATAGTATGATTCATTTATGAGGCTCTAATAAGATGTATTTATCAAACCTTTAACAGGAACCCAGTTGTGAGTGTAGACTTTATGTATATTTTGAGGTCGTCACATGTGGTTTCATCGGTCAGGATGGGAAAACATGATAGGGTGTTATATATAAGGATGGTATAATGATAAAATATGGTAGTAGAAACTCTATAATTTTATTGATTTTAATTATTTTTATATTTTGTTTTCTTATATGGAATTTAACTGTGGTGTATTCTGGTACGACATCATTACATATTTTTTATTGTATGGATGAGATTTATTTCATTTTTTTCTATTATGTTTATTTTGTATGATTTTTTTTGTTTCTTGAATCTAATTCTCAGTCATAGTGTCCCCTTGGTATGATTTTGGAACATGCCACTAGTCGGTAGCCTCTAACACATGGGGGGATTATTAAGGTCATGTGGCACCTTGGTTAGGGAACTATTAAGGGAATCTAAGGATTAGGAATCAAAAAAAAGTTGAGGATAATTTTTCCTTATTATTTGGGGATATGGTTGACATGTGGAATAGAAATGTTCTAAATCTTGTAATAGACATCATACTAGTGTGTTGAAAACACCATCTGTTAGAAAGTCTAGGTAACATGGGGTATAAGATTATTATTCACGGTTTGTAATATTATTATTGAGATGTTTAATGAATATGATGAGTTTATTAAAGAAATTATTTCTATAATTTAGATCTTGGATCATTTAAATTTTTTTTAGCATGAATAATATTTATCATTTATAATTTACATGACATTCATCTGCTTTTTGGTGATTATTTTACTTCCGTGGATTTTATTTTTTTAATGTGTAAACAATAACTTATAAGATATTTTACATTATAACTCTTTGGGTTAGTTCCACTCAATTTAATCATGATATTTTATTATAATGTATGGTCATGTGAATCTAATAGAGATATGTTATCTGATGGTTGATATAGACTCCCTTCGTATAAGGGTTTTATAGTAACCCTTAGATAGTCGGTGTAAAAAATTTAATGATAGGGTGATGAGTTGATGATTATATGTTACTCCTGAGGGTTTATCCAAGGATGGGCCTAGGATTCTATGATTTAATAGAACCATAGTGGGTTGGGAAGTCATTTGGGTTAATTAAAGTGCCAAAAACAACCAATATTATTTATTCTCATATAGCTTATTTGTGTTTTTCTACTTAACAAAACCTGGTATTTGTAGAAACCCTTTTGATTGTTATAGAAAGGAATGTTGAATTCATTGGGGTTTCAGTATCAATTTTGGATGAGATGATAATATCAGTTGTATTTTTATCCTATTAGTAGTGATCCTAGGTGGATAGATTTAGGATGTTTTGAGTTTGGGTAGATGATTTTGGATTCTGTATTGAACCTCATATGGTTATGATGGTGTGTTAATCCTTTCATGAGTGAGATACCTTAGGTTGTTGGATGTGATGATATAAAGTGGTTAATTTTTATTTGGTTCATTTAATGAGGCTAGGTTTGATGAGATGTGACTCATTGTAATATATTTTTAGTTGTGCGATCCGGATGAATAGTTGGGTATACCCATTTGGTTTGAATGAGATTGAGTTAGATCATGGGTGAAAATCATTGAGGGGTTTCTTAGTGTAATAACTTTTCCTTGAGAAGAGGAGAGTGAATCTAGTAATACTTCTAGGGAAATTATCATTTAATTAGGGAAGGTGTGCACTAGTGATGAACGATTCATGTTTTTTCATGGATTGGTTAACATCCTTGTCTAGTATGAAGAATAATAGGTTTTGACGAGGTAGGGATATTTCCTTCTTTGATAAGGTGGTGACATCATAAGTGAATTAGAGTGGTTTTGTACTACTTATCAGAGTATTTACTTAAAAAATTACCACTTGTTTTCAGGGATGTGTAAATGTAGATCGAGAAGCGCGACACATAGGAGTTAGAGAAGTCAAATAGTGGGTATCACAAAATTGGGTGTTAGGGTTTGTGAAAATCATTGTGAGTGGCTTGTTTATCCTCAAGAATGACATCCCAAGAGAGAAAGAATTGGTGGTAGTTGGTGTTTGGGGTTTATGCTAGGGTATGAGTAGGTTAATCATGTACATTTATTGTCTATAGTTGTAAACTAGTTATGAGTTGTAGAGATTGGGGTTTTGATTTAGTGGAATCACGATGATGATACAATCATGGTGTATAAAATCAAATCGACCATGGAGATATAACGCTCATGTCAAAAGGGTTATGGATGTGGTGAGACTATTTGGAATGATGTTCAAGGTGATACTAGGATGTAATTGCATGGGAATATTCGCTGGTACCTTGTTCCTTAGATAATACTAGATCTGATATTTAAAGATTGTTCTATATAGAACATAGATATTAACCTTGATCTTGAGATTGAATTGGAGTGTTCTAAGGGAGAGTTATATCGATAGTTCACCGATGTTGGAGGGGGATCCTGGAATTATGTGTGGGTTGGTGGTGATCCAATTGTTTAATTACATACATATTTTTATTCAAACTTTTATGTGTGTTTTGGATGATATTTTAATGCCTACAAGAGTTAAGGCTTTGTGACCAAGTATTTAAAGAGCTTGTCAATTGGTCTGGAAGAATGATTTCAATAGAGTTCTGATAAAGAAAGACCAATTGATGGTTAACTTAATAATTGAATGTGGTGAGGGGAAAATACATTGGGAATCTAAATGTAATAGAAGATGTGTATTCTTGACAGGAGATACCTATGGAGTGGGGTTTAATTATCTTAAATCATCCTTTATGATCAGATTCTTACAGTGAGGAGAATTATAATCCTCAGGATGAAATGGAAGGTGATGCTTTAGTGTTTCAGGATATATGGATGTGTGTTAGAATCATCTATGTATTTTCATTAACGGGGAGTTTGTGACATAGTTATTGGGGAATGATACGCCTTGGTGTTTAGAGATTTGAAAAAAAAATTTATTTTGTATTTGGGGACTAAACATGGTGGAATGGATGTAGTTTGAAAATCCTGGTAGGTTGGATTTAATGGCCATACAACTACTTTAGTTTCTTGATTATAAGAAGAATTAAGTTAAGAAGTTTGTAACAAATCTTAAATTTTAGGCCCATTATTTTCCAGGGGTGTTTGAATTATTGTCCAAGGGTAGAGAATCTTTTTTGAATTAATAATAAAATCTGAATTATGAGGGTTGTAACAACATTAGAAGATATTTTTGGATGTGGAATAAAGAGTGATTATTGTTCCAAGTGCACTAAGAAATTATCGAGTGGTGTTTGATGTGACTTAGGCGCCAAAATTTTACTATAGACAACAGACTACACCACATCCTAGGTCACTCTAACATGGATTGTCATCTAGGAGTTTTTAGAGGGATTTTCTACCATGGAGGGTAAGTTACATCGTGGGGGACTCCCAAATTAAATGGGAGTTGATTTTTTCTGTGAGGAGGGTTATTCTTTGGAGATGAGGGATATGTTATAGGACCTTATGATATGTCTCAACCAAGTGGGTTATAAAAAATTATGTCATGCTGGTAAGAAACCACATAATAGCCTAGTGGTTACACCATTGAGAGACCTCTTGATGTAGTTCCAACAGGAAATCCCTTAGGACGACCACACCATAGAGATTTTCTATACACTGCAATTGGGGAAAATGGGTGAAATATTTTTCTACAACCCAAGGGCTTAAACCTCAAGTAAATCTAAGGTGGGAGACCATTTATTGTGACCCCTATGGAAACTCCATAATGGGTCCCCTATATTTTTTAATAAGGTTAGACTTGTAATTTAATAGTTACCCCCTTGTTTTTTAGGTTAGGATATATGATCAGAGAAGTTCATTCATCTAGTACCTCACCTTTAATTCTTCAATTTGTATCTCATTTATCAATGTTGTTTTTTGGGTTGATTTTATAGAAATTGGAGACACATTATTTAATTCCTTCTCCTTTTATTGGTTCCCCAGATATCTATATGTTTTTAAGAGTTTTTTTCTAGGGTATCAATGAAAATTTCATCGAATAATTTTTAAATTATCCCCATTTTATAGGGTTTTCATGTGGATTGTTGAGTGGTGGTCTCAAAAGATTGAAAAAAAACATATGGTACTGTTTCAGTGAAGCAGAGAAGTGTTGTTATTTTTGAATATGATATTAAACATTTGATCAAGTTGAATAATTAATTATAACTTGTTATAAGTAATAATTTTTAGTGTGTGGCATGAGATAAGAGCTTAGAAGAATAGACAATCTTGGAAAATACGTGGATGGTCATGGTCTGAGATGGGAAGATCTTGGTGAGGGGTTAAATCCATGTTCATGATTGGAGGCCTTATGATACAAAATCATATAGAAGTTTATTTATGAGCATACATGCTTTGAAATATTCATCAATTATAAAAGGGATGAAAATGACAAAAAACCCCTAAGAAAAGAAAACATGTTTGTACTAAGGCTCCTAGGATTAGACTCAATTATTTTTAGAACACAACATATTTGTGAAATTTATGACTATGTAAGATAAGATTTGGATTTTTGGTAGAGATAAAAAATGACCTATAATGGATATCAGGCTTCCAAAAATTATTTTGGTATCCTAGGGGGTTTCCTACTATTAGTGATGATGGTATTAGGGTATTATGCGAAGTGATTATGGGTGAGAAAACCATATGTCATTATTATGATTAATAACACCTTTATGAGGCTCAAGGTGAGACTTGGTGTATACATTGAGTGAGGTAATCCATACAGGACTAGGAATGATTATTATAGAGTGGTTTCTTTTAGATGATATTGTGATAGGTCACTCTCAGGAGATATGAGATGGTACAATGGAATGGGAGTTGAGAATATTTTAGTTACTTTCTACCATGTGTCCAAGGGGTTCGGCTGAGAAATGAGACTGTGTTTTGATGTGAAATAGGATGTGGAAGAGAACTGCCAAATGAGGACAAGGTTACTAAAATCCTTTTGGATATGGCATCACTAAGGGATGGCAGACATGAGATGGAATCTATAGTAAGATACCATGATGAGTTTAAAGTACCCTATAAGATTTCATGATGGGCGAGAGGAGATACACATCAAGGTGAAGGGATATGTTATGAGTGAATGGAACCTTTTGAGAAAGTAATGTCAGTATGTGACAGGTTTTGTTTGATGTGTGATTACATGTTCTACTAATAGGCGGTATATTCAAAATATGGGTGATGTAAGTCCTAAGGTCTCTCCCCACCATGAGAAAGATAACATTGGTAGGATCACCATGACTGGGATGGGGCCCTAGTGTGCATGATGTATGGGCCTAACATCAGTAAAAAGGTATGCCCTGGGACTAGATAACATCACGATGAGTGACAAGGAATTTACTATAACCCACCTTGAATGAGAATCTAGTGGTTAGGTCATCTCATGAGATTAAACCCTACCATGACTAATAAGGCAATGTTTTGGATGATGGATAGTCTTGAGTTAGAAGGCTAGTCTGACAAGGGCATTGATGATGGACTAATCTTTGAGTGATATGGTAGTGGTAAGGCTTGGTCATTGGATTATCTTGAGTGAGAAGGGGATTCCATGGCTATTAAGATGAGGCATTATCATGTGTGGTTAGTTGAGGAATAGATGTAGATGAATGAACTCACATAAGTGATAAGTGTTGTCCTGATACTTAGACCTAAGACCCTACCCTGACTCTTTAGGTAATGGTTGAGACTCTATGAGATGACTTACTCTAATAAACTATGTATGAGATGGGATACATGTTTTATGGAATGAGATTACAAGATTTAAGAATACTTCTAATGTATTAATTGTCAGGTTTCAGGGTGGCCTTATTACCACCTAACAGCATGATGTTAGTATGTACCTCATTAGAGGTGGTGGTTTTCTATTTAGCACATGACAACCCAATGATCAGGTTTATTGTGGAATTATTTTTTGTTTTTCCGACACACACACATGATAGTATATATTATCTATTCATGGTGAGACCCTACTATGATATTTTTCTCACACCATGAATAGGAAACCCAATTCAACTGTGGACCTTATGTTTCCATCCTTTTCATCACAGGTGGTAGAGTGGATTGGGCTAGGGAATCTAGATAGGGTAATAGATACATATATGGGATTAGGTTTGGGAATGGTAATATTGAATTATATATTTTAATTATTTTTTTATTCGTATATGTGATCAGCCTAGTGAGAAATTAGTTGTGATGTATGTATGTATAACAACATTAGAATTTTTATACAGTGGATATGCCTTTTTCCCTTCATATACATTGATGTTATTTTTTATAATGCTTGGTTAATTTAGGATGTTTCTTGATTTATATTATAGGTTATAGTCTCCCCATGGTACGATTTAGGCCATCTCTGCTAGTTGATCACCACCAGCATACATGGAGGCATGATTGAGATCACACGACTCCTCATCATAGGGATGAGGAGGTTTCCCTTTAGATGAAATGTCACATAAAACCAATTTTAGGCTATGGTGTAGGAAATATTTTTCTTATATCAGCTAATATGATTATAGGATATTGTAAAATATGATATCCATTGATTTTTTTTCATCTATAGAACACAACATGTATGGGAACAAAGGTCACGAAGGGGCAATAATATAAATACATATTAGATGTACCTAATAATAAATAGTAGAAACCAAATAATAAGTTAGCTCAAATAAGTTAAACATAGATATTATTTAAGAGTAAAAAATAATCTATGATTAATAATGATCCCCATATTCAAAAATCTAACCAAGAGAATTCGTACACTATAGGGAACCAAAAATACTCTAAAAATTTCTAAACACATAACTCTCATACTACCTAACATACTTTATTCCCTCATCATCCCTATATAATATTAGTGGGGGACCTTCACCACACCGAAGAGTGCGCATTAGTCATGTGGTTATCAAGCCCTATAGAGGGATCTTTACTCATCTTGTGGTGTAAAAATTAACAAAGATGGTTAACTACTACACAACTGGGGGACCCATGTTATATCACTATGGGGGTACTACTCCATTATATGCATAGAAGAACTATTCCATTAAACTCATACATTTTTATTGGATTAATAACCCTGTGTCTAGTCTAACTAATTATTCCCATATCCCCACCATCATTTTTATGAAGAAAAAGAACCCCATATACCAAATAAAATCATATAATATTACCCATATGATGAAGATACAAACATCATCATTATTAGGTGAAAAATCAGTATAGACTACTCATACATCTAATTATAACATCTGAGTGACAAGATATGAGGAAAAAAATTCTAGTACATGGATATAAAATGGTTAAAAAAGCATGTCCAACTTTGAAGTTGGTGAGAATAAGAAAATATTGTCTAGTTCATACGGAGTCAACCTATATAGATTACCCTAGTGAGGATATGGTGTGTGGGACCCATAGACATTTCAGTCTTGTGAATCCACCAAATTTTTCTTTTATGTAACTGAGGTATGTTGTTTCCATCTAGAATCAGGGATGACCTTTGATTGAAGGTTCAAACATTCCAATCGGTTTCAAAAGGGTTTGTTCATAGAACCATATACATCAAATGATTCCATATCCATTTGGACCTACTTTCCAAAGGTAGGGGCTCATTTGTTGTGGACTGATGATGCTTAGGAATTTGCATTGGTCGATAGGATGGAAGGTCAGACTCATCATGCCTTTTTGAGGGGAATTATTGTCTACTCCGGGACACCCTTTATAGATTTAAGTTATGTTTGTGAATTCTTATTACATTAACAAGCATAAAATGAGCATTCCTTTAGATCTGACAATCAATGATTTATATGTAGAAAATTGAGAGAATATTTTATATGTATTCGAGGTTCTTCATCGATAGAGAATCATATGTATTTGTTTATAGATTCTTAGCCAATGGTATCCTTCAATACATAAAATTCTCTTGGTCATTATGATGACCATACTGGTTTTAAAGCCACTCAGTGGGGAACTTGAAGTTTATTGTCATTCAGGAGGACATGGATTATTTTAGAGTTGGGATCGTACATGCTGATGGGATACCTATGTATCCTTTGTTTTAGAAAAGGATTCAGAACCCATGTAGTTCGAGTAAGGGAGTATGATGTTTATGATTGATGGATCAAAGAAATATTTCATAATTACTTTTACACTCTAAGATCACGTGAGTCATGATCGGTGTGAGAAACAAGAGGTATTTGTAAAACAAACAATTGTGCCATGAAATTTTCAATCATAAGAAATGATGTGGGGCTTATGCATGTATGACAGCACAAAATAGATGAGGATTAAGATTTAAGTTAGGGAGGAAATCCATAAACAGGTTCCATAAAGGTATATGTACTTCATGGAGATTTGGATACTCTAATCTTAGGGCTTACTCCTAAGGAAGATGCCCATGTTAGGAGGGCACTTATGATTGGGTTTTACTCCTAAAAAGGAAGCCGAGATCAAAAGGAATTATAACTGGTTATGAGAAATTAAGACTGGGGCTTACTCTTAAATAGGATGCCCACAGTAATGAGAATTTGGACTCGGGATTACTCCTGAAAAGGAGGCCCAAGTTAAGAGAATTATGGTTGGGGCTTACTCCTGAGGTGGATGCCCATATTTGATACTTGGGCTTACTCCTGAAAAGGAGGCCTAGGTTAAGAGAATTATGGTTGGGGATTACTCCTGAGGAGGATGACCATATTTGATACTGGGGCTTACTCTTGAAAAAGAGGCCTAGGTTAAAAGAAGACATGGGGATTACTCATAAGGAGGATGCCTAGATTTGATAATATAGACTGGGGTTTATTCTTGAAAAGGAGGCCTAGGTTAAAGATTCTCTCATCTTAAAGGATGAGGTTGAATGAATGAAATCTCAATCTTTAGTTACATAAAGATCTATAAATCACTAGATTTTTGAGAGATGTTCCATAGAGTTCCTTTTAGATAAGGAAGCCAAATCAAGAAGTCATGCCATAAATGGCTTTGAAGAGTGTCTTGAGGACTGAATATTGAATAGGAGAAGTGGAATGGCATAATAGGGGTGAAGGGGGCAGGAAAGGCACCCAAAAAGGTAGGGGCGTGCAAGTCCTGGCAGGCGCGCAGGTACTGCATGGGCATGCAAGTCCTGGTCGCACAGGTATACCTGTGTGACACATGGGTATTTGCGTGATTTTCATTCCTTGAGTAATAATTGGGAGAGACATGGCTCAAACCCTTGGTATTATCCCTAGAGGCTTTCCAGAATATGGTGCGCAAGTTCTGAAGAATAAGTAGGGCGGCGCGCAAGTGTGTTCATTTCCCTTAAGGTTAAAATAGTTAGACGCGCAAGTGTTAGTGAATTCTAACACTTAGATCTTACTCCTCCTATTTAGACCTCCATTCTAGTTAACGAATTACCTTATAAAAGATTTGAAGACCTGAAGAAGAGACTTGGGCGTTCATAGCTCTGTCTGTGAATTTTGGAAAAAATTCCTATATTATTGGGGGGGGGGCCATAGGGTCTATTTATAGGCTGGAGAAGACCCCAGGCAGTTATTCATTAGGGCGCACAAGTCACTTGTGCGACCATTATATGGCGTGCAAGTATACTTGCTTGAGAATGATGGGACTTGCGCGACCCTTGTGCATTTGAAAACTTGTTCATGCCTTTGTCAAATTTTGATTTTTTCTACAAAGGATGAATCAATTTGATCTAAGTCATTTCCCTTTCAATTATTTTAGACAATGTGATGAAAAGGAGTGTAAACAAAGGTCCCCCCTCAGATTTGGATCCAAAAGAAATGAAGATGTGACTCTGAGGAAAAGAAGAAAAATAAAGGAAAGGCATCACACAAGTGTTCAGGGCGCAAAAGATAGAGCACAGGTTCTAGTCGCGCAGGGCTGGAGCGTGCTGGATAGAGCACGCTAGGTGTAGGCACGCAGGTGGGCCCCCTGGCCTATAAATATGGGGTCATTTTCCGCGCATCACATCTGATTTCGGGATTTTCGAGCTCTCGCTGCGCAGGTCCACTTCACTGAGCAAGTCGCTCGTTTTTCACTGTTTCTTCATTGCTGCGCTGTTGTCAAGGTAATAAGACTTGCGCAGTGACACTTGTGCGACAAAAACTTGGGCGACACATTAACACATGTGCGACACATCCATACATGCGATCCTTAATGCCTTTTCCATTTTTTTGAAATTCCTTCACAAATTTTATGAAAAATAAACTTACTTAAAAGATAATTTATTCAACTTTTGTGTAGAATCAATGGCTCTTAGAACAGGAATAGCTGATGAACTGGCTAGAAAGCAGATTTATGATATGATGAAAATCATTGATCATGATTATTATACCGTCAAAAGTATCACTCTTCTAGATTTGGCTAAGTATCTGAAGAAATATCAACACGACTTCCCCCAAATCATTTATTTTCCTTTGTATGGCTATGGTCATCTGCGAGAAGTTACTATTCTAGAAGCAAAGAACTGTCTCCCGTGTTCGTGGTTTCAGAACTATAACAATTTTTCTTCAGAAAATATCTCACGTGGAGGAGTATTTATATGTGCTGGAACATTTGAGAAGGCCCACATGATGCATCATAGCCCTTGTATGCCAGATCTGAAACCCCATATGCCTGAGATGCGACCACATTGTTATCCTTCAATCTTCCAAAATGCTCAGATGGATCAATCCAAAGGATGGAAGAAAAGTTGGGACTTCCGTCCAAGGGGAGGTGAGAAGCCAACTTGGATGTGGGCATACTGGGTGCGACAAACCTGTGCAGAGTTTACCGAGGATCTGAAAGGAGTGGCGATATACGAAGCAGTTTGGGATGGGCAAACACATGTTTACATACATGATAACTTCGTGCTGGAGATACTCAGCCACTGGAGACCAGAATCCAATTCTTTCCATCTGACTCATGGAGAAGTAGGTATCAGTCTGTGGGATGTCCACAAGATCTCAGGGGCTCCAATTTTGGGTGATATGTATGATAAATTCATTCCTCCCAAGGTGACTTGGAATGATTCAGAGAAGACTCATACTTTATCTCGGGAATTATTTAAGATCTTCCACAGGCTCAAGAGGTCAAATACCTCATTAACTCATTCAAGAAAGGATATTCATATGGAGGAGTGGATGAATATATTTATTATTGAGAAGAAAGAGAAGGAGCCAAAGGAGAAGGAGCCGAAGGAGAAAAGATCCAAGAAAAAGAAATCCAAGGATAAGAGGCCCAAACGTCCTACCACCTTCCCAAAACCTAAGAAGAGGGGTGCTCCTGGCACATTCTGGACAACTCTAGAAGCGGGAGAGTTTGAGAAATGGGGATATGAGGTGAATCAAAAGATCCCGAAGAAGACTCGCCTGGCGGGCTTATTGGCTTTGTGGCTCTGCATTTATCTCTTGCCAGTCAATGATTCGAAGGGAGGCATCGGGCCAGGGACCTTCGTCATTGTGGAAAAGTTGGCTGAGGGAAAAATTGTTGGGTTGGATACCCCCATTTTAGCAAAGATTCACAGGAGTTTACTTCATGTATTCATGGATAAATCTCCTTTAAGAATATTGGGACCATTCCATGTTTTATGGGGATGGATTTCCACTCACTTCAGGACATACAATGTACAGAATGGATTACAAATTCCTGGAAGTTCTTTTAGGCCATCAGTGTAAGCATTATCTAGAGTTGATCCATTATATCTTAATTCCTATGACATGAAAGGGAGGCTAAGCATGTTTAAGGAATTCAACTTCTTTCCCTATGGAAATCCGCCAACCGGGCAGTTTGTTGATGATGGAACATCCCATTTGGATCTGAGGGCATACATGCTAGCTTGTAGAGATGGTGTGCTAGTTTCCAGGATTGACAGAGAAATTATATGCCAGGCCTATGCTCCATATAGATTTTCACGTCAATTAATGTTTTTGTAACAGATTGTTGTATCTCCCCCAGTACATGTGAGGTAAGAGTAACATCTGATGGTTGCTCGACAACTGTGGTTGATGACGTCAAGGGAGAAGACTGGGGCGGTATTTGACCTACCAGTTGAAAAAGTGGCACCTAAACTGACTACATATTATGCCAAGCACTAGATAGCATCATACCCAAAAGGGATACTGAATCACCCAGTTTATCAGGTGGGGAAAAGGAAGAGGACTGTAGATAAAGAAACCCTCCCTCATGAAGGTGATGCTTCCCCACCTGAAGCTGATTCACCAGACTCCACCTCTAGGACTGATTCACTGGATTCCCATAATGGGGATGATGAGGCACACCATGTGGCAAAGAGACCACGTGCCCGATATAATCCACCGGTTAGAATCAAGAGACCTACTCCATCAACTCCTGGTGAGTTGCTTCATTGTGGTAATTTAATAACTACTACATTATAAAGAAATAAGTCTTATTTTCTTATTCTCTATCTGCAGTTGAAAAAGCTGGGAAGAAATTGAAGTCAAAGATTGTAGGACCTTCCTCGCAGTCTTCATATCTAAGACTAGAGGTTGTCCAGTTATGGAAGAGTTTATACTATGGTACTGAGATCGCCTGGTTGGATTTGTGTGAGGGCTTACAACTTTTTGGAATAGGGAATCTTCTAGCTTCTTCAAATATCCAATACGAGGATAACTCCAATGAAGAGTGGGATTACATTAGAGTGCTGGAAATGATCATATATGACACTAATGAGTCCGTTCCTATCACCAGGTGGGTGAAAGAAATGATTGATCATGGTGCCACTGAGGGGGATGGTGGTTCTGGAGATGAGGAGTGGCATGATTATGTGGCTCCTGACGATGTAAGTTTTCTTTCCTTATTTTCTTTGAAAATTGATTACAGTCGATGCTTTGTTACTTAAGGGAGTTATTTTCTTCATCTTGCAGCTTGCAAAGAAAGGAACTGAGGTTCCTTCGCCACAGTATAGTCCTGGTGGTGCTGCCATCAGGGCTGCTGCTGATTCTCCTCACGAACTAGGCGACATATCTCCAGGGTAGAAGGTCATGAATGAGATGCTGGACATAGCCTTCCATATTCCAGTACAATTTCCAATAAGGGAGACTACCGATACTCCTAGAAAACCAAAGAAACAAAGGCAACGAAGGAGGAAGTCCATAGTTAAACACTTCATTAGCAGTGGTAAGTCCTTCGGTTAATCATGAGTCTATACCCATAAAAAGGGTGCTCATATTTCTGGGGATTGCAGGGGCTTCTTCAATTTACCCTCTGAGGGAAAGGACTGATCCTCCCTTAAGGACCACAGAGGGTGCTGTGGAACAAACGCAAATTCAGGCTGACTTTGCTGCTTCTGAAAAAGAGCCAACATCTATTCCCAGTACAACTCCTACTGCTACTACAAGTAGAGAAGAACCTACACCAAAATCATTGGTGGCCACAGCAACTGAATCTTCCATCCTTCTTGAAGATGTTGTTCAGGGTCAGGGGCCGCAGAATGAGGGTCACCAAGAGGATACATCAAATTCTCCCACTGGTGAGACTAACCAGGATTCTGAAATATCATTGGATGAAATGATGAATTGTGGCATGTCATTCGAAGAATTTTGTTATCATGCTATATTATCATGTGATTTAGAAGACCTTGGGTAGGAGTGTTATCCTTCTCCCATTAAATTTTCTTATAATTTACACTTCTAATCATGACTGAAAATAATATGCAGTTCCACCCATAAAAGCTGCTGAATTGCCAATTCCTGAAGAGGGTGTGGACATTGATGTCAACCCTACCGTTGCAGAAACATTAGCTCAAGTGGAACTAAACCCAGTAAACCCTCATGAGACCCATCTTGAAGATCTATTTGAAACTGGGAAAGATGGGGAGGATTCTTATCAAGCTGCTGATCTAATGTTAGGTAATGATTGGACTGAGTTTCCAAGATAGATAGCCAACTTCCATTATTCTATGAAACTAACCATACTTTTAATTGATCAAACAGGGCTATCAAATTCAATGGTTAGAACAGGAGGTGAGGTCTCAACTTCTATCCAAACTGTAGTAGAAGGTGAAGCAACTAGGGTCATGGGGGAAGAAGCAGAACATGGCACTTCCTTAATTGCATTAATCCTAGATTACATGCCCCCTTGTGATGATGATGTTGAGTCAAACCCAGAGGTTCTTAAGGCGATCATCTTCTCACGACGCAAGGCATGGAACAACATATGGAAAATTATATCTGAGGTGCCTTTAGAAGAGGTGTCATCAAAGATTTTCTGGTTGTTGTCCCAGTTTATCATGCTAGGACTTGGCGGTTTTGGATACTAAGAGATCCATACCGTGGTGAAACAAGTCATCTTCAGGAGGGAGCAAGAGAAAACGTGGTGTGAAGATCTAACTAGGGTGAAACTGTCAGTAAACATCGGAGAATTTGAGGCTACGGTATCCTGATATGAGGCTGACTATGATGCCAAGATGAAGGAGCTGAAGCATAAGATGAAAGAAAAAGTCGTCCAGAAGATGCACCTTCAGCAACAGTTAGATGCTATTACTCGGGAACTTGAACAACTCAATAATTCATTGGAGGGATTTCAAATGAATGGTATGAAGACCATTGTGGATTCCAATAGATCACTCCATCAGCTTGAAAAGAGTGAAGTTGTTCGAGTGCATGAGCTTCAAGTAGCTACTGATGAATCTCGGGATGCGGTTAATCAATTGAAGACTTATGTCGACAGCCTTTTGTAAATTTTTAGAAAAGAGAAGAGACTCCAATTTGTGGATTCCCTTCTAATTATTGTGCATCAAATGAAGAACGTTTTTGCCTTTAATCATTTGTGCACCTATTTTTGCTACATGCTTTAAATTTTACCAAAGGCAATGGGCCTAGTAAGCATAGTTTGATTTTTACTAGGATTATTATAAATAACCCTACAAACTTTGAATCTTTTAATTTTCCCAATATTACCTAAATCATACAAAATGTATGTTCAGTGAGCTGGAACGTGACTTTTATTCTGAGTTCCATTGTCTTTTGTGGGCAGTTTAAAGTCATGGACATCAGACATACAGAGGCTAATGTTTAAGGTTGAAAAATAGCTTTGATTGAATGAACAGTAATTGACTCAATTCTTTGAAAATTTATCAGAAAACATATTAACATTAAAGTATGAGGGAAAATATGTAAATTATTTCTTAATTATATTTGAATCTGAGGAATGATATAAAAAAGAGCTAAAAGGCATCATAAGATGTAGTTTCCAAGAATGAAGTTACTATTATTTAACAAACCCGTTAGGGGGTTGAATTATGCAGGTCCACCTAAGGGAATTGGCTGCATAGTCAAATAAATAGCATCTTTTGGCTAACAAGTCTGTTATGTAGACTGTTTATGCAAGGCCGCCTAAGGGCACGTGCTGCATAGTCAGGCAAAAGAACTCTTGGAATTTTACTTTCCTAGTGCTAAAAATAGCCAATGAAAGTTTATGGAGATTCAAATTTTCCAAAGTATAGAGTTTGATGCATGGAAAGAGGTACATGAATATGGAGAAGATATTTCCAAACAAGATTATCAAAGAATTGGACGAATATCAGTCCTATGAAGGTCTGACCCAAATGTAGGGAAGGAGAATATAAACCATAGACTTGAATACTCTCAGATCCTGAAAAAGGATATGGGACAAATATGTTAAGGATGGCTATTTTTTTGCGGATCCCTACATACTGTCATTTAAGACCAATAAAGACAAAAGAGGCTTTCTTCCTAAGAATTAAGTTACCAGTATCCGACAAACCCGTTAGGGGGTTGAATTATGCAGGGCCACCTAAGGGCATTGGCTGCATAGTCAGATAATAGTATCTTTTGGCTGAAAAATCTGTTATAGAGATTGTTTATGCAAGGACGCCTAAGGGAACGTACTGCATAGTCAGGTAAAATAACTCTTAGAAATTTGACATTTTTGTGACTAAAAGTCAAGAAAAGGGTTATGAAGATCTGAAAATATTTAAGGTTAGGATTATGACACATAAAGATGGGTATTTTCCAATGTATACAGAGATACACATATCAATACTAACCATAACCATGTTGTGGCTGGGTCCTGAATTTAAATGTTGGACTTCACTACGTATCTCATAAGGATGGGAATCAAGCCATACGTAGTTCTTAAACTATAGTTTAATGTCATGTGGGACAAGAAGATTAGAGATCTTAGTTTAGGGTCATAGATCTTAGACCATTACAAGAAATACAGAGTTTGTGTTTTCATGGGGACTTTTTAGCCAAGGGACTGAAAGTGGAATTTGGGGTTAGGCCCAAAGACTTGGGGCTGGATTCCAGGGAAACTCGAATGTTCCTACGTATCCCATAAGGATGGGAATCAAGCCCACGTAGTTCTAGAAATACCCTTTGTACAAATTTGGTTTGTACATGTGAAGGGTGAAAATGGAATTTAGTGCAATGATGGTTTAACCCAAGATAAAAGGTTTGGGCATTGCCATGTATGCACGTAGTCTTTGAAATGAAACATGATTGAAAAATCAATGTAAATAATGGTTCCCTATCAGGTGAGGGTATCAAAGAATATTTGTAGTTTATTGTCATACTGGACAAAATAGTGTTGTATTGTTTAACATCGTATAGCAAGGACGAAAGTGAACCAATGTAAAGATATTGATTCTAGGGGCAGTTTCACGAATCAACCTCATATGGGATGGAGGTGAACCGATGTGAAGATATTGGTTTTAGGATTGAACCTCGGGAGGTTTCCTACGTACCCAGCCTTGAAGGCAAGGTTCAAAGTCTGCATAGTTCAATTAAAGAATGAATTAATGATCAAGTTGTTCTTGGGGACAACGACCTAAAAAATGATGTTTTTGGGACTTACACATGGTTAGTAGCCCAGAGAGAGTGTTATGGTTAAGGTTTTCTCTAAGCTCACATGAGTCATACTCGGTGTGAGAAACAAGAGGTAACAACAACCATAACAATGCATAGTTTAATGTCATGTAGGACATATAAAGGGACTATGCATTTTAAAGTCTTGCAGTTAGGACTATTGGTGCTGCATAGTTTAGTGTCATGTAGCAGGGACAAAGTACAGTTTGATGTCATGAAGGATGTATCAAAGGACATTATGTACAGTTTAGCATCATTTAGTTAGGATGATGGAGACAACACAGTTTAACGTCATGTTGGACAAAAAGACGACTGTGCAGTTTAATGTCATGCAGTAAGGAAAAAAGAGTACACCATTTAACGTCATGTTGGATGTATTAGGGAATCTTTTCATAGTTTAACGTCATGTTGGAAGAAAGTTACACAAATAGTTTAAAGTCATATATATGTACCATTGATGATGTCGTTTAATGTCATGCTGGATGTAAGGGATATTTTCACAGTTTAACGTCATGTTGGATGAAAAAGGGACGATACAATTTAGCATCATGTTGGACTAATGTGCGAATAGTTTAAAGTCATATGCATGGACCATGGATTATGCCATTTAATGTCATGCTGGACATAAGGGACTTCTGTACAATTTAGTCTCATGTAGTTAGGACATCACATTTTAACATCATGTGAGACGAAAGGAATACAAATATTTTATGGTCATATGTATGGATCGTTGCTTTATAGTTTAACGTCATATAGCAAGTATGATGAAGGGGACATAGTTTAACGTCATGTTGGACATATGTGCAAATAGTTTAGGGTTATATGCATGGACCGTTGATGATGTAGTTTAACATATAGCTGGACAGTGGTACAATTTAAGGTCATACCAGACCATGGATAATATATTTTGTGTTTATAAAAAATACTTCTTAAAAAATCTGGCATTGGTTGGAGTAGTGCTGAGTTCTCCATCCATCGAGATTAATGAATAAGCTCTATTGGAGGAGAACCTATTTATTGAGTATGTTCCATCCCATTTTGGCTCAAGCTTGGGTGGTTTCTTTCCTGGTATCATTGGAGTTCTGAGAACTAATACCAATTCTCCCTGAGTGAATGAACAAAGATGAACTTTTTTGTTAAAAGCTCATGCTATTCAATTATGATAGACTTCCAAGTGGTGCAAAGTGCACTATCTTTTCACATCTAACTGTTCCAATTCATTCAATCGCTTTTGAGATTGTTCATCTGTAGATGACTGATCACAAATGGAAACTCTGAGAGAGGGTAGTTGAACTTCAATTGGCAAGACTGCTTCCGTTCCATATACCAATGAATATGGAGTTGACTGAGTTTCAGTGTGGGTGGTAGTCTGATTAGCCCATAAAGCATGAAAGAGTTTATCATGACATGATTTCTTATCTTTAGCCGCCATCTTTTGAAGTATATTTGATAAATTCTTGTTGAAAGCTTCTATCTGGCCATTGGCCGCTGCATAATACTGAGATGAATTGTTGGATTTGATGTTGTATTCTTGATATAATTTCTTCACCTCGTATGAACAGAAGTTGGTGCCATTGTCCGTCAATATGGTATGAGGGACACCAAATCTGGTAATGATGTTAGACTTGAGGAAGCTAACAATGCACTTAGAACTGACTTCCTTGAGAGGTATTGCCTCTACCCATTTGAAAAAAAAATCAGTAGCAGTAAGAATATACTTAAACTACTTGGTCATAGCTGAAGGGTAATGTCCCATCACATCCATTCCCCATGTGGCAAATGGCCACGAGTATTTAGCTGTATGAAGCAACTCTAGAGGTTGATGAATGAATATGGCATGTACTTGGCATGAATGACACTTCCTTGTGTAATCAACACAATCTTGTATCATTTAAGGCCAAAAGTATCCAAGCCGTCGAATCTGATCAGAAAATCTATGTCCAAACTGGTGGGCACCACAGACTACTGCATGTACTTCTTTCATGAAAGCCATTGTCTCTTCACCATCAATGCATATGAAGAGAAATCCATCAAAACCATGTTTGTAGAGAATTTTCTCAAGGTGATCTGGGCTATCATAAAGTATAAAATTGACCACACGTCACCAGATTTGTTCTTTCTTGGCTCTATCATGTGGAAGTGTTCCATTTGAAGGTGTTCCCTGATAGGTGACATCCATCCTGTAATATGACCATACGGTTCAGGAATGGGACTAATTTCATTAATTTCCACTATTTTGATTCGAACATAAGGTGAAATTTAAAGATGGTGGGCAATACTGATGGTTGTCTCATCCCGATTTGGATCTACCAGAGCTGGGGATATATTAGCCAGTGCATCAGCTTGAGCATTTTATGATCGCGAGACATAAGAAAATGTCAGTTCCGAAGGGAATTCCGCCATTAACTCTCTGATGTAAGCATAAAAAGGGATTAGTTCTTCTTTTCTGATGTCATAATCCCCATTGACTTGTTTGATTACCAGGTATGAATCACCTTTCACCTTTATGTGATTAACTTGTGCTTGAAGTGCCAATTCCAAGCCTGCGATGAGAGCTTGGTATTCTGCTTCATTATTGGTACCACCTTCCCATAATAAGAAGGAATAAGATAACACTACCTTTTCTAGAGAAATGAGCACAATTCCTAAGCCAACTTTGTTGAATTTAGGATTTTCTATTTTCCTCCCTGTTGGACTTCTGGAAGAACCATCAAAATACATTTCCCATACCTGAGGACTTTCTTGAATAGAGAAGATTTCCTCATAAGGGAGTTCAATATCTGAAGATGTGTCTTCCACTGGGAATTTCTGTATAGTTTGAAGCAAATATATCCCTATTTTGATTTAGAATAGAAATATACATCTCTTGCTCTTCAAGATTCATGGCCGAACAGATTAAAGTGGGGCGTGGATCTTCTTTTGTACCCAAATTTATTTCTTTGAGTTCATCCACAGTGGTAGAAATACCCTCTTCAAATGCTGGAGGAGTATCTCTGAGATATTCCTCTTCTTCTTCATCATGTGTTATTTCTTCCATTTCTACTTGCATAGTAGATGATAAAGCAGAGTTTTCAGGATCAGAAGAGATGTCAAAATTTTCATATCCTGAAGAAGAAGCTTCAATTTCCGACTCGATTGATGATGAAGGGTCTTCTTTGCATAATAAAGAGGAGATGATGGATTGAGAATCGACATCATTGCTCACCTCTGATGTTGCTATAACTTTTTCTGGCCTGATTGGAAAATTATAGACTTGTTGGATTTCAGCAGATGAAATGAAGATGTCACCATTTGTGATTTCATCACTGCTTGGAGAATTACCGATTTCTCCCATGTTGTCCGGCTTGATTTCCGTAATTGACATTATGGATCTTTCAATAAGAGTATTTTGATTTGGTTCTATCCTGTCAATTTGACTGATAGGAAACACATAATATGTACTCACATGCACAAATGGATTTATTGGAATCTTTTCCAAACCATATGGAGCATTAATTTGGGTAATCTCATTTATTGTGGATTTATCCTTTTCTTTAATGTGATATAATTCCGCCTCAATGTATTGAGACTCACATTTCATGAACGGGGCCTTATAACCATATAATGTCCCAAATTGACCATCAAAACAATATTTGAGACATTGATTGTATGATGAAGGGATAACCGCATGTTGATGTAGCTAGGGTCTCCCAAACAAGATGTGGAAGGCTGAGTCTTGATCAACAACCATGAAATTTGAATTGGATACAAGATCTCCAAAATGAGTTCTGAGTGTTACTTTGCCCAGTGGTTCTTGTTCATTTTTATCATATCCTTGTAACATCATTGTATAAGGATATAAATTAGATTCCGTGAGGCCCAATCGACGAAGTGTGCGAATGGGCATGAGGTTGACTCCTGAACCATTTTCAATGAAATCTCTTCGGACTCTATGCCATTGACCTTTCCAGATAAGTACAAAGTTCTAATATTCCCATGCACGACATCATCTTCATCTTTATTAGTGAAATATATCATTGTAGGGAATTCCGCAGGATTATTCTCTATGTCATAGACTTCAACTGCAGAAATTTATGTTTCAAACTCTTGAGGACTTGACAAATCCTCGATGAGTGCCTCCCAAAGATATTTTTACAAATTCAAAGAATCCAGAATTGAGAACTTCTCTGGTACTTGGGCCATGTGTTTTAAGACATCATACTTTTGATCCAGAGGTCTGTGTTTCCCAACAAGAACATGTGGTTTAACGGGTGCCTTGGAAGTTGATGCTTTGGAATTTGATGCATCTTGTACTAGGATAGGAGTTGGTAATACTCCTGGATTTGGAAGATTATACCAATTAGGTCTATTTACTTGCGGAGAGGAAGAAGATGGAAGATTCAACTGTTCTTCCAAAATAACTGTGCCAAGAAAGAATTTTCTATTGGTGGAAGAACATGGTTGTTCTTGTTGAGCTCGTTGAAGGGCTCTACCATGAGTTTCTACTACGTACACAGTTCTAGTAGGGGTAGAATTGGAATAGTGGCTTCTAAAAGATCCACGTTTTCCCCTGTATCCTGAGCCTCTGGAACTTCTTCTAATTCCTCTATTTGATACAGGGAATTCAGCCTCATCAAAATCGAAACTGCGACTAGCATATGGATCTGTTAATTGAATCATATTAACATAACTAAAAATCAACTCTTCATCCGATGAGGATTCTGCCTGACTAGACAATTTAGGTTTTGCCGTTTGGTGGGGCAGTGCCCGTTGATTTGAAGTAGATGGCATGAAGTCTTCCAGAGTCAAAGACAATTTAGGCTTTGACACGTACTCATCTTCTTCTGATCCTTTCTCTTTCTTTGAATTATGCAGCCCTTTTGAGGATTTTCTATTTGAAGAGGATTTTTTTGCGGTATTCATGGCAGAAGGTACAATTGGTTTCTTCAATTGTGTTGCAAAATAGCATGAGTTTAGTTGATCGTCATTCTGACCATCCAATCATCATATTTTTGTGCATTTTTGCTTTTGACTTCTTTCCACTCGCCTTCCTCCTCTAGAACTGTAGTAGTAACACATGCTACCTAAGCTAAAGAGCCTTTCATTTTGACTTGTCCCAAGTCTTCCATCTTTTGCAGGAGGTCTTTGATTACAAAACACTCCTGGATGGGATGTCCCAACATTTGATGAAAGGGGAAATAATTGAGACGATCTTCATCTCCTTCCTTGTTTGGCCTATTGGGCATTTGAAGCTGAAACAAATTATTCTCCAGGGCCGAAATGAAGTAACTAGGAACTAGTTCATTTCAAAAAGATTATGTTTTTCTCTTCAGATCCTCAAATTGTTTCGATCTTTGATCTCTATGGTCGTCTTGACAAAATGGCCTTTGTTTTTGATGCTCAAGAGGTAGAGACCTTCGAGAAGATGATGGTTTTGAGGTTGAAGCAGGTGCAGGTGCTTGTTTAAGCATAACTGTAGCAATTTTTTCTTTACCCATTCTCTTTCATGGAGCTGATGGAATTACACGAGATTTAGCCTTAGTCTGTATAAGAGAATCTTCAATCTGTTGAGTGATTGAAGTAAGGTCTCAAAACACTTTTGTGTATTTCACAGGGATCAGTGGTGTGCATAATTCATCACGCAGATTTGCCACACAGATTGGCAATAGTTCCACTTGAGGGAGTGCTATACTCATGGAATATGTCAATCCCTTCCAGCGAGCAATAAAATCAGAGACTCTTTCATTTTCCCTTTGCTTACAGTTTTTATGATCGAAAACTGTTGTCTTTGGAAATGTTGCGATGAATTGATGAAGAAACCATTGACAGAGATCTTCCCATCCGGTAATTGACCGAGATTTCAAGTTTTTTTTAGACAAAAGTTGTTCCTTGCAAGGTTCTCACAAAACACCTGAGTTTCACTACTTCTTGCTGCTCTGGAGTTCCCATCATAGGATCGCAACAATACATGTAATGTGTCAAATATTTTTTAGGATCTCCTAATCCATTGAAAATAGGGAACACTGGATTCCCAAAATTTGATAGGGGAGAGATTAAATCTACCCATTCAGGGTAAACATTCTTTTCCGGTTGAACCTGTGCACGATTCCCTTCCATAGTCTATAACCGAGCTATTAATGACTCAATGGTAGTTATTAACTTTTGAGAAACATACAGTTGAACTTGGACCTGGGCAGGTGGAATGACTGGAGTCTGGATAGGTATGACAGCTGGTACTGTAACTAATGGCAGCATTGCCAATTGTTGTTGCACGTGACCTGTAGGATTAGACATATGAGGGTGTACTGATAAAGGAGGATATTCTTGATCCATCTTAGTAGCTGCAACAAACTCCCTTGGCTGATTGACTCCAGCACGCTTAGGAGGAAGACTACCTTGAAGTAGTTCTACATTCAACCTCCTCAATTCATTCATTTCGTCATCTTTTTGTGCAAATAGTTTCTCTAGTGAGACCGATTGGCCTTCTCCAGAGGAAGGATATGTAACCCGATTATTTCCCTCCCCCTTGTTTGATCCCTTTCAAAGAGGCGGAAGTGGGTTATTTGAAGGAGCACCCAGATTCTGGGTAAACCTTTGATTTCGTGTACGCACACCTTCTTCATTTGTGTCTATGCATACAACTTCCTGAGCAGGAACCTCTTCAACTGAGTCCCCTAAGTGAGCCTCATCTGGTGGATCAGCAACAATGACATTGATGAAATTGATTGATGCATAACACATCGCATCCCTTCTATCAGCATTTCTGTGATATTTTCGTCGTCCATGACTTTGATGAGACATTGCCTTTTGTTGACTCAATTGACCTAAACTATCATTGAAGTCAGTCAAAGTTTAAAATTCATATACCTACTAGCTACTGTATATGTGGAAAACAGGGTCGAACCCACAAGGAAGGTAAATTTGGCCGCTACTAATCTAAAAACTTGGAAAAATCCATTGTAGTCATCAGCGAAGTGGTTTTTCTATTTCTTTGTAATATTTTAATATTTTTTTAATATTTTAATAAACTACAATGTAAGACTACACAAATCTTGTAAATTTGTGCTACCTACACTAAAACAGAGTACAACTGAAGAAAGATGCACGAAGAAAATAAGATGCTGATAAAGGACACAAGAGATGAGTGCTCAAGGATTGCTCTAGTCTACTGGTTTAAATCGTTTTTCCTATTCATGTAAATGTACTGTTTCATACCACTGAATAAAGGTGAATTAGCTCCCTTGCCAGGAGTTAAGTCGCAGAAATTGTACACTTTGAGTTCTCCACTCCAAAGAAGTACAACTTCATAAAAATGATTTTAAAAGTCGACAGTACACACTCTCCGCGAGTACTGAAGTTTTCAATTTGAGTTTGATGTTTTTAGAAAAAGGTTCTACAATCAAACTCGCCGAAGGACTGTAGGTGCATGAAATTCAGTTTTGTGGTGCAGAACAGATGTATGTATTTAGAGCTGATCTCGCCGATCAAATCTAAACACATTAAAATAATAAGTGAAAAGGATGAAAAAGATACCAGTAGAGCTAGAACTCTCCCCGAACTAGAAGACTTAGCTAACTATACAATTCATTTTCACTACAGTAATAAAAAACATTATAGAAACAAGGTTCTAAAATTTAAAACGTGAGGGAGAAAGAACTCCCTAATGATGCTCTGCTCCAGAGACTCTGCTCTGCTCAGGATCGTCTCTCCTCCTCTTGATCATCTCTCCAGGTAGGTGTATGAATGTCTCTCTTCGAATGAATGTATCCTCCGGTCCATCCCCCCAAAGAATTATTCTTGCTCTACTTAAGTACTATGTTGTCATACATTGCATGTCACTGCTCCATTTCCACCGACTTGAAATATCCTTCATGAGTGCACCGCACACGTGCATTTTTTCCTGCGACTGGCACGTCGCACTATCTTTTCTCACGTAACTAACTTCCGCTGAGTTAGTTATGTGTATCTGGATGCCTTTCCACCTCTTTAATGAACCTTCACACGATAAATACAAAATGAAATAATTAAAACTTAACAAAAGTAATTAATATGTTACAGTTATTATTTTATGTTTACTATTATAATACTTATTTAAAGATAAATAATAAATATCTTAAATGGAATAGTATTGTCTAATTTTATATTATTTATCAAACAATACATTTAATATTACTATGGTATTATATAAATTATTAAAAAGTTATTAATTTAATTAGGTTAATAGAAAAATTACTAAGTTATTAATTTAATCCATTTTTTTGTAAACTATGCTATTAAAAATTAAGAACATAAATAAATAAGTAATTAAGAAAATAATTTAGATTGAATTAATACTTTCATTATTACTATAAAATAAATTTAATCATTAGATTAATTAATTAATTAATTAATTTTAATTTAGTAATACAAATTATTACTTAAGTTTTAAGTATATTTAAATTATTATGAAAATTTTATAGTTTATTTATAATTATTATTAATTCTAAATTTATTCTATTAAAACTAAATTAATTTATTATTATCATTTATTATTAATTAAGTTTTATATTTTAATTTATAATTATCTAAGTATTAAAATTTAATTGTTTTAAAAAATAACTTTAATAAATTTAATTATATTAATTTGACTTAACTAAAGTTAACTTTAGTATTATATTTTTCTTAAATTTATTTTTACTTTTATTAAAATATCTTTTATTATAATATTTTTTTCTTTTTTTGTCTTCTTCCCTCCTCCCCCCAATTCCACGCGCAGTAAGGGGGAGGGTTTCGGCCTCTTCCTCCAAACAGAGTAGCGTCTCAATAAAATGTCTTCCACCTACAGTGCAGATCACCTCTAGGTGAGTTTGGATTGCGTATGCTGACAGGTTGACAGTGGCCAGCTTCTCCCTACTCATCAACGGTGCTACAGTGGATTCGAACAACGGTGCATATCTCTCATATTCTAAGCTCTAGGTGGTGCGATCAACTCTTTTACAACAGCTGAGTCTCTTCCTGTTTGGAAACTCAGAAGAATCACCGCTAACCTCCTCCAAAGAAACTCAGACTCTTCCTATTCAGATCCTCCTCCACGGAAACACTTCACCCAGCAGCACCTAGCAGTGGCACAAGAGCCTCATGTTCGAATTCTGCAACAACAGACAATAGCTCTTGAGGTGCGAAACTCCTTGACATCAATAACCTCCTCTGCGGTGGTGCTGGATAAGCAAGTCCAGACCACCAAGATGACTCAAATTCTGGTTGCAGATCTGGAAATTTTTCTGCTTCAACACTCAGTTAATTTTCATTTGAATTGTAAAATCAATTTACAAATGGATTAAGTGATTATTATTTTTCTGGTTCGGTTTTTAATGAAATGGTGGTCTAAATGGATTTGATGTGGATGGGTGCGTGAAAGGTTGAGGTAGTCTAATGGTGACAAGCAGAGGAATAAAAAAACAATGGAGCAGGCCCCTGATATACAAATGTAACGGTGAGGTTGGCAATGAGAAGCAGGGGGTCACTATTAAGCTAACAGTTAGGTTTGAGGTAATGGTGAGGTACTAAAATGGATAACGGTGAGGTAAGGAAAAAGGGTCACCGGTAGGAAAAATTAAAACAGTAGCAATGAGGGTTTGATAAACGGTGATGTAGAGTAATGGGTAAGGGAGAAATAGGTATGAGTCACCTGTAGGCTTGGGAAGTAGTGGGGTTGAGGTAACGGTGAGGGAGGCAGTACCTGTCATTGGTATACATAAGTAACGGTGAGGTACAAGAGATGTGTGGGGTCACCGTTACAGCAAATAACAAAAATGGTCACTGATAGATAAAAATCAAAGTCCACCATTAGTTTAAAATAAAATTAATTCCTCGATAATGAAATTAGAATACACACCATTACGCCATTCAAATAAAAGCTCACCGTTACATAAAATAATAGGTTGTTGTTAGGAGAATAAAAAGAATGTTGCCGATAGAACCAAGGGTAACAGTGACAACGAAAGAAAAGAGTCACCGATAAAACTAAAATAAAATCTAACGGTGACCTTAAAAAAAATTAAACATAAAGTCAAAACATAATTAAACTAAATAAAAAGGCTAAAAACAAATAATTAAAAATAAAACTAAACACCATTAATTTAAAACACAATTTTTATTAAACATTAAAATATTAAAACCACAACTAAGATTATTAGTTAGAAAACACTTAACTTATAAAATGAATAATTTTTAAACTAAATTAACAAAGGACTAAAATTAAAAAAATAAATAATAAATTTATTAAAGGGTAGTAGTAAATATAAATAACAACATCGGTCACCTAAATAGGACACTAGAATTTCTTAAATTACCTCGTCGGTAGATTAAGACAATTATAAAATAAAATAAAATTCAATCTGCAAACATAAAAGAATAAAATTAATATTTAATAACTCTTAATTAATTAATTAATTAACTAATTTCAAATAAAAAATTAAGGGCGAACCATTTAATTAAATTTAAAAACACACACAACATACTTAGATAGTTAGCAGAGCATCTAGACAAATTAATTAAAATTATTAATCTATTCTAATGTAACTATTTTAAAAGATTAATTATTTAAACAAAGACTAACTTAATTAATTAGAATTATGTTGATTAAATAATTGTTTAATTAGAAATTAACTTATTAAGAAGTCAAGCAGAATTAAATTAACGTAACTAAATAATCACCATTGTTTATAAAATTAAAGTGGTTACCGGTAGAAATGAGTATCGGTGACAAGGGTCACCGATAGAGGCAAAGTCACCGACAGAGGCAAATTCATCGATAGAGGCAGAGTCATCGATAGAGGTAGAGTCACCGATAGAGGCATTGGTAACCTACAATCGGTAACTAAGCTATTGGTAGTCTGAAAAGCCGAGCTAAGTTGTATATAACATTAAAAATTAAAAGTAAATTAATTAGAAAACTCAATGATTAATAATAATGATAAATTAAATAAAATAAAAAAATAAGGATTTAATTAAACAAATTGAAAATTAGATATATTAAAATACATAAAGAATAAATCAATTATTTTAAGGTCCAAAATTACATAAAATGTTAAAAAAAAGTGAATATTTGACAAATTTAATTATAAAAATAAAAAATTGAAAATATTAGACAAAAAGTGTAAAAATAATTAAATAAATCATTAAAAATTAATAAAAAGGATGTTCCAAACTGTGTAAAAATAAGGCCACATAAAATTCCCCCACACTTAAACATTGTTTGTCCTCAAACAATCCCATTACTTATTCTCTTTGAAAACAGTAATGTGTTTATCATTTTTGCTCAAAATGTGACATGTCCAGCACTCAAAACAGAGGACACTACATAACATTAGGCTTTAAAAAAATGAGTTACTCAGATGAATCTTGCCTAGAACAAATTCTCACAGGTAGTCTTGAAAACTATGAATCATCAAGTAATGAAGATGTCATGCCTCATATGTGACACAAATTAGTGACTCATTTCATTCCAAACTCGGGTTCTAATTCCAAGAGTGACATGAGGTAAAACATCAATGGAATTAAGACTACAACTAAGGAACATAGTACTTTGAATTTTTCACCTAGGTTCCAAAAATAATTAATTTTTTTGTGAATCACCTCAATGATACAATCTAAATGATTTGCATATAAACCAACTGATCCCTTCATCATCTGGCGTTCATCCTTCCCCTCCCCTAAATGAGCTCATTTTTGACCCTAAAAACTTTATTTATTTTTCCCAAGCCATGTATCATTGTGCTAAGCACCGTGCAATGCACTTATTCAAATTGTACAGAGGGATTTTAGTTAACAGAAACACACTCAACATATTGGGTCTTAGAGACTCACTGTGGGATCCCAAATGACCAAATTACTCGAGTTTCAAAAGATTTATATAAACTTAATTTACATTGGTTCATTAAAAAAATTACTTTTAATACATAAAAGAAAAATAATGAGGCCCCTAGAATCAAAACCAAACTTCAAGTTCCAAGGATATGTTCATTGTTCCATAAAAAGGGTACCCATATTAATTCCAGAGGTAGTTCCTAAACCGAATTTCCATCAAATAACTAAGCAAACCCACTGAGAAATCATCCATGACCATTAATTTCAGACTCAAAGCAGCCATTAACTACCAAAAAGGAACTTATCCTAAGGCAAGATAAATTGGGAAAAGTGTAAAGCCTAAAATTATGCAAGAATTTTGAAAAACATATCCATTTTTTACAAAAATTTGAGATTTTAGTGGGAATTGATGGGTTTACATTAAAGCACAGTTGAGCACAGTCAATAATTAACCCCCTATAAAATTCATTTACATTGGTTCATTAAACAAATTACTTTTAATAAATAAAAGAAAAATAATGAGGCCCCTAGAATCAAAACCAAACTTCCAGTTCCAAGGCTATGTTCATAGTTCCATAAAAAGGGTACCCATATCAATTCCAGAGGTAGTTCCTAAACCGAATTTCCATCAAATCACTAAGAAAAACCACTCAGAAATCATCCATGATCATTAATTTCCGACTCAAATCAGCCATTAACTACCAACAAGGAACTTATCCTAACGCAAGATCAAATTGAGAAAAGTGTAAAGCCTAAAATTATGTAATAATTTTGAATTTTTTTCCATTTTTTACAAAAATTTGAGATTTCAGTGGGAATTGATGGGTTTACATTAAACCACAGTTGAGCACAATCAAGAATTGACCCCCTCCCTCACACTTAAAACATAACTTTGTCCCCAAAGATGACTTCTAAATATGGAGAAAAACAATTAATCAATTAAAGTTAAAAATATATTTTCAATTAAGGAGAAATATGACATGTATAAAGGGTCTCAATAAAGTTCAAAACTTTAGTTTTCCACAATGAATAAATAATCAGTAGGTTCATTAGAAAGTGTATGCATTAACATTTATGTCCAGTGACATAGATTTTCAATGTATCTCAAGATAAATCATGTAAGGTGTGGGTGCACAATTAACTGGGTGTAATAATTTTGAACACAAATTTCAATAATATGTTCAATACAGTAGACAAAGTTCATGCTAAACACCTCAACGAAGCAAGAAGATTCAAATGACCAGTAGCATGTACTCCCCCTGACACATAGTTTCATGTAGTGAAAAGGTTTTATCACAATGAAATTCAGTTTTTCAGCAAAGAGGCACATGTAGAATTAATGAAAATCACAGTGACAAGTAGTAGAATTTTTTTTGAGCATTAAGCAACAGAAAAATGAAATACAGCAATACAAGTGAGATACTTCCCTGACTATATATGTTTTCCATTACTCCTTTAGCATGGGAATTTCAATCCTTAAATGACAGCAGCAACATCCTAAGACACAAATTATGTATGACAAGAACAAAGATCCAACAGAGACAGAGTATAAATAAAAAATGCAAAGAAACACTTCATTCTAAATAAAAAAAGAACAGAAATAAAAGTAAACACTAAAGAAAGAGCATGCATTGACTCCCATGAAGCACTGAGTTTTAAGTCTTCAGTTAGACTTTATTTAATCACAATTTTTATTTATTAACAAAATAAAAAACCAAGGGTTTCCTCCCATGCAGCGCAAGTTTTACAGTCCCCAGCAAAACTTCATTCAAGAATAGTGAAAGCAGCCAAGCCCTTTGGCTGCCCCTACAAATAAAGTTTCAATCTTTTCCCATTGACCAACATAGGTTTATTCTCTTCACCAAAAATTTACACAGCTCCATTATTCAACACTCTCACAATAGAAAAATGTCCCGACCACTTGGACTTCAGCTTCCCAAGAAAGAGTTTATGTCTAGAATTAAAGAGGAGGACCTTCTGTCCAGGTTTGAACTCTTTGGTTTGAATGATAGAATCGTGAAAAATTTTAGTCCTATCTTTATAAATTCTTATGTTTTCATAACTCTCTCTTCTAATCTCATCATGTTCACTCAACTCAAGAAATATCCCCTCACTAGCACTCTTAAAGTCAAAGTTCAGAGCCTTAACAGCCCAATAAGACTTATGTTGCAACTCCACAGGTAAATGACAGCACTTCCCAAACAACAGCCTGTAAGGAGACATACCTTTTGGGGTCTTGAAAGAAGTTCTATAAGCCCATAAATCTTCATCCAATTTAAGAGACTAGTCTTTCCTAGAGTATGACACACTTTTCTCAAGAATTTGTTTTAGTTCTCTCTTAGAAACTTCAACTTGTCCATTAGACCGTGGATGATAAGGAGTTCCAGTTTTGTGAACTCAACTATATTTTTTTATTAAAGATTTAAACTTATAGTTCTTAAAATGTCTTCCATTATCAGTAATAAAAGCTCTTGGGACTCCAAATATTGTAAGGATGTTCTTTTTCACAAATTTTATCACAATATTTGGTTGATTTTTGGGCAGAGCTATTGCCTCAACCCACTTTGATACATAATCCACAACAACTAAGATATACTAATTCGCATGAGATGATGGAAATGGACCCATGAAATCTAACCCCCAAACATAAAAAATTTCAACTTCCAAAATACCCTTTTGGGGTAACTCCTATTTCCTAACCACATTACCCCGTCTCCGACACCTGTCACACCCAACCACAAAACTCCTAGCGTCCTTAAAAAGGGTAGGCCAATAGAAACAAGACTGCAGGACTTTTTGAGCAGTCCTCTAAACCCCATGGTGACCTCCCCAAGGTGAAGAATAGACAACATCTCTTACTCAGGTACACATATCCTATGAATACCATCAACACACCTCTTAAACAGCAAGGGATCATCCCACAGATAATATTTATGTTCAGAAATAAATTTCTTCTTTTTGTTTATTAGACAGATTTTTGGGAATGACACCTACTGCAAGGAAGTTGTAAAAATCTACAAACCAAGCAGATTTCCTGACTGACACAGATAGAAACTTCTCATCAGGAAAGGAAGAGTTAATATCATATGATTTTCAGATTCAGATTGAGTAAAAGGAATCCTAGAAAGGTGATCAGCAACTAAGTTTTCATCTCCCTACTTATACCTAATCACTAAGTTAAACTCATGTAAAAATAAGATCCATATAATCAGTCTGGGTTTTGTTTCCTTCTTATACATTAAGTATTTTAAGGAAGAATGATCGGTGAAAATGATGACTTTTGAACCTAACAGATACTACCTAAACTTCTCAAGAGCAAACAAAACAACTAACAACTCTTTTTCAGTGGTGGTATAATTCTTTTGGGTTTCATCTAGTATTCTACTATCATAGTATAACACATGAAATTTTCTATCCTTCCTCTGTCCAAGGACAATACCTATAACCATGTCACTAGCATCACACATAAGCTCAAAAGGTAATTTCCAATCAGGTGTAGTAATGATAGGTGATGTAGTGAGTTTCTCTTTAAGCAGATTAAATTATTTCAAACAATTTTCATCAAAAATGAAGGGTGAATCCTTGACCATCAAAGAACACAAGGGCTTAGTTATTTTAGAAAAATCTTTTATGAAGCTTCGGTAAAAAACCGACATGCCCTAGAAAAATTCTAACACCTTTTACATTAATAGGAGGTGGAAGTTTTTGAATAACTTCTATATTAGCAGTATCAACTTCTAAACCTCTCTTGGACACCTTATGACCAAGCCCAATACCTTCAGTAACCATGAACTTTCATTTCTCCCAATTTAGCAGAAGTTTGGTTTCAATGCATCTCTCCAAAACTAGCTCAATATTTCCTAAACAAGTATTAAAATTACTCCCCACTGTAGAAAAGTCATCCATGAAAACGTAAATGATTCTCTCCATCATATCAGAAAAGATAGCCATCATACCCCTTTGAAAGGTGGTTGGAGCTCCACACAACCCAAAGGGCATCCGTCGGTAAGAGAATGTCCCAAAGGGGCATGTGAAAGTGGTCTTCTCCTGATCCTCTGGAGCAACAGGTATTTTGTTGTAACCAGAATACCCATCCAGGAAACAGAAGAATTCATTTCCAGCTAACCTCTCAATAATTTGATCAAGAAAGGGCATAAGAAAATGGTCCTTCCTAGTGGTTGCATTAAGATTCCTGTAATCAATACAAACTCTCCATTTTGTGGCTTTCCTAACTTGGACTTCTTCATTTTTTTTATTTTTAACTACAGTGAGACCTCCCTTCTTGGGGACAACCTGGACAGGGCTGACCCAAGCACTATCAGAAATGGGATATATCATACCATTGTCCAACTGTTTAATTACTTCCTCTCTCACAACTTCTTTCATATTAGGATTTAATCTTCTTCGACATTCTACCCTAGGCTTTTGTTCAGGCTCCAAAAGAATCTTGTGAATACAGAATGATGGAATAATACCCTTGATATCAGCCATTGTCTAGCCTATGGCAGATTTAAACATTTTTAAAACTCCCAACAATTTTTCTTCTTGGTTTTAATTTAGTTCAGAAGAGATTATTACAGGAAAAGTGGAGTTCTCACCTAAAAATGAATATTTAAGATGGGCAGGGATGGGCTTCAGCTCAAGATCAGGTTGTTCTACACTTGAAGGAAGACTCTTAGGCCTGGAAGGCCCAAGGTATTCAACATATTTCTTGTAAGGAGTATTAAAAGATGAATGATTTTAAATTTCATGATAATATTCAGAGATAGCAGTCCTACTATCCAAGATGGGAAGTATGCTGTCCAGACTTTCTAGATCAAAATTCAGCAGGTTTATCAAAGAATAATCATCAAGTTGTCAAGTAAGTTCTCCCTCAGTATCATCAATGTGATCATTAAGGTCGGTGTTAACAGAAACACCCTCAATTTCACTCAGAAAACTCCCTAAGTTCAGAAACAGGGGACTCTCCTACATCAGAAACTAGAAAGTTGTCCAGTTCTGGAAGATTTACCAGTTTGGTTGTCACAGCATAATTTTCAGCTTCTAGAATAGATTATCAAAGATTTTCAGCTTCACTAATGTTTTCTTCAGAAAAGGATTGTTTTTCAGATTTTTCAATGAGTTCAAGTTGATTTTTATAAGAACATTCAACTTCAAGAGACTCAATTTTTGTACAATTTTCAGAATAAGTTGGTCCCTTAATTTTTTTAAACACATTAAACTCTTCTTCTTGTTCACCAATTTAGAAAATCAGTTGACCCTTAGACACATCTATGACAGCTCCGTCTTTGGCCAAGAAGGGCCTAACCAAGATGATAGGTACCTCTTGATCACACTCCATGTCTAAGGCAAGAAAGTTAGCAGGAAAGAATAGCTTCCCAACTCCAACTAGTAAGTCATCTACTCATCCCACAGGATGAGTGAAGGATCTATCAGCCAACTGTAGTTTGACCGTGGTGGGTTGAAGGTCACCCAGCCTCAACTGTCGAAACAGTGAGTATGGGAGCAGAATAATGATGGCACCTAGATCACACAGACAGTTCAACTAACCAGAATTTCCTAGGGTACAAGGGAGGAAAAAACTACCTGGTTCTTTCAATTTGGGTGGGATTTTCTTTTGGAGTACAACACTGCACTCTTTAGTGAGGCGATATGTAGCCAATTCTTCAAGGGTCTTTTTTTTAAACAATTTTCTTTAAAAAATTTAGATAAGATAGGATTTGAATTAAAGCTTGGATAAATGGGATGTTCACTTAAATCTTGGATAGAAGACCAAGGAACTGAAGAAGTTCAGCCCTGGTATTACTTCGTGGTTTAAGCTTCTCAGGGAAAGGGATGGGTGGGGAAAAATTCTTCATAACAATAGGCATGTCCCTCACCTCTTCCACAACTTTTTCTTTTCCTTTATTCTTTTGATTTTTAGGACAATTTTCAGTTTGAGATCTAGGTGACAGGTTTAGATTCTCATTATTTTCAACATCTTTCTTTGAATTACCAGATTTTGAACAAAGCATATTTTTATTTCTAGATTCAAATAGGTTTTCATTTTGGGCATTTTTTACAGTTTTTTAGAAATAGTTTGAGTATTTATCCCACTATTAGTAACAACAACCATGATATTCTCCCTACGATTAATTTTAGTTCTACTAGGCAACCTAACATTATCCCTAGAAGCCGAATCTCTAGCTAATTATCCTAGTTGTGTTTCCATGATCTGTATTCTCACATCATTTTGCATCTTGTCTGACTCATATTGACTTTTCTGTTTATTAAGTTGAGTCATGTACCTTTACTCTTGTGAATTTATTTTATTCAAGATCTGATCCAATTTAGAAGACATTTGATTATCATTACTTCCATGAACATTTGAAGACTCTCCCCTTTGTTGATTTTGAAAGTTCAGTCTTGGTTGATTCTGATACTTATGGGCAGTTTGTTTCTTAATAATACCTTGATCCTTCCATGAAAAATTAGGATGGTTCCTATAGCCTTGATTGTAATTGTTTGAAAATGGATCATCTTTTTGAGGTATCCTAGGACCATAAATAACAAAGTTTGAATTTTCAGGTTGTTGGGAAGTTAAATCAGCATTATGAAAAAAAATTTCTGAGTGCCCGAACATACCACATTGAGTGCACTATTGCCTAAGAGATTGATACTGATTCTGGTTTTCAACATGGTTAACAATTTGTTCTGAATTTGGTTCATTAATGTTTGAAGTTGGTTAGTGATTTCGGCACGTTGGTCTTGAGTATCAGATCCTGAACTAGTATTAACATTCCTATTGACTATCTTCCTTCTTGAATTCTTAGGTTGAGAATTTAGGGTCAGATTATTGAAAATTTGTCTTAAGTCCTCATCAGTCTTATCATTGTAATTACCCCCAACAGCTTGATCCACCAAGTTCTGACTAGAGGAGGAAAGCCCTTTATAGATGGTGTCCATGAGGAGATGTGATGGGAGTTGATGATGAGGACACTGCCTAAGAAGATCCCTAAATCTATCCCAAACTTCATGAAAAGATTCTCCATCCCCTTGATAAAACTAGTGATTTTAGTTCTAATCTATCCTTTCAATCTTTGGGGATAAAATTTCATAACGAATGAGTTATAAACTTGATCCCAATTCTCAAAAATGTTTTCATCTAGACTTAAAAACCAGTTCCTAGCATTCCCTTTATGGCAAAAGGGAAAGACTCTCATCTTTTTCTCATTTTCAGTGAGTCCTAAAAGTGGAAGTTGTTGCACAGTGTTATAGAAGTCTCTAATGAAGGCCAAAGAGTCCTCATTAGAGAGCCCATTGAAAGAAGGAAGCAGTGAAATGTGTGACTGTTTCAATTCATAGTTTCTGGATCTAAGACTTAATCTAATAGATGATGGGTTCCTTGATACTTTAGGGAGTTGGAAGTCCCTCATCCTAGGCCTTTCATTTTTATCTAACAGTTCTGGTTGGTTATGGAAATTATTATGCTAAGGAACTCTCTTATCTATGTTTTCCATTTCAGTTTTGTTTTTCTTTCATAGAGTAGAAAAATGTTTTTCTAATTCACGGTTTAAGGGCTCTAATCTAATAGCATAGTGTCTTGTGATCATACAAAAAAAAAGAGTAGACGGTACCAATAGTAATAGTTCAGGTTGACAAGACTCAATTTTTTTTTTACAATTTTCAATTTTTTCAAATTTTTTTTAAAGATTTTTATATTGGTGTTTTTTTAATGTTTTTTGAGAAATGGCTCGTGCCTTCCCGGGCAACGGTGCCAAAAACTTGACCGAAACTGTTGTTGAAGTCGTTCAAAGATTAAAATTTATATACCTACTAGCTACTGTATATGTGGAAAGCAGGGTCGAACCCACATGGAAGCTAAATTTGGCCGCTACTAAACTAAAATCTTGGAAAACTCCACTATTGTCAGCAGCGGAGTGGTTTTTCTATTTCATTTTAATATTTTAATATATTTTTTTTGTTTTAATAAACTGCATCGTAAGACTACAAAACCCTTGAAAAATTGTGCTACCTATACTAAAACAGAGTACAACTGAAGAAAGATGCATGAAGAAAATAAGATGCTGATAAAGGACACAAGAGATGAGCGCTCAAGGATTTCTCTAGTCTACTGGTTTAAACCGTTTTTCCTATTCATGTAAATGTTCTACTTCGTACCACTGAATAAAGGTGAATTATCTCCCTTGACAAGAGTTAAGTCTCAGAGATTGTACACTTTGAGTTCACCACTCCAAAGAAGTACAACTTCATAAAAATGATTTTAAAAGTTGACAGTACACAATTGCCGTGAGTACTGATGTTTTCAATTTGAGTTTAATGTTTTTATAAAAAGGTTCTACAATCAAACTCGCCAAAGGATTATTGGAGTATGAAATTCAGTTTTGTGGTGCAGAACAGATGTATGTATTTAGAGCTGATCTCGCCGATCAATTCTAAACACATTAAAATGATAAGTGAAAAGGATGAAAAAGATACCAGTAGAGCTAGAACTCTCCCTGAACTAGAAGACTTAGCTAACTATACTATTCATTATCACTATAGTAATAGTAAACATTACAGAAATATAGTTCTAAAATTTAAAACGTGAGGGAGAAAGAACTCCCTAAGGATGCTCTGCTCCTGAGACTCTACTTTGCTCAGGATCGTCTCTCCGGGTAGGTGTATGAATGTCTCTCTTTGAATGAATGTATCATTCGGTCCATCCCCCCAAAGAATGATGCTTGATCTTCTTAAGTACACTGCTGTCCTACATTGCATGTCACTGCTCCATTTCCACTGACTTGGAATGTCCTTCATGAGTTCAGCGCACACGTGCGTTTTTTCCTACGACTGGCACATCGCACTATCTTTTCTCACGTAACTAACTCCCGTTGAGTTAGTTACGTGTATCTGGATTCCTTTCCGCCTCTTGAATTTACCTGAACATGATAAATACAAAATGAAATAATTAAAACTTAACAAAAGTAATTAATATGTTACAGTAATTATTTTATGTTTACTATTATAATACTTATTTAAAGTTAAATAATAAATATCTTAAATGGATAAGTATTGTCTACTTTTATATTATTTATAAAACAATCCAGTTAATATTACTATGGTATTACATAAATTATTAAAAAGTTATTAATTTAATTAAGTTAATAGAAAAATTACTAAGTTATTAATTTAATCCATTTTTTTAAAACTAAGTTATTAAAAATTATGAACATAAATAAATAAGTAATTATGAAAATAATTTATATTGAATTCATAATTTAATTATTACTATAAAAGAAAATTAATTATTAGATTAATTAATTAGTTATTTAATTTTAATTTAGTAATACAAATTATTACTTATGTTTTAAGGATATTTAAATTATTAAGTAAATTTTATAGTTTATTTATAATTATTATTAATTCTGAATTTATTCCATTAAAACTAAATTAATTTATTATTATCATTTATTATTAATTAAGTTTTATATTTTAATTTATAATTTATCTAAGTATTAAAATTTTAATTGTTTTAAAACATAACTTTAATAAATTTAATTATATTAATTTGACTTAACTAAAGATAAATTTAGCTTTATCTTTTTCTTAACTTTTTCTTTACTTTTATTATAATATCTTTTATTATAATATTTTTTATTTTTCTTTTTTTTGTCTTCTTCCCCCCTCCCCCAAATTCCACGCGCAGCATGGGGGGAGGGTTTCAGCCTCCTCCTCCAAACAAAGCAGCGACTCAATCAGATATCTTCGACCTGCAGTGCAGATCTCTTCCAGGTGAGTTCAGATTGCGTATGCAGACAGGTTGACTGCGGCCAGCTTCTCCCTACTCATTAGCGGCGCTACAGTGGCTTCGAACAACGGTGCACATCTCTCATCTTCGAAGCTCCAGGTGGTGCGATCAAGTCTTTCGCAGCAGCTCAGACTCTTCATATTCGGAAACTCAGAAGAAGCACCGCTGACCTCCTCCGCAGCAACTCAGACTCTTCCTGTTCAGATCCTCCTCCGCGACAACACTTCACCCAGCAACACCCATTAGTGGCACAATAGCCTCAAGTTCAACTTCTGCAACAACAGACCACAGCTCTTGAGGTGCAAAACTCCTTGACATCCAAAACCTCCTTTGCGGTGGCGCTGGATAAGCAAGTCCAGACCAGCAAGATGACTCAAATTCTGGTTGCAGATCTAGAAATTTTGCTGCTTCAACACTCAGTTAATTTTCATCTAAATTGTAAAATCGATTTACAAATGGATTAAGTGATTATTATTTTTCTGGTTCCGTTTTGAATGAAATGGTGGTCAAAATGGATTTGATGTGGATGGGTGTGTGAAAGGATGAGGTAGTCTAATGGTGACAAGTAGAGGAATAAAAAAACAACGGAGCAGGCCACTGATATACAGAAGTAACGGTGAGGTTGGCAATAAGAAGCAGGGGGGTTGCTGTTAAGATATCAGTGAGGTTTGAGGTAATGGTGAGGTACAAAAATCGGTAATGGTGAGGTAAGGAAAAAGGGTCACCGGTAGGAAAAACCAAAACAGTAGTAGTGAGGGTTTGAGAAATGGTGAGGAAGAGTAATGGGTAAGGGAGAAATAGGTATGAGTAACCAGTAGGCTTGGAAAGTAGTGGGGTTGAGGTAACGGTGAGGGAGGTAGTACCGGTCATTGGTATACATAAGTAATGGTGAGGTACAAGAGATGCATGGGGTCACCATTACAGCAAATAACAGAAATGGTCACTAATAGATAAAAATCAATGTCCATCATTAGTTTAAAATAAAATGAATTCCCTGGTAATGAAATTAGAATACTCACCATTACACCATTCAAATAAAAGCTCACTGTTAGATAAAATAATAGGTTACTGTTAGGAGAATAAAAAAAAGGTTACCGGTAGAACCAAGGGTAACAGTGACAACGAAAGAAAAGAGTCACCAATAAAACTAAAATAAAAGCTAACGGTGACCTTAAAAAAATTAGACATAAAGTTCAAAATTAATTAAACTAAATAAAAGGACTAAAAACAATTAATTAAAAAGAAAAATGGACACCATTAATTTAAAACATAATTTTTATTAAACATTAAAATATTAAAACCACAACTAAGATTATTAGTTAGAAAACACTTATCTTATAAACTGAATAATTTTTAAACTAAATTAACAAAGGACTAAAATTAAAAAAAACTAAATAAATTTATTAAAGGGTAGCAGTAAATATAAATAACAACATCAGTCACCTAAATAAATCACCGCAAGTTCTTAAATTACCTCACCGATAGATTAAGACAATTATAATATAAAATAAAATTCAATATGCAAACATAAAATAATAAAATTAATATTTAATAACTCTTAATTAATTAATTAATTAACTAATTGCACAGAAAAAATTAAGGGCGAACCATTTAATTAAATTTAAAAACACACACAACTTACTTAGATAGTTGGCAGAGCGTCTAGAAAAATTAATTAAAATAATTAATCTATTCTAATGTAACTATTTTAAAAGATTAATTATATAAACAATGACTAACTTAATTAATAAGAATTATGTTGATTAAATAATTGTTTAATTAGAAATTAACTTATTAAGAAGTCGAGAAGAATTAAATTAACCTAACTAAATACTCACCATTTTTTATAAAATTAAAGTGGTTATCGGAAGAAATGAGTATTGGTGACAAGGGTCACCGATAGAGGCAAAGTCACCGAAAGAGGCACAATCACCGATAGAGGCAGAGTCACCGATAGAGGCACCGATAACCTACTATCGGTAACTAAGCTACCGGTAGTCTGGAAAGCCGAGCTAAGTTGTATATAACATTAAAAATAAAAAGTAAATTAATTAGAAAACTCAATGATTAATAATAATGATAAATTAAATAAAATAAACAAATAAGGATTTAATTAAACAAATTGAAAATTTGTTATATTAAAACACATAAAGAATAAATCAATTATTTTAAGGTCCAAAATTACATAAAATGTTATAAAAAGTGAATATTTGACAAATTTAATTATAAAAATACAAAAGTGAAATTATTAGACAAAAAGTGTAAAAATAATTAAATAAATCATTAAAAATTAATAAAAAGGATGTGGCAAACTGTGTAAAAATAAGGCCACATCAAATTTCCCCACACTTAAGCATTGTTTGTCCTCAAACAATCCCTTGTGTTATTCTCTTTGAAAATAGTAATGTGTTTATCATTTTTTCTCAAAATGTAACATGTACAGCACTCAAAACAGAGGACACTACATAACAGTAGGATTTAAAAAAATGAGTTACTCAGATGAATCTTTCCTAGAACAAATTCTCACTAGTAGTCTTGAAAACTATGAATCATCAAGTAATGAAGATTTCATGCCTCACATGTGACACAACTTAGTGACTCATTTCAATCAAAACTCAGGTTCTAATTCCAAGAGTGACATGAGGTAAAACATCAATGGAATTAAGACTACAACTAAGGAACATAGTACTTTGAATTTTTCACCTAGGTTCCAAAAATAATTAATTTTTTTGTGAATCACTTCAATGATACAATCTAAATGATTTGAATATAAACCAACTGATCCCTTCTTCATCCGGCGTTCATCCTTCCCCTCACCTTAATGAGCTCATTTTTGACCCTATACACTTTATTTATTTTTCCCAAGCCATGTATCATTGTGATAAGCACCATGCAATGCACTTATTCAATGTGTATAGAGGGCATTTAGTTAACAGAAACGCACTCAACATCTAGGGTCTCAAAGACTCACCATGGGATCCCAGATTACAAAATTACTCCAGTCTCAAAAGATATATATAAAATTCATTTACATTGGTTCATTAAAGAAATTAATTTTAATAAATAAAAGAAAAATAATGAGGCCCCTAGAATCAAAACCAAAATTCCAGTTCCAAGGCTATGTTCATAGTTCCATAAAAATGGTACCCATATCAATTCCATAGGTAGTTCCTAAACCTAATTTCTATCAAATCACTAAGAAAAACCACTCAGTAATCATCCATGATCATTAATTTTAGACTAAAAGCAGCCATTAACTACCAACAAGGAACTCATCCTAAGGCAAGATCAAATTGAGAAAAGTGTAAAGCCTAAAATTATGCAACAATTTTGAAAAAAATATCCATTTTTTACAAAAATTTGAGATTTCAGTGGGAATTGATTGGTTTAAATTAAAGAACAGTTGAGAGCAATCAAGAATTAACCCCCTATAAAATTCATTTACATTGGTTCATTAAATAAATTACTTTTAATAAATAAAAGAAGAAGAATGAGGCCCCTATAATCAAAACCAAACTTCCAGTTCCAAGGCTATGTTCATAGTTTCATAAAAAGGGTACCCATATCAATTCCAGAGGTAGTTTCTAAACCGAATTTTCATCAAATCACTAAGAAAAACCACTCATCAATCATCCATGATCATTAATTTCAGACTCAAATCAGCCGTTAACTACCAACAAGGAACTTTTCCTAAGGAAAGATCAAATTGATAAAAGTGTTATGACTAAAATTATGCACGAATTATGAAAAGAAATTATCCATTTTTTACAAAATTATGATATTTTAGTGGGGATTGATGGGCTTACATTAAAGCACAGTTGATCACAGTCAAGAATTGACCCCCTCCCTCACACTTAAAACCCAACTTTGTCCCCAAAGATGACTTCTAAATATGGAGAAGAACAATTTATCAATTAAAGTTCAAAATAGATTTTCAATTAAGTAGAAATATGGCATGCATAAAGGGTCTCAATAATGTAAAACAATTTAGTTTTCCACAATGAATAAATAATCATCAGGTTCATTAGAAAATGTATGCATTAACATTTATGTCCAGTGACACAGATTTTCAATTTATCTCAAGATAAATCATGTAAGGTGTGGGTGCACAATTAACTGGGTGTAAGAATTTTAAACACTAAGTTCAATAATATGTTCAATACAGTAGACAAAGTTCATGCTAAACACCTCAACAAAATAAGAAGATTCAAATGACTAGTAGCATGTACTCCCCCCCCCCCCAAACACTTAGTTTCATGCAGTGAAAAGGTTTTATCACAATGAAATTCAGTTTTTCAGCAAAGAGGCACATGCAGAAATAATGCACATCACAGTGAGAAGTAGTAGAATTTTATTTGAGCATTAAGCAGTAGAAAAATGAAATGGAGCAATAAAAGTGAGATACTTCCCTGACTAAGTCTTCCATTACTCCTTTAGCATGGTAATTTCACTCCTTAAATGACAGCAACAACATCCTAAAGACACAGAGTATGTAAGATAGGAACAGAGATCCAGCAGAGACATAATAAATATAAAAAATGCAAAGCAACACTTCATTCTAAATAAAACAAGAACAAAAATAAATGTAAGAACTAAAGAAAGATCCTGGGTTGACTCCCATGAAGAAATGAGTTTTAGGTATTCAGTTAGACATTATTTAATCACAATTTTTATTTATTAACATAAGAAAAAACCATGGGTTGCCTCCCATGCAGCGCTAGGTTTACAGTCCCCAGCAAAACTTCATTCAAGAACAGTGAAAGCAGCCAAGTCCTTTGGCTGCCCCTCAAAATAAAGTTTCAATCTTTGCCCATTGACCAACATAGGTTTATTCTCTTCACCAAAAATTTCCACAGCTCCATTCTTTAGCACTCTCAAAATAGTAAAAGCTCCAGACCACTTGGACTTCAGCTTCCCCGGAAAGAGTTTAAGTCTAAAATTAAAGAGGAGGACCTTCGGTCCAGGTTTGAACTCTTTGGTTTGAATGATAGAATCATGAAAAATTTCAGTCCTCTCTTTATAAATTCTTATGTTATAATAACTCTCTCTTTTAACCTCATCATGTTCACTCATCTCAAGCAATCTCCTCTCACCAGCACTCTTAAAGTCAAAGTTCAAAGCCTTAACTGCCCAATAAGACTTATGTTTCAACTCCACAGGTAAATGACAACACTTCCCAAACAACAGCCTATAAGGAGACATACCTATTGGGGTCTTGAAAGCAGTTCTATAAGCCCATGAAGCTTCATCTATTTAAGATACCAGTCTTTACTAGAGTTTGACACAGTTTTCTCAAGAATTTGTTTCAGTTCTCAATTAGAAACATCCACTTGACCACTAGACTGTGGATGATAAGGAGTTCCAGTTTTGTGAACACAACCATATTTTTCTATTAAATCTTTAAACTTATAGTTCTTAAAATGTGTTCCATTATCAGTAATAAAAGCTCTTGGGACTCCAAATCTTGTAAAGATGTTCTTTTTCACAAATTGTATCACAATATTTTCTTGATTGTTGGGCAGAGCTACTACCTCAACCCACTTTAATACATAATCCAAAACAACTAAGATATACTCATTCCCATGTGATGATGGAAATGGAACCATGAAATATAACCCCCAAACATCAAAAATATCATCTTCCAGAATACCCTTTTGGGGTAACTCCTATTTCCTACCCACATTACCCAGTCTCTGACACCTGTCACACCCGACCACAAAACTCCTAAAATCCTTAAAGAGGGTAGGCTAATAGAAACTAGACTATAGGACTTTTTGAGCAGTCCTCCCACCCCCATGGTGACCTCCCCTAGGTGAAGAATGACAACTTTCAAGAATATACAACATCTCTTCATCAGTTACACATCTCCTATGAATACCATCATCACACCTCCTAAATAGTAAGGGATCATCCCACAGATAATATTTAAGTTCAGAAATAAATTTCTTCCTTTGATTATTAGACAGATTTTTGGGAATGACACCTACTGCAAGGAAGTTGGCAAAATCTGTAAAGCAAGAAGATTTCCTGACTGACATAGATAGAAACTTCTCATCAGGAAAGGAAGATTTAATCTCCCTAGGATTTTCAGATTCATATTGAGTAAAAGGAATCCTAGAAAGGTGATCAGCAACTAAGTTTTCTGCTCCCTACTTATACCTAATCTCTAAGTCAAACTCTTGTAACAATAAGATCCATATAATCAGCCTGGGTTTTGTTTCCTTCTTAGACATTAAGTATTTTAAGGCAGAATGATCAGTGAAAATGATGACTTTTGAACCTAACAGATACTACCTAAACTTCTCAAGAGAAAACACAACAACTAACAACTCTTTTTCAGTGGTGGTATAATTCTTTTGGGCTTCATCTAGCAGTCTACTAGCATAGTATACCACATGCAATTTCCTATCCTTCCTCTGTCCAAGGACAGCACCTACAACCATGTCACTAGAATCACACATAAGCTCAAAAGGTAATTTCCAATCAGGTGTAGTAATGATAGGTGATGTAGTGGGTTTCTCTTTAAGCAGATTAAATGATTTCAAACTGTTTTCATCAAAAATCAAAGGTGCATCCTTGAATAGAAAAGAATACAAGGGCTTAGTTATTTTAGAAAAATCTTTTATGAACCTTCGGTAAAAACCGACATGCCCTAGAAAAATTCTGACACTTTTTACATTAACAGGAGGTAGAAGTTTTTGAATAACTTATATCTTAGTAGTATCAACTTCTAAACCTCTCTTGGACACCTTATGACCAAGCACAATACCATCAGTAACCATGAACTGGCATTTCTCCCAATTTAGAACAAGGTTGGTTTCAATCCATCTCTCCAAAACTAGCTCAAGATTTCCTAAACCAGTATCAAAAGTACTCCTCACTATAGAAAAGTCATTGATGAAAACTTCAATGATTCTCTCCATCATATTATAAAATATAGACATCATACACCTTTGAAAGGTGGCTAGAGCTCCACACAACCCAAAGGGAATCCATCGGTAAGAAAATGTCTCAAAGGGGCATGTGAAAGTGGTATTCTTTTGATCCTCTGGAGCAACAGGTATTTCATTGTAACCAGAATACCCATCCAGGAAACAGAAGAATTCATTTCCATCTAACCTCTCAAGAATTTGATCAAGTAAGGGCATAGGAAAATGGTCTTTCCTAGTGGCTGCATTAAGCTTCCTATAATCAATTCAAACTCTCCATTTTATGGCTTTCCTAACTTGGACTTCTTCATTTTTTCATTTTTAACTACATTAAAACCACCCTTCTTGGGGACAACCTGGACAGGGCTGACCCAAGCACTATCAGAAATGGGATATATCATACCAGTGTCCAATAGTTTAATTACTTCCTCTCTCACAACTTATTTCATATTATGATTTAATCTTCTTTGACATTCTACCCTAGGATTTTGGTCAGGCTCCATAGGAATCTTGTGCATACAGAATGATGGACTAATACCCTTGATATCAGCTATTGTCTAGCCTATGGTATATTTAAACTTCTTCAAAACTCCCAACAATGTTTCTTCTTGGTTTGCATTTAGTTCAGCAGAGATTATTACAGGCAAAGTAGAGTTCTCACCTAAAAATGAATATTTAAGATGCGTAGGGCTGGGATTCAGCTCAAGATCAGGTTGTTATACACTTGAAGGAAGACTCTTGGGCCTGGTAGGCCCAAGGTCTTCAACATATTTCTTGTAAGGAGTATTAAAAGATGAATGATTTTCAATTTCATGCTCATATTTAGAGATAGCAGTCCTACTGTCCAAGATGGGCAGTATGCTGTTCAGACTTTCTAGATCAGAATTCAGCAGGTTTATCAAATCAGAATCATAAAGATGTCTAATAAGTTCTCCCTCAGTATCATGAAAGTGCTCAGTAAGGTCGGTGTTAATAGAAACACCCTAAATTTCACTCAGAAAACACATAAGTTCAGAAATAGGGGACTCTCCTACAGCAGAAACTGGAAAGTTGTCCAGTTCTGGAAGATTTACCAGTTTGGTTGTCAAAGCAGAATTTTTAGCTTCTAGAACAGATTCACAAAGATTTTCAGCTTCACTAATGTTTTCTTCAGCAAAGGATTGTTTTTTAGATTTTCAATGAGTTCAAGTTGATTTTTATAAGAACATTCAGCTTCAAGAGACTCAATTTTTGTACAGTTTTCAGAATAAGTTGGTCCATTAATATTTTTAAACACATTAAACTCTTTTCTTGTTCACCAATTTTGAAAATCCTTTGACCCTTAGACACATATATTACAGCTCCTCCTGTGGCCAAGAAGGGCCCACCGAAGATGATAGGTACCTCTTGATCACACTCCATGTCTAAGACAAGAAAGTCAGCAGGAAAGAATAGCTTCCCAACTCCAACTAGTAAGTCACCTACTCATCCCACAGGATGAGTGAAGGATCTATCATCCAACCGTAGTATGACCGTGGTGGGTTGAAGGTCACCTAGCCTCAACTGTCGAAATAGTGAGTATGGGATCAGATTAATGCTGGCACCTAGATCACACAGACAGTTCAACTGACCAGGATTTCCTAGGGTACAAGGGATGACAAAACTACCTGGTCTTTCATTTTGGGTGGGATTTTCTTTTGGAGTACAACACTGCACTCTTCAGTGTGGCTGTAGGTAGCCAATTCTTCAATGGTATTTTTGTTTGAAACAATTTTCTTTAAAAATTTCAAATAAGATGGAATTTTAATTAAATCTTGGATAAATTGGATGTTCACATGAAGCTTGTATAGAAGACCAAGGAACTGGAGAAGTTCAGCAGTGGTATTACTTTGTAGTTTAAGCTTTTCAGGGAAAGGGATGGGTGGGTAAAAATTATTCAGAATAGTAGGCATGTACCTCACCTTTTCCACTACTTTTTCTTTTCCTTTATTCTTTTGATTTTTAGAACAATTATCCGCATGAGATCTAGGTGACAGGTTTAGATTTTCATTATTTTCAACATCTTTCTGTGAATTTCTAGATTGTGAACAAAGAAGATTTTTATTTCCAGATTCAAACAGGTTTTCATTTTGGGCATTTTTTACAGTTTTTTCAGCAATAGTTTGAGTATTTATCCCACTCCTAGTAACAACAACCATGATATTCTCCATAGGATTATGTTTAGTTGTACTAGTCAACCTACCTTTATCCCTAGATGTCAAATATCTAGCTAATTGGCCTAGTTGTGTTTCCATGTTTTGTATTCTCATATCATTTTGCATCTTTTCTGACTCATATTGACTTTTCTGTTTATTCAGTTGAGTCATTTTTCTTTCCTCTTGTGAATTTATTTTATTCAAGATCTGATCCAATTTAGAAGACATTTGATTATCATTACTTCCTTGAACATTTGAAGACTCTCCCCTTTGTTGATTTTGAAAGTTCGGTCATGGTTGATTCTGATAATTTGGGGCAGTTTGTTGCTTAATAATACCTTGATCCTTCCACGACAAATTAGGATGGTTCCTATAGCCTTGATTGTAATTGTTTGAAAATGGATCATATTTTTGAGGCATCCTAGGACCATAATTAACAAAGGTTTAATTTTCAGCTTGTTGGGAAGTTAAATCAGCATTAGGACAAAAATTTTCAGAGTGCCCGAACATACCACATTGAGTGCACTGTTGCCTAAGATATTGATACTGATTCTGGTTTTCAACTTAGTTAACAGTTTTTTTTGAATTCTAGTTCATTAATGTTTGAAGTTGGTTAGTGATTTCGGCAATTTAGGCTTAAGTATCACCTCCTGTAGAAGTATTAACATTCCTATTGACTCTCTTCCTTCTTGAATTCCTATGTTGAGAATTTAAGGTCAGATTATTGAAAATTTGTCTTAAGTCCTCATCAGTCTTATCATTGTAATTACCCCAAACAGCTTGATCCACCTAGTTCTGACTAGAGGAGGAAAGCCCTTCATAGAAGGTGTCAATGAAAAGATGTGATGGGAGTTGATGATGAGGAAACTACCTAAGAGGATCCCTAAATCTATCCCAAGCTTCATGAGAAGCTTCTCCATCCTATTGATAAAAACTAGTGATTTTAGTTCTAATCTCTCATTTTAATATTTGGGGTTAAATTTTCATAATGAATGAGTTATACACTTGGTCCCAGTTCTCAAAAATGTTTTCATCTAGACTTAAAAACCAGTTCCTAGCATTCCCTTTAAGGAAAAAGTGAAAAAATCTCATTCTTAGTTCATTTTCAGTGAGTCCTAAAAGTGGAAGTTGTTGAACAGTGTTATAGAAGTCTCTAATGAAGGACAAAGAGTCCTCATTAGAGATCCCATTGAAAGTAGGTAGCAGTGAAATGTGTGACTGTTTCAATTCATTGTTTCTGGATCTAGGACTTAATCTAATGGATGATGGGTTCCTTGATACTTGAGGGAGTTGAACTCCCTCATCCTAGGCCTTTCATTTTTATCTAACAGTTCTGTTTTTTTATGTAAATTATTATGCTCAGGAACTCTATTATCTATGTTTTCCATTTCCGTTTTGTTTTTCTTTCATAGAGCATCTAAATGTTTATCTAATTCAAGGTTTAAGGGCTCTAATCTAACAGCATAGTGTCTTGTGCTCATACAAAAAAAATAGTAGACGGTACCAACAGTAACAGTTCAGGTTGAAAAGACTCAATTTTTTTTTTATAGTTTTCAAATTTTTCAAATTTTTTTTAAAGATTTTTATATAAGTGTTTTTTTAAATGATTTTTTAGCAATGGATAGTTCCTTTCCCAGAAACGGCGCCAAAAACATGACCTAAACTTTCATTGAAGTCATTCAAAGATTAAAATTTATATACCTACTAGCTAATGTATATGTGGCAAGTAGGGTTGAACCCATAGGGAAGGTAAATTTGGCCGCTACTAAACTAAAAACTTGGAAAACTCCACTATTGTCAGCAGTGGAGTGGTTTTCCAATTTATTTTTAATCTTTTAATCTATTTTTAATTTTTTAAAAAACTGCAATGTAAGACTACAAAACTCTTGTAAATTTGTGCTACCTACACTAAAATAGAGTACAATTGAAGAAATATGCATGAAGAAAATATGATGCTGATAAAGGACACAAGAGATGAGAGCTCAAGGATTGCTCTAGTATACTGGTTTAATTCGTTTTTCCTATTCATGTAAATGTACTGCTTCGTACCACTAAATAAAAGTGAATTAGCTCCCTCGCCAGGAGTTATGTCACAGAAATTTTACACTTTGAGTTCGCCACTCCAAAGAAGTACAACTTCATAAAAATGATTATAAAAGTCGACAGTACACACTCGCTGTGAGTACTGATGTTTACAATTTGAGTTTAATGTTTTTAGAAAAAGGTTCTATAATCAAACTCACCGAAGGATTTTAGGTGCATGAAATTCAGGTTTGTGGTGCAGAACAGATGTATGTATTTAGAGGTGATCTCGCCGATCAATTCTAAACACATTAAAATGATAAGTGAAAAGGATGAAAAAGATACCAGTAGAGCTATAACTCTCCCCGAACTAGAAGACTTTCCTAACTATACTATTCATTATCACTACAGTAATAGGAAACATTATAGAAATAGAGTTCTAAAATTTAAAACGTGAGGGAGAAAGAACTCCCTAAGGATGATCTGCTCCTGAGACTCTGCTCTGCTCAGGATCGTCTCTCCTCCTCTCGATCGTCTCTCCGGGTAGGTGTATGAATGTCTCTCCTTGAATGAATGTATCCTCCAGTCCATCCCCCCAAAGAATGCTCCTTGCTCTGCTTAAGTACTCTATTGTTATACATTGCATGTCACTGCTCCATTTCCACCGACTTGGAATGTCCTTCATGAGTGCACCGCACACGTGCGTTTTTTCCTATGACTGACATGCCACACTATCTTTTATCACATAACTAACTCCCTTTTAGTTAGTTACATGTATTTGGATGCCTTTCCACCTCTTGAATGAACCTGCACATGATAAATACAAAATGAAATAATTAAAACGTAACAAAAGTAATTAATATGTTACAATTATTATTTTATGTTTACTATTATAATACTTATTTAAAGGTAAATAATAAATATCTTAAATGGATAAGTATTGTCTACATTTATATTATTTATCAAACTATCCATTTAATATTACTATGGTATTACATAAATTATTAAAAAGTTATTAATTTATTTAAGTTAATAGAAAAATTACTAAGTTATTAATTTAATCCATTTTTTAAAAACTAAGTTATTAAAAATTAAGAACATAACTAAATAAGTAATTAAGAAAATTAATAATATTGAATTAACAATTTAATTATTACTATAAAAGAAATTTAATCAATAGATTAATTAATTAGTTAATTTTTATTTAGTAATACAAATTATTACTTAAATTTTAAGTATATTAAAATTATTAAGTAAATTTTATAGTTTATTTATAATTATTATTAATTCTAAATTTATTCTATTAAAACTAAATTAATTTATTATTATCATTTATTATTAATTAAGTTTTATATTTTAATTTATAATCTATATAAGTATTAAAATTTTAATTATTTTAAAACAAAACTTTAATAAATTTAATTATATTAATTTGACTTAACTAAAGATAACTTTAGCTTTATCTTTTTCTTAACTTTATTTTTACTTTTATTATAATATCGTTTATTATAATATTTTTTATTTATCTTTTTTTTGTCTTCTTCCCCCCTCCCCCCCAATTCCACGCGCAGCAAGGGGGAGGGTTTCAGCCTCTTCCTCCAAACAAAGCAGTGGATCAATCGGATATCTTCCACCTGCAATGCGGATCTCCTCCAGCTGAGTATGGATTGCGTATAAAGATAGGTTGACAGGGGCCAGCTTCTCCCTACTCATCAGCGGCACTACAGTGGATTCGAACAACGGTGCAGATCTCTCATCTTTGAAGCTCTAGGTGGCACGATCAACTCTTTCGCAGCAGCTCAGACTCTTCCTATTCGGAAACTTAGAAGAAGCACGCTGACCTCCTCCGCAGCAAATCAGACTCTTCGTGTTCAGATCCTCCTCCACGGAAACACTTCACCCAGCAGCACCCAGGAGTGGCACAAGAGCCTCAAGTTTGACTTCTGCAACAATAGCCCACAACTCTTGAGGTGCGAAACTCCTTGACATCCAAAACCTGTTCTGCAGTGGCGCTGGATAAGCAAGTCCAGACCAGCAAGATGACTCAAATTCTGGTTGCAGATCTGGAAATTTTGCTGCTTCAACACTCAGTTAATTTTCATCTGAATTGTGAAATTGATTTACAAATGGATTAAGTGATTATTATTTTTCTGGTTCGGTTTTGAATGAAATGGTGGTCGAAATGGATTTGATGTGGATGGGTGCATGAAAGGTTGAGGTAGTCTAATGGTGACAAGTAGAGGAATAAAAAAAAACAATGGAGCAGGCCACTGATATACAGAAGTAACTTTGAGGTAGGAAATGAGAAGTAAGGGGGTTGCTGTTAAGATAACAGCGTGGTTTGAGGTAATGGTGAGGTACAAAAATGGTTAATAGTGACGTAATGAAAAAGGGTCATCAGTAGGAAAAACCAAAACGGTCGCAGTGAGAGTTTGAGAAACGGTGAGGTAGAGTAATGGGTAAGGGAGAAATAGGTATGATTCACCAGTAGTCCTGGGAAGTAGTGTGGTTGAGGTAACAGTGAGAGAGGCAGTACCGGTCATTGGTATACATAAGTAACGGTGAGGTACAAGAGATGCACGGGGTCACCGTTACAGCAAATAACAAAATGGTTAGTGATATATAAAAATCAAAGTCCACCGTTAGTTTAAAATAAAATGAATTCCCATGTAATGAAATTAGAATACTCACCATTACGCCATTCAAATAAAAGCTCACCATTACATAAAATAATATGTTGCTGTTAGGAGAATAAAAAGAAGGTTACCGATAGAACCTATGGTATCAGTGATAACTAAAGAAAAGAGACACCGATAAAACTAAAATAAAAGCAAACGGTGACCTTAAAAAAAATTAAACATAAAGTTAAAAATTAATTAAACTAAATAAAAAGACTAAAAACAATTAATTAAAAAGAAAACTAAACACCATTAATTTAAAACACAATTTTTATTAAACTTTAAAATATTAAAACCACAACTAAGATTATTAGTTATAAAACACTTAACTTATAAACTGAATAATTATTAAACTAAATTAACAAAGGACTAAAATTAAAAAAACTAAATAAAATTTTTAAAGGGTAGCAGTAAATAAAAATAACAACATCAGTCACCTAAATAAATCACCTTAAGTTCTTAAATTACCTCACCGGTAGATTATGACAATTATAAAATAAAATAAAATTCAATCTGCAAACATAAAATAATAAAATTAATATTTAATAAATCTTAATTAATTAAATAATTAACTAATTGCACACAAAAAATTAAGGGTGAACCATTTAATTAAATTTAAAAACAGACACAACTTACTTAGATAGTTGGCAGAGCATCTAGAAAAATTAATTAAAATAATTAACCTATTCTAATGTAACTATTTTAAAATATTAATTATTTAAACAAAGACTAACTTAATTAATTAGAATTATGTTGATTAAATAATTTCTTAATTAGAAATTAACTTATTAAGAAGTCGAGCAGAAATAAATTAACCTAACTAAATACTCATAGGTGTTTATAAAATTAAAGTGCTTACCGGTAGAAATGAGTATCAGTGACAAGGGTCACCTATAGAGGCAAAGTCACCGATAGAGGAAATGTCACTGATAGAGGCAGTGTCCCCGATAGAGGCAGAGTCACCGATAGAGGCACTGGTAACCTAGTATCGGTAACTAAGCTACCGGTAGTCTGGAAACCCGACCTATGTTGTATAGAACGTTAAAAATTAAAAGTAAATTAATTTTCAAACTCAATGATTAATAATAATGATAAATTAAATAAAATAAACAAATAAGGATTTAATTAAACAAATTGAAAATTAGTTATATTAAAACACATAAAGAATAAATCAATTATTTTATGGTCCAAAATTACATTAAATGTTATAAAAAGTGAATATTTGACAAATTTAATTTTAAAAATACAAAAGTGATAATATTACACAAAAAGTGTAAAAATAATTAAATAAATCATTAAAAATTAATAAAAAGGATGTGGAAAACTGTGTAAAAATAATGACACATCATCAATCCCTCATGAACTTCTCGACAAACCGTAATTTGGTGAGAATATCCTGATAATATGGCTCTTCATTCCACTTGAGGCTTCTTACCCAATCGAGAAAAGAACGACTTTCACTGAAGAGGGGATTGATGATTTGAAAACTTCCCCAGTCTGGTTGACTGGGGAAGTTCCTGCTGTCTTTGCTCAACTCCTCGAATCCTATTTGTTGATTCCGAGGGTTGGTTTAAAAGAGTCCCCAGTCTGGCGAGCTGGGGTGGCTCTTGACATGCTATGTCTGAGACTTTCTTAAAAGCTCTCCTGATCTTGCGGACCTTAGTCTGGAAATTAGCTGGATGCATCAACATGTAACCACTTTTATCACCTGGTTTGAAAGACTGTTGGATGATTTCTGACACTTCTGTCACTTGATGATGTTCTTGCTCCATCTGAGAGGCCTGTTCAATATTCTCGTTTTCTTGATGCAGGAGTAATTCAACAACTTGTTATCTGTATTCTTGATTTTGAGAGGAAATAGTTGAGGCATGTTCTTGGGAAGCTTTTGATTACAAACAAAGCCCATTGATTGTGGCCGGCAATGGGAAATAACCTTGCATGAGACCATTTTCGGCAGGCTTTGCTGACTGGAGAGCACCGTGAAATGTAGTGCTCCATGAGCACCCCATACTATGACATGAATACCAGATGGGGCATTGGAAATTAACTGGCGCGATATTCTTAGTGTGATAAGGCATGAACACTGAAGAGCTCTCTGATGCTTTTCAGCCTTCGGATATCGAGAGACTGATAGAGATGCCAAAACAATATGACATTATAACCCTTCTATTATCTTATGATGATTTTCATATTCATCATAAGATAATACTTTATTTTTCAACTGAAAAAGAGTTTTCCATATGTTGCGACAAATATCATGAATCTCATCTTTTGTCAACATCTCTAGAATGCCATACTGAGAGTTAGCCAAGGGCCAAAACATGACTGGCACTTCACCCTTCGCCAATTGTTTTCTCATGTTCTGATTGGACCAGAGCTGGTGCTTCCTTGTTGCTTCATTGGATTCAACAAGATTGGTAGAGAAATCACTGATCAAACTAGAAGATGCATGACTTAGGGGTGGTTCAGAGAATGAACTACACTCTGGGATATCTTCTGATTGAGAAAGTATTTCACCTGCTAGCGATGAAGCATCATACATGACTGGTTTCACATTTTCAAGTGCCTCAAGATAAGATGGATTTTTTAGTACTACATTGTCCACTGGAGCATTTTCCAGGCAATGTGAATCACTAATGTGGAGAGGAATTTCGTAGTGAAATTCATCATCATAGGGAGGACCACAATGGTGGGTTACAACAAAAGATGAGATCTCTTGCTCCTTGGTCTTCTGACCACACAGAGGGTTCCTGTGGCTCTCATCTGAAGATGAAACTTCAAAATCGATCGAATTGTAAAGAATTAAGCCTTTATGAAGAAGTTTCTGTTGAAGAACTTCAGAATTAATGTTCCCACTATTGGGAAATAAGGGAGTAGAATCTTGAATTCCAACAGATAACTGTCTGAGGGCTTCAAGAACTCCAGCATTGAGCAAGGCCTTGTTACAGATTGGCTCTTGATCTCCTGACTATGTTGGGCGGGTCTTCTTCTTAGATGCCTTCTTACTTTCCTTGGAAACCACTTGTTGACGAAAGTGGCTCCTCTGAGTAGGTATATGTGCCTGATCAGGAGAGATGGTCAGGTTAGGATGACGATCTCCACTCAAATCAGGTGTATGTGCCTGAATTGGTTGTCCATATGATATGGGGGAATATTACCCACAACCCTCTTGGAATGGAACAGATGTGTGTGTCTATTCTGGAGTGAAATATTGATGTGTCACTCCACTGGTAGGGATAGATTTATGTGTCTTTCCCTGAGATGATGCTGAAACTATTATAATATCCTGGAAATCATCTAGAATATGAGCAGGGATTTTCTTCTTCTCTTTCACCATTGATAAAATATTCTTGGTGACTTCAGCTTCCGGAATGGGGATATACGTCCATTCCGTGCTTGGAGTAGGTGTATATGCCTGCTCCTGTCCTCCTTTTCCTGCCAGTGAATCCTGACAGTACTCAAGTGTGGGGGCAGAGAGTTGATTTTGCCTCCTGTTTTTCTCCAAAGCATTCCCACTAACGTCTCCGTGTGCTACCAAGCAAGACTGTTGGTAGGATTTATTAATACTAGAAGGTGTATGTGACTGCTGATTGCACTTCACCAAACATGGTTTATGAGCTCCATCATATGTAGTCAGATGAGCCTGCTGACTAGATAATGATGTATAAACAAGTGTAAGTTCCTGCCTATAGTACTTCACTGGAATTGCCTGACAGTGTTGATGTAATGCTACTAGACGAGTCAGCTGGACAACGAAATTAAAACAGGAAGGTTTATGTTCCCGCTCGTTGCTTTCCACCAAGTTATGTTGGTGGAATTCTTAGGAGATGGTAGAGATGAGAACCTGCTCACTGTTGACCGGATTCCGCCTCTGGAAATTCTTCTTGCCTGCTTGGGTTCGAGGAACCTAAGCCAAACGCCTGGAGTCGGTATATAGCATCCCGTCTTTTTATAACATAACTTTCATTCCATTACACGGAACTAAGGATCTTTAAGGTTTAGTGTCTTGGAAACAAGGAACATAAAACATAAAACAAAAAAAACATTCTTCTTAAACACTTGAAAGGATTCTCCTCATGTTCACCCTAGGCTCATTACTGCATCTCATAACCTGGGGACATACATCAAAAGGAAGGGTGAGCAGAAGGCCCAGCAAGGGAAACAAGTGAAACATTTTACATATGAACTTGAGATAAATAAAGTCATGAAAAGAACTTAAAGGCATGAAAATGAAATCATGAGGCATATCATAATAAAAATAAAACTTTTTCATAACTTGAAGATGTGGCTACATCATTTAACATAGACAATCATGAACATATCACCAAGGTCCATCCCCAAGGTGTCATTTTAAAATTACCAAGGTTATTCACCAAGTTATCGTGAAAATTGTAATCTCTAGTGGTTACATCATTACCCAATGCATTGGAGCGCTATCAGGGCGCACCCTTAAATTTTCCTTTATTATCATGTGAGCCACATATATCTTCATCAAACATTTCATAAATAATCCATATAGCATAAAGTAAATGGGTTTCATTTCATAATCATAACTTTTTTAAAACTTCTTTAAAGACATGATCTTTATATCACTTTAAAACCCACAGAAAAGGAAGGTGGGTCTCATGTATGTAAATCCCAGAATTTAAAATAGAACATTTTGGTATATATGTGAATACCCCTTTAGAAGAAAGATCTTTGAGTATTCACTTAATAAAATAAAATAACTTTAGAAAAAGAGATAGATATTTTGAGACAGAAATTCTGTAGCATAACGGCAATGTTCCGAGGTTTTAGAAGACATTAAAAGAGAGGTAAAATGGGTCAAACATTCATAAATGACCCATAAAATGGTACATGGAAAGATTAAGAAGGATACATGATCATGGTAATGAAACTTCAAGGACATACCATTTGAAATGAAAAACATGGAAGGAAGAAAAAAATAGATTTCTCTTATGAAAGTTCGGCAGCCTAACGGTGTTACTTAAACATCAACAAAAATGATTTGAAAAGATCAAATAGGGTCTCTCATCATGTGAAAATAAGAGTTCATTATGATAGATATAGATATAATTCCCCAACATAACAAAACGAAACTTGAAAGAATTGACATGAAAGTAGAACTTCAAAACGAGAAGGGTGAAGAACCACTTAAAAATTCGGCAGCCTAACGGCGCCACTTAAAACTTCAAAATACTGAATTGAAGAGATAAAATGGGGTCTCTCATCATATGAACATAAGAGCCCAGTATGATATATATAGAGATCATACCCCAATATATCAAAAAGGAACTTGAAATAATTGACATGAAAGTAGAACTTCAAAATGAGAAGGGTGAAGAACCACTTAAAAATTCGGCAGCCTAACGGCGCCACTTAAAACTTCAAAATACTGAATTGAAGCGATCAAATGGGGTCTCTCATCATATGATCATAAAAGATCAGTATGATAATTTAGAGATCATATCCCAACATAATAAAAAGGAACATGAAAGACTTGAATGAAAATATAACTTGAAAACGAGGAAGGTGAAAGAATCCCTTAAAAATTCGGCAGCCTAACGACGCCACTTAAACATTCTTAAAACGAATTGATGAGAGCAAGGGGGGGGGGGTTCTCTCATCATATGAACATGAAATAGGCAGTAGGATGAATATAAAAGAACATCCTCCAACATAATAACATGGAGTATAAATGAAATGACATAAAAGAGATTACTTGAAAAGAAAGAGAGAGGTCAGATCCCTTACCTTAAAATGTAACTCTTAAACATCAAAGGTTGGGACCTTGAGGGCTTGGGGGAACCTTGGGAGGACTCCTTGGGAGGTAATGAGACCAGAAATTCGTTGGGAATGAGTGGGGAGTCGAATGGATGAGAGGAGGGCTTGGTATTTATAGGGAAAGTGAGGGGACAAGGCATTAATGGCCAAGGGGCACCTCACATGTGCTTTTCTCAAACCCATGTGCTCTCCCTTGGCATTTATCATGGAGTTAGGCCACATGGGGCCCCCAAAACAATAATTCATCACCCTTGGCCGGCCAACCCTTAAAAGATCTCATGACATCATCATGACACAATTATGATGTCATTAAACATACCGAAACCCTATAACTGCATTTTTACTATTCACTGAAAAATTCATCTTTCTCAGAAAAATCCCAAACATTCACCTTAACTAAATATCAATGCTCTTATTTCAAAAATGAACTCCATTTTATAAAAATAATTTTCTAAATATTTTTAATTTTATTTTTAAATAAATACACTATTCACCGAAAATTCATTTTTTTCAGAAAAATCCCCAAAAATTACCATAACATAATATCGATGCTCTGAGTTCAAAAATAAAGTCATTTTTATAAAAATAATTTTCTAATTATTTTTAATTAAATTTTTAATTAAAAAACACTATTCATCCGAAAAAACTAATACTTGAATAATAATTTATGAAACCGTTATTTAACCATTTTATTGAATCACATTACTTAATCAATGTGCCTAGCTTATTTTAATACTTTCTTTAAGTGAGATTACTAATCCATTTGGACACATTATTAATCCTAATCATAAAATCACTATTCATAATTTACTATTCATCAAAAATCAAGTTGATCTTATTAGACTCTAAATTTAGTACTGAACATAATTGCAGAAGACCTTTTTTTGAAAATCATTACACATTTTTAATTATTTAGGGTTTACATAAACATATTTAAAATATCCTTTTTCTAAAATTCATGAAAAATTTGCATACTATATTTATCCGGTCATTTGAAAATTCATAAAAGAAATCGAAATTTTATTTAAAACAAAGTATTACACAAGACAGTTACGGTCTCCTTACATAGCCCCTTATCACACCAGCATAGGACCTAAGTGTAAGGTGTGATAAGGTGAGAGAATCCGAGGGAGGCTCGGCCAACATCGCACGAGTAGTAATTTCTATCAGTTTGAACTTCTCGCGAAGGCGATCCTGTTCTAGCTTTATACGATGAAGTTCAGCTTGGGTTTGGTCCAGAGCAAAGCCCAGTGGTGCTACCTCCTTCCCAAGTTCTGTTAGATGGGCTTCGATTGGTCCAAGACTACTGGGTGAGGCCATCGAATCTTCTTTCTATATTAATTAACCAAGATTGCTTGTATTTAGAGACAATAGTCAAAATGTTTAGTTTCCAGCGGTCATATTGACCAATGGTCAAATAACAGTCAAAACCCAACAGTCTCATTTTAATTATACTCATGTTACCAAATGAAACATTTTTGTTGAGTATAACAATAACACATAAAATTAGGAAAAAAAATTTATTTCAAAAATTTTGGGTCGTTACAATCTTCCCCCCTTAAGAAATTGCGTCCTCGCAATTTTAAAATTGGGTTTTGAAATTTCATTGAAAGTCCCACATCGGAAAAGGAGTCAGTAAAACTATTACTTTAAAATAAAGAAAGGGAAGTACAAAGGTCACCCGAGTTAACCCACACTAGGGTTCCATGTAGGAAAACATGGACATGGAGGAGAAAACAAAGGGTCAAGTTCTGAGGGAGAGTGATAGAGAACATGATTAGGAGAAAGTTAACCATGAGAAAATCCCAAACTTATGATGTGTGTAAACGGTATTTGATTACCTAGTAGGAAACGTAAACCAACAACATTTTTGTTTTACGTTTCTTTTCATAATTTTGAGGATTTCATTTACTACATAGAACAAAAACATAAGAAAATATACCTACCTTCAAGTAGAGTTTCATCCTTTAACAAGTCCCTACCAACACTAATCTTTTCTCCAAATGATGAGAATTCAAAAACACTTGGTCTCATAAAAGCACAAGAATCATCTTCTATAGAATCACATAATCTACAAAAGATTAACTATCTATTTCTTCTATCTTTAAACATTATCTCAAAAATAGAAAGGTTTAGGTAAAACAACTCTTCAAAAAGAAATAATCCCATAGGAATGGAAACTAATTTTAAATCATCAAAGTTCCATGGTACTACCCAAAGTTCATCATAGACCATTCCATAAATAACGGTCCTTAAAATTCCTCAAAACAAACCAGACTAAGATTGAAACCCAAATACAAGAAGGATTTGATAACATAGTCTTCCAAAACAACTTCATTGTTCATCTCCAGACAACATCAACCAATCCTAACATCTTATAAAAAAAGTAGCAAAACTAAACATATTTTACCCAAGATAGGTTAGTCATTCCCATAAGTAACCTAAATTACTATAAGTTCACCTTAAATTCATCGATTCTTCAAAATATAAGTCAACCTTACTCCTCAATGAAAATACCGTAGTAATCTATTTACCTCGATCAAATATGGTTCCCAAAATAATGAACGTCTTCCAAAATAATAATCATATTTTAATCCCCTAATCATCCCTGTCATATTAATACGAAAATCGTCGCATTTCCTATCACATTGGTTGTCGGAACATGTTCTTCCATTTCCCACCATTAACTAAGAAGAGAAAGCATAATTAGGGGCTTAAGTACTTAGCTAATAATCATGAAAAGGAACTGAAAGCATATAAGGATAACTTGTATATGAAAGGTATACCCTAACTTGTGATCTCCTAGGTTCCCATTTAGGTTATGAATGTTCATATATTCTTATGTGAACCTTTATTTTATTTTATCTTTGTTCCTTTAACAATGGTTCAAACCAAGCTTATGAATTTACCAAAGCATATCCCCCGGGAGTGTCGTAACCAAGAGTGCAGCAAGGCCCGTTGTCGTGTACCAGTTCCCGTTCGAGTCTAGCTCAAAGCGGTGTTTTCGGGTTTTACCCCTATGTACATCTGTGCCAGATCCACCTCTACCTGCTCGTATCCAGACAGGGATGTATTTGCTTGGCAACCCCTTACTCAATACTCACCAAAATACCAGGAAGATTTCCTATATTAAACTTTTCTATAGGGTTCTTCCTAGAGTTTTCATATCCTAATTTCCACAAATAACTAAACCATCCTTTGATACCAACTATAGCATCCCGTCTTTTTATAACATAACTTTCATTCCATTACACAGAAGGATCTTTAAGGTTTAGTGTCTTGGAAACAAGGAACATAAAACATAAAACAAAAAAAAACATTCTTCTTAAACACTTGAAAGGATTCTCCTCATGTTCACCCTAGGCTCATTACTACATCTCATAACCTGGGGACATACATCAAAAGGAAGGGTGAGCAGAAAGCCCAACAAGGGAAACAAGTGAAACATTTTACATATGAACTTGAGATAAATAAAGTCATGAAAAGAACTTAAAGGCATGAAAATGAAATCATGAGGCGTATCATAATAAAAATAAAACTTTTTCATAACTTGAAGATGTGGCTACATCATTTGACATAGACAATCATGAACATATCACCAAGGTCCATCCCCAAGGTGTCATTTTAAAATTACCAAGGTTATTCACCAAGGTATCGTGAAAATTGTAATCTCTAGTGGTTACATCATTACCCAATGCGTTGGAGCGCTATCAGGGCGCACCCTTAAATTTGCCTTTATTATTATGTGAGCCACATATATCTTCATCAAACATTTCATAAATATCCCATATAGCATAAAGTAAATGGGTTTCATTTCATAATCATAACTTTTTAAAAACTGCTTTAAAGACATGATCTTTATATCACTTTAAAACCCACAGAAAAGGAAGGTGGGTCTCATGTATGTAAATCCCAGAATTTAAAATAGAACATTTTGGTATATATGTGAATACCCCTTTATAAGAACTATCTTTGAGTATTCACTTAATAAAATAAAATAACTTTATAAAAAGAGATAGACATTTTGAGACAGAAATTCTGCAGCATAACGGCAATGTTCCGAGGTTTTAGAAGACATTAAAAGAGAGGTAAAATGGGTCAAACATTCATAAATGACCCATAAAATAGTACACGGACAGAAAAAGAAGGATACATGATCATGGTAATTAAACTTCAAGGACATACCATTTGAAATGAAAAACATGGAAGGAAGAAAAAAAATAGATTTCTCTTATGAAAGTTCGGCAGCCTAACGGCGTTACTTAAACATCAACAAAAATGATTTGAAAAGATCAAATAGGGTCTCTCATCATGTGAAAATAATATTTCATTATGATAGATATAGAGATAATTCCCCAACATAACAAAAAGGAACTTGAAAGAATTGACATGAAAGTAGAACTTCAAAACGAGAAGGGTGAAGAACCACTTAAAAATTCAGCAGCCTAACGGCGCCACTTAAAACTTCAAAATACTGAATTGAAGAGATCAAATGGGGTCTCTCATCATATGAACATAAGAGTCCAGTATGATATATATAGATATCATACCCCAATATATCAAAAAGGAACTTGAAATAATTGACATGAAAGTAGAACTTCAAAACGAGAAGGGTGAAGAACCACATAAAAATTCGGCAGCCTAACGGAGCCACTTAAAACTTCAAAATACTGAATTGAAGCAATCAAATGGGGTCTCTCATAATATTATCATAAAAGATCAGTATGATAATTTAGAGATCATACCCCAACATAATAAAAAGGAACATGAAAGACTTGAAAGAAAATAGAACTTGAAAACGAGGAAGGTGAAAGAATACCTTAAAAATTCGGCAGCCTAACGGCGCCACTTAAACATTCTTAAAACGAATTGATGAGAGAAAGGGGGGGGGGTCTCTCATCATATGAACATGAAATATACAGTAGGATGAATATAAAAGAACATCCTACAACATAAGAACATGGTGTATAAAAGAAATGACATAAAAGAGATTACTTGAAAAGAAAGAGAGAGGTCGGATCCCTTACCTTAAAATGTAACTCTTAAACCTCAAAGGTTGGGACCTTGAGGGCTTGGAGGCACCTTGGGAAGACTCCTTGGGAGGTAATGAGACCAGAAATTCGTTGGGAATGAGTGGGGAGTCGAATGGATGAGAGGAGGGCTTGGTATTTATAGGGAAAGTGAGGGGACAAGGCATTAATGGCCAAGGGACACCTCACATGTGCTTTTCTCAAACCCATGTGCTCTCCCTTGGCATTTATCATGGAGTTAGGCCACATGGGGCCCCCAAAATAATAATTCATCAACCGTGGCCGGCCAACCCTTAAAAGATATCATGACATCATCATGACACAATTATGATGTCATTAAACATACCGAAACCCTAAAACTGCATTTTTACTATTCACTGAAAAATTCATCTTTCTCAGAAAAATCCCAAACTTTCACCTTAACTAAATATCAATGCTCCGATTTCAAAAATGAACTCCATTTTATAAAAATAATTTTCTAAATATTTTTAATTTTATTTTTAAATAAATACACTATTCACCGAAAATTCATTTTTTTCAGAAAAATCCCCAAAAATTACCATAACATAATATCGATGCTCTGAGTTCAAAAATAAAGTCATTTTTATAAAAATAATTTTCTAATTATTTTTAATAAAATTTTTAATTAAAAAACACTATTCATCCGAAAAAACTAATACTTGAATAATAATTTATGAAACCGTTATTTAACCATTTTATTGAATCACATTACTTAATCAATGTGCCCAGCTTATTTTAATACTTTCTTTAAGTGAGATTACTAATCCATTTGGACACATTATTAATCCTAATCATAAAATCACTATTCATAATTTACTATTCATCAAAAATCAAGTTGATCTTATTAGACTCTAAATTTAGTACTGAACATAATTGCAGAAGACCTTTTTTTGAAAATCATTACACATTTTTAATTATTTAGGGTTTACATAAACATATTTAAAATATCCTTTTTCTAAAATTCATCAAAAATTTGCATACTATATTTATCCGTTCATTTGAAAATTCATAAAAGAAATCGAAATTTTATTTAAAACAAAGTATTACACAAGACAGTTATGGTCTCCTTACATAGCCCCTTATCACACCAGCATAGGACCTAAGTGTAAGGTGCGCTAAGGTGAGAGAATCCGAGGGAGGCTCGGCCAACATCGCACGAGTAGTAATTTCTATCAGTTTGAACTTCTCGCGAAGGCGATCCCGTTCTAGCTTTATACGATGAAGTTCAGATTGGGTTTGGTCCAGAGCAAAGCCCAGTGGTCATTACAATAACACATAAAAATAGGAAACAAAATTTATTTAAAAAATTTTGGGTCGTTACACGGTACCCTCATCATGTTGAGGGTGTACTGCCGCACGAGTCTGGCGGTGATTGTTGATCGGGGCCCTCAGGAAGGACTTCTTCTTCGAATTAAGGCCCTGAGGGACCTGCTCATTCCCCTCCCCATAATATGGGAGTGAATGGTGATTACATTCCGGGGATAACGACCTGAAATAGTTGGAGACGGTAGTTAGCACTGTCTGCTTCTTGATCACTGGTCATCGCTGTCTGGACGACCAGGGTGATTTGTTCACTTAGAGGTCTTGTCGAGCAGCCTCTAGAGTTGGAATGGTACCGTGTTGACAATACTCTTTAACCAGTGCATTTGATACCCATCATTGAAGACACTGAGTAGGTGATGTCATCCTCAGAGCGGATGACGATCCAGCAGGAGTAGTAGTAGTAGTGGCATTTGCAGCAGCGGTATTCATAGTAGTGGTATTCATAGGTGTGAATTTGAGAGCATCCATTTCTTAAAATGCAGAAAATCTTGAAAAAGAATTCCTTTTCGATGTAACAGATGTAATCAAGATAAATTCAACCACTACATCTTTTGGATGAGTACATATGTCGATGATTGTTTTTTTGGCCCTCTTATTGAGTTTTAAATAGGGGCCTAACAAATAATCAAAACATTATTTTAACTTGGTTAAGGATTCATGTCAGGTTCACCATTTTTTGTTTCCCTCTGGAATCTAGGATGATCTTGTTGATTTAAGGTTCAAACATTCCAATCGGTTTCTAACAGGTTTGTTCGTAGAACCAGAATCATCCAATTATTCCATATCCATTTGGACCTACTTTCCAAAGGTAGGCGCTAATTAGTTGGGGACTGACGAGGCTTATTAATTTGCATTGGTCGAGAGGATGGGAGGTCAGACTCATTACACCTTTTTGAGGGGAATTATTGTCTACTCCGGGACTCTCTTTATAGATTTAAGTTATGTTCTTGAATCCTTTTTACATTACCAATTATAAAATGATCATTCCTTTAGATCTGACAGTCAATGATTTATATATAGGAAATTTAGAGAATCTTTTATATGTATTAGAGGTTCTTCATCGATAGAGAATCATCTGTATTTGTTTAGGTATTCTTATCCAATGGTATCCTTCAATACATAAAAGTATCTTGGTCATTATGATGACCAAATTGGTTTTAAATCCACTCAGTGGGTCACTTGATGTTTATTATCATTCAGGAGGACATGGATTATTTTAGAGTTGGGATCATACCCGCTGATGGGCTACCTACGTATCCTTTGTTTTAGAAAAGGAATTAGAACCCACGTAGTTAGAGTAAGGGAGTATGATGTTTATGATTGATGGCTCAAAGAAAGATGTTATAATTACTATTACACTCTAAGCTCACATGAGTCATGCTCGGTGTGAGAAATAATAGGTATTAGTAAAACCAGACAATTGTGCAATGAAATATGAAATCATAAGAAATGATGTTCAGATTATGTATGTATGACTGCCGAAAATAGATGAGGATTAAGATTTACTTCAGGGAGGAAATTCATGAACAGGGTCCACAAAGGTATATGTGCTTCATGGAGATTTGGATACTCTAATCTTTGTGCTTACTCCTAAGGAAGATGCCCAAGTTAGGAGGGAACTTATGATTGGGTTTTACTCTTGATAAGGAAGCCCAGATAAAAAGGAATTATGACGGGTTAAGTGAAATTATGACCGGGGCATACTCCTAAAGAGGATGCCCACAGTAATGAGAATTTGGACTAGGGCTTACTCTTGAAAAGGAGTCCCAGGTTAAGAGAATTATGGTTGGGGATTACTCCTGAGGAAGATGCCCATATTTGAGACTGGGGATTACTCTTGAAAAGGAGGTCCAGGTTATGAGAATTATGGTTGGGGCTTACTCCTAAAAAGGATGCCCATATTTGAGATTGGGGCTTACTCTTGAAAAGGAGTCCCAGGTTAAAAGAAGTCACGGGGCTTACTCCTAAGGAGGATGCCCGGATTTTAGAATATAGACTGGGGCTTATTCCAGAAAAGGAGGCCTAGGTTAAATATTCTCTCATCTTAAAGGATGAGGTTGAATGAATGAAATCTCAATCTTTAGTGACATAAAGATCTATAAATCACTAGATTTTTAGAGATTTTCCACAGATTTCCTTTTAGATAAGGAATCCAAATCACGAAGTCATGCCATAAAAGGCTTTAAAGAGTGTCTTGAGGATTGAATCTTGAATAGGAGAAGTGGAATGGCATAAGAGGGGTGAAGTGGGCAGGAAAGGCACCCAAAAAGGTAGGGACGTGCATGTCCTGGCAGGCGCGCAAGTCCTGGCCGCACAAGTATACCTGCGTGACACATGGGTATTTGTGTGATTTTCAGTCCTTGAGTAATACTTGGGTGAGACTTGGCTCAAACCCTTGGTATTATCCCTAGAGGCTTTCCAGAATATGGTGCCCAAGTTCTGATGAATATGTAGGGCAGTGTGCAAGTGTGTTCATTTACCATAAGGGTAAAACACTTAGACGCGCAAGTGTTAGTGAATTCTAACACTTAGACCTTACTCCTCCTGTTTATACATTCCATTCTAGGTAATGAATTACCTTAGAAAAGTTTTGAAGACCTGAAGAAGAGACTTGGGCATTCAGAGCTCTGTCTGTGAATTTTGGAAAAAAAATCCTACATTAATGGGGGGACCATAGGGTCTATTTATAGGCTGGAGAAGACCCCAGGCAGTTATTCATTAGGGAGCGCAAGTCACTTGCGTGACCATTATATGGCGCGCAAGTATACTTGCGCGACAATGATGGAACTTGCGCGACCCTTGTGCATTTGAAGACTTGTTCATGCATTTCTCAAATTTTTATGTTTTCAAAAAAGGATGAATCAATTAGTGCTAAGTCATTTCCCTTTCCATTATTTTAGACAATGTGACAAAAAGGAGTGTCAACAAAGGTCCCCCCTCATATTTGGATCTGAAAGAAATGATGATGTGACTCTGAGAAAAAGAAGAAAACTAAAGGAAAGGCGGTGCACAAGTGTTCAGGGCGCAAAACATAGCGCGCAGGTTCTAGTCGCGCAAGGCTGGAGTGCACTGGATGGAGCGTGCAGGTATACTTTTACGACACATGGGTATTTTCATGATTTTCAGTCCTTGAGTAATACTTGGGCGAGACTTGGCTCAAACCCTTGGTATTATCCCTAGAGGCTTTCCAGAAGATGGGGCGCAAGTTATGATGAAGAAGTAGGACGGCGCGCAAGTGTGTTGACTTCCCTTAATGGTAAAACATTTAGACGCGCAAGTGTTAGTGAATTATAACATTTAGACCTTACTCCTCCTGTTTAAACCTTCAATTCTAGGTAAAGAATTACCTTAGAAAATTTCGAAAGACCCGAAGAAGAGACTTGGGCGTTCAGAGCTCTGTCAGTGAATTCTAGAAAAAATTCCTCCATTAATAGGGGGCCCACAGGGTCTATATATAGGCTAGAGAAGACCCCGGGCAGTTATTCTTTAGGGCGCACAAGTCACTTGCGCGACAATTAGATGGAGCACAAGTATACTTGCACGACAGTGATGGAACTTGCGTGACCCGTGTGCATTTGAAGCCTTGTTCACGCCTTTTTTTATTTTTGATGTTTTCTTCAAATGATGAATCAATTTGTGCTAAGTCATTTCCCTTTCCATTCTTTTAGACAATGTGACAAAAATTAGTGTCAACATATACGTCATGTAATCTCCCCACAAGACATATGAATTTTTTTATATCTTAGGTGTGATCTAGATATGTTAAATTTGATAGGTTTCTAAGATAGAAGGAAATTTTGGTTGGCTAATATGGTTTGTGGGGCCATAGGTTTTTCCTTTTATGTAGTAAGGAACACGCCTAGGTACATTATTATGAGATATATGTCTAGTGACATGAGGTCACAAAAAATAAAATATTTATGTAATCTTGAATACCCTATCACGTTATAAGGTAGAAGAAACTATGTATTACCTAGAGAACTATATAACATATAGTTGGGATTTCAAGATCCAAATAAACTAGTCTTTTGTGTTTTGCATTGCACTATTGAAATATCATTCTCCTCCAACTGCACCTCTAATTCAGCCTAAGACCAATCAAACATGATCCATTGAAAAATAATGTAATCTAAAAATGGATTTGATCATTCATTAGTATTCCAATGATTGTTCAATAGTGGTGGTTTAATTGACATTCATAAAGTTGGGTTGTATTCATCTTAGATTCCATGTTATCAAATCAAGGTAAAAATTATTTTTTATTTCTATATACCACATTCTTTATGTTATTAATTTTCTCTATTTGGGTTTAATTTCATAAATTATTTTTCCAAACTCATGATAATCGATTTAGAAAAAATTATATATAAAATATAAATCTTAAATAATTAAATTGAATATTATAATTCCATGATTTTGTATCTTTTTGAGAATTCATTGACATGAATTATCTATTTTAATTAATCTTGATTACCTAAATATAATATTGTTTTTTTTAATTTTATGTTTATGGCTGTCACATTGAGGAGATTGTGTAAAATTTTATTAAATACATTCATATTATTGGTTAAAATAAAATTTCAAACAAATTCACGAAATTATTGTCAAATGGTGTATATAGCTTGATGAATCATTAAAGGGTAACTTATCTCATCTAAGTAATTGAAATACCCAACTGTATTTGTTATATGAGTAGATACTAGAGTTCCTTTAGTAATTTTTAATTTTGAAAATGACTTTAAAACCTCATACCCCCCTTTCATAGATTTTTCTTGATAGAGCCTTTTCATAATAATTGTCATCATGAAATCTTAAATGTTCACATGATTAATTTTTAATTCAAGCTCCATTGATATAAAAATTAAATTAGATACATATAATGAATCATTATGTACATATTATAAGAATCTAGATCTATGTTATGTGTAGCTTCACGAGTTCGCTACACATGAAGTAGATTCCTTAACACATAAAATATTCATTATCATCAAAGAAAAAATCATTAGATTCTATATTAGATGAAGTTGTTTATTTTTTTAGTTCCTATTTTCTAGAATTAATCTCAAATTAAATTTTAATGAAGATGATTCCATTTTGTCTATAACATAAACATATATTCAATTAATATAATGCTTTGAAAACATTAATAATTTTTTTATAAAATATGGTTCTTCTAAAATGATGACTTTTTAATGTTTTACATCATATCTATTAGTGTTATAAGATGCATATTTTATGAAGCATTCCTTTTGGTTTAATGTTCCTTAAAAAGAATAAAAATTTAGGTAAACAATCATGTAAATCATATAAAATATGAACCTTCTGGAATTGAGTTTAGAAATCCTTACCCAAATCCATCATTTATAATATCTTAACTCCATTAAAATTTTATCATAACATTCATGGTTTTGGGAAAAGATTCATTTTTATGGAAAAACTTATACACTTTAGTGGTATGTTTTCATGACCATCTCCATACTTGTGCGATGGGGCTACTTTTCATGCCTAGATCCTAGACATTCATGATCTAGCCATATAACCCACAAATATTCACGAAATGGACCACCTTATAGAGGAAACTATGATTTAAGTCACTTATGCTGCCTAGATAAATGAGATGGAAGGTAAAATAGAAATGCATTGGGCCATAAGGGTGGTTTCTGACAACTAGGAGCTCTTGGGATTGTTGAATAAACCCATACTTGATATATATTAAGAAACAATCTACCTCTATATAACATTGAGTTGATGGATGATGTGGATATCCCAACCATAAAAGTTCCAGTTCACTCATTATGATGATATTACCCACTTAAACATCACCATAATGGGTCATCCTTCTAGAGAGAACATAGTCACTTCCATCGACACTTTTATAGGATCAATAGGGATAATTATTTAGAGTATCCATAGATTGAGAAATTCTTATCTTGTTATGAGAGAATCATCCAGACCAGAATTCGGAACGACTACATAGGCTAGTATAAATACTAGGACCAATGAGATATTTATAAATTCACCAATGAGGGGGCCTGAAAATATTGTGTACACTTCACCTATAAAGTGTATAAGGATGACTTGTGTCACACCGGGATGCATGAAGAAGTGTATATGTCCCAGTTACATGTGTATCATTAATAGGAGCTACATCCAGATCTTCTCATCTATTGTTACAAAAACACCAACACATTACGCCTTCATCACAGGAAGGTGGGAATCAACTTGTGGGCCCAACACTGCATCAGAGAAATCCTACTGAAAGGATTTATGTAGGATGAATTCCTCCCTGCACCAAATTCCTAGGGTGAGAAGAAGAATACCCCCTCACAGTACAAATACTTTTGGATGTATTGATGAAAGTACTAAATCATTATCCCACCTTCCACTGGGACATCTTATTTGAATCCATGATAGGGATGTTAGGGGAGAATCTATCTTCTAGGATGCCAAGTTGGTTGAAATAGCGTCCAGCGGTGCAACATAGGAAGGGTTATATCAACTTCTGGGATACAAAATAAAAGATGTCGGGCAACATGTTTTCTATGAAAATGATTTTTTGTCCACCTTCCATAGCATCTGGCTGCTACTAATGATAGATTCCTTCATGGGCCAACATATGGGGACACTCGTGATGGTGGAAATCGTGGAGTCTGAAAAACATGTAAATATTGGTATACTAATGCTAGTTCATCTCTATATCTAGTTGGTCCATATGGAGAGAGGATGCATTCCCAGGTGGATTTGAGGCCCATTCTAGTTCTTGTATGGGTGGATTGCATCTCACTTTGGAGTCTTTGAATTCATAAATGTCATCAATCCTCCAAACACTAGTATGTAACCCTCACAGATCAAAAACATCATTGTTTGAACAATGGTGTTGAATGAAGTCGAGGTCACAATCATCATTGGAAATGCTATGAAATTATACTACTATCCATTATTGACTCCTTTAGGTAAGATGGTTTATAATTTAGAGGGGATATTGGAGTAGTGGGAGTATTTTATGATCATTGAAGGTGGATTACTGGTTGTAAGGATAAATATAAGCACATATTGTGAGTCATAAAATCTGTATCATTTCAACCTATAGTTTAGATGCATCCAACAGTCGATGAAGTGAGTGGAAATGGGAATACATGAGGAAATGCATACATGTACCATTTGTCAGTTGTAGTGGATGTTAAATGGAGAGATAAAATGGAATTTACTATTCTTCCACCCACCAATATCAATTTCATACTCTACCTAACCAATTTTAACTATTGGGTAGTGACATATCCATGTGTGATCCTATGTCAACATGTAAGGATAATCACACTATCAAGAAAGGTGCAAGATAAGTAGGGAGGTAGGTGTGATACTCTTAGAGGACATCATCAAGTGTTACGGGATCCAAACGAGGCGGAAACATGGGTAGATCAAGGTGTCTTTTTACCCCAACCTCCTCAAGGGGAGGGGCATGTGAGTTTGAATAGTACTCTTAGGCTGGGATGAGTGGAGCCAGGGAGGCCCTTGAAAAGAAGCTACATTATCTACCACATAAAACCACTAATGCTTACATCCCCACACTCTGGAAAGCATTGGGAATTCTATGGATAGACCTGATGGTAGATAATTTATGGATGCTGACCTAAGATGGAATCAAGATTATTGAGTCTGGTCTAACCAGGATAACTTCTAGTGTTCAATTCAATAACTGGTTTTCATATGTGGATGATATGGACACATTTATGTGCTAATGTGGGGGAGCCGATCATCCCTCTTACTGGATTCACATGATATATAGTGGTGATCTTTATCAACAGGGAACAAAATCTACCAATAAATTAGTGTAGTATGTGTTAACACTTAGTTTTTATACATATGTTACCAACATTAAGGAATCATGGGCGATGGCCGCTGATCTAGTGACTTTTTAGGGGAGCGGTGAACTCACCCCAGAAGATGATGAACGGAACGAGCTTCTATTTGGTGATATAATAATAGTTTGTTAACTCACATTTCACTTCTATCCCTCTTCCACTATTTATGGTTATGACCCATATTTTCCCAATATAGGAGCCAACTGAGGGTGACAATGGGATCCCCATTAGAGGAGAAAAGAGTGGTAAAATGAGAATTGATGTCAATACATCAGAGTCTATTTCTAAGATCACTAGAAATAGAGGGTCTGATAACGAGGTAAGAGTGATGGTTTCAGAGACATCAATCCAACCTGTAATCTATGGGGGACCATTCCCTATCATACAAATGATGGAGTCTACCATCGATGAATCATAACTTCTTGGTCAACTCATCATGGGGATCATTATTCTTTGAGGAAATAATGAATGTTAATATGTTTGGCTATCTTAAAAAAATCAAGGAGTCATTCAATTCCATGGAATCATATCATTTGTTTGTTTTTTATGTAGCTTCATCCCAACCAGCACTGAGGGGCTTATCACAGACTATTGAAGTACCAATCAGGGTCACGGGGTTCCCCAAGGTGGAATTACCTATCCAAACCCAAAGACTAGAATTTTACCAAATATTTTCATTTTCCAAGTCTTTTAAGTTTACGCGATAAAAATTTACATAGTCTATCAACAATAGTTAAACTAATAGATATTATTTTGTTTTAACATAGTTTTCGAGAGGTTGAATTACCAATAAGTGGTTGTGGATGTGGACATTGGGGCACCTACCCCAATGGTTGTGCCATCTCTTGGGGACTCAGTTGTCCAAGATGATTCGACCTTAAATCCATTATGGAATCCTTTCATTGATATGGGTGATGTCTTTAAAGTGGAATATGTCGAGGTTAGAAAGGATTTAATTTCTAAAAAATATTTAGATGAGGATGGTCCCTCAATCGACATAGATCCCAATCCATCTAAGAGGATCATGCAGGAGGAACCTATTTTTTCATTCATTTTCTCATTCATAGAGTATGAATCGTGGCCTTCTGATAAATTGGAAAATTCTTGTTTTCATGTAACTTAAGTGAATTGAATCATCTGAGGTAAGGCATGGAGGAGTATGAATAGCTTTATTACTCATACTCTAGAGCCATACATGGTTAGCTGGATAGGATCCCTCCACCACAAGCTACACAACCTGATAACTAGAGGGATGGAATCAATTTCTCTTCATAGCCAAATTTGTAACTACCACCCCAAGTGAGTTTGATTATAAAGTCAATAAATTGACATATCCTCAAAATGGGTGGAATAATATAGAACCAATAATCTCCAAGTGGTCGACAAGGACTTTAGATACTAGAAGATAAAGTGAAAAAGAATTATGTGGTCATCAATGCTCAAGAAATGATCATAATTAAATTTTGGGATCAGCTGGTAGCAGTTGAATCTTTAGAATAGGAGGTGGTATCTAAAATAGGTGAGTGAAAATTTGAGTAGTGTCAGGTGTGAATTAGGGATGAAGTGTTTCACCCCATGGTTGGGGAGGATTAGGGGGAATAACTTATTAAGTTTTAACATGTCCTAAAGGAGACACACTAAATGATGGATGTTCTAGAGAGCTTAATTACTAAGGCATAGTCATATGATTCATTTTTCTTTGATAAAAGTGAGGATATAGTATGTGGATGACCCATGAAATATTTTGAAGTTTATATGTTTTAAACTCCTTATATCCATGTAAATGTTTATTTTTTCATGATTTATTATCATACTTCGACCACACCAAATAGAAAAACAATGTTGAATCCCTAATCTCAGGTGAGTTATAGTTGGTGTGACAAACAAGGGAAGACCATTTTATTAATCAGTTATATGATAGCATGAAGAAGTTACTGAACACTCAGGGTTAGAATTTATGGGTTACTATATAAAGTGTCCTAGCCAAGAAGGTATATAGATGGAGGAGAAGATTATACAAATGAATTACTTTCTTTTCCAATGCATGATAGTTCATGAATAGGGTAACACTAGGGGTGTTAAATTATAATGGAAAAAAGAAGAATTAAGAGAGTTACTTGAGACACCCAAGAACTAGAACATAATGAGAGTGGTGGGATAATGGGGGATAATTGCTAAACATGTTCAAAACACAAAATCCATTATTATTTCGTTGGGTATGGGGACAAAAAATGAGAGTTGGTCGATGAGCTTATTTTAAACACAAGACCATTCCCAAAATGTCATCAGCAATCTTTGAGGTGTGTACCTAGGATAGAAGGGGAGTAAGGGAGGAATATGACAGTGCCGTTAATGGGGTCCGTTTAGGAAAGGAGAAGGATAGGGATATAAATGTCGCGATATGAGAAGCCTAGATATGAAGTGATATAATGTTCTATGGGAGTTAAACTCTCTCAAAATTACACCGCCATTGGCCTGAACACGTTCAATATAAATATCGATCTAAAAAAATATTAAACTCATATTCCAATGGGAGTTTCATATCAGATTTGAAGAAATTGTTAATTATAATGAATGATGTGGTTTTTGACTTACAATTAAGGGGAAAGGGCCTACTTAGGTGAGGGTATAAGATGACTCTTAGTTTAAAATCATGTGTTGAGGATAATAGACACACAATTTAATAACATTAGTTGAGGGAGATGGACATGTAGTTTATCTTATTATGGAGAGGACAATATATCGAATAGTTTAACAGTATGTGATTGGGAAATTGAGTCATATAGTTTATTGTATTGTGAATAGGGTGTGTGGGATGAAGTGAATAACACCCAACTAACCACATTAGAGGGGGAGGGGTGTAAGAGGGTAAAAAATGGGGGTACTCCCTAGAAGGTATCATGAAAAAAATATAGCTTAATATTTATATCTAAACTTTACTCAAACCAAGGGTTTCAGATAGTGTAGCCAGGTTTTTACCAGGGTTTATAATGGGTCACCTATGGCTTTGTACCTCTTCCTTTTTATCCTCTTATTTTTTTCCAAGTAATGGGAGTGACCTAATAGGGGGAGTCAAACTCATTCATAGGTTTTCTATATGGGTTTTCAACATGATATTTGTTTATGCCACTTTCATTAGGGATTTCAAGGTCATACCTATTAGAACAAGAAGTTTCAAATAGATTAGGCTTATTATTATAGGATCATGATTCCTAGTTTAAGTTCATAGATCTTGGACATGACAGTTGTAAATAGTTTAAGGTTATAATTCTTGGAAATAGGCGGGATGATCCCCAAAAAGGTTCACATGATTCTAGAGGATTCAAAACTGATGGAAATAGAACTCATAGGAGGCCCTGAACCAAGAATTAAAATCTAGGGTGATTTGTACACAATTTAAGGTCATAATTTTTTGGCCATTAGGGTATGTGTCTTAGAAGAGATGTGTGTTGCATATGGGAGAGGTAACCCAATATGAATCAGGGTCCTAAGAGTCTCCACCACCCATATCACCCTAAAAATATATAGCACATAGATTATGGTCATTATTCTTAGACCATTTGGTGATAATCCCAAAATGACATGCAAAGCATGGTGCCTTGACCAATTAATGAGAATTGAGGGTGAATGCGGCCCGATGCCACAAAAAACACACATAGAATGACTGGATCAAAATTTTCATAATTCTTTGATTTGAGATTCTATTTTAAAGATGTAGAGTTTAAATCAATTGCATAATGTTTAAGGTCGTAATGATTGGACTACTCGGCATGAGTTATGAAGTAATATGAGAGGCATTGCAGAAAGGTTATGTGATATTAAAGGAGGGACCTATGAGCTCACACAATGTCATACACAACATATTCGATTCTATAAAGATTAAGTTCATTCTCCTTGGACCTTGTATTAAAGTATAATGTCAGATAAAGTATACCATGGGATAATCTTTCACCTTAATATTGGTTGAGGAAAAATTCCTCTAAATTCTTATGCAATTATGATCCATGATCGATGCGATAAATAAAGAGTGGTATAGAGTTCCCATTGTTTGTAAGGGATAACATAATGAGTTGTGAAAGTGAATGTGGAATCCCAAAAGGGTGGTCATGGAATTGGAGACCTAGATAGTAAGATGGGAATGTCCAAAAATCCAGGAAAAATTATTGAAAATGTTCGGAACATAGGTTTTATAACCACATTGGTTTAGTATGGTGATGAAAAACACAGAATCAACCATAGAATGAGTTCAAAACACATGAGGCACTATTTTTTACCAAATATACTTAGAGAGGATGGCTATGACATATATGATACAGTGTGAAATTTAACAATTTTCATTAGGGATATCATTTATATCAGGAGAATGATTATTATTAGACTCGAAGGATGTGTGAAGCACAGAAGTGGAAATGGGGAATGTTTTGGATGGAATATTGAATACCCTAGGGGATATTCCTAAACACACCAGAAATTAATGGATAAATATATAGATAGATGAGAATCAAGCTTAGAAAAATGGGGAAATACCTAAAAATAAGTTAATGGAAGGTTTTTCCTAGGATGAGATATTCATACATCACTATGTATCCCATGAGAATGTGAATCAATAAATTTAACTTCCCATGATTTTGTGAATGTTTTTTGAATAAATTAATTTTCATTGATGTATTTCATTGAAATAAGAAAAAATTCCTTTCACATGGCACCAAATTTTCCTATGAAACATGCAACCATGATTTGGAACATGTTACACACAACACTGAATTGACATATGTTACACACAACCTTAAGTTTCTATGAAACACCATTTTATTGTAATAATTATTTAAAAGAGGTAGTTATAACCTTGTTGTTGAACATAGTACTATGAATAGAAATATCTTGTTTAAATTATTTTTTATTTTGGTTTTAAATAAATAAATCATATTGATTATGAAAATTATAATTTTTGGTAAAGTTTTTATATGTTTCAAAAATACTATCCTCTAAAATGATATTCCATTCAAGTCTTACTATGAAAAATAATAAAATTAATTTAATAAAAACTTAGAAAATGAATTCTATTAAATGAAATAAAATTTTTAGTTTTTAATTTAACTTTTGTTGAATTTGTTGTATTTTTTATGTGAAACTTAATTTTTGTTATGAATAGTAAAAAAATATTGAATTTTAATTCAAAATTGTTTTCTCAAATAATTAATTTATCTAGATAATTTTATTTTAATTCAGTATTAAATTATAACCAAATAAACATGATATTATTTAGTCAAATTTACTTCATTAGATCCAATTTCACAATGATGTTGGATATAAAAACGTAGGAAACTTTTGATCTTTTTTACTTAAAAAACCCGATGTGTTATCCCTCTTATGGGATTAATTTTAAATTAATTGATTCTAACTCTGTGTCTAGAATTTGGAAAAATGGATTTCATATTTTTAATGAGAAAAATATAAAATATTTAATAATATCAATTTACTTTTTTACAAAAATTATTAGTGAATTCACATAAAACTATTTTCAATGATTAAGGTAAAAATAAGCTTAATAAGTTAGAGAAAATAAAATTAAGGGTCCAAATGAAGTTTTCACATGTCAAACTCCAATTTTATATAAATTATTCAGCCGTTGAACTTACATTATTTATATTTATTGGTTTTTATGTCTTTTTTAGGTAAAAACATGGGTAAAGAGACCTTGTATTCAGAAATATCAAGTGATACCTTTTCCTCCTCTATTAAAGGACATAGTCTCTCCACATTCCTCACACATCTCAAAAAACATAGGATCAGCTAATATCTGTAAAATTAAATTTCCAAAATTCTCTCTTCCTCCTTGATTCCTCCCTTTTTAATAATGAAATCCATGGAATCCCTTTGGTGAATACCAAAATGGGTTACCCAAAGAAGAGGTAATGACTTTCCTCAAACCCCCTTATTTTATATTATTTCACCACCCCCTCAACATTCTTTATTAGATTATTCTTCAAAAAAACCACTATAATAAAAATAATATGTTGTTTTAATGCTATGGGTTAAACCTAAACTTACACACACTTCCATATAATTGGCAATGAACATACTTTTTATGAGTAAGATGAACTATCACCTCATAAAATAACGATTGTTCATTTTTCATTTACCACCTTTAGTGGTTGGGAATTATGATTAAAACAGAATTTATATATGATACATTTTATTCTTATTATTTGTTTAACATTCTGTAATTATTTGACAGTACATATCTTTATACATTCCATATTGTGTAGATATAATAATTTTGTTTGAGGATGTGTAGACTACAACCACCTCAAAGTGATGTGATTCGTTCACACACTATATGGAATGTATTAATGATTAGTTTAGTGAGCTAATATTATATATATGACATAATAATTATAATTTAATGATATTATATACATATATACATATATGAAATTTTCTATCTTTCTTTCAATACACCAATAAAATGGATACAATGTTCATGCATACATATGACCTACCGTCTCCATGAACGGTGTATTCCATTTCATAACTATATATTCCATTGATTATTGAAATAAAAATATTATAATTAAAAACAATATTTATATCATTATTTACATTCTGCAAATCATGACATAAGTATAAGGGCCAAAGATATAACAAATTAAGACACATGTGAAGAACAAAGCAGATATTACCTGAAGTGAAACCTTAACATAAAATTGTTAACAAGAGGGTTATATAAATTCATATTCAAACCTAATATGATGTTATATTAAATAAAATGGTTCTATAATAGATCTAAAATAATGATATATTTTTTTATAGGTATTGTTTATAAGTATGATGAGAGTTAACACACAAGGTAAGGAAATTTCATCTCACCTTTTATTTCTATGAGATACATGCATTATTCACCATCCAATCCTTTTGTGTCCCATGTATAATACCAATAGATGTATTATATTATTTTATAATTATATTTATGGGTATTTTAATATCCATTTTATGATTTTTACTACATGGGGATTATGTTTCAATAGTTACCAAATCAGTAAACTAATTTTGTCTCCATTTTCCTTATTTGAGAGACATGCCATGTTATGCCCCTATATTTTTCGATGCGGTGTATATACTAACTTTTAAATGCTATGTCAGGAAAAATATTATTTTTATAATATGTTAATCTCCATGTAAAATTATTATTAATATTTTATTATGATTCAAAGTTACCAAATTTATAACAGTTTATAGGTACAATCTCACCATCCCTTGAGATTGCTTATGATTATGCTTCCATTGATGAAATATTAATATCCATATTTTGAGAACCATCATGAGTTTTCTTAGCCTATAGTTATTGATTTTATATCAATGTAATGGTACTATTTTCTACTCTTTGGTACATAATATGATCAAGAAAGTGTTTTTAAGAAAGATTTAATTTACCCATCTCTTCTGTCAGAAATCTGTGTTCCTTTAAAACCATATTTTCTAGAAAGGTTTCCAAAAATATTCTAATATTTTCTAATGATGTTTAAAAAAATTTTAGAATGTTTTAACAAAAAAATGGTTCTTAAAAAGGAATCTTCTTGTCATTTTCTAGTTAAGGAATAATTCTAAACTTTTAATAGTGTAAAACTAATGTTTGGAAAGCACAGATTTACCCATTGTCATAACCATCATTCCCTTGAAGATTCCTTTACAGGATTACAATGTTAATTTTTTAAAAAATATTTTATTATAATATTCTGAAACTTATTAATTGTAATTTTATTTTCAATGAAAAATATTTTCGAAAATTTTTAATTGTTTTAAATGATTTTCAAACCTTGTTTTATAAATTTTCAATGTATTTTCAAAGAAATGTTTTTCAAAAAATTTACAAACTAATAAGTTCTAAATTTATTTTCAATGAAATAATTTTAAAATAATTTTTAAATTTCTTTATATTTTTTCAATATTTTTTCAAAGACATGGTTTTCAAAACATTTTCAAAATTTCATTATATGTTTTTAAATTGTTTTTATAGAAAATGTTTTTTAAAATGTTTTAGCTTATTTTATATGTTTTCAAGGTAAAAGGATTTTTAAAATGATTTTGAGCCTTATTTATATTTTTTCAATTTATTTTATAAGAAAATGATTTTAAAAATGTCTTATTTTATAAAAATACTTTTTTAAAGAAGAAAGGATATTTTCTCAAGAAACTATTTTAAATGATATCTCAAAATCATATTCCATCTATGACAGTATCCATTAATGTTAATCCAGAATTTTGGGAAATGATACAAAGGTTCCATTTCTATTATTTCTATAAATTATTTATTTTTTGAAGGCAATATTTTTATGAAAACCCTTTTCTCTTTCATGGATTATATGTTTATGAAATTTATTCCTCTCCCATGAGTTATATGATTATGAATATCATTTTTCTTCAATGTTTTATACCATGATAAATCCTTATGAACCCTAATTCCTTTCATGGGTTATTCTAGGAAGAAGTGATTATGAAACCTGTCTATCTTACATAGGTTATGATATGATGAAAGGTTTATGATACACATTACACGGGTTATGATATGATCTCTTTCTGGGGGTAATAATATGATGAGAGTTTAATTATGTTTTTTAAATATATGAATGAATTATTACATGATGAGTGGCACCTATATCTCCCTCTAATGCATTGGGTAGCGATGGATGACCAATGAGTATAAATTTTATGTGTGAACCCGATTACATGTTTATAGTGTTAGGAATGGAACATATTTCATGTTGACAATTTTATACATAAACCTGATTACATGTTCAATATATAACGAGTGAAATTTATTATTTGTACATAATATTATTCATGAACTTGATTACTTGTTAAAAATGTTATGCATGGACCCGGTTTCATGGCCATAAACTTATTTGTGAACCTGATTAAATGTTCAAAATTATAGGTGTATACCTGGTTTCATATTTAAATCATTATGCAAAGATATGGTTTCACGTGCATAAGTTTATTATGGGGCTAGATTTCATGTCCATAACATAATGAGAGAACTTGTTTCTACTTATAAATGTTCATGATATTTTAAACTGATGTGTATGCCATAATTCTACATCGTAATCATATGTTATGCATTCCTGGATTATGTTATGGATTATCTCGGGTTTTATGTCTAATAAACTATAAATATTTATACCATGAATCATGTTTTTGATCTTGGATATGAATGAAATGGTCTAATAAGGATAAAATCATGTTATCATACCACTATTTTCATGTTATGATTACATATTATCTTTGTTTACCCTTACTAATCATTTGAAATCACCTCTTTCTTATGTTTCATTTCCCTAGGTTATGAAAAAATGATGTTAAGGTTAATTAATAAGGGGAATATCATTTTGGGACACATTTATGAACATTCATTGAGTTAAATTATTTTTTTCGATGATTCATAAGGAACGAAATTAATACAGTCATTGGGAATATATTTTTTTAATGTATTATGTATTCTCCAAAATTTATGTAATGTTAATGTATGAAAAGTGATGGTCGTTATAGTTAGAATCAGATAAAAGGTTTATTAAACATTTGTAACTTGGATGAGAAACCTTTAGTGAGGTACCTTGGTATATTTCTACAGAAATGTCAAGGTATGTCACTAAGGATAAGTATAAGGATGAGTTAATGTTTAAGAAAATGTCCTAGAATTTTGGTAAATGATATAGTGAGTGGTTTCCACGAAATACATCCCTTTATGGATACTACAATTGAATGTGGCTCTGGGATAGATGTACCAAGGAGTAATAACTCTGACAGGGTGTGTTAGACATGACTCGACGTAACATGGTACCAAAAAATTGGCCTTGCTTCACACCTAGGTTGACACTCTCGGTGGATATTCTTTGAGAATTAAAAAACTATTCACAGACCATCATGATGGATTTAAAAAAGAATAAATTGTATATGAATAAAATATGATAAACCTACCGTGTCATAGATTAAGGAATGTGTCATAATTTAAACATCTTATAAGTCAGTTTTCATGATTATGTGTTTCCTCAATATGGTAAATGTTTCTTGATTTATGATTTTTGGTTTCAGTTAATTGCTACAAACCAAAGGATCCATGTTAATGATGACTGCAGTAGAAAATGAAATGATTTTCCACATGATAATTCAAATTCTATGGGGTCTATAATAGAAAATTTTGTTTCTATGCTCAAAAAACTTTCTCAAGCTATTAATCATGATAAACATTCTGAGGGGAAGAGGAGGTAACAATATTATATTGAGTCTTTTGTGAGACAATTCCCAACATCATTCAAAATGAAATTTGATCCAATTTTTACTAAACACTGGATTATTACCACAGAAAATATATTCTCCATTCTTAAGTGTTCAGATCTTGAGAATGTCATTTTGTCTCTTTAATGGTTTAAAGGTGAATCAATCAAATGATGGTCTCTAATTGAGAATATAAGGAACCAAGATAAAATTCAATCCATGGATTGGGTTGATTTGAAGAAAATGTTATTTAATAATTACTTTCCTCATGTTCTTCATACAATTATTGAAAAGGAGTTACATTAGTTGAAGCAAAAGGATGATGAATCTGTCAATACCTATGAGAAAAATTTCATAATACTTACAAGGTACACTTATGGTATTATCATATAACCCAAAGGTAATGTTGATTGGTTCTTCACTAGCCTAAAGCCAAGTCTCATAAGGGTGTTTTATATAATAGGATTTAGTAGCTATGAAGAGATTGTTCATTTTTCAATTAAAGTTGAAATAGTGGTTGGAGTTATGTATCAATATCACAGTTTTAACAAGAAAATGAAGATGTATTTCAATGGAAATCTAAAAAACATGGAGAGAATAAAATGTTTCAAACTCCTACTTTCCTAAAATGTTGGAACGAGAACATAGGAGAGTTCTTGAAATGATAAAGTAGGGTTTTCAAGTATGAGAAGATTGTCCACTAAGAAAAAAAATGTATAAGTGACGTAAAGAGTAAATTCAATGAAATGAATGTGGTGACATCTCAACAAAATTAACCACAACACCTCAGTGTTTAAAATTCATGGAGTTTTGGAATTATGTGAATAAAATCCCCAATACAAGGGCTAATATGGATGATAAGACACAAAAATATCTGAGGAAAATGGAAAAAGGGAAATCTTATTCAATCAAAATGGATAAAGTGAATGATTATAATTAGTGGAAAACTTATCCTTTCCCCCATTAGTTGGGAAAACATGATTGATTTTGTATGAATATGACCTATGATAATATTATTGTTCATCATTTAGTAAGGTTTAATGTGATTATATCCCTATACATGAATTTTGTAATAATAAAATAAAATTTAATGTTATATCAGTTCAAGGATGAACCCAAGTATCCAATAAATATGTTTTTGGAATAAGATAAGAGTATATTTAAATATGAGATGTTGAATTATATTTTGGAAGGGTTATAAGGTTAACAATTAATTCATTTTTTAAGTTAAACTTTGAATAAATTTTTTAATATTAAAGTTTTATCTCACCACATAAGGACTGAGGGGTATTGGATAACCTGTTCATCTAACATTGGGTTGATGATAACTAAAGGCGGATGGGATGTCTGATCATGGATCCCGTGATCTATTAGTACTTATTGAATGAAAAATTCTACTTCATTTATTACGGTAATAGATTAAGTGAAAATATATCAAGGTGAAACTATAGGGGTATGTTATGAATATTAAGAGGAACAAAATTAAGTAAGTAAAATTTCTTGTGAAATTTCCTCAAATTTAAGAAAAAGGATCTTAAAACCAAAAATGATATCCTAGTACCTTAGATTCCAATGAATCAAAAGAACCCTTAGATCATTGTAGATTTGTGGATTTGTAATTGTAAACTTTATCCTAACCATGTTCTCTATCAATCTCAATTATTCCATAATAGATAGATTTCATTGCATGTCCATGTTTTCACTTGCCACCTATGTTCCCATATGTGGAAAACTAATTATGAGTAAATTTGGGTGACCGTTATGTTCCCAACTTTCTATTTTCAAAATAAGGATTTAGTTTCAATTTGTATGATGTGGGTTATAGTAAAAGAATATAAAAGTATCAAACCCTTAATAACCTATATGAATTTCTAGGGAGAAATTAATTTTAAGTGGGTATAATGCTACACCTCGATATTTTGTGAAATATATATATTTTTGAATAACATAATTTTCATTTATATCTTGAATTGAACTAAGTCGAACATTCTATTCACATGGAACCAACTTTTCTTGGGCTACCTGAAACACTGACATGGAATACGTAACACATAAAATTGACTTGGGGTACGTTACACGCAACACTGAGTTTCTACGAAACATTATTTTATGGTTATAATTATTTAAATGATATAGTTATAACATAATAGTTAAACATAGAAATATAAATTGTAATAAATATTTTTAAAATATTTTTTATAATGTTTTTATATAAATAAAACTTATTGACTATGAAAAATATAATTTTTTGTAATGTTTTTATATGTTTTAAGAAAAACTATCTTCCCAAATGAACTGTTTTTTCATTTCCTTCTATAAAAAACAATAAAATTTGTTTAAAAAAAATTAAATATAACTTGATTAAGTAAACATAATTTTTTAAATTATAATATCTAATTTATATTAGGATTATTTATTTGGTATTTTTCTTTGAAATAATATTTTTTGGATGAATAGGGAAAAATACTAAATTTTAATTCAAAACTGCGTTTTCATATAAATTATTTTTAGAGTTAAAATATATTTTAATTTGGTTTTTAATGATAATTAGATATAATATAAATAATATAATCTAATTTAGGTCATTATAACCAAATTTGATATTGAAATTGTATATAATAACATAGAAACTTTTTGCACCTTTTTACATTAAAAACCCACAGTATCGTCCTGACTGTAGAATTAATTTTAAACTATTTTCAGCTATATAAATGTTTATAATTTGAAAAAATGGATTCCATATTTTTAAACAGAAAAATTTACAAGGTTTAAAAGGTTAACATATTTTTTGACCAAAAATATTTTTGATTTCACTTAAAATTAATTACAATGATTAGGGTAAAATAAAGCTTAACAAGGGAATAAACATTAAACTTAAGGGCCCAAATGAACTATAAAATTGTCCAAAACCCATTTTATGGACATTGATATTCTATTTAGCTTAAATAAGTGAGTTTTTTTGGTTTTTGATGATTTTTTTGGTAAAAATGTAGGTATTCATATCTTGTTTTCAAAAATACCAATTGGGTCCTTTTCCTCCCCTATAAAAGGCCGCTAATTCTCCCCATTTCTCACACATCTCCAAAAAATTAGGTTTGTAAAATCTCTACCTAATCCACCACCTTAAATCCCTCTATCCCTCCTTGAATCCTCCCTTTGGGTTGAATGAAATCCACAGAATCTCTTTGGTGAAAACCAAAATGAGATTCCCAAAGAAGAGATAACAACCTTACTCAAGAACTTTTCTATTATATTCTTTCTCTACCCACTACAATATATTTATTCCATGATTATATAGCAAGCTCCACTATGGTCATCATCCTATTTTGGTTAATGTATCCACCAAAACTATGAAACTCTGTCTTCCTTTTAGGTTTAACAATGTCTGGTTCTCTAACTCTAAATGCACTAACATTGTCAAGAATTGTTTTCTTTCCTTGAAAAAATTAAATGATGTCTTGTCTTGTACTGTAAAGTTAAAATATCTTAAACAAATTATCAAAGGATGGTGAATCTTACATTCTAAACAAATTAACAATAACGTCCTTTTTCATGATAATGAACTAAATCAACTTCAAAACATTAATACTAGATCTGATTTTAACACTAATCCAAATCATGAAATCAATATTTTGATAAGGATCAATTCCTTGCTCAATTTTAAGGAGAATGTGAAGAAATAAGACTTCAATGTAAAATGGATATCTGATGGTGATAGAAACTCTAAATTCGTTAATTCTCTTCAAATATCTAGGAAATCCTGTAGACCACTAGCCTATCTAAATAATGGAGACAACCTTTTAGACAATAAATATGAAATTACTAATCATATTGTATCCTAAATTGAATCTATATTTAATGGATTTAATAATAACAAGGAAAAATTACCTGAAATCATACCAATGGTGGTCAATAATTATGGCAACACCTTTCTTATTAACATTCCTCTTGATGATGAAATTATGGACACTGTCTTTAGTTTAAATACTAATAGTGCTCCTTGTCCTGATGGACTTAATAATTGTTTCTTTCAACAATATTGGGACATTATCCAATTTGATATTTTCAATATTTTAAAATCTTTTTTCTCCAATGGTTTTCTCCCTCATGTTATTAATTCCCATTTCCTCTCTCAAATTCAAAAAGTTGACAATGCTGCAAAAATTCATTTCTTTTGCCCAATTGCTCTTATTAAAAATCCTTACAAAATTATCACAAAGATAATTTCTAATAGGCATGAATCTATCATTGACAAAACTATATCAGTGAATCAATTTGTGTTTATTAAGGGTATATACATACACAATTTTATTTGTCTATATTTATAATGTATTAACACCTTAAACAAAGCTAACATATGAGGTGATATTTCCATCAAACTGAAATTCAAAAAAGCTTTTGATACCATGGATTTGAGTTTTATCTTCAAGGTGATTCAATATTTTGGTTTTAATTATGCCTTTATATTTACAATCAGAACTTTGTTCAAATCATCCTCCATTTCCATTCTGATCAATGGTTCCCCCGGGGGATACTTGAAATTCACCAAAGTTGTTAGACAAGTTGAACCCCTTTCTACCATCCTTTTCTCCATTGTAGAGGACTATCCTAGCTGTTTCCTCACTTCTCTTGTTGATCAAAACAAACTCAATCACATTCATATCTCGCAGAGTGTTAATGCTCCCACCCACCTATTGTATGTCGATGACATCGTTATTTTTCTCCAAGGTGATAAAATGAGCATTTGAATCCTCCAAAATGCCCTAGACCTCTATGAGGAGATTTCTGGGCATGTCATTATCTCAAAAAAATATTCCATCTTCATTAGAAAAAACCTTCCACCTATCTGGAAGTTCAATATTATAAATGACCTAGGTATTAAAAAGGATTATCTTTCATTAACATACCTAGGTGTCCCCATATTTTGGGGCGATCCCAAATCTTGTCATTTCTCTGCTAATTTTGACCAAGTTCTTAACTAGTTAACCTCTTGGAAGGGAAAATATATTTCCATGGTAGATAGAATATGTCTTGCCAAATCTATTTTTGTTTCTAAATTGATATAATCTATTATGGTCTACAAATGTCCCACTGTTTTAATAAAAAAATCTCAATGGAAAATTTTGTTTGGACCAGAAGCACTATGGAAAGGAAATTAGTGATCGTCCACTGGTCGACTTGTTGTAAACCTATCAAAAAAGGAGGTATAGGCATAATAATTCGGAATTATTTCACTGAGGATCTCCAAGACATGTTCACTTGGAATCTTATCTATAATAATTCTTACTCCATTTCGTTTCTAAAAAATAGAGTTATTTAAAAACTAATGAAAGGAAAAATTCCTCTCTCACCTCCTCAGTTTGGCCATCCATAAAACAATCCTTTTCTTCCATCATGATAAACTATAAGTGGATGGACTCTAGAGACTCTTCAATGAACTTGTGGTTTGATAAATGGACTAGAACTCCTTTAATATCTATGGTTCCTCCCAACCAAAGTCCTGTGAATACCATCCTTTCTATCAGATGTGTTTTAAATTCTCCAAAATGATCATCTCCCTGACACCATTACGAATGTCATTGGAAAGTATCATTTCTCTAACAACGATGATTTATTATTTTTAGAGCCTTCATATAATAGAATGCTCTATTATAAAAACTTTTATGAATGTAATATTTTCAACTCGGAATGTGACTTTTTTGGATAAAAATATTTGACCAGCCGTTGATCAAAACTTCCAGAGTCACTCTCATTTGAAACCATTCTCACAACAGGTTCCCCACATAGGATCTTATTTAATTGTATGGTATTCAAATCTACTCAAAATGTAGCCTTTTTAATCAATATATAGAAGTTACCAACCATCTATTTCTTCCTTGGGCAATTCCTTCTACTCTATGGAACTATATTTTTGACATTTTAGACTGTAGATGATTGACTAATTATTTGGTATTTCCTTGAAATGTGTATTCTAGTTTTAAGAATTACTACTTCCAGGTGGTTTCCATTGGATTTATTTTTGGAACTAGAAACTTGAAACAGTTCTTTATCCCAAGGGGGCCTGCTTTCCAAAGGTAGGCGTTCGTTAAGTTTGAACTTCACAATACTTAAGAATGTGCGTTGGTCGATAGGATGGGAGTTCCGACTCATCACACCCTTTTTGGGGGAATTATTGTCTACTCCGGGACTCTCTTTATAATTTAATATATTTTCATGAATCCATATAAATTCAGAAGGTATATCATAAGTATCCCTTGGAATTTTGAATCACTTTTTTAGCATGTGAATAGTTTAAAATCATCTATATGTATTCGAGGTTCTTCATTAATGGAGATATCTATATGTATTCAAGGTTCTCTTATCAATGGTATCCTCTCATATACTACTTGTAGATTCTTTTAATCATCCTTATGATGATACTAGTTTTTAAGCCACTCAGTGGGGAACTCTAGAATTTATTGTCATCTAGGGAGACTAAGGTTTGGTTTGATCTTGGGATCGTGCACATAAAATTAGCTACCTACATATCCTCATAGAAGGAAGCATAACCCTCATAGTTTGGTGACACTTAATGGGACCATAATGCCTTTTAAGGTTGTGTGATAAGGACATAGCCTTATAGTTTAATTTCTTATGGTATGGACATCTAAGTGGATGGGGCTTTGTCAAAACATAGTGTTGGAATTATTCTGAAGCAGCCCAAGGAACATGGAAAGGATATGGGTTTCCATGTAGTATCAAACCCTTTTGGTAATGTGGACCAAGGAGAATAGGGTTGATTTAAGTTATTGGGTTTGAACCTCAAGGAAGCTTCGTTCATATCCCATATACATGGGAATCAAAGACAACATAGTTCAATAAGTCTCATAGGAGAGTATAGTTCTTTGAGAGAAATTATTTTGGGATTACTTTGTAAAAAGGATTCCTTGGTGATTTGGGGATTTAATTTGGGGCTTATTCATAAGGAGGATTCACAAATTAGGGTAATTATGGTTTGATTCCTGAAGAGGACATTCAGTGATCTCGGGCCCTAAGAAGGCTTCCTATGTATCCCAATTATGGTTGGAATCAGAGTTCTCATAGTTCATTCAATCATAAGTGTTTCTGCACATGTTTTAATCATCATGAATATCTAATCCAACATGAGTCATACTCGATGTGAGAATCAAGGGGATGTGAAAGATTCAACATTGACATATTCACTTTTCCTCCTCTGCTAGTGGAAGAGGGCACGCCTATGGAGGCGAGAGTGAACAAGGACTATGTTGAGAATAGGGTGCAGCGAAGAGCCTTCCCTCTATTCACATTACATTAGACAAGGTCCTAATGAATTTAAGAAGGGATGAAGGTTAGGGGATTACACTAAGATGGCTTCCCATGGTGACGAAGCCCAAGGGGAGAGGGAAAGGGTACCAAAAGCCCATTTGCCCATCTCTCCTCTGATCTTTGGCACTAAGGAAGAATGGATGGGAAATGATGCTACATCCTGCAAGAAAATCCAGGGGCTTGTGCCAGGATAGTTGGCATAAAATTGATCCTGCTAGGGGAGGGAGAATTATCCATTGCATAAATGGAAAAGCAAGTGTGAACCATACCTTCCCTACCAGATACCTATGTTTTTGGGTCGTTTCATTGAGAAGGGAGAGGTTTGGACCCAAACCCTCCTCCAAACCTAGATCTTCCCAATACTATTCTGGGAGAATGGTCCATGTGAATTAGGATATACATACCCAAAAACATTCCATGTATCCTAACTACCTTATAAAAAGATGTGGGAAACCTATGATTGTGGATATACTAACTCAAATAGGTGACAAGATGATGTTACTTTCCTAAAGGATTGATAAGTTAGGAGGGTTTGGTGGAGGTCACAACAGAATCTCTTTCAGACAAGGGAGATATAAAAAAAAGAATCCTTTCCATGAATGGCATTGATGAATGCTTGATGGCTTGTAAACTAAAAAGAGTAAGTGAATCAAAAAGGGGTGATCAAGTAGATTAGGATTCACAGGTATGGGTGCACAAGTAGACTTGAGTGACTTGATATTCACTTTAGTGATGAACAACCTGTATGGTAATACTTGGGTGAGACTTGGATCAAGCCTTCAGGAGTATTCACAGGTACTCCCAGAAGTGGGGTGCTCAAGTTCCTATAAAAGGAATAGGCGACACACTAGTATTTCTATTTTGGGGAGGTTGGATGCTTTAGGTGCACAAGTGTTATGGTTTTCAAACACTAAAAGGGCTTATGTCTAATGAACCTCCCATAAATTCTCCACTCAAGGTGTTAAAGAACTACCTTAAATGTTTTGGAAGACTGGGGAGAAGTACATGGGTGACTAGAGAAATAATTGGGATTCAGGGAAATTAATCCACACAAATAGAGGACCCAAGGTCTATTTATAGGAATATATGGGACCTTGGGAGAAAAAAAGTTGGACACGCAAGTAGGTTGTGTGACATTTCGGGGCACACAAGTAGGCTGCATGTCGACGCTCTTTTTTTCTATGTAAGGAGACCCAAAACTCATGCCTTTGAAAATCTTGATATTCTTCATGTATTTTCCAACTTTATTTTTAAGGGGATTCCCTTTTTCATTTTTTAGACTTTTTGATGGAATGTAGTGTCAACAAAATCCCCCCTCAGAATTGGATCCAAAAATGAAAAGAGGATCCTATACTAAGGTAAAGTAATGAAGGAGAAAGAAAAGAGTACTCGGGTGCTCAAGTGTTATGCGCATTGAGAAATTGGTCGTGAAAGTTTGCAGTGTGCAGAAATCTGGTGCGCAGGGTGACATGAATCACCTATATATAATGGATTCATTTCCATGACTTCTGAAATTTCAGCTCTCAGCACACAAGTCTTGTTTGACTCAAACACTTCAGTTTCATTGTGCTTCTTCTTTATGTTTTTTTGCTGCGCGCTATAAGTGGGGCCCCATACATTCGCGCTGGCTTATTCTTGTGCACCATTTTTATACTTGTGTGACTTAATATATTTTCCTATTTTTTTGTAAAAACACCCAAAAATGAACTTACATAAATATATGATTTCTATCTTTTTGTAGGTTCAATGGCTCCCAAAAGAATTGGAACTGTTGATGAGATTTCCAGCAAGAGGATTGATGGCATGATGAATGTAATTGGTCATGATTACTTTGATGTTTTCAATACCACCCTTCCAGACATAGCAAAATATTTAAAGAAGTATCATTTCAACTTGCCCTGAAGAACCTATCTAACTTTGTATATCCATGGCCATTTTATGAATGTTAATATTCCAAATCAAAAGATCTATTTCCCACATTCTTGGTTTCACGATTATTCCAACGTTTAATCGGACAAAATTTTGGTTGGGGGCTCATTTTCTAATTTTGGGATAGTAGAGAAATCACATATTAAGCATTCTAACCTGTGTGCTCCAGATTTGAAGGCACACACACCCGAGCTGCAGCCACACTATTATTCATCCATCTTTCGCGATTCAAAGATAGATCAGTCCAAGGGTTGGATGAAAAGTTGGGACTTCCACCCAGGAGGAGGTGTAAAACCCACGTGGATGTGGTCATACATGATTCATAAGACATTTGAATAATTTACATATGACTTGAATGATGTCAGGATTTATGAGATTTTCTGGGCTGGGAAAGCTTATGTATATAGAAATGATGATTTTGTCTCAGAATTGTTATGATAATGGAGCCCATAGACTAACTCCTTCCATTTAACACACGGATATGCATACATTATCTTGTGGGATGTTTATATGATTTTCTAAGCTCCAATCATTGGAGACACGTAAGATGAGTTTATTCCTCCCAATGTGACATGGAATGACTTGGAGAAGACACCAACTTTGATTTGTGAGTGGATGAAGATATTTAAAAAAATCGGGAACATGACCACTATGAATTCTCTCACTAGGATAGATATTAATCCGGAGGAATGGATGGAAATATTATAGATAAAGAAGAAGGAAAAGGGTCCCACTTGCACCCATCCGACTAGCTATCCTATGGAAGAGAAGAGAGGTACCCCTGATACTTTTTTTTTCCAACATTGTAGAAAGTAGAATTTGATAAATGGAAATAGGAAGTCATCCCAAAAAGTCCATCAAGGACACGTCTCAAAGCTTTCATGGCCATGTGGCTTACATGTATTTATTACCAGTTCGAGACTCCAAAAGAGGCATGAGGCCACGAACCTTTTTTTATTGTTTCTAAGCTAGAAGATAAATGGTTGGTAGGGTTGACCACTTCTATTTTGGCCTTGATTCATAGGAGTTTACGGCACAATTACAAAGCGAAGCCTCCCTTTAGAATAACAGGACCATTCCATGTGTTTTAGGGATGGATCACTAGTCACCTCAGAACATATGTTGTACAAAGTACAGTACAGGTTTTTGGAAGTTCTTTCTGACCATCCGTTCATGATTTTTCTCATATTTAACCATTGTCATTGAATGATTATGACTTCAAGTCTATATTGAGCATGCATAAGGAGTTCCATTTCATCCCCCTAATTTCTTTCACTACTGGTCCACTACCAGGTTTCATCCCTCTCTTTGACTTCAGTGAAGGTGGTTTTGTTTTACCGTAGGGCGCCGCTACCACGCTCTGACCTGGCATTCCATTGCTCCTCTCCAGGTCAGATCTAAAGTCATGGAATCACATAGGTTTTTGGCATTAGTTTTGGCGGCTGTGTTTCTGATCAATGTCTTCCCTATTTCCCCCTCCTCTATTTGGTTTTGTCTCATTTTGGGCTTCATCCCTGGTTTCTTTTGGGTTCTTCCACATTTTTGTCTTGCTCATGTTCCCTATGGATTTCTTCCTTTATTTTCATGTCTTTTCACAGTGCTGGTTCGAAACCCTTGGAATTCAAATCCCTGAACTGACCTCAAAGTCATTATGCATCTCTCCGAGTTGGAGTCATGTGGTGGCTCCTTGGAAGCTTTTGGAGGTGGGATTTAGATGCCAAAGGTGCTCCTCGCATGGTGTGTTTTTATATTCAGTGTTGGCTTGTTTTCTCCTCCTATATTTTTGGTCGATCTTCTCAAGGATTGCTCGGTGATGTTCGAAAGGTGATGAAAGTGGCGGTGTTGGCTGTATCATGGATATTGTTGAATTTTTTGGTTACCTTTTTAGGTTGTGGAAGGTGATGATGATGGTACTGACGATGGTGGATTGTAGGGACATGACCAGTTTCTTGGTTCCAGGCCTCCTCATGATGGTTGATTTTTTGTATTGTGGTGGGTTTGATCATGGATCGAGGTGGATTATGGCAGTTTTTAGAAATCTGTTTTTTTTAATTTTAATGTGGATATTTTAGGTTGAATATGGTGTATATAGGATTATGCTGTTGTTGGTATGTTGGAATAGCTGGCACATTTGTATCGTTCCCACTTATATAAAAAGTGTCTATTTGAAAAATACAAAAATATGGTTTTGTGGTGAGGTTATATATGCTAGCTTGTAGAGATGGCATGTTGTCCACTAGAAGTGATGGAGAAATCATATATTAGGCCAACACTCCTTATATATTTTAACACCAATTAAAATTTCTAAAATAGAATATTGTATCCCCTCATGTGGATTCCAGATTAGATTAACACCCAATTTTTTACTAACAACTATGGTTGTTGACATTTGGAGAGAAGAGTGGTGCAATATTTAATTTACCCATCACTGATGTAATAAGAAGATTTACTATCTTGTATGCTGAAATCTGGGTTGAATCTTACTATGAAGGGGTATTAAATAATCTTGTTCCTCAAGTGGGGGTGAAGAGAAGTAGCAGATGGGAACCCCTTCGTTTAGAATATAATTCTTTATCATTAGGGGCTGACTCGCAAGAATCATAGGGTGGAGGTGTTGATGCTCCAAATTCACGGAGGAGACCTTGTTCCAAAAATAACCCTCCTTCCAGAATTAAAAGATCCACTACATTAATCCTTATCAAATTCATATCATGGGGATCTGGTCTCTATCATTCTGAAGAGTGGAAAGTTCCATTTTCTAATCACTCATTTGTGACTGTGGGTGTTGGGATGAAAATCAAATCCAAGGCTACAAGGTCATCTTCACAACCTTCTGACATACATACTGAATATATATGGCCAAAGGCTATTCAAACATGGCAGAGTCTATACTGTGATGCAGAGACCATGTAGATGGATCTATGTGAAGGACTGCATATTCCAGGAGTAGGGGATTTGCAGGCTTCTTTTGACATTATTTTTAAGGATAATCCCTATCAGGTGAGGACCTACATTTGAGAGTTGGAAATTATCACATATTCAATTGATGAATCAATTACTACCACAAATCGGGTGAATGAAATGATAGATTTTGGTACCACCGATGGGATTGATCCTTCATTAGATGAATAGTGGTGTGACTTTGTAGATCCTGAGGATGTAAGTTTCCTTTCTCTCACATTCTCATCCATTTATGCAACTTGAAATTTTGTTAAAACATTGTTACTTAAGAGAAATATTATATTAACTTACAACTAGGTAACCGAAAGACAACTGAAGTTACTTTACCACAGTATAACCCAGGAGGCACTGCACTTTAAGCTACCAGATCACCCCATGAATCTAGAGAATATCTCAAGGACAACATGATCTAGGGGAGGAAATAGAGAGGTTATTGGAATCTCCAATACCTGTCTTTGGAGAAGATGATTCAAGCCCTCCAAATAAGGTGAAGAAGGAAAAGTATAGAATAAAGAGAGGCACAGTTAAGTTCTTTCTTATCAGTGGTAATTCTCCCTGAAACTCTTGAATTTTAGTCTTTATTCATGAAAAAGTGTTTAAACTTCTTTGGATTACTTGGGCTTCTTCTGTTTCTTCATTAAAAGAAACTACTGATAAGCTCCAAGAAACCACGGGGGGTGCTGTTGAACAGACATAAATTCTTGAAAATATGATGGTTCATAAGGAGGAATTAACTCCAAAAGAATGAAATTTTTTCCCATAACTCATCATATTCCTACTATCAGTGGAGAGGAGGATTCTGGTAAATCAACTATAATTCATAAGGCATCAAATGTAACAACAACTTACTTCCACTATATGATTCTTTTAGGTTCATCACAAGCACCAAAACATAAAAAAAACTGACACTGACACCACAACTACTACTAAGGAAGCTATTCAAGGTCAAAGGTTGCTGGAGGAAGTTTTCAAAGAAAACACGCCAAGTGCTCCAATGGGTGAGACTAACCTGGGGTCCAAGATATCACTGGATGAAATGATGAATCTTGGCATGTATTTTCAAAAAAAATATTAGAAAGTGTTAATATATCAAATGCTTTAGATGATTTTGGATTTCCCTGTATAGAATAAATATGATGCGATTTCTCGTTATTCACCAGGTTAATATTTTTATGATTAACATTGTAACCATGTTTCATTTAAATAAGCAGTTCCATCTAAAGAAGCTGCAACCATGATAATACTTGAAGGAAGTATTGATATTAACGTCAACCCTACCATTATGGAGACATTGGCTAGGGTAGATCATGAGATAGAAAATATTTCAATGATTCACTCTGAAGACCCTGAGCATATTAAATATAGAACTCCTCATCCAAATACATAAACCAAAATTACAGAAACTAACAATATTGGAGAGTATTCTTCTCAAGATGGTGACCAACTATTAGGTAAGAGATACTGATATTGTGATTACCTTCACTTTTTTTATCTCTTGAATCTAACCATAACCATAATTATTGATTTACTATATAGGGATATCAAATTCAATGGATAGATTGAGAGGTGATGCCTATGCGTCAACCCAAACAACAATAGAAGGTGTAGCAACCATTGTTTAGGAAGGAACAGAACATGGCACTTCTTTAAATGCATTAGTCCCAAAATATTTCCCTCCTTATGATAGTGATTCTGAATCAGACCCCAAACTGCAAAAGGTTTTTCATCTTGCATGCCAAAAGGCATGGAAAAACATCTTGGAAATAATATCTAAGATGCCCCTTGAGGATCTTCCTTCATGAATTCCATGACATCCATCTATGTTTATCATGATAGGATTTGGCTATTTCAAAATACAGTGAAATTCATACTGCGTTGAAATAGATTATTCATAGGAGGGATCAAGAGAAAAAGATTCTAAAAGACTTGATAAAATCAAAAATGTCAATCAATATCAAAGATTTCCAAGCAGCATTATCCCAGACTAAGGATAATCATACTGCAAAGGTGATGGGACTGAAGCTGACAATTAAATAAAATTCTATTCAAAAGTTGAAACTTCAAAAAGATTTAGATATCATTATTGGGGAACTTTACCAGCTTCATAGATCATTAAGTGATGTTCAGAAGGATGGTGCAAAAGCCATTGCAGATGCCTAAGAAGCACATCATCATGCTGAAGAGAGCGAGGCTGGTCAAATAAACGAGCTTCAACAGGCAGATGACGAGGCTTAAGAGGCTGTGAAACTAATGAGTAATTACATAGAAATCCTTTATAATTTCTGATTTCTGACAAGAGAGAGACTCCAATTTTTGGATGTTCCTCTGTGAAAAAATTTCCTAAATGAAAATTTCTTTTTTACTTTATCATTTGTGTTTTCACTTTTGCTAACTAATTTTCTTTTAAATAAGCCATTGGGCCGAGTAAGCATAGTTTTCTTTTTTCTAGGGTTCTATAGACAACCCCACAAACATTATATCTCCAGACATTTTATTACTAAATATTACCTAAATCATACAAAAATGTATGTTTAGTGAGCTGGGACTTGACTTTTATACAGAGTTCCCTTTGCGGGTTCTCAATCTAGTGAGTACCATGTCTCTTATTGTTGGATGTTTAGAGTCATTGATGTTAGACTATAAAGGGATAGTATTTAAGGACAAATATAATTGACCATAAGTTTTGAAATTAGATCCCAAAAAAGACTATGTGGCTATGAATTGATTTAATTTTATTTAAATATTTCCAAGGGGAATATTGAGCCATGATTTTATTGGTCACACAATTTAAAACTCGTATCAACATAAGGTGAGTCTTTTCCAAGGATGACGTTACCAATATTTTACAAACCCGTTATGGGGTTATAATATACATGGCCAACTAGGGAATACACTGTATAGCCAATTAATGACATATTTTGACTGACTAGCCTGTTATGTAGGTAATTTTTTTCAAGTCCACATACGGGCACGTAATGCATATTCAGGAAACATAGTTCTTATGAATTTAACATTTTACTGCTTATAGAAAACGGAAAGTAATGTTTGGGTAACTCAGGACCATAATGGGTAGTTTTTCCAAGGAAAGGGGTTTTAAGAATAAAATGATTATTTTATGTTGACATATGTCATGAATAAGAAAACCACTTATATACAAATTTGGTGTTTGAGGAATGGTTAAAATTTATCAAAAATGGGAATTTATGATATCATATTTTGTAGACTTAAGTCATGTAGTGAGGACATTTGTACTGTGTTTTTTTAAGTCATGTTGTGAGGACATTGGTATTGTGCAGTTTTAAGTCATGCAGTAAGGACATTGTGTGGATTTAATTTAAGGTCTTTAGCTTTGTCCAATGATATGAGACTCTCCCAATTTATTGACAATTTTTTACAAATATACTACCATATTCAGGTATGGAATGGAAGATCCTAAACTATGACTTAGGAATTTTTTAATCCAAAGGATGATATGGGAAAATGGCGAATATCATTATAGGAAGTTTTTTTCCAAAAACGAATTTACCATTATTTAAAAAAAATGTTATGGGAACTATATTATATAGGGCCAACTGGGGAATTTTCAATATAGCCATGTAGAGGAATCTTTTGACTAATAGGCTCGTTATGTAGTAAACCTATGAAAGGAAACTTAAGGGCGCAAATTGCATAGTCAGGCAAAGGAGTTCTACAAAACATAGACATTCTATTACTAAAATTTGAAGAAAGTTTATGGAGATTAAGATTTTTTAAAGCATAGAGTTTGGTTTATGGAGAAAAGTACCTAAATATGAAGTTGGTATTTCTAACCAGGATTTCCAAAAAATTAGTGGAATATGACTTTTACGAAGGTTTGGACCAAACGTAAAAGTTGCGGTGTTTGTAGTTTTTGTTCATACAACTAGGACCATAAATGGAAACAGTATTTGATATGTGGACAAGTATTCCAAGGTTATTTTATATTTAATTGAACACATGGTAAGGGAAATTTCTAAATTATGGTCTTGAATACTTTTATATTTAGATAAAGATAATGGGACATGTGTACTTGAATGACTGTTTGAAAATACAGATTCGTGTATATTGTCATCAATGTTTTATGGGGAAAAAGATACTACAACGAAGAACAAAGTTACCATTATTTAAAAAAAAACGTTATGGGGGCTATGAAATGCCGGGCCAAATGGGACATATGTTGCATAGCCAAATAGTGGAATTTTTTGGCTGAAAGGGCCATTATGTAGGAAACTAATGCAAAGCCACATAAGGACATGCATTGTATAGTCACGAAAAAGAGTTCTCAAGTATTAGAAACTCTGTCACCAGAAATAGTAAGAAAGATTACAGAGATCTGGAAAATATTCCAGAATAAGAGTGTGAAATATAGAATGGGGTTATTCTTAATGCACATAAGAGATATTGGAAGCAATATTTTCCATGAATTTGACATCCTTTACATAGATCTAACTTATATGTAAAATGAAGACTTTCTTTGTTTCCTTTTGAATTGGAATTCTATTGCGCAGTTTAAAGTCATACAGTGAGGACATTATACTATGTAGTTTTAAGAAATGCAATAAAGACAATGATAACCCCATAAGAATTGAGACACTTTATTTATATAAAGAATCCTTTTACCCAATTCCTAATATCAAGAGAGCTATTCTCGGTGTGAGAAACATGGAGAAGTTGGGGTTTCTTCTATAACACAAAGGTGACACAAGTGAAGAATATGTGTGTTAGATTTCTATGTAGTTTAACATCATGGGGTAATGTAAAAGTTGAATCGATGTAAAAAAAATAAAGACATATTGTAACTAGACTAGGGATAAGTCCCAAGTGTCATTATGTGTCTTGCTGAAGGCATGAATCATGTCATACATTTTTCTTAGAAAATTACCTATGTAGGTTAGATTCCTATACAAAGAATAATGGATTTTATTACCATATATGGGACCAATATTGGAGATATAGTCATCTCTCCGTATCTCAAATAGATGAGAATCAAGACATATGTAGTTCTTTAAAAAATCAATCCTCACGCCAATCGAGTTTGACATGAGGTATGAGGCTTTTGACACGTTCTGAGAGAATGGTAAATCATAAGGAATAAAATGGTACGAGGACCAAATCATATATCTTATAGAAGCACTCTGTATAGATCTGATTCTTATAATGGAGGAGAAAATAAAATAATAATATTTTTTTATTGCGGCTGGGCCCAAAATTGGAGATTTAGGCATCTCTATGTATCTCATTGAAAATGAGAATCAAGCCATACGTAATTCATGAAATAAGGTCTCGATGTAGACCTGACTCAGATATAGGAAAGAGAGGGACTCATGTGCTACTAAGGAGTAGGGATGATGTCAGTGATGTTTGATTATGGAAGCCTCTAATTTCAAATAGAGAAAATGTTAGTCGTGCAGCTTAATATCCTACAACGAGGATAAATGATGTCATTCAGTTTAATTTCTTGCGACAATAGTGATGATGCTATGTCTTTTAACGTCTTTTAGTATGGAAGCTTTCGATTGTTATATAGTTTAATTTCTTGCAACTAGGATGTTGTACTGTGTAGGTTTATGTCTAGTAGTGAGGATGAGAGGGTTGTGTAGGTTTTAGTCTTACAATGAGAACATTGTACTGTGCAATATTAAGTCTTACAGTGAGGACGAGAAGGTTGTGCAGTTTTTAGTCTTGCAGCGAGGATATTGTACTGTACAGTTTTAAGTCTTGCAGTGAGGATGATAGGGCTATACATTTTTTCACCTTACAATGAGGACACTGTACTATGCAATTTTAAATCTTGCAGTGGGGACGAGAGGGTTGTGCAGTTTTTAGTCCTTCTATGAGTACATTGTACTGTGCATTTTTAAGTATTGTAGTGAGGACGAGAGGGTTGTGCATTTTTTAGTATTGAATTATGGACATTGTACTGTGCAATTTTAAGTCATACAATGAGGATGATGTGTACAGATACACAACGTATTTATTTAAAAACTCGTATTGGTTGGATTTGTAATAAGCTTTCCATCCATTGAGATTACGGCATAAGATCCATTTGAATAGACCTTATCTATGGAATAAGGTCCTTACCTATTTATCTCAAGCATTGGAGGTTTCTTTCCTGGTATCTTTGGAGTCCTAAGGAACCAATACCAATTCTCCTTGAAGAAATTAATAGAGGTGAAATTTCATGTTAAAATCTCATGCCATTCTATTCTGATAGACTTCTAAATGACGCAAAGTATACAATATTTTCTCATCTAATCATTCCAACTCATTGAAACATTTTTGATACCTCTAATTTGTAGACAAATGATCAAAAATTGCCACTCTAGGTGAAGGAAATTTCATTTGAATAGGAACAACTGCTTCGGTTCCATATAATAATGAATAAGGAGTTTCTTTCGTGGTAGTACGAGTAGTTGTTAGATAAGCCCATAAAGAATTCAAATGTTTATTAGGCCATGATTTCTTATCTTTATCCACCATATTCTAGAGTATATTTTATAGGGTCTTGTTGGAGGTATCTATCTATCAATTGGTTGCCACATGATTGAAAGTTGAATGGTTGAATTTGATATTATGCTCTAGATATAACTTGTTTACCACAATCGAAAAAAATTGGTGCCATTGTCCATCAATATAGTATGAGGGACACCAAATATGGTGATGAAGTTAGTTTTGACAAAACTAACATTGCTTTTGGCTCTAACTTCTTAGAGAGGTATTGCCTAAGCCCATTTAGAAAAGAAGTCAGTAGTAGTAAGGATATACTTGAAATGATTAGCTGTAGTTGGAGGATAAGGCCATACTACTTCCATTCCCCCTATCGCTTGTAGACATGAGTATTTAGGTGTATGTACCGACTCTGGGGGTTGATGAACTAAGTTGGTATGCACTTGGCATGAATGACATTTCATAGTGAAATATATGCAATCCTACTTCATTGAAAGCCAAAAGTATCCAATCCTTCAGATCTGATCAGAGAGTTTGTTCCAAGACTGGTGGGCACCACAAGCTTCTGAATGTACTTCTTCCATGATTGCTACAATATCTTCTCCATTAATACACCTGAATAAGTTTCCCTCAAAGACATGCTTTTAGAGGATCTTTTGTTGGTATGGACTATCATAAAGAGTAAAATTGGTTACTCATCGCCAGATATGTTCTTTTTCAGCCCTATTATGTGGAAGTACTCCATTTTGAAGATATTCCATGATGGATATTCTCCATCACATGGTATGACCATGTAGCTCATAAATAGGGCTAATTTTGTTAATTTCCTCAATTTTGGTTTGAACAAAAGGTAAGACCACATGAAGATGGGCTATGCTAATGATTGTCTCATCCCAATTTAGATCTTCCAAGGCTGTAACTACATTATCCAGTGCATCTGATTGGGAATTTTTTGATCGTGGGACATAAGACAATTTTAGCTCTATGGGAAATTCATCCATTAACCCTCTGACGTAATCCCACAAAGGGATTAACTCTTCTTTTTCAGATTGAATATTATCTATTGATTTTCTTGATTACCAATTCTGAATCACCTTTTACCTTCATGTAATTTATTTTCACCTGAAGTGCCAATTCCAAACCTATAGTGAGAGCTTGATACTCCGCCTCATTGTTGGTTCCACCTACTAATAGTAGGAAGGAATAAGACAATATTTCCTTTTCTGGGGAGATAAGAACAATTCCTAACCCAAATTTTTTGAGTTTAGGGTTTTCCATTCTCTTCCCTATTGGACTTATGGAAGCATCATCAAAATACATTTCCCATGTTTTGGAATTATCCTGAATAGATAAGACATCATCATCATGAAGTTTAGTATTTAATGATGTATCTTCTATAGATAGATGCTCAACAAGGAAGTCAGCCAGTGATTTCCATTTTATTTCCTTTTGAGGTACAAATTGGATATCAAACTATTTCAAAATAATTTCCCACCGTTCCAGATGCCTCGTAAGTATAGGATAACAGAGGATAAATTTTAGTAGGCTATTGTGAGATATCAATTAGACCTCATGAGGTTTTAGGTAGTTCCTCAATTTATGAACTTCAATGATTAATGCAAGGATACACTTTTCAATATTTGAATATCTAGTTTCTGCATCAATAATAGTTCGACTGAGATAGTAAAGGCTATTTTCATTCCCAACATCATTCTTTTGAGAAAGGAAGATGACTAATGATCGCTCTAAACTATCATATAGATAATAAGTGGTCTTTCTTCAATAGGTGGAATTAATATTGGTGGAATCAAGAGATATTTCTTGAGGGTATCAAATGATTCTTGACAGTCTTCAGTCTATTGGTAGGTGACTCACTTCTTCATTAATCTGGTGAACGGTAAACACTTTCCTATCAAATTGGTGATAAATTGCCGAATATAAGCCAAGTGACCTTAGAGTTCTCTTAATTCATTCAAAATTCGAGGAGGTGACATACAAAGGATTGATTTTGTTTTCTCAAGATTAGCTTCAATATCATGATGGCATACAACGTAGCCAAGAAAGATTCCTGAGGTTAACCCAAAAGCACATTTCAAGGTTTCCATCATTAAAATATGTTTCCAAAGTCAATGGAATATAGTCTCCAAATCAGGAATCTGGTTGGATCATTTTCTGAATTTGACCACCAAATCATTCACATACCATTCAACAAAATTCCCTAAGAAGGGTTTGAAGATTTGGTGCATGGCACGTTGGTATGCTGCGCCTGCATTCTTTAAACCAAAGGATATTACCCACTAGAAAAAAACACCTTGAGGGGCTCTGAAGGATATATATTATTCATCATCTAGGGCCATATGAAATTTAGTATACCTAGGGTATCCATCAATGATGGAATGGACTTCATAGCCAGCTGTTGCATCAATTAAAAGCTCTGTAATCAGAACTGGAAAAATCAATTTTAGGACAATGATGGTTAAGATCTATGAAATCAATTAAAACTCTAATGTACCCATTATTCTTTTTTACCGGGATAATGTTGGACAACCATTTGGGATATTGAACTTCCATGGAATATTTAGCCATTATATGCTTATCAACTTCATCTTCAATTTTAGAGGCATGAGTTGGGTGTGTTCCTATTACTGATTGCTTGAATCCACGATGTTATTATGGAAAACCCAAATGATGGGTTGGAAAATCAGGATTAATTCATAAAATTTATATATAATTCCATGAAAATATGTCTCGATGTTTCTTTAGAAATGAAGTATACCCCTACTTCTCTTAATAGGTCATGGCCACACTAATTAGAGTGGGAGTTGATCTTCTTATGTACCCAGATTTATTTCTCTAAGATCATCCATGGTGGTAGAGACACCTTTCTCAAATGCTGGAAGAGCATCCCAGAGATCATCCTCTTATTCTTATTTAATTGTTACCTCTTCTGTTTCCACTTGCATAGTAGATGACAAGGCAAAACTCTTAGAGTTAGAGGGGGAGCCAGTATTTGAACATCCTGAAGAAGTGACCACCATATCTGACCCTACAGATGACCAAGGGTCTTCCTGTGGTAATAAAGAGGATATGATGGATTGAGAATCAACATATTTTCCTTCCTGTAGCATTTCTACAATTTCTTTTACTATGATTAAAAAAGAAGAGGCTTGTTATAGTTAAGTGGATGAAATGAAGACATCTCCATTTAATCTTCCATCATTACTTTGTGAATCAGCAATTTCTCCCATTTTTTCAGGCTTAGTTTCCACAATTGGCATTATGGAAGTTACTGGATGAGTTCTTAGATTTTATTTTACCCTTTCAATTTTATTGATGGGTTGCACATAATCTGTGCTCAAATGTATGAATGGATTTTTCGGGATCTTTTCTATTCCATTCATAGCATTAACTCTGGTTATCTCTTTTTTATAGATTTCATCCCTTCTGTGTGATAAAAATCTACCTCAATGTATTTAGATTCACAAGTTTTGAATGGAGCCTTGTCTCCATTCAGTGCCCTATTTGACCATTGAAACAATACTTATGACATTTGTGATATGAAGATGGTATGGTTTCATATTGATGAATCAAAGGCCTTCCAAGAAGAATATTGAAGGCTATGTCTTAAAAAACAACCATTAAATATGAATTAGACACAAGATCTCTAAAAAGAGTTCTAAGTGTAATCTCACCTAGAGGTTCTTTTTCATTCTTGTCATATACTTGCAACATTAAAGTGGAAAGAGATAAGCAAGATTTAGTTAGGCCCAATCGACAAAGTGTACGAACAGGAAAGAGGTTGACTCTGGAGCCATTATCAATGAAGGCTTGTTGGATGTCTACTTCATTGACATTTCCAGAAAAATACTAGGGTCTAATATGTACATGTACAACATCATATTCATATTCATCTATAAATGATATGACTACATGACATTTTTCATGATCATTCTCTATATGGTAAAACTTTGTAGCATCAAATCCAGTTTTAAACACTTGACGACTTGAAAAAGCCTCAATGAGTGCTTCTAAAATATTTTTTGAAAGATTCAAAGCATCCATAATTGATAACTTGGCTGATACATGGGCCAATTTTTTCAATTCATGATACTTTTGGTCCATAGTTCTGCGTTTTCAAGTATGAAGATAGTGGTTTGTTTGGGGTTTGGAAGTTGATACTTCTAATGTAGACATACCTTGTGTTGGAGGAGAAGTTGGAAATACTCATAGCTTTAGTAAATTAGATTTTCTAGGCCTATTCACTTGCTGAGAGGAAGCCATTTTGACTTCTAATCATTCCTCCAAAATAATAGTGCCAGAATCGAACCTGTCTTTCATGGAAGAAACTCTATGTTCTTGATGAGCCTATAGAAGGGCTCTTCCATGAGTTTCTGTTGCATATATGGTTCGAGTAGGGGTAGAGTTAAAATGGCGGTTTCTATAATTCTCACGTCTTCCCTAGTATCCTCGACCCTGACCTCTTATTTTGGTTCCCCAATTAGGTATAAGGAAATACGACTCATTATAATCATAATCAGCATTGGAATAAGGATCCATTAAATGGATAACATTGACAGAACCAAAGATCAATTCTTTATCAGAGAGTGATTCTTCCAGACATGTTAATTTTGATTGTGTTGATTGGTGGGGTGGGGCCAATTCTTTTGAAACAGATGGCATGAAATCTTCCAGGCGGAAGGAAAAAGTTTCCCTTAATGCAAGTTCATATTATTATGACTGATCTTTGTCCTTATAATCACTTCGCTTCTTTGAGAAATGACCTTTTGATGAAGATGGTTTTTCCATGGTATGAGTGGTAGAAGACATAAATGGTTGTTTTAGCTGTGTTCATAAAATGGAATTAGTCTGGAATATTTTTTCATGATCTTCCAATCATTAAATTTCTAGAAATTTTTAATTTCGACTTCCCACCATTCCCCTTCTTCCTCTGGATCAATATCGGTAACACATGATACTTGAGTTGACGAAAATTTTAGTTTCACATGTCTAGAATCTACCATATTTTGAAAGAGGTCCTTGAAAAAAACATTCTTGGATGGGATGACCTATCATCTGGTGAAAGGAAGAAAAATTCAGAAGATCTTTATCTCCTTTTTTATTGGGATTCATCGGTCTTGGAAACTGAACAAAATTATTTTCTAGAGTTGAGATGAAGTAACCAGGAACTAGTTCATTCCAGAAAGAATAAAATTTGTTCTTTAATTCATCAAACTATTTCCTCCTTTTATCTCCTTGATAATATTGAAGATAAGGTCATTGATGTAGATGCTCTGGAGGTGGATCCCTTTAGTATGATGATGGTCTTGAAGTAGAAGCATGTACAGGTTGCTGCTTGAGTGTAACTGTAGTAGCTTCTGCCTTTCCATCCTCCTCCTCGGAGCTGATGCAATTACATGAGTTTTAACCTTAGTTTCTATAATAGATTATTCTATCTTTTGAGATATTGAATTATGTTCTAAAAACCCTCCTCTGTATTTCACAGGGATCAATGGTGTGCGTAACTCATCACGTATATTTTCCACACAAATTGGTTGCAATTCTTCTTGATGGAGTGCTATAATTAAGGAATATGTTTATCCTTTACACTGTGAAATGAAATCTAAAACTCTTTCATTCTCCCATTGTTTAAAATTGGTAAGATAAAAAACTATCATCTTTGGTTTCTTTGATAAAATTTAAAGAAAGAATTTCTGATGGAGATCATTCATTCCAGTAATTGATTGAGATTGTAAACTTGTATACCAGACAAAAGATGGTCCCTATAATGATAGCAGAAAATAACTTATCTTTATTGCTTCTTGTTATGGATAATTTCCCTTCATGGGATCTCAACAAGAAACAAAATGGTTTAAGTTGTGTTCTAGATCCCCCGAACCATTAAATATTGGGAATGTGGTACTGAAAAAATTTGGTGGGTGATGAATTTCATCCACCCAATCAGGGTAAGCTCTCTTTTCCGGCTGAACTAGTGTATGCCATTCCTCCATAGCTTCCAATCGTGTCGTTAATGCCTCAATTGTGTTCATATGTTTTTGGGGAATATCTGGATGAGCTGGAACCTATGTAGTTATAGAAACTGGAGCATGAGATGGTATAGTGACCGGTAAAACCACTGATGATGGTACTGATATTTGGCGTAAATTACCCACAGGAATATACCTATCAGAATTTATCATCTCCAACCTTGATTGTGTACCCAGTGGAGGGAATTAATTATATACATTTATAGTTACAACAAATTCTATTTTCTGAGGATCTCTTATATGATTTGAAAGTTTAGGACCTACTTTAAGAGTACGTTTAGTAGAAATGATGCTTCAAAGTAACTCTATATTGACTCTTTTAATCTCCTTAATTTCTTCTTTTTTCCGTGAAATATTTCTTCAAGAGAAAAATATTCACCTTCTCGAGTGGAAAAGAAAGATGCAATCTGACTTTTTTCCTTTCCCCTTGTCAGATGCCTTTTGGAGGGGTGGATAGTGGTTATTTTAAGGCATACCTAGATTATGAGTAAGACACTGATTTTGGGTATGCACACCTTTTTCATTTTCCTTAGTGTGTACCATATTACAAACAAGAAATTCATCTTCTGATTTCCCTGAACTGGACTCATTTAATGGGGGATCTTCTTCTGTGGTGTTAATGACATTCAATGAAGAACAATGCATCAATTAAATTCTATTAGTATTTTTGTAAGATTGTATCCCCCTGTATCTTCTATGAGACTCTATTCTCCTACAGATAAATTCCCAGGAACTGTTTGGTTGACAGTAACCCGAACAGAATCCTTTGATAGTTTAGTTGTATGCTCTCTTTGTGGCTTCTTCCTTAATCAGGAGAAAAATGACTTCTATTGAGGAGGGGATTGCAGATATGAAAAATCCCCAAGCCCTACAGGCTGGGGATATTCCTATTCTTCTTCTTCAAATCATTGAACTTTGTTTACTAAATTTAAAGGTTTAATTATGTGAGCCCCCAGCCATGCAAGATGCGGTGATTCTTGAACTGCTATAGTTGAAATTTGTGAAACGTATCTTCTGATTTTTTAAATTTGGTTTCAGACCTTAGCTGGGTGAATTATCCTAAACCACTCAAATCACCTATTTTAGAAGATTTCTTTGCTGTTTTAGAAATTTTCATTATATGAAAATTGACATCCTCTAAGAGGGACGACTGCTCAAGATTCTTAGATTATTAATGTAAATGTAACTCAACATCTTATTTTCTTTGTGTCTGACTCTGATAAGAGTTGGTTGAGGCATGTTCTTGAGAATACATTCAATTACATACAAAATCTATGGATTGTGGCTGACCTTGGGAAATAACATTGCATGATACCTCTTTTGGAAGACTTTGCTGATTTTGGTGTGCAGTGAAATGCAATGCTCCATGTGCACCCCATCCTATGATATGAACACTAGATGAGAAGTCATAAATTAACTGGCATAGCCTCTTTATATAATTGAGGCATGAACTTTGTAGTATTCTCTACCGTTTTTGAACCTTTGGATGTTGGGAAATTGAGAGAGAGGCCAAGTCAATTTGGCGTTGTAGCCCTTCTATTACCTTTACATGATTTTGATATTCATCATATGGTAATACTTTTTTTTAAAATTATGCAGAGTCTTCCATTTGTTGAGGTACATATCATAAATTAAATATTTTACAGTCAATTCAAGAATGTTATACTAAGAATTTTCCAAAGGCCAGAACATGACTGATTCTTCTCCCTTAGCCAATTGTTTCCTCATGTTGAACACATCTTCATCGTATTTCACTAGTGTTTTTCCGACTTGGTTTGACCAAAGTGGATGCACTATATTAGAAGATAAATTACCCAAGGGAGGTTCATAGAATGACCATTCCCTTAAGATGTCTTCTATTTGAGAAAGGGTTTTCACCTATCAATGACAATGCATCTGACATGACTGGCCTTGTGTTTGCATGTGCCTTGAGATAGGGTCTTTCTCATGGATACATTTTCAATTATAGAATAATCTTGAAAATACAAAATACTACTGTGGAAAGGATTGTCACATCAAATTCCATCATGGGGAGAATTACCATGGTGGATTATAGTGAGGGATAAATCTTCTTACATATTGGTTTTCTAGACACATGGTGGACTGTCATGGCTCTCATCTAGTGAAAGACACTCTAGATTGACTGACTTTTCATGAATCAATCCTTCATGAAGAAGTGTCCAATGAGGAACTTCAGAATTACTACTACCACTCCCATAATTTGGTAATTAGAGGATATGATATTTAGCTACAACTGATAAATGTTTGAGGGCTTCAAGAACTCCAGCATTAAGAGGAGCCAAATTTCGAATTGACTATTGATTTTCAAAAAGTTATTGGAAAGACTTATTCTTGGTTGTTATATTATATGTAGTTGGGGTCACTTCCTGGGAAAAGTGGTTATCATGGTTAAGTGTATGTGCCTTCCTTGTATTGGTTACTAGAATGGACCGATTACCTTCAATTGGAAGGGGTGTATGTTCTCGATCTTGTTGTCTATATGATATGGGGGAGTATGTCCCATGACCCTCCTGGAGTGAAAAATACTTTTGTATATGTTCTGGGATGGCACATCGATGTGTCATCCCATGTGTGGGGATAGATTTATGTGTCTGTTTCCCCAGTACTGCTGAAGTGGTTGTTATAATATCCTGGCATGCTTCCAGAATATGTCTAGGGATTTGTGTTTTCCCATCCACCATTGAAAAGATGTGTTTGGTGACTTTAGCAGCTGGAATGGGAATATAAGTCCATTCTGTATATGGAGTAGGTGTATGTGCATTCTACGACCCTCCTTTTCCTATCAATGGGTATTGACAATACTCATGTACGAGGGAGAGAGTTGGGTTTGCCCCAAATTTGACATCAGATCATTCTGACTTACTTCTCTGGGTGCTACCAAAAGAGATTGTTGGAAGACTTGATGAACATTTTTAGGTGTATGTGCCTACTAGATGTTTCCCATCAAGTATGGTTGATAGAAGTCCTCCAATACTGGCAGATGAGAATACTGGAAGATGAGAATACTGGCAGAATTGGTGATTGTAAACAGGTGTACATTCTTGTTTACCAGTTTCCATCACATTAGATTGGTGGGATTCTATAAATGCAGTCAGACGAGCCTACTGATTGGATGATAACTTGTAACAAGGTGTATGTTCCTACTAGATGTTTCCCACCAAGTATGGTTGACATACTTCCTTCAATACTGGCATATGAGAATACTGGTAGAATTGGTGATTGTAAACAGGTGTATATTCTTATTTACCAGTTTCCATCACATTAGATTGGTGGGATTCTTTAAATGCAGTAAGACGAGCCTACTGACTGGATGATAACTGGTAACAAGGTGTATGTGCCTATTCACGGTACTTGTCCAGATTTATCTAGTGGGATTGGGGGGGGGGGGTTGCTTCTAGATGAGTATGCAGGATGGAAAAATTAGGATGTACGGGTTTATGTGCCTATTCTTTGTTTGCCATCATGTTAGGTTGATGGACTTATCCAGAATGGGTAGAGTTAAGAACCTGCTCCTTGATGACCAGAAGTTTTCCCCGATGGTTCGTCTTGCATGCCTGGGTCTGAGAGACCTGGGCTAAATGTCCATAGGCAACACCCCCATCATGTTGGGGGTTTACTACTGCGTAATTCTACTAGCGGAGATTGCTGGAGGGACTCCTCAAGATTGACTCTTGCATTCTTAAATTAAGGCCTTGAGTGGCCTCTTTACCCACCTTCATGTAGTACGAGTGGGATTTATTATTGAGCTACAGGGATAAGGACAAAAAATGGTTGAATATGGTGGTTTACACCATCTACTTCTTGAACATTGGTTGTCATTTCCCGGATGATCAAGGATTATTATTTACCTTGGGGGAATACCGAGCAGCCTCGAAAGTTGAGATTGTACGATGCCGGTGATATTTATTTATAATCACATTAGAGACCCATAGTTGAAGATGTTGGGTCAGGGATAACATCCTTCTTGTGGATGGGGATCCAACTTTAGTAGCAGTCGGGATGTTCATAGATGTTGTCTTGAAGAAATCCATTTTGGAATGAAGGGAATTCTAAGGAGAACTTGAAAAACAACAAACTCCATTAAAGAAACATATTTTTAGATGGATACATGCGTGATTGATTTTTTGGTATGGCCTTTCTTTATCAATTGATATGGTACTAACAGGTGTGTAACATTTATAACATGGTTAAGGATTCACATTGGGTTTTCCATTTTTGTTTCGTAGTTCCTTGAAACGTGTATTCAAGTTTTAAAAATCACTGCTTCCTGGCAGTTTCCATTGGATGTATTTATGGAATTGGAAACTGCCAACAGTTCTTTATCCAAAGGGGACCTGCTTTCCAATGGCAGAAATTCATTATGTTTGAAATTCATGATACATAAGAACGTGCATTGGTTGAAATGATGGGAGGTCAGACTCATCACACCCTTTTGGGGGGAATTATTGTATACTCCAGGACTCTCTTTATAATTTAATAAATTTTCATAAATCCTTATTAATTAACCAAGTACATCATAATTATCCTTTGTAATTTTTAATCACTTATTTAGCATGTGAAAATTTTAAAATCATCCATATGTATTCGAGGTTCTTCATTAATAGAGATATCCATATGTATTCAAGGTTCTCTTATCAACAGTATCCTCTCATATACTACTTATAGATTATTTTAATCATTTTTATGTCGATAAAAGTTTTTGAGACACTTAGGGGGGCACTTTTGAATTTACTTTCATTTAGGGAGACGAAGGATTGGTTTGATCTTGGGATCATTCCCATAAAATGAGCTACCTACATTTCCTCATAAAATGAATCAAAACCCTCATAGTTTGGTGCCACTAAATGGGACACATCATTCCTTTTAAGGTCATGTGATAAGGACCTAGCCATGCAGTTTAATGTCATGTGGTATGGACATATAATTGGAAGGTACATAGTCAAAACATAGTGTGGGACTTATGATAAATCATTCCAAGGAACTTGGAAAGGATATAGGTTTCCAAGTAGGATTAGACCCTACTGAGAATATGGAACAAGGAGAACAAAGTTGATTTAAGGTATTGGGTTTTAACCGCAAGGAGACACCCTACATATCCCATATATATGGGAATCAAATCCCAAATATTTTGATAAGTCCCATTGGAGAGTATAGTCCATTGATAGAAATGAGTTTGGGCTTTCTTTCTTAAAAGGATTCATTTGATTTGAGGATTTAATTTGGGGATTATTCCTAAGGAGGATGCCCAAATTTGGGTAATTAGGGTTAGATTACTAAAGAGGACATCCAGTGAGCTCGGGCCCTGAGAAGGCTTCTTAGGTATCCCGATTATGGTGGGAATTAGAGTTCTTGTTGTTAATTCAATCATGAGAGTTTGTGATCATTTTTTTAATCATCACGAATCACTAATACCACATGATTTATGCTTAGTGTGTGATAAAAGAGGATGTGAAAAATTCAAAAATGACAAATGCAATTTTCCTCCCCCACTAGTAGAAGATGGTGCACCTATGGCGGCTATAGTGAACAAGGCTTAAGTTGACCCGAGAAGAGGGTGATGTGACGAGGCCAAGTTGACCTAAGAAGAGGTTCAGGTAATGATCCTTCCCTCTATTCACTTTACATTAGACAAGATGCTAATTAAAAAAATAAGGGATGAAGGTTAGGGTCTTACACCAAGATGGGTTCCCATGGTGACAAAGCCCAATGGGAGAGGGAAAGGGTAAACAAATTCCCTATGTCCACCTCCCCTATGATCTTTGGAACTAAAGAAGAATGTAAGAAAAATGATGCTACCTCGTACAAGAAAAATCTAGGTGCTTATGACGGGATGGTTTCCCTAAAATTGATCTTGGTAGGGTAGGGAGACGTCTCCTTTGATTAAATGGAAATGCGATTGTGAACCATACCTTCCCTACAAGAGACCAGAGGTACTAGGTCATCTCTTTGAGAAGGAAGAGTTTAGGACCCAACCCATCTTCCAAACTGGGAACTTCCCAACACTATTCCTGGGAGAAAGGTTCATGTGACTATGGATATACAAACACATAGACATTCCATGTATCCTAACTCCCTTATAAAACAAATGTGGGAAACCTGTTACTCTGTATATAAAAAACCAAATAAGAGACACACTGATGTACATTTTCCAAAGGATTGATAAGTAGGAGGTTTTGGTGGAAGTCTCAACAGAATCCTTTTCTAACAAGAGATCCAAATAAGAATAACCCTTTTCATGAATGAATTTGATGAAGGCTTGATGGATTGTAAACTAAAGAGGATAAGTGAATCAAAATGAGGCACTCAATTAGATAAGAACATGAAAGTATGGGTGCACAAGTAGATTTGAGAAACATGATATTCATTTAAGAGACAAACAACCTGTATGGTAATTCTTGGGTGATACTCAGCTCAAGCCTTCAGATGTATTCACAGGTAGTCCCAGAAGTGGGGTGTTCAAGTTCCTATAAAAGGAATAGGCCGAGAACAAGTATTTCTGGTATGGGGATGTTGGGAACTTTAGGCGCTCAAGTGTTATGGTTTTTGAACTCTAAAAAGACTGAAGTCCAATGAACCTCCCTTAAATCCTCTTCTCAAGGTGTTAAAGAACTACCACAAAAGTTTCGGAAGACTAGGGTGAAGTACAAGGGAGACCAAAGCCGCAAATGGAATTCTTGGAAATTCATCCATAAAAAATGGAGGCCCCAAGGGTTTATTTATAAGAAAATATGGGACCTTGGTTGAAAGGAATTTGGGTGAGCATGTAGGCTACGAGACATTTTGGATTTCTCAAGTAGGTTGTGTGCTGAAGCTCTTTTGGTCTAACTAAGGCAACCCAAAACTCATGCCTTTTCAAATTATGATTTTCATTATGTATTTCCCCCTTTTCTTTCTAAGGGGATTCCATTTTTCATTTTTTAAGATTTTTTTATGAAACAGAGTGTCAAAACACATCAATCATTCAAATCTCAACTAATGAGATGTGTGGATATGGATAGCTCTCAATAGATTAAGAACCTTTTCCTTATTGTTGTTTCAGATCTTCTCTATGAAATATGGTATGATAAAAATGCTCTTATTCATAAAAAATACTAATTTATCCATAATTTAGGCCAGATACAGAACCTCATTTCCATACATGAAGCTAATTAAATACAAAAAGGCTATTAAAACAACACGATGAATGATTTTAAAATACTACCACGTCTTTGTGTTGATGGGAACTTCTGCCAACCCCACCATACCATTGATGTTTTCTGGCTGGATCCATTCCATGTCGAGATTAATGTCAATGTGGATAGTGCATCCAAAAATAAATCTGATCCCTGTAGGATATGAAGCCATATTTAGGGGCCATCTTGGTCAGATCCTCATATGCTTTTATGGCAGTTGTGGCATTTCTTCTTCACTGGAGGCTGAGACGATGATTATGATTCATGCAGTTTCTTTTGTCAGGCAACATGGTTAGGGAAACATATGGATTGATAGTGACTCTACCACCATCATGAAAGAAATATTGAATGGTTTGGTACACCCTATGTGGCCGATAAACACTCATTGGATGGACTACACCAACTCTCTTCACTAACTTCATCATCACTCATATATATCATGAAGCCAACATGGTTGCTGATGGACTTTCCAACAATGGGTTTCAACCAAGATATCACTTGTCTTGAGGAACTTCCTATTGATTTACATCCACTTTATAATAAGGATTGTCATATGTTTCCATATTTTAGAGTTTTTTAAACTCTTTATTTTACAATTAGTGTTCCTTAGTCATCGGGACAAGGCACCATCTTCTTGAAAAAAATAAGTTGAGGAAGTGTGGACTACCACCACCTCAAAGTGATGTAATTCATTTACACACTACATGAAATTTACTAAGGATGGTTTTAGTAAAAATATATGATATATATGACATAATAATTATAATTTAGAGATATTATATACAAATATACATATATGAAATTTTCTTTAATTCTTTCAATGTGACAATAAAATAGAAAGAACATTCATGTGTACTATGGCCTAACATCTCCATGAACGATGTATTGCATTTCATTATTCTATATTATATAAATTATTATAATAAAAATTTACAGAATAAAAATTATATTTATATCATGGTTAACACTCTGTAAACACTGATATAAGTATAAGGACCAATGATTTCACAAATTAATACACATGCAAAGAACAAAGCAGATATTACCCGAAGTGTAAAATTAACATAAAATTGTCAACAAGAGGGTAGTATAAAGTCATACGAAAACCATATATGGTATTATATATAATATTATGTTTCTTTTATTGATTTATAATAAACTTATATTTATTATAAAGTAAATTTTTATTAGTATTATGAGAGTCAAGACACATGGTAAGGGAATATCAACTCACTTTTTATTTCTGTGAGAAACATGCTTTATTCACCACCCATTCCTTTTGTGTAGTGTGTATAATGCCCATGGATGATTTTTATTATAATTATAATTAAATTTATAGGTATTTACATATCCATTATATGATATTTATTTCATGGTATTTATGATTCAAAAGTTACCAAATTGATAAAGTAATTTTGTCTCTATTGGCCTTTATTGAGACACATTCAATGTTACGCACTTATATTCTTTCATGAGGTGTGTATAATGATATAGAAATGTCATATCATGAATAAAATTATAATAATGATATGTTAAGATTCATGTAATTTTATTCATTTTATTTTTTTGTGATCCAATGTTACCAAATTGGTAACGATTTATAGGTACAATCTCACCATCTATTGAGATGTTTTATGATTATGCTCACCTTAGTGAAATATTATAATCCATATCTCAAGAACTCTCATTATTTTTCATAACCTATGTTTAGTCATGATATATTCATGTAATGGTACCATTGTGTCAATCTTTGGTACATATGATGATAAAGAAATATTTTTTAAGATAGTCTGACTTTACCGCTCTCTTCGGTCGGAAATATGTGTTCCAACAAAACCAAGTTTTCTAAAAAGGATTCCGAAAATACTATAATATTCTCCTGTGATCATTGAATGAAATTTTAACCCATGTTTTAAATTTTTAAATAAAAGGGTTTTTAAAAAGGAATATTATTTTAATTTTCGAGTCAAGGAACTTTTCTACACTTTTTCTTTTGTAAGAGAACTATTCGGTATGTATAGATTTACCTATAATCATGACATTAATTCCCTTGAGTTTTAATTTACAATATTAAAAGGATATTTTTTTAAAAATAATTTTTTCCTCATATTCTAAAAATTCACTGTTTTAAAGTATTTTTCAATGAAAAAGGTTTTCAAATTTTGTTATAGTTTTACATATTATCACATCTTATTTTATATGTTTTCAAAGTATTTTCAAGGAAATGGTTTTAGAATATTTTACAAGATTTATTTTTAAATATTAATTGTATTTTAAAGAAATGGTTTTCAAATTGTTTTCAAGATTTCGTTATAAAATTTCAATGTATTTTAAAATAAATGTATTAAAATATTTTTTCAATATTTCATTAAAATTTTCCAAAGTGTTTTCAACGAAATGGTTTTTTAAAATGTTTTGAAGCTTATTTTATAATTTTTCAATGAAAATGGATTTTCAAAATTATTTCAAAGCTTCTATCTCAGTTTTAAAATTATTTTTAGAAAAAAATGTTTTTTAAAATGTATTATGTTTTAAAAATAATTTTTCAATGAATAAAGGATATTTTCATAAGGAATGATCTTAAATAATATCTAAATTCTTGTATCCATCTAAGATGAAATCCATTGATGTTAGTCAAACCTTTTTGGGAAATGATCTGAATGTTCCATTCATATTCTTTCTCTAAATGGATTATTTTTTAAGGATGGACATTTATGAAAACCTATTTCTCTTTTATGAGTTATATATTTATAAAACCTATTCCTCTTCTATGGGTAACATGATTATGAAACCCATTTCTATTAAAAGAGTTATACCATGATAACTATTTAAGAAAAATTCTTCATTTCATGAGTTATTCTATGATAAAATAAATATGAAGCCTGTATACTTTCCATAGTTTATGATACGATCAAATTTCTATGATAACTATTACATGGGTTATGATATGATCTCTTTTTATGGGAAATGATAGGATGTGAGTTTTATTATCTTATGGAAGATTTTTGTACAGTTTATTACATGATGAATGAGACTAATATCTTCCCCCAATGCATTAGGTAATGATGGATGAATCATGAGTTAAAATGTTACATGTAAAACTGATTACTTGTTTAGAATGTATGGATAAACCTGGTTTCATGTTGATAAGTTTATGTGTGAACATAATTACATATTTAAAATGTTATGAGTGAACCTTATGATGTGTTCATAAGGTTATACGTAAACCAGATTACATGTTCAAAATGTTATTCATGGACTTAGTAGCATACCCATATGTTTATAAATGAACCAAATTACCTGTTCATGATATCATGCGTAAACCTGATTATATATTCAAAATGTTATGCATGGACTCAGTTGCATGTCCATAAGTTTATGTGAGGACCTGATTTCATGTCCATAACTTAATGAGTGAACCTGTTTGTAGTTAAAAATGTTCATATTGTCATACACTGATGTGTATGTGATAATTTCATGTCTTAATAATATGTTATGTCTTTATAGAATATGTTCCTGATTATATTATGATTCATTTCTTACGAACTACTAATATTTATGCCCTGATTGATTTTTATGATCTTTGAAATGCAGGCTATGATAATCTCAAGATATAATCATCTTCTCATAACCTTATGTTCCTATTATGATTATGTATTACCTTTATTTACACTTACAAGGAATTCATGCTCACTCATTTCTTATTTTCACTTTACCTAAGTTATAAAGAAATATTTTTAAGTTAAATTACAAAGGGGAAGATCTTTGTGAGACACATTGAAGGTATTTCACTATGATAGAATATTTTTGTTCTAAGAATCCAAAGGGACTAAACTAATACTCTATTTGGGAGTCTATTTGTGTAGTATATTATGTATTCCTCAAATGTTATTTAATGTTAATGTATGAAAAATAAGGGTTGTTATAAGCCACACATTTTTCCGAGTGGCGGTTTAGTAGGAGAGCAACACTAGCGGTGTGACATTCTCTCTGGTGATGATATCAAATCATCTCGTATTATGAGGAATTTCATTTTTATATGGGATAAGTTTATTTGGCCACCCCATATATATATTATGATGAATCCATGTTTTTTTATGGTGTAAGGTCATTTGGTCATCCCATACTTATTGTTTTAGGCATCCCATTTTGATACGAGGTAAGGTTTTGTAGTCATCCCATTCTTATCATATGAAGAATATTAGATTGATATGGGGTAAGGGTTTTTTGTAATCCCATATTTCTCATATAATGAATTCTATTTTGATATGGTTTAAGGTTTTTTGTTCATCCCATACTTATCATTTGAGGCATCCCATTTTTAAATGGTTTAAGGCCACTATTTTACATTGTGTGCTGAGGATGTTGGGATTTATAGTTTAATGTAATGCATCTCAGACTATCCCTACTACTAGTTTAGGATCATAGAGATTGGAAAAAGAGGGTTATATACGGGTTTAAGGTCATATATCTTGGACCCAAGGGGTGGAAAGGGTGTCATAAGGATTATTTAATGGCATGAAAGCGTGTTAACCTAACGTGAATGGAGAAAAAAGGCCCCCTCTACCATTCAGAGCTCAAAAAACCATACCTCAGGTTTACATCATGTTATTGGGTAAAGAAGACCCTATAATGAAATGAGAAAGGGGGTTGGACACCTGACATGAGATATTGGAATCACTGTGTATCCCATGATAATGAGAATAAACCCACACTTAGTTTTGCAATATAGAATGGTAAAAGGCAGAGGCCAGTGGGGGTTTTCCTATCGACTGAGGATACTGAATCATTGAATATTATGATATGAGGAACTCAAATTTATATGGGGTAAGGTGACAGTTTAACATCATTTTTGGAGGAAATTGGTTTGGTTAATCTTGTATTTATCATACGAGGCATCCCAATTTCAAAAAAAAGTTAAGGATAGAGTTTAACATCTTGAACTGAGGATGCTGGTAGGACTTCTACATTGAGATGAAATTTTTTATTCCTCATGTTAGGTCATGAGGGAATCATCGACTACTAGTGGGTTATGGAACATTATTTGGGCTTACACCTGAGGAGGAGTCCCATGGGAATATTAATGTGATAACTTCATTGGTAAAGTGATATTTTTTGATGAATTGAAAGGTGGACCCAAAAACAGGGGGTCTTGGCATCCCTATGTATCCCATTAGAGTGGGATTCAAGCCACCCATTGTTTTTGAAAGAGGTTGGGGGATTGAATTTCCAATGCATTGGGGGATGGGAAAAATATGTGAATAAGGGGTAAGTGCATAAATTTTAAGGTCATTATTCTTGGATTAGGGATCCTAGATTAATGTCATAGATCTTGGATTTTGGGTAAGTACATAAAGTATTTCCAGGTGGTGTTAAAGAGTTATAACCCAATGTTAAAGGATACAAGGAGGTTCTTCACTATGTGATGCGATATCAGAGCTAGTTGGACATTTTTTAAGGTCGAAATGATTAGACCAGTGAATCCAAAATATAATTTAAATTCATGATTTTTGGGAAAAGGGAGAGGGTGTTTGTCTTAAGGGTACCCTCATGGACTGAAAATGTAAGAATCCTAAATAAAATGAGGGACTCCACTTCAATATACCACCTAAATACCTAAAAAATCACATTGTTTAAGGTAATAATTCTTCATCCATAAGTGGGGCCAAACAAACAAACATCGGTGATTTTTTGGCTAGGTATAGAAAAAGGGGTCTAGACATCACTATTTCTCCCATGGGAATGTGAATCAAACCTCATGTAGTTTTTTGAGGAGGTGCGGTAAGAGATAGGATATAGAAGTGGGGGAATCACTCTTTAACAAGGGTGTTGAGGAATCCCATAGTTTTTGTGGGGTATCGCATTCTTATGAAATAGGGTATGGGTATAGTTTAACATTGTTTATTGAAGAAATTTTTTCTTTTAGGTCTTATAACACATGTCATATAAGGCATCCTTTTTTTTCATTTCATAGGGTAAATCTGTATCTTAACATCTTACACTATGGATTTTGGGATTTTTAGTGTAATGTCATACAACTCAGACTATAGTTGTTACCAATTTTCGTTCATGGAACTTGGACATATGGTCTACAGAGAGTTTAATGTCACAATGGATGGACAATGACTACTTGTTTAAGGTCATAGGGTTTCGACCATTGTTGATACATTGTGAGGTTCTATATCTTCGGCTAATGCATAATTGTTTAGGGCCATAATTTCTTGACCGTAAATGTCTTCATGAAAAGTATGACTTGAGAAACATAACATTTGTGGGCTGTGAGATATCATCTTCACCAATGGAGATCAAAGAGTAAGATCCATTGGAATAGATATTATGGATAATGTATAGTATTTTCCATTTGGGATCCATATTTGGTAGATTTTTCTAGGTATCATCAGCATTCTAAGAGCCACTACCATGTCACCCTAGAGGAAGGAGTGGTGACGAACCTTCTTATTGAATTCTTTTTCTATCCTAATTTGGTGTCACTCCATTTCATGAAAGGCATAAATCATGTTTTCCTCTAGGGTCTCCTTCTCAGCTAGAGAGACTTCTTCCATTCATTGTAGAACCTAATAGTCATAAAAATTTATTTTGAATGATGAAAACTGAACTTTAATGGGTATGGAATCCTATTTTCTATACACTAGGGAGTATGTGGTTTCTTGGGTGAAATTTCAGGATATCCTATGATTGGTTAGATGGCATTGCGATTTCTTTTGTATACTAATTCTTTTGGTTCTCACCTACCATTTTCTACAAGATTTTAGAGAGGGTATTTCTGAACACCTCAATATCTTCATTTTATTGTATATAATAATGAGAATTATGGTTGAACCAGATTTTGAACATGGAATACAATTTATTTAGCTCATTATCCAGAAATATGGAATTGATGACTATGATAATTGCATGTGGAAATAAAAACTGATGGATGATATGGGCTCTCAAGAACTCAACCACAGACTAGTGTTTGACATATTTTAGGGAAAACACTTCTTACCAATTGGAAAAGAAGTCAGTTTTGGTCAAGATAAACCTTCTCTATTAAGTTTTCACTGGTTGGTATGGCCCCATAATGTTGAGTCCCTATAATGAAATGTGTGAAGAATATTTGGTGGTGTGGAGAAGCTTCAACGATCTATTCTAAAAGTTATAATGGATCTAAAACTTGTGAATTATATTGGAGAACTCGATGCCATCATGAAACCTAAAGGGCTAGAAGTAACCCAACTTTTGAATTTAGTGGGAGAGTTGCAATCCCTCTTTTTGGGTGCAATAGGATTTGGCATGGACCAATTTCATGGCCCAGGTAATCCATCTCATTGGATAAAAATCAGATAATTCCAACAAAACCATCTATGTAGAAGGGTTTTCTCTAGGTCAGGACAAATCGATAGGGTAAACTACACTACACACTGGCAAGTTCCCTCTTGCTTGGCCAGTTTGGTGGGAGAATTCCATGATGTAAAAAGTACACAAAAGGAGTTTTCTAATCAAGAGTTTACTCTACCTTTGGGTGATTTGAGGATACTGATAAGGAAGAACAATCATGTAACAGACATACCTTTTAGTTCTTATAATCTGAAGTGGATGGGGTGATGATCCTATGATGTTCCACCTTAATGACGAGCTTGTCCTGAATGGGTTCTGCAAGGGATAGAGCCAGAACTTCGAAGGCATCAGTTCACCCATTCTGTGACAGCGGAACACGGGTCACATCAAATTGAGAAGGGAACCAGGCCTTCAACTGATGGGTATGTTACAATAAGGGCATATGATATTTCTTTATAACTATGTGGCCACCCTTGATCTATTTTATGACATGTTCAGAGTCTTACTTCACATGTAAATGGAAGAAATCAATCTCATGGGTCAATTTGAGTCTATTAATGATGGCCTGATACTTCTCCTCATTATTAGTGCTGCCTTGTAATAATAGAAATGAGTAAAAAAATATGTCTTGTGATGGATTAAGGAAGATGATTCCCAGGCCTACCCTGATAGGATTGGGGTTGTTGAGCCTTTTCAGAGTTCTAGAAATCTATAAGGATAATTAAGAGATATGAGGGTAGGAACCATATGATTTCTGATGTTAACTATTCATATAATGAGCATTAGTTCCTGGGGTATCAACATTTCAAGTTATTATAGGAGTCCCTTCCACTAGATGAAAAATTATGTGAATCACTTTTCATTCCTTATTTACACTTAAAGATGAAGGAGATTATTTTCTTGTGCATGGTGGAGCTAAAGTGGTTGGGTAACTATTTTTAGAGCTTTTACATGATATTAATGGATTCTATGGATAGTTTGTTATACCAGATGAATTAAATCCCTTTTAGTGTCTAGAAAATACATCAGAGCTTGGGGGTCTCTGGTTGTTCTGGAGTCCTCAATATTGGGCCTAACCTTGTGGAAAAGAGTATTGGATACTCTAGAAGGTCCAACCTTCCATTAAATGTGTGGAATATATAATTACAAAACTCATAGGGGCTTAGACATTGTCCACCCATGACGGGCATGGAATTCATCAGGAGGTATTTCCACTCTTCGTGTTTCTAGGGCCTCAAGAAGAGCACTAATTGTAGCTATCATATCATATTGGTGAGGGTATCTCACCACCAATTATTTGAAAGTATCATCTACTTAAAGGAAAAAACAGACTAGGTCCTGGGGTGGATAATCATGCTGCTCATGTGGGGTAGGAGATTCATGCCTTGCTCGATTTCGATATCCCCATGGATTCTACCTTGATCGGATGTGTGTACCACCAAGTTTGAATTATGGTGTTTGATCAAGGAGTAATAGATTACCTAATAGAGGAGAGTAATACTCCCTTATAACATTTCCAAGGTTCGGGTGCCACTCAACTATGAGAGCAATGATAATCCATTTATATTCCTAAAGCCGGTAGATCAAGGAGGCTACCATGGTTTCCGAAAATTCTTTCAAATCAACCTCAAATGGTAAATAATGTTCGATATGTTCCTTGAATGTTTTAACATACCAATTTTTAGGTAGAAAAATCTCATTGAGGGGACTTTTGAGGCCCAGTACATATCATTGCTGATAAGTGAAGATGCCTACCGTGAGGTCTTCCTCGTACAGTTTTACACTTTAAGGATGTTTTTCCCCATCATGCCGTATGTCAGAGGCCCTATTCCTATAATCATTTTTTGGTTGGTGATGACCATATTTACAATGGTGGTATTCAAAGGGGAATATTCATTATGGATAGATAGGTTGGACTATTAGTATTATTTCAGTCACAGGATTGGTCAGAAATGGAGGGAGGAATACTACCCCCATCCATTGATATGTATCTATGAAGATTACACATCCATGACCCAGCAGAGTAGAGTGAGTCTATTAATGCGTGTTTTCTTGGGGCTATTTTAGTATCCATATAACTTAGGATGAAGAGATACTAGGAGCATTGTGATCTAAAAATTTTCTTACTACTAGTTGGAAATATTGATGTGCTTGTTCCTCCTTGGATAGGTCAATCACTGATCATGGCAGTGGTGAAATGTATTCCATATAATCTAATAGAAAAATTACTTAGTTTTTATTAAGGGAAATTAATATGTCAAAAATATTGATTTATAGGTGTCCATTACACAACTGATACCTAGTCGGCATCCAAAACCTCCCATAGGATCTCTTTCCTTCAGGAAGGGTCCTGTTCATGGTTGGACCAAGCCTCGATTTGGGTAGGCCAATGTATGGGTGGTGATACCATCTCAAAAATTGATTTTAGGTTATATACTTGAAGATGGGGTGACACATAGTTCAGATAGATTATATACACTAGGAAATCTCTTATAGGTATATATATCTTCAAGATCATGTCAATATAAAAGGGGTGTTCACCACTACATCATGTTCGTGGGAGACAATGTAGATTTTTTTATCAGAAAATTTCTCACCATCATCCGTGGGAATCAACTAAGACCTTAAAATCTCTCCAAAATCATGTATGGAGGTGGCGATGAGGGAAACTGGTGGTGATGGGGATGGTTTCATTGTGATTCCACGAAAGGAGGACATCACATCTTCCTCCTTTAGGTACTTTACAATGGATTTGGGGATATTTTGGATGTTATCTCTATGGATTGTAATCCAAAATTACATGGATTTTGTCATAAAATCTGGTAGATGGGGTGAATATTCCCCCATCGAGTCATCAATGACTTTCGAATTTTCTAGGTCAATGATGACATAATGCTTCCCAAGGTTCTGCCTTTAATGAAGTGGGAATTTCCCTTGTGAGGATTGTAAAGAGTAACTTTAGTTCCCCCTTGTGGGCTGAACCCGTATTGTGGTCATGTCCCCCATGGAGGGTGTTATTCCTCCCACACCATGTTAGTTATTTAGAGTAGGGAATATCTTCTTTATAGGGAGGAGCACTATATTGGTTAGTGGTGGTGTGGGGAGGACATATTATCTAATTGGTGACCACATGGGGAGGATCTTTAGGTTGTTTGAAAGTAGTATGGGGAGGAACTTCATATTGATTATTGGGAAAATGAGAGGGGACTTCATGCTGGTTGATGGTGGTGTATAAATGACCTCTACATTTATTGGTGGGAGAATGAGGATGACCTACAAGTTGGTTGAGGAATGTGATAGGAGTACCTCTTCATTTCACAGTAGGATCACATGGAAGACCTCTGTGAGGGTTATAGTGGTGTATGGAGGACCTCCATAATTGATTTTTGGGAGAACAAGTAGGACCTCCATGCTATTTTATGGTGGTTTATGGAGTACCTCCACATTAGTTGGTGGGAGGATGGGGAGGACCTCATTACTGGTTGATCAAAGTGAAGAGACGACCCCAAAAATGGTTTTCCTCATCATGGGGAATCCCATAATGGCTTAGGGTGGGTTTTTAAACTAACAGATTCAACTTAGCCTACCTAATAGGTTGTTGGGGTTTCAATTTGAGGTTGGGCATAGCGGATCTCCATCCCACTATTATAGGTGCATGGTGAGATAGGTCGATAGTGGAAAGGGCCAAGGGAGCTATAAAAGATACCCCTTGTTAGCCAATGCCCTAGTTCCTCCCCAAATGTTCACACCAGGTATTCTATTCTGAGGCTAGTATAGTAGGGATAAAGTCAATAAGTTCATTGACCAATGGTGTCGACCGATGATAGTGTCCATGAGGCTTGGTGGGATCCCTCCCAGGAAGCTCCCAAGAGGAGGTCAATTTAGGTGTGGCTTAAACATCCCCTACTACCTCGGAATAAGGGAATGGGTATCCAAGTTCTCTTGGGAGAGGCACTAAAAGTGGTTCTCCATTGTAATGTGGGGTCGTTCCCCCCTACGTAGACCTTGGGGATAGTAGTTTTGCAGAGGCGTTGGTGATTCAATGAACCGATGGGCCATATCCCTAGTGGGAATGCCCATTTCTTATTGGTAATGAAAAATGAGGGTGTCGATCACCATCCTAAGGATGAACATAGAGGGTGAGATGTGGAATGGTTTCTTAACAACTAATGGTACAGTGGAAGTCATGGTAGATTTATAATCATTCAAGATTTCCACATCATTTTTTTCCCTTCCCAGGCACCTGTTGTTGCTAGGTTTCCTATTTCTAGTAGCTTAGTCATATAATTCATGTTGATTTAAATATCAGTAAAAGTATAGTAAAAATGACTCCCAATTTCCCATGGTTTTCCATTCATCCTAAAGCCTAGAATTATTTCATACTAATAATGTCACAGATAGAGGATGTCTAACGTTATCTTCCCAAGTCATATGTCAGTTTCATGATGGGACCACCATTTTCATGGTGGGATGTGGCACTGAATATCTTTATCTAGTGACATAAAAATTGAATGGTTTTCCAATGATACTATTCCCTACTATTGAGGGGAAGAGTTTCATATTGGGTTTACCATTTCTATTTCAGATGATTTCATCTGGGAATCACTATCCTTTCTCTAAGAAAGGACACACTACTTTTTTTGTGGCCTCATATTATTACATTCTAAAGGTGGGAGACTTTCATCACTGTCATCGGTGATTTTTTCTTTTTGACCTTCATAGGTTTATGGGATGATTTTTCTTGCTTCCATGTATTCCTTCTTAGATATCATTTCCTAGTTTAGATCTCCCTCATAGTTTTAAGTCAAGTTCAGGGAACTTGTTCTTGGCACCATGTTGAGGTAGAAAATGGTTAATTATGATATTTTATCTTAGCCAGGAAGAAACCATTGTTCAAGGGAGATAATATCATTGGTAACATTGGAAATATATGTAAATTTGGTAGATTGGACTCATTTAATGTCTTCCTCTTTAGTGGACATCTCATGTGTGAGGCATATTAGGCGCTGATTATAAAGTTTCCCATGTAATTCCTGATTTATTTTACTCTAGAGGTGTTGGTATTCCATGTTTTTTTACCTAAATAATCCCATGATTTTTATAATGGGTAGGTATTATAGATCAGGGAATTAGTTTAACCTCTTGTGGAGAATAATGGGTCACACGTTGAACCTCTTATGGAGATGGAGCATGTCATTACTTTAATGTCTTTTGGGGATAGGTGGTGGAGTGTGTCCCCCCAGAGGAGGGGGGGTCACAATTTTATTGATGGAGTGTGTCCCCCAAAGGAAATAGGTATGAATCCACACTTTTATTGATGAAGTGTGTCCCCATAATGGGGATGATTTTAAACTAGAATGTGGGGGATTGTTCCACCCTCAAGGGGGCTGATTTTTCCCTTGGATGGAGGAGTGTGTCCCCCCAAGGGGTATGATTTCACACTAGGTTGATGGAGTATGTTCCCCCAATGAGGATGAATTCAAACTACAATTATATCGGGATTGAACATCATGAATGTTTCATATGTACCCTGTTTAAGAAACAATGATGAAAAATACGGTAATTTGATTCTAAAATTTAAGGTCATGTGATAAGAATGGTCCATGTTGTTTAACACCATGTTCTAAGGACACTAATGTCATAAATGGATCATCAATGTGGGATGCTGTGGGAATTATTTATATTATATTTATAGGATAATATTTTCGTCCCATGTAGAGAGAAGATAGTTTAGGGCTTATGCACAGAAGATGCCCAATGAAGGAGGATCATCCATTGGAGAGATGGTGTGGGGATTATGCACAAAAGAATCTCAATGAAAGATGATCATACCTTCAATATATAGTATATACGGTTTCATCCCATGATGATTGTACATGGGGAATCCTATTTTTATCACACAAGGTATGGTTATAGTTTAACATAATGTGATGAGGTTCTTGTTGTGTAGTTTAACATCATATGACATGGATGTGAAGTTTGGAAAATTTATGCCACATATCTCGGATGTTGAATGGGCTTACACATCAAAATGAAATTTGTTAAGTTGGTAGGAATATTTTTCATATGGAATCACTACAAAAAATGAAAAAAGTTTCCCTTAAATATTCCACCTTTAGGGATTATGTGTCCCCCACTCATGCGCCTCTGGGCAGGGCATGGAGTTGGTACAAATGTGAGAAACGAGCTCTAGCACAAGTACAAAACATGGATTCTGAGGTCATGTGGGCATGAAAAATTTGTATCTACACACAAATTATGGGTTCTAACAGTCATCCTCTCTTGAACACACCCAAAAACATTAATAGGGGTTGCACTAGGATCACTCTTATAACACCCCAAGCTTCCACGATACGTTTCCCTTTGAATAATGTAATAGCTTGCATTTTACGTATCTTTGTGATTCTAACACACCACAACCAATCAAACTTGCCGTTATGAATTGTAATACAAACTTTATAATTTTTTTTAAATTTTATCTATCAAAATGGACATCATTTTTGGATTCGGAGGATCAAAATTATCTTAGGGTGAATTTTTGGTATTTTTATGAAAACTTTCAATTTTTAATGATTATTGAAAAACAATGAGTTATATTTTAAAATCGAATTTTTATTTAAATAATTATTTATTTTATTTAAATTTATTTTATGTCAAAATAGATACATAATATGTATATACGTTCAATGTAATTCATTTTATTCAGTTTATAATAATTTTAGATATTTAAAAATTTTATTGAACTTTTTATCGTCTTTTATCCTCCTCCTTGGAGCATTTGAAAATTTACATAAAACATAATTATACCACTTCTGTGAGTTGAATTTCAAAAATTTGAGAGACACGGTTGGTATCAGTAAGTAAAATTTCATTCAATAAGATGAAAGTAGTTTTTGGTGAATAGTAACTTTTTACTTTTATTTACCACTGTTAAAAGTAAATAGGATAATTAAGGGTAAAAATGATATTATTATTACCCTGACACATGTCCTAATTCTATTTGATAAGTCTAATTAAACCATAAAATCTTATAATTTTTTTTATCATTTAGGTCCACTTGGATTAGATTAGTACACTTTTTATTATTTTATATAAAGAAGAGTTAAAAGAGTAAAAATCAAAGTTTAATAACTAAAAAATTTTTAATACAAGGTTATAAATAATAAATATAAAATTATAAATATTAATTAGAAATATTAAAATACTTCCTACATAATTCTATTTTATTTGTAATTTTTATACATTAAATAATTCAATTTATTTATGACACAATGATGATGCAGTAATTATCTAATTAAGGAAATATTAAAATAATTGATATTATAAATATCCAAATAAATGTAATTTGAGACTGTTTATAAATTAAAATATTTTTATATGTTAATATGACATGATAGGGTTGGTTATATGAATTTATTTCGATGTAATAATGCTGTTATAAATTTAGTAAAAACAAAATACCAAATAGTGTCGAAATTGACATAAAGAGTTTTTAAAACAAATATTATATTATTAATTGATATTATATTCCTAAAAATATAAGGATCGGCCAAAATACTTATATAATGATAGGTGTATCATTAATAAACCACTTGGGGTTCACTTGGAAGTATATAGTATTTTTATTAACCATATAATTAAAAATAAAAAGAGACATGGTAAATGTCAAACTATTTAACTAAGAGTTAAATCTAAAAGATAAGGTTAATATAGTGACTCAAACCGGTATAAACCCTATTGGTTGAGTGTTTTTCGACATATACCTAACTTATACTTTAAATAATTCATTTTTTAGCCATTATAAACGGGAAATTATTTTATTATAAAATAATATTTCTAGCTTTTCCTAAGGTGCCCCTCACCCCTTTAATAAAAGGGCACTTCTCCTTCTCTCTAATTCACACCATCAAATCCATTTATCTTGGAAAAAACATTTCCAAATACCCTCTAAATTTTCCTCCCTTAATCCTAGTGGCATTTATACTGTCATAAATCCAACCTAAGGAGCCCTTTTGATCAAATCAAAAGGAAGAACCTGAAGAAGAGGTAAATATTTCATCACCTCTTTCAGGTTTTTTTCTTCTTCCACTTATTCTTTCATTTTTGTTTCCACTATAAAATAATAACTCCAGTAGATTCTATATAATTTTATGGTATTATAAATATAGTACAACCATATTCATTATTCTATCTATCCATTTAATTACATGTCACCATACGTGTGTACGTACGACTTACCGTCCCGACGTCGTGGTGGAGTTTTTTATCCAAATAATTCATCATTTGGATGGGTATAATAGTGATCATAAATGATGTAAATACAAAATATAACATTATAATGATTCTTTTTATATGATATACCATCCAATTATATATTATTTTAATATCAAAATAATGATATTGTTTCTCGTGCGTATGTACGGATTACTGCCTCCACGAACGCGATGAGATTCATTCCCCATCATATCCATTCAAGAAAAAATTTCATTTTATGGTTAAAAATAATGTTAAAAGACATAATATAATTCTTAATATGAATATTATACATCCTATCCATAACAAACATTACTTACGTAACAAATAATATAAAAGAAAACAAATCAGTTAACATCCGAAACGATGATACTACTGAAATATCATTAACAAAGAAATATTAGAAGATCATATATGATATCATATTAATTTATTTTTTTCTTTTAAAATTTAATAATTATTATTTCACCATTATAATAGAGTTTAATCTACCCTTGACCAAGGAAAATTACAAAGTAAGGGGTTTCTTATCTTACTTTTAATTCTGTGAGATTTCCATTATTTGCCACTTCTTTATTGCATGTGGTGTATTTTGTGCTACAATTTGATATATATTATCATGTTTCTATTTATATTCGGGATATTATATTATTCATTTGGATTTTATTAAATGTTTTTCATATGAATCGATTGATTACAACAAAGTAAGGGTGTTTCATCTCACTTCTTATTTCCGTGAGATTCATGCTATATTGCCACTATTTCCTTTTGTGTGGTGTATATACTGTCCATGATTGTATTCCTTATGTAATATAAATTAATTTATGGGTATTTATATCTTAATTTTATGATACTCCTCTCATGGGGTGTATGTTTCATATGTTACTAAATCGGTAAGGGAATTTCAAATTTCAGTTTCCACTCATTGGGCTTTACGCATACTTTATTGATTATTTTACTCCATGATATTGTGTGGAATCACTATTTATTATTTGTGTAGTAATTTCCACTCCCCTTTCTGTGTATATACTTTTTATACACATCATCACTCGAATGATAAATTCTCAAGTCATCTATATGAACTTGATAAGAGAAATTTTAACTCAATCTCCATTTATTGAGTTAAACATCCAATTCATTGGTGTTATTTTTACAAGAATATGTGTGAATGTACTCTGATTTATTTACAATGATTATACAATATTATTGAGTTTATTTACATTTTTCACAGATAATTATGTCGTTGATTTTTCCTTAGCCTAAATATATGGTCTTTATAAGATATTTCATCTCAATTTACATTCCATTGAGACATCTTTGTTGTTATATGCCAATTAACTTTTATATGGTGTATATAATGTAATTTAACATATTATATCATGAATACCTTTATTCTCATGATATTATGATGTTTTGATTACCTAAATAATTTTTATTCATGTGTCTCTCTTTTGGTTAGGAACTCTAACTAAAATATCATTTTTAATGTTTTAAATATTTATTATTCAAAATAATTCTCATTAATGTCCATGTTTTAAAAATGGTTTTAAGGATTTATTTATATAGACAATAACGTTTTAAAATAAAAATTCCTTTTAAAAGTTTCAAAGTGGTATGGGACACTTTGATTCAATAGTCCATTTTAAATGGCTTCTTGATAAATATTGATACTTTTAAATGTTTTCAAGAAAACGGGGGATATTTCTCTCAAATAGTTTTGATGATTTTTTTCATCCTTGTCAATATACTTAATTATTCTCTATTGAGGTTGATCTATTATAATAAAATCTTTCATATTGTATTGAATGAGTTATTTTTGACTATGGATGTCCTATTTGAATACCATTCATGTTTTGTGGTTAAAATATTGACATATCATATGCTAATTTTAATACGAATGTTATGATTATGTTTCGACCTTTTCATTTGAGGAATGCATTGGACTTAGTAAGTGACGTGTGGATCCCGCTATAGCACCTCAATGCATCGGTAGGTCTCATGAGACAAACTTTTGTTTTGGCACAAGGCATTGACAAAATCATATTTGTAGTCTTGGCACAAGGCCTTGACTATGTTGTTATGATGTCCGACATTATGCATTCCATCATTATGAAAATAGTTGTTGATATTTCAGGTTGTTATTTGACAAGTAGAATACCCATGACTATGTTTTATTATGGAATTATTTTCTCATCTCATATTACTACCATAAAGTTCTCATGTTTATTATTCGTTAAGTAATGTGTTTTAAATTATTCAACATGCTTAATATTTGTAGTATTTCAACTGTATTTCTAACCCACACTGGGTGTTTGAGCTCACCCCTTTATTATGTTTCATTTCCCAGGATATGAAGGAGTTATTTATGAGTGACTTGAAAGTATAATCTTGGAGGCTTGGATGTTTCTATTGGAATAAACTAGTGTTGTTTTTCTTTTTAAATTATATATTTGAACTTATGTATGTATCTGGTTTCCAATACTACTAAACTGATCGGTCCTTTGGGACTTGATTCCTTGTAATCATGAAAATTTATTAAAATACTGCACCTGCCTCTGGGTAACTAGGGTTAGGGCGTTACAACTCTACCTTAGGTTGAGACATGTTGGGTTATACCTGAGGTCTTTCACACAAGTTATCTACCTCAAATTTTCCATGTATTCTAGTGTGGTGTGATTTCATTAAATAAGTGCTTTTTTGTAGGTGATAGAATCTGTTCATCTTCTGGTGATCCTCCTAAAGGTTTGGTGTGAGTTTCTGTTTATATTTGAAAGCATCAGTTGATGTTGAGGAAGTCCATCGTGTCCTGGAATAGGGTTTCAAACATATCAGTCCTTTACTGTAGGGGCCTATCTATGAAATATCTACAGTTATAAATCTACTTTATCAAAAAATGGGATGATTTGATAATTATTTTTTTAAAAACACTCATTTTTCTTGCATGTGCCTCTGCTACATGTTGGGCATGACTGTAAAAGAAGTGGGATCCAGTGTCACCATTGATTCACACCTTTTTGTTTGTGAAAATGAACTTCTTCTATCTATGTATCCTTTTTTGTGAGCTTGAAACTTGGCCATTATTTCATATTTGAGAGTAGATATGAAACTCATCATCACCTTTGGTATGAAATTTTTTTTCATGTAGAACAATTCATTGTGTGTAGTTTCTAAAACTTGTGAGGGACCCTCTACTCATCAATGAAATGTTTCGTCAGGATGGTTTCCTTGTTTAGTTCATCCAAAACTTTCCTTTTTTAGTGTAATAATTCTTTTTAGTGCAAAAAATTATAAGTAATCATAAACCATGAGTATTGGATACATTATCTTATATTGTTCTAAAAAAATCATTTAAAAAATAACAACTCTTATCATAAAATAAATATATGATGAATGAGGGGACCACAATAGGATATGATTAACACTGGGAGGGGGGGTAAGGTGAATTAGAGTTATGAAATTGTAAAATTTTTATTAAATTTTTTCCATTTACCTATTTGACCTATTTGAATATTGATTCTCTTATTGCATTTTCTTTATCGGATGAAATTATTTGAAGGAAAGTGAATATGGTGTATGATATTTTTATAAGATAAAATACTCTATAATAGTAGATATTCTTTAATTAGTATGGTGATTACCACAAAAAACATTCTCCACTATAATGAGATACTAGTTACGGTTCTATAAAAAGAATGTAATCCGTATCTAACTATGAGTCACTACACTTTAGAAGGGGGTGGAGATAATTCTCTTCTGTGGATTGCTGAAAATATCATCCAACTATGAATCTCCAAGCTGGTTCTTTATAAAGGTTCCATGAATAGTATAATCACCATGATGAGATAATAACCATAATGGTTTTGGATATATGATGGATCATTCACAATATTTTACATGACATGAATTCCATGAACGAAGAATTTTTTTGACTTGATATTGACATCAGAGAAACTGAGATCCTGGAGAGGATATTTTCATGTTAAATATTAATTAATTAATTTATGATGAAAGGAAAATATCACCTCATATTAGAATATTTCATTGATGTATATGTTGATCTTCCAAAAAACCATTTTATATTCTCTTCATTATTCTGTAAGGATCTAAGTGTAGAATCCCTATAGCGGTGATCCACATGTCCTCCTTTGTTCATCGAGTGATGCTGATTGATTTTTGAGTGCTAGTGTAGAGAATCAATCATCTTGTATTTTTCATATTGAATACTTTAAGATCCTTTAGTCTTGAATGATTTATTCTCATTATTATGAAGATGAGAGGATGAAATCAAGAGAGTATTCAATTGTGCATAATGATTCTAAATTATTGATCAACCCTACACAATAAACATCACCATCTATTTATGGAGCTATAGTTTAGGATAAAATATTTTTTATTGTTTATGAATGATTATATAATATTATAATTTTTAAGAAACTCTATTCCATATAATAATAATAATAGAAATATTTTTATAGTGTCTCCTAACACACACAATGATAAATATCATTTTATCGTCATGTAAATTAATATTTATCACTGAAAAAAATCTTGGCCCACTCAAACTCCTAGATTTTTATTCAATACCTAAATAAAATTTTTATCCACATAAATAAATATTTCATTCACAAAATAATGAACTCAATAAATAAAAAAATATCCTTTATCCAGTGAATAAAAATTTATTAAATATTGACTTTTTAAAATAAATTGTTTATTAATAAATAACTAATTATGTATTTTCTAGTGAATATTTGTGATCAATAAAACTTGAATACAATTATTCTTCAATCCTGAAAATAAGATTTATTACATTAATTAAATTAAAATTGAATTTAATTGTGATCAATGAAATCACTTGGTGTGTGACCATTTAGTATTCTTTTACATTTTAATTAGGTGGGGTTTTCTAAATTCCAAGATTACTTTGTAGCAATAGGCCAAAGAAGCCATGAAAAACAACTTAATGCCATAATGATGGAACCCACACACAAAAACTCATTGTGAAATAAAATAACATTGTCTCAATATCCCTTCAACCCAGTTGGACAACATTGTTATCAACCTATATGCTTGATACATCTTTCTCAGACTATCTGAAATAAACATCCGTACACCATTCCCATTAAATTTATATGACAGCTAAATTTCAATCAAAGGGATGAGATATCATCTTCCATAAGGATGAAAGAGAAAAATCCATCCTCAACTTATCCATTAATAACATGTTAGTTGAGATACACTGAAGGTACCCAAATTCTTGTTAACATATGGCTTGGTGGTTTTTCTAAATTAATCTAAGTGCATGTTCCATGACAAGAATTAATGAAAATCATAAAGTCTAAGGACCATTACATGCATTCATAGATAAGAATATATATTTATATCAAAACAATTGTAATTACTACAGGAAGTTCTGTTCTCATAATCTCCCATCATAGATATTCCCAAGTGACAAATCCATGAGAATAAGACTCATCCACAAATATTTCCTCACTTCTTACTGTCAATGTACAATGTTCCCTATTATAGTATATTATTCAAATACACAACTATATTTAAGAGATATATTTATAACATATCAAAGAAACTATAATAGTAGAGAACATGTATGAACTTATCAATGTTAAATACTCTCTAGGACATTATCACATCAATTTTAAGTAGAATAACATTCAATATGTGATATGATATTTAAATTATTATTCAATTCTTTTAAATATAAATGTAATCCCAAGTATAATGTAATTGTTTCTAGGGAACCAACATCAATAAAATCTCACTTGTACTAGAGCCAACCACTAATGGTCTGTTAGTCCACACTTGTAAAATATTATTTTTCTAATTATGTGTAACACCCCATGCTTCCACAAAACGTTTCCCTTTGAATAATGCAGTTCATAGCGTTGTTCCCAACTTAGAGTTTCAACACACCACAACCAATCAAACTTGCCGTTACGAATAGTAATACCCACTTTTTTTAATTTTTAAAATTTTATTTTTCAAAATGGACTTCATTTTTGGACTCAGAATATCAAAATTAGTTTATGGTGAATTTTTTGTATTTTTCAGAAATTTGTCAATTTTTGACGAATAGTGAAAAACACTGCATTATTATTTAAAACATACTTTTTATTTTAATAATTAGATTTTTTATATTACTTTATTTTAGGTAAAAATAAATACATAATACCTCTATATGTTCAACATAATTCATTGGATTCATTTGATAATAATTTTTGATATATAAAATTTTATTGAATTTTTTATCTTCTTTTACCCAGCTTCTAAGAGCATTTTTAAATTTGCATAAAACATAATTTTAAAACATCTGTGACTTGAATTTAAAAAATTAAGATACATGGTTGACATTATTAAGTAAAATTTTGTTCAATAAGACGAAAATAATTGTGCTGAATAATAAATTTTGACTTTTATTTACCATGGTTAAATTTAAATAGGGTTATTAAGGGTAAAAACCTTATCATAATTACCCTAACACTTGTCCTAATTCTATTGGGTAAGTGTAATTCGAGAAAAAAAACTTTAGGAATAAAATATGATCCCATTTGGTCCACTTGGATTAGATTAGGACATTTATTATTATTTTATTTAAAGAAGAGTTAAAAGTGTGAAATTCAATGTTTAATAACTAATCCATTTTTAATATAGGTTTATACATCAAATAAATTTGACTATAAATATTATTTTGAAATATAAAATAATTTCTTACATAATAATAATATATTTATAATTTTTAAACATTAAATAATTAAATTTATTTATGACACAATGATGATATAGTAATTACCTTAATAATGAAATATTAAAATAATGGATATTATAAATATCCACATAAATGTAAATTGAGTATTATGATGAATTACACTAATTTTATAAATTAATATTGATTTTTAGGGTTTATTAAATAATTTTTTTCGAAGTGATAAAGTTTTTATTGCTTTCACAAAAATCAAATACTAATTATTGTCAAAATTGACATAATTGAGTTTTTAAAACAAATACTATATTATTAATTTATATAATATTCCTAAAAATCTAAGGCTCGACAAAAGGACTTATATAAGGTTATATATATTAATAATGAACCACTAGGGGTTCTACTGTCTTGTTATAGTAATTTTATCAACCATATAATATAAAAATACAAAGAGACATGGTAAGTGTCAAATTATTTACCTAAGAGTTTAATCTAAAAGATAAGATCAATATGGTGACCTAAAACTGTCTAAAACCTATTTGTTGAGAGGTTTTCGATTCATACCCACCTTAGCCTCTAAATAAATCATTTTTGAGCCATTTTAAAATGAAAATTATTTTATTATAAAATAATATTTTAAGATTTTCCTAAAGTGCCCATCACCTCCCTTATAAAAGGGTACTTCCCCTTATCTTAATGTCACACCTCCAAGGCCATTTGGCTCAGCCTAAACCTACCCCAATATCTTCTTAAATATCCTCCCTTCATCCTAGATTCCTTACACTGATCATAAAGTCAACCAAAGGATCCCTTTTGATCATCTCAAAAGGAAACACCTGAAGAAGAGGTAATAATTTCACCACCATCTTTCAAGTTCTTTTCTTCTTACACTTCCTCTTTCTTTGTTGTTTACATACCAAAATAAAAAATCCAGTACCTTCTACATACTGTGATGTTATCATAAATATGGTACAACCATATTAATTATTCAATCCATCCTATAAATGAAAATGTTACCATACGTGTGTACGTATGGCTTACCGTCTCTACGCCGTGGTGTAGTTTGTTATTCAAACACTTCATTATTTTGATGGGTAAAATAATGAGTATAATTATTTTAAATAATAAAAATAACATGTTAGTGATTCTTTATATATGATATACCATCTAATTACATATTATTTCACCATAAATATAATGATATTGTCGTTCGTGTGTACATACAGATTATTGTCTCCACGAAGGCAATGAGATTCATTCCTCGTCATAATATTTCAAGAATAATTTTCATTTTATGATTAAAAATAATGTTTAATAACATTATATAATTCGGGATATGAATCAAATAAATCCTATCCATAACAAACATACATACGTAACCAATCATATTAAGGAAAACAAATCAGTTAACACCCAAAACAATGATTCTACTGAAATATTATTAACAAAGAAATATTAAAGGATCATAAATGATAATATATTTATGTATGTATATAGTTCTTTTATAATTTAATAAAAATTATTTAACTACTATACAGGAGTCTAACGTACCCTTAACTAAGGAAATGTAAAATTTAATGCTTAATTCTTCAATCTCTTCATTATATGAGGTTGTTAATATGTAAGTATCTACTAGGACCTCTTTATCATCCACATCCGCGTTTTCATAAAAATTTAATTCAAAACATTTTTACTATTTACCAGGCTATGGGTTAAAGTCATTTATACCATTATTTGACTATATATGTTTGGAAATGAATCTTTTTTTTCCAAATAAGGTACTTTATGACTTGTTCAACAAAATTAAGATAAGAATGTCTTTTTTAACTTATATGGGGGGTTCATCTATTTTCTATCATTATAGCATCATTTTTTCATACAGAACAAGCTTATAAAGAATATTTTCAAAATAAATGTTTTCTTTTTTAATTATGTGACTTTTAAATGATTTCAATATATAATGAGGTATTTAATACAAATAGTTTTCATTTCATCTATGTCAACATCCTTTGATGGATTTTAAACATATTTGATGCTGAATATTATGATACAAATCTTCCATATTGTATTAAAGGTTTTGTGATATTTTTGACTATGGATGTGATATTATTATACCATTAATTATTTATGGTAAAAGTATTAATATTTTGTATGACAGTTTTAATATGAATGTTTATGTTTTTTTTAAAAAAAATCATATGAGGAATGCATTGGAATTAGTAAGTGATGGGTGGAGCATTCTATAACTCCTCGATGAATCGGTAGGTATCATGAGAAAACTGGTGTCTTTGCAAAAGGCCTTGAAAAAATCTTATTTGTATTATTCGAACAAGGCCTTGACTATGTGGTTATGAAGTCTCGAATTATGCATTCCATCATTATGAAATTGGATATTGATGTTACATGTGATTATTTGAAGAGTATAATATCCATGTGAATAAGTAAATGGAATTATTTGATTTATATTTTCCATATTATGATGAAGTTTAAGTTTAAATGGATTCTGTTTTTGATATATTCATTGGCTTAAATGTTTATACTTATTTATGATAGTTTCTGCTATATTGTTATCCTTACCGAGCATCTGAGTTGACCCATTTATATGTTTTATTTTTTCTAGGATGTGAAGAAGTATATTATGACTAACTTGCAGGTATAGTCTAAGGGATATGAATTTAGTCAATGGAGACAATTTTGTTTTTGTTTTTCATTTTATAATGTAATGTAAAACTTATGAATGTATCTAGTACTTCCAAGGCTACTAAACTGATTAGTATTTCAGGATTTGATCAGTTGTGATCTTGACAAAGTTATGTAATAATGCATTAACTCTGGGTAACTAGGTCGGGGTGTTACATTATGGATACAACATCTAGGTTGGCCATGTTTCCATGGATAGTGTTTGTAAAAAAAATTTCTATACAGAGAATCTATTTATAGATACAATAATATCATGTGAAAATATGTCACGTTGTGATATAATTGAGTATCAACCTTATGTTTCAATGTCAAAGTGTTGACATCATGAATTTTGGACCGATGGATATTCAATGATTTTAAGGGAGTTTGGTTTTTGTTTGTTTTCAATCCACATTGGTTTAATCAAGGAGTTTTAAAGAGAAGGGATATTACAGTACATGATTATAATAATGTCGAATATTGTGTTGTTTTCTAGTGTTTTTGAAATTTTTGGACCTCAAAAATTGGGAGTTTCATTTTTTGGAATAAGAATGTTATTATATAGTACATATCTCACAGAACATGAATCATATTTCATAGATGAAAAAGGGATTATGCGGAACGGTGATAGAAATTAGAGAAGGAAGGGATTTCCGAATTACCAGTGCTATGTGGACCGCAATGCATGGTATGTGGGATGCATAAGAAAAAAGGTTCGTGAGAGGCCTTTAGTTTCAGGAGGAAAAAAGTTCATGAAAGGCTATCATTTTTATCTTAGAAATAGTGGTTCGTTTGTAGATGGTATTGTCTTTCATGATGAAATAAAGGTCATACGTAGACCATGGAGGGAGAAACAGTTTTTGGAAGGAGAAAAATACGTGGTAAAGGGTGTACCACATTGAAATTTTGGGGAAACTAGATTAGAAAGTTTTTTTGGATCTATTTTCCTATATACGGACCACTAATCCCATATTTAGAGAGAAATAATCCTATTAGAAAATATATTGTCTCTAGGAAGAATTTTGTGATGCTCAAAGTTGTTCATGGGAAGAAGTATCTATGAAGGAAGAGGTTTATGAGGGAGGAATATAAGGACCAGACATTAAACATTACTTATTATTGAATTAAATAAATAATTCACATAGAGGATCTTTTCAGGATTAGAGTTCTAGAGAATTAGACCATAACTATTACATGTCATAAGATTACACAGTAGACACTTCTATAAAGATTCCTTTTTTTTCAAAACATGAACTCCAAAAAAGACGTTTCTAGTTCCATGTTTAAGAAAGCATGACTTTTCCTTTATCCCATCCTTGACCCTATTCCACATTATGTCCTATGAAAAACATTTCAAAAAAAACTTGGGGTGAGCATAAAAATCTTAGTAAGGGATACAAAAAAAGGATAACTATTAGTTTTATTCAAAACAACAAGTAAATCATGAATACTTTATCAAAGTAATACTTTTCACCTTTATGAAGCAGAAAATACTCTTCATTGAATAAAAGATCATTAATTACCCTTTTTTAACAAAAAGATTACCATAATACCCATATAAAGTACACATAACATATAAAGGTAACATGGGACATAAACATACTTAAATGGAATAACCATACGGTCGACTTCCACACATATCACTTAATGGAATAGCCATACGGCCTACTTCCATACCCAATGCATTGGAGGTTATAATGTAACCATCCATCCTGGTATTCACGGCACCACCCGTCATATGGTTTATCATGTAACCACCCGTCAAATGTCCAAGTACCATTATAAAATCATAAGACATAAAACAAATATAATGGAAAGAAAACATTTCCACACCTTCATCACAATATATCACTAAAATATATTGACATAACAAATCCATTATAAAAAACCATTTTCAATACCAAAATACATAAAAGAGTATATGGTATTTATTTCATTTTAAAAACATTACGGCTTGTTGAGGAATCCGATTACCAAATAATACTCACAGTGGTGGAAAAGGTCGTTGTCACCGTGTACGTTAAAAGAAACATTAATTTTTTTCATTTTGTAAAATGATTCATAGAAAAATATTCCTTTTGTATAAAACTAAAATTAAAAGGGGATTATACACCGTGTAAAAGAAAGTCTTGTATTATAACAATATATGCCTCAATGAATGGAGATTGAGACGAAGTCCCTTACAAAGACAGTATCCTTGGATTAAGGATAAATCAATTACATAATTATGTGTGACAAACGAATACACCAAATATAAGTGTATATTATGTGTAAAACAATCAGAGGCCATTCAAACATATTCATATAATGACATATTCAAGGAGAAAAAGTTTATCCCAAAGAATCAAAATTGGGTTAAGAAGTTCCCTTGCAAAAAAATTGACAGCCTAACGACGTCACCTAAAAATTCAGAAAATGAGTTGATGAGAGATAAAAAGGGTATCTCATCACTTGGACATAAAATTTACATCAATAAGGATATATAAGAACATATCCCAATATTACAATATGTAAATTAAAAGACCCAAAAAAAGAAGTCTTATAAAAAGAGGAGGGTGAAAGGTTCCCTTACCGACTTGGGTATCTTTCGAAACACACACCCCATGAAAGAAGGACAATACAACATTGATGTTAATACTCATAAACGAAATAATATTACACAAAGAGTAGAATAATGGGAAGTACATATACCACTCAAATGAAATGTTAGAAAATGTAGCATAAATCTCATAGGAATAAAAGTGAGATTAAAAATCCCTTACGAAAACTCGGCAGCCTAACAGTGCCACTTAAAACTTCCAAAAATGGATTGATGAGATCAAATAGGGTCTCTCATCTTATTAACATAAAATTTACAGAAATAGGAATATAAAATAACATCCCACAACATAAAAAAGAGGAGCTTAAAATAAGTGACATAAAGTAGAGTACTTAAAAAGAATGAGAGAGGTTGGATCTCTTACGAAAATTTGGCACCCTAACGGTGTCACTCAAAACTTCCAAAATGGATTGATGAGAGAAAATAGGGTCTCTCATCATATGAACATAAAAATGTACAATAATATTAATATAAAATAACATCCCAATAATAAGAAATATGATCTTAAAATTAATGACATAAAAGAGTGTACTTAAAAAGAAAGAGTGGGGTAGGATCCCTTACGAAAATTCGGCAGCCTAACAGCGCCACTCAAAACATCCAAAATGGATTGATGAGAAAAAATAGGGTATATCATCATATTAACATAAGAAATTACAGTAAGAGTAATATAAAATAACATCCCCCAACATAATAATGATGATCTTAAAAGGAATGACATAAAAGAGAGTACTTAAAAAGAAAGAGAGAGGTAGGATTTCTTACGAAAATTTGGCAGCCAAATGGCGCCACTCAAAACTTCCAAAATGGACTGATGAGAGAAAATAAGGTCTCTCATGATATGAAAATAAAAAGTTACAGAATGAGTAATATAAATTAACATCCCAATCATAAGAATGATGAGCTTAAAAGGAATGACATAAAAGAGTGTACGTAAAAAGAAAGAGAGGTGTAGGATCCCTTACCTCAAGTCCGACTTGTCGTGTTTGTTTCCTTATATTCCTGAATAATAATCTTTGGTCAATTTATAATTTCTTAAGGACCTCCTTTAAAGAATATTATTCAGTTAATATCACAAATTATAATGTTATTATAATTGTTTAATAATGTTAGTTCATATCAGACATTTTTGCCGATGTTTGGAACATGAGAAACAATGAACTTGTTTGAAAATGATTGCCCATGTGGTTATAAGTAAATCATTTACAGAATAGTATTAAAGATTAAAATATCATATATATCCATTAAATATTCATTTTATACTATTCCTTAACATTTGGAGATAAAAAATGAAAAGAACTGTTCATGGAGATGGTAGGCCGTACGTACACATGAACACTACTTTCATTTTTTGTCATATTAATGGAATTAAAAATAAATGAGAAATATATATTATAATTCCAGTATAATATATATTTTATATAGGTCACATATTTTCATTAATTTCATTCTTTATAAATTCAATGTATTTCATGAACGAGTCACATCACTTGAGGGGGCGGTAGTCCACACTTCCTCATATGAAATTATCACATTTGCACAACATGCCAAGAATAAAAGTATGTTTTAAATATAAAATACAGAAGCATATAGTAAAACTAAATACCATATATATCATATATAAAATACAGTGACATCATAATTTCCACCTTTTATGGTGTTAAAAGAATATTGAACAATCATCATTTCGTGAGGCAGAAAATCACCAACCACATAAACAGTATGTTCTTTAACAATTAGACGAAGGTGTGTGTAGCTGTAGCTCTAATCCTTCTCATAAAAACAACCTAGTATATTGAAGATACTGTTTTTGTTACAAAAGAATTGAATAAAAAGAGTTTAGGGGGTTGGAGAAGAAAAATAAAACATAAGAACACAAGAGAAGACACTACTTTTAAATCGGGTAACTCTTTTTTATTTGAGCTCAAAGGCTTCCTTGGAATGACATCTGCCCACAGTGAGGCTTCTATGAGTAATATAGGTATTTGGAGAGTCAAAATTGGCATGGGTTGGCCGAGAAAAAGTCTTGATAGGTGTGTGTAAGGTGGTAGAGGTGAGGGCCTTCTATAAGGGGAGAGGAGGGGCGCTCTTGGAAAGTCTTGAAAAGGAACATTATAATAAAATTCGTTTCAAATTATAAAGGTACCACAATTATATATTTCTAGGATAAGGTGATAATAGTTCGAAATCTTCACATAAAATAGGTTTTTGACAAGTGTAGGTCTTAGATTTTACATTATCTTTGCATTTTATTTAAATCGTTAAATAATGAGGTAATCATTGCATCATCATGGTGTCATAAATAATATAATTTATTTAATGTCTAATAATTATAAAAAAATATCATAATGTAGGAAATCTTTTCAGATTTCTAATTAATATTTATAGTAAAAAATATGACTTGTATAAACCCATGTAAAAATTGTTTTAGTAAAACAACACATGTTTGGGACATTTTAATTTTAACTTTAAATAAAAAGTTATTAATGTCATTTCCTACCAAAGTGGCTCCATGGGGTCCCCAAGTTGACCCAAGGATTGTCTTGGTCAGCCATGACACATAAAATAAGGGTAGTACATGTGTCAAAGTCATTTCATATTATTAAAATGTAATTTTTACCTTAAATTACACTAATTAACTCTAATCATGATTAAAAACATAAAAGTTACTATTTAATAAAAAATTATTTTAATCCCATTGAACAAAATTTTACTTCCTAATGAAAACCATGTATGTAGTATTTTTTTAAATTCAAAACACAGAGGTGGTAAAATTTCATTCAAACGAAAAATCAGTTTGTTTAAGTACCACTTAGTGGTTTCACTATTCATCAAAAATTGAAGTTTTTCAGAAAAATACAAAAAAATCACCCTAAGCTATATTTGATATTCCGAATCAAAAAATGATTTCTATTTTACAAAATTCAAAACATATAAGTTATATTAATTAATTTAATAATTAACTCCCATTGTCAGAACAAATAGCATGTATTTATGAAACAATATATATCAAAAGATTGACATTAGTTTAAGTCCAATTTCAAAGTGAAATTAATTAAAATGAACAATATTGGATTAAATGGTTAAAATATATTCTAATTTCACTTTAAAACCAATTAAAAATATAATCTAATAATATAAATAATTTATATTAAAAAGAGGTTTTGAATTAAAATACAACATTTTTCAATATTCATTAAAAACGAACTTTATCAGAAAAATACCAAAAATTTACACAAAGTAAATTTTGATGTCCCGATTCTAAAGAAGAATTTAATTTTGTCAAATATTACACATAAAATTGTCAAAAAGTGGATTCAAAAGAGGTTCTCCATCAAAAGGTGGTTAATCGACCTTTAAAAGAATATTAGAATGTTTACGATTAAAATTGGATTCATTCGCATTTTTAATCCTCTAACATTTGTTGTAAAATGTAAAAATATTTGAAAAACATATATAATCATTTTTAGTTAGTTCTATTCATTCTTGTCATTACAACGGCTAGGTGTTAACTACCATTTAAAATAAAATTATTTTATTATTTGAGTGTAACGTAAGATTTCAAAGGAACTCGTTGTTGTGTATTGGGTAAGCCATCGAGCATAGCATTGCCTTTAAATTAATATTAACATTTTATTCACAAATAGGGATAAATATAAAAATGTCATATTCTTTATTTACCTGGGGTGTTACATCCTTCCCCCCTTTTGGGAATTGCATCCTCGAAATTTTAAAATTGGGCTCAGAAACATCATTGATTGTCCCACATCAAAACAAGAGTCGGTAAAACAATAACATTAAAAGAAAGAAATATAAGTACAGAGGTCACCCGAGTTAACCCATACTAGGATTCCATGTAGGAAAACATGGATATGTAAGAAAAAGAAATGGGTCATGTTCTGAGGGAGAGTGATAGAAAACATGTTTATGAGAAAGTTAAGCACAAGAAAATCACACAGTTGTGGTGGGTTAAACGGTACTATATTCCCTAGTAGGAAAAGTTAATAGACAAATTTTTTGTTTTGAGTTACTTTTCATTGAGGAATTTATTTTTGATTTTAAGGAAACATACTTACTTATCATGTTGACTTTCAACTGTTACTAGATTTCTTACACAAACTCATACATTCTCCAAAAGACGAGTATTTAGGAAGACTTGTTCGCATTAAGAGTACTATAATCAAATTCTTGAGAATCACCTAATCCAAAAAAGAGAACTATATATTTCACATGTCTATAGACCCTTACCAAAACCAAAATTGTTAGAACAAGATCAGATAATCCAGAAAAGGATATCCCTTTATAAAAAGAAAATCTATTCTAAATCTCCAACATTTTTCCAACAAAACCCAAAGTTCAACGAGGACCATTTGATAAACAATTTGTCCATAAAATTCTTCAAAGTAAACCAAATTAAGATTGAAACCCAAATATTTGAAGGATTTAGTCACATAGTCTTCCAAGGTACAAATTAACACTTATCTCCAAATAACATCAGTTGCTCTAAAAGTCTCATATTGAAAAGTAATTAACCTAATCACATATCCTCCATGATAGGTTAATAATTTCAATAGATAACCCAAAATCAACTTACTATTAATTCATAAAATCATATAACTAAAAATAATAAGTCATACTAACCAGGGACCTCACGTAGTCCAGTGGTAGGCGATAAATACCAGTCGCACATTGGTTGTAGGTTCGATTCCCGCAGCTTTGTCCGACGCCACGGGTTGTCACACGGTCTGTGAGTTGTCATTTTTATAAAACTCCAAAAATATCCCTATCATGTTTTAACCTTCCTTATAGCTCTCATTTTCATCCAAATTTATTATGATCTCAACATCTTAATTCTTGAAGTCTTATTTCACCACCATTAAATAAAACGTTTCCGAAAATGAATAACAGCATACCTTGATCATGGCGTCCACTCGGTTTCATAATTATCTTGTCCATGTAGGTAGAAGTCCCATGCATTACAAAAATGATTTAGATATCCTTCAAAATTATTTTCTTTCTCCATCCAAATACACCTTGTACAACATGTGTCACATTGGTGTTCCTAGAAAAACAGTTTTGGTTAATAATCATGTATGATATATAATTCCAAAACATCTGATAAAACATGATTTCTATAAAATAATCAGACAGAATTTGAGTTGAAACTTTCTATTACTGATCCTTTTAAAATACCATAAATATATGCTGAGAGACTATATTTTAAAATCAAATATAAATAGGTTGCGCAAGGGTCTCCTTCCTCAGCACCATTCTTAAAATCATAATATTCTTCAAATTCTTGTGATAAGGTAAAATATTTGAAAATACCTTGATAATATTTACCTTTCTTGAAAATATGAGAATATTGTGAAAATAATATTTGCCTAAATACAACCGATGATCCACGATGATAACGAGGTATAGTGTAGGTGTTTTATATCTCAAACAACTTCTTTCAAGTGAGTTGTATGCTAGAAAAAGTTTCATAATCATCCGAACATGACTTTGTAATAATTATTGCAAGCATGTCATCAGGAAGAGATAGGAATGTCATTTGAGATCCTCCTACTTCCATTCGCAACTGACTTTACTTGACCTGAAAAAAAATTATAAAACAAGAATTTAACTAAAATAATAGATATAGGGACTAACCATGTGTCTAACAAAAACTCCTAATCCCTAATGTTGTCTAAACCGGCCTCTGATACCAACTATAAGGACCCGGCCTTAAACATTACTTATTATTTAATTAAATCAATAATTCCGATAGAGGATCCTTTCAGGTTTAGAGTTTTAGAGAATTAGACCATAACTATTACATCTCAAAAGATTACACAGTAGACACTTCTACAAAGTTTCCCTTTTTTTCAAAACATGAAATCCAAAAAAAAAGTCATTTCTAGTTCCATGTTTAAGAAAGCATGACTTTTCCTTGATCCCATCCTTGACCCTATTCCACATTATGTCCTGTGAAAAACATTTTAAAAAAACGTGGGGTGAGCATAAAAATCCCAGTAAGGGATACACAAAGAAGGATAACTGTTAGTTTTATTCAAAACAACAAGTAAACCATGAATACTTTATCAAAGTAATACTTTTAACCTTTATGAAGAATAAAATAACCTTCATTGAATAAAATATCATTACTTACCCTTTTATAACCAAAATATTACAATAACACCCATATAAAGCACACATAACATATAAAGGTATCTTGGGACATAAACATTCTTAAATGAAATAACCATACGGTCGACTTCTACACATATCACTTAATTTAATAGCTATATGGACGACTTCCATACCCAATGCATTAGAGGTTATAACATAACCACCCATATTGGTATTCACAGCACCACCCATTATATGGTTTACCACGTAACCACCCGTCAAATGTCCAAGTACCATTATAAAATCATAAGACATAAAATAAATATAATGGAAAGAAAACATTTCCACATTTTGATCACAATATATCACAAAAATATATTTCCATAACAAATCCATTATAAAAAACCATTTTCAATAACAAAATAAATAAAAGAGTATATGGTATTTATTTCATTTTAAAAACATTACGGCTAGTTGAGGAAGCCAAAGACCAAATAATACTCGTGGCGGCGGAAAAGGTCGTTTTCACTGCGTACGTTAAAAGAAACATTCCTTTTTTCGTTTTGTAAAACGCTTCATAGAAAAAGATTCGTTTTTTATAAAATTAAAAGTCAAGGGGTTTATACACCATATAAAATAAATTATTGTATTATAACAATATATGCCTCAATGAAAGGATATTGAGAAGAAGTCCCTTACAAAAACGGTATCCTTGGATTAAGGATAAATCAATTACATAATTATGTGTGACAAACGAATACACCAAATATAATTGGATATTAAATGTAAAACAATCAGAGGTCATTCACACATATTCATAGAATGACATATTCAAGGAGTAAAATATTATCCCGAATAATCAAAATTGGGTTAAGAAGTTCCCTTGCAAAAACTTTGACAGCCTAACAGCATCACTTCAAAATTCAGAAAATGAGTTGATGAGAGATAAAAAGGGTATCTCATCAATTCGACATAAAATTTCCATCAATAAGGATATAGAAGAACATATCCCAACATTACAATATGTAAATTAAAAGACCCAACAATATAAGTCTTTTAAAAAGAGGAGGGTGAAAGGTTCTCTTACTGACTTGGGTATCTTTCGAAACATACACCCCATGAAAGAAGGACAATACAACATTGATATAAATACTCATAAATGAAAGTATATTACACAGAGAGTATAATAATGGTAAGTACAAATACCACTCAAAGGAAATGGTGGCATATGTAGCATAAATCTCATGGGAATAAAAGTGAGATGAAAAATCCCTTACGAAAACTCGGTAGCCTAACGACGCCACTTAAAACTTCCAAAAAAGGATTGATGAGATCAAATAGGGTCTCTCATAATATTAACATAAAATTTACAGAAATAGTAATATAAAACAGCATCCCCCAACATAACAAAGAGGAGCTTAAAATAAGTTACATAAAGGAGAGTTATTAAAAAGAAAGAGAGAGGTTGGATATTTTACGAAAATTTGGCAGCCTAACAACGCCACTCAAAACTTACAAAATGGATTGATGAGAGAAAATAGGCTCTCTCATCATATGAACATAAAAAAGTACAGTATGATTGATATAAAATAAAATCCCAATCATAAGAAATACTATCTTAAAATGAATGACATAAAAGAGTGTACTTAAAAAGAATGAGAGGGGTAGGATCTCTTACGAAAATTTGGCAGCCTAACGGCGCCACTCAAAACATCCAAAATGGATTGATGAGAAAAAATAGGGTCTCTCATCATATGAACATAAAAAATTACAGTAAGAGTAATATAAAATAACATCCCCCAACATATTAAATATGATATTAAAATAAATTACATAAAATTGAGTACTTAAAAAGAAAGAGAGAGGAAGGATCTCTTACGAAAATTCGGCAGCCTAACGACGCCACTCAAAACTTCCAAGATGGATTGATGAGAAAAAATAGGATCTATAATCATATGAACATAAAAAATTACAGTAAGATTAATATAAAATAACATCCCAATCATAATAAATATGATCTTAAAAGGAATGACATAAAAGAGTGTACTTAAAAAGAAAGAGAGGGGTAAGATACCTTACCTCAAGTCCGACTTGTCTCGTTCGTTTCTTTATATTCCTGAATAATAAACGTTGGTAAATTTATAATTTCTTAAGTTCCCCCGTTAAAGATTATTATTTAGTTAATATCACATATTATAATGTTATAATAATTGTTTAATAATTTTAGTTCATATCAGACGTTTTTGCCGATGTTTGGTACATGAGTAAAAAATGAACTTGTTTGAAAATGATTTCCCATGTAGTTATAAGTAAATTATTTCCACAATAGTATTAATGATTAAAATATCATATATATCCAATACATATTCATTTTATACTATTCCATAACATTATGAGATAAAAAATGAAATGCACCATTCATGGAGATGGTAGGCCGTACATACGCATGAACGCTACTTTCATTTTTTTCATATTAATGGAATTAGAAACAAATGAGAGATATATATTATAATTACAGTATAATATATATTTTATATAGGTCACATATGTGCATTAATTTCATTCTTTATACATTCCATGTATTGTGTGAATGAGTCACATCACTTGAGGGGGCGGTAGTCCACACTTCTTCATATGAAATTATCACATTTGCACAACATGAAAAGAATAAAGGTATGTTTTAAATATAAAATACAGAAGAATATAGCAAACAAAAATACCATATATATCATATATAAAATACAGTGACATCATAATGGCCACATTTAAAGGTGTTAAAAGAATATTGAACAATCATCGTTTCGTGAGGCAGAAAATCGCCAACCACAGAAACAGTAAGTTCTTTAACCATTAGACAAAGGTGTGTTTAGGTGTAGCTCTAATCCTTCTCATAACAAAATACTAGTATATTTTAGATACAAGTGTTGTTACAAAAGAAAGTAATAAAAATATTTTTGGGGGTTTTAGAAGCAAAATAAAACATAAGAACACAAGAGAAGACACTACCTTTAATTCGGGTAACTATTTTTGATTTGAGCTCAAAGGCTTGCTTGGAAAGGATTCTGACCAAATTGAGGATTATAATAGTAAGATAGGGATGTGTAGAGACAAAATGGGTAGGGGTTGGCTGAGAAAATGGCTTGAGAGGTGTGGGTAAGGTGGTAGAGGTGGGGGCCTTCTATAAGGGGAGAGGAGGGGCACTCTTGGAAAGTCTTGAAAAGTAACATTATTATAAACTGCTTTTTGGATTTTAAATGTCCCACAATTATATATTTCGAGGATAAGGTGATAATAGTTCGAAATATACACATCCAATAGGTTTTTGACAAGTGTAGGTTTTAGATTTTACATTATTTTTTCATTTTATTTAAATCGTTGAATAATGAGGTAATCACTGCATCATCATGGTGTCATAAATAATTTAATTTATTTAATGTCTAAAAGTTATAAAAAATATCATGATGTATGAAATATTTTTATATTTATAATTTATATTTATAGTAAAATATATGACTTTTATAACCCCATATAAAAATTTATTTAGTAAAACAACACATGTTTGTGACATTTTAATTTTAACTTTAAATAAAAAGTTATTAATGTCATTTTCCTACCAAAGTGGCTCCATGGGGTCCCCAAGTTGACCTATGGATTTTCATGGTCGGCCATGACATATACAATAAGGGTAGGACATGTGTAAAGATCATTTCATATTATTAAAACATTATTTTACCTTAAATTACACTAATTACCTTTCGCGATTAAAAACTTAAAAGTTATTAATCACCAAAAAATTATTTTAATCCCATTGAACAAAATTTTACTTCCTAATGAAAACCATGTATTTTTGATTTTTTTAAATTCAAAACATAGAGGTGGTAAAATTTCATTGAAACGAAAAATCCGTTTTTTTAAGTACCATATAGTGGTTTCACTATTCATCAAAAATTGAAGTTTTTTAGAAAAATAACAAAAAGTCACCCTAAGATATATTTGATATTCTGAATTAAAAAATGTTGTCTATTTTAAAAAAATTCCAAACATATTAGTTAAATTAATTAATTTAATAATTAACTCTTACTGTTAGAACAAATAGCGTGTTTTTATGAAACAACATATATCAAACGATTGACACTAGTTTAAGTCCAATTTCAAAGTAAAATTAATTCCAATGACCACTATTGGATTAAATGGTAAAAATATATTCTAATTTCACTTTGAAACCAATTAAAAAGATAATCTAATCATATAAATAAATTAGATTAAAAAGAGGTTTTGAATTAAAATACAACATTTTTCACTATTCATTAAAAAAATGAACTTTACCGGAAAAATACCAAAAATTTACACAAAGTAAATTTTGATGTCCCGATTCTAAAGAAAAATTTTATTTTGTCAAATATAACACATAAAATTTTCAAAAAGTTGATTTAAAAGAGGTTCACCATCAAAAGGCGGTTAATCGGTCTTTTAAAGAATATTAGAATGTTTACGCTTAAAATTGGATTCATTCGCATTTTTTATCCTCTAACATTTATTGTAAAATGTAAAAATATTTGAAAAACATATATAATCATTTTTTAGTTTGTTCTGTTCATTCCCGTCATTACAACGGCTAGGTGTTAACTAAAATTTAAAATAAAATTATTTTATTGTTAGAGTGCAACGTAAGATTTCAAAGGAACTCGTTGTTGTGTATTGGTTAAGCCATAGAGCATAGCTTTCCCTTTAAATTAATATTAACATTTTATTCACAAATATGGATAAATATAAAAATGTCATATTCTTTATTTACCTGGGGTGTTACAAGGACTCTGCGAAAGGTGAAGAGTTTCATAGAGATAGCGTGCAGAACAATTTTTGTGGGGAATTATTTCCTATAAAGGTAAAAGGGTCCAAAAATAAGAGCCAGTCCATCAGACATCCGTTGTCCATGGAGGAGAGGCGGTCCACAGGACATCAGCCATCCATGAAGGAGAGACGGTTCACGGATGAAGAATCCATCCTCAAAGTAGAGATGGTCTACAGAAGAAAATGGTGGTCCATGAAGCACTCATGCCATATTATGCAACATAGTTCACAGAGGAATAACGTTTGTTCCATTAAGGTAGTTAACTGAATTAATGGTTATGATTTGTGAAGCAGCAACACAAAAGGTAGTGTTGGAAATTGATTTTTCAGGGAACAATGATTTTAGAGTGCATCAACTCTGTTCTATGGTGTAATATTATTCTTGTGCTAGAAAAGGAGAAAAACATCATTAAAAAAATACTGAAGATGCCTTCAAGTCAATAAACTAATTTAGGCTTCTCCCAAGGTAGTAATTTAGGGGGAGTTGACAGAAGTGTTTTAAGGGACATAGTGAGCTATCCCTAAAATATTGTAAAGGTAGTATTCATAGAACAGAGTGACTATGTATGAACTTTTTTATTCAAAAAATAATGGTAATTAATTGATTTAGTTATGACCAACACACTTTCATTATATTCTCCTTGGACATTCCCTTAGTGGAGAACCATGTAAAATTGTTGCGTTGTCTCTCTACATGTGAATGCTTGATTGCTAATTGAATCCATCATATATGTTTAACAATTTCCTACTAATGTAAGAATAATATCTATAATATTAAAAGAAAACATTGACTCCCTGATTCACCCTCCCATGTCAGGGTATTTCGGGGTCATATAATGACTAATTCCATAGTCAAATCTTATCATAATAATGACAAGGCACCTTATTTTGGTATAATCCAAAATCAGAGTAGTGAATTGTTAAAACTGATTCGTAAGATTCCTCAAAATCCATAATTTACTCAAATATTATAGGCATGGAAATCACTAGATGTAATAACCATTTATTTCAGATTATATTATCTTTTTCCATGATACTAGATCAAATTGAACTAAATGAGGAAAAGTGTTAAATTCCCTTTATCACTAGTATTCCCTCTTCTCCACACTCCATGAACTAATCCATGTATACATTTCCATGTACAGCTAGATAGTCTTAACAAAATGTCTATGAAATTATGTTAGATCTATTTGATATTAACCAATTATGATTTATGCATCAGTAATAGCAAATGTCAATATATATTGTGGCACATGAGATAAATTTCAATCACTTAAGATGGTGAAATTATTTTAATATCTATATTCTCTTCATATACCCTTGCATGTTCTACTAGAAGTATTATATTCCAACAGAAACTCAATATTAAGTTGTTTAATATTTTATCTTTAAATACATTGTTAATATATTTACTATTATTAGATTTAGTAAACCCATCTATCTATTTTTTAGATCTTTTTCCTTAGAACAAAATTATTACATTATGTCATACATGGAAAATTTTAATTCATCAGCATTAAAAAACTATTAAGACTGAAGAATAGTTTTCATGTGTTATTAACATATTTATCTTGGAAACTTATATCACCCCAATTATCTTGTTAGAGACACATGACCCTAATCTTTTTCCAAAACAATATTCTATGTTCACTATACATGATTTATTCATAAATTAATTTATGTAATCTGAATATATTATTGGAATTTTTTGATGCCACTGAACATTTTTAGTTATGTGTGTTAGACATATTGTAGAGACCCAAAGCGTGACGTACATGGAAATTACATTACTTTTGCAGAATACTTAATACATAACAAAAAAACACACAAGGACCGTAATAGTTTAGTGTCTTTGGAAACATGGAATATAATCTTCTAATCGTGGTGAAAGATCTTCAACATATCCTATAAATATCTTCCCATTTTTTTTCTTACCTAAAACCTTTCTTTATATCCTGGGGAAAAGAAAACACATAAAGGGAGAGCTCAAATGATCAGTAAGGGTAAACATGGAGAAAATAAGACAAACTATATACATTTGAACTTCAAAACATGAACATAATGTTTACACATCAAAATATTGAGCTGTGAAATAAATCTTAGAAGTACGTAAGGAATATGACATAAAGGAACATTAATCATGATAAAATAGAATGGTAATAAAACATTTAATTGTAGAAAAACATTAAGGACATGATATTATTTCCATAGTAGACAAGGCATTTCTACCAAGACTATCTTAGTGGACAACGACCCTTTCTGAATCGAGTTCACTCCTCATTTCAGTCCTGTAACACTGAACAATATTAACTTAACATTCTGGCCATTTCTATCACATGAGATATAAATCTTTACCCAATGCATTGGAGGTTGATATAGGTCCCACCAATCTCATAATGAAATCATTCTTACTTGTGCCACAACATAAGCATGAATCATATATCATAACCCAAAGAATAAAAATGGTTTTCATTAACATCATCCCATCATAACATAATCCATATGAAACAAATGGATATCATTTCATCATAAGAAAAGTGAAAAAATGTAAATCATAGAGATATTATACATGAAATATACACATATGAAATAATTTCATCTTATATGGAAAATGGTTTTGATAAAACACTTGAAAAAAATTCTTGAGGAAAATATCTTTTCTTCTTCAAAATCGTTTTCTTTTCACTAAATGCCATGAAATTTTAAAAGAAAGTGATTTTTTTTGAATATAGTCATTTAATATTGTAGTGTAATCTTCATTAAAAGAAGGCATTATGAAACCATAAAAATCTTTTCATGCTGTATAAGTTAAAAAAACATTCCTCTCATACATTTGTCGGAAAAGTCAAAAAGTACCTCGTATGGTAAACAAAAGAAAGATCCCTTCCATACGATGTGGTAAAAGTAAAAAAGGGTAAAAATTAATTTAAACATACATGTATGAAATGTGAACATTTTATGAAAACATATTGAGAACATATGCAAATGGACGATAAACATAACCCTAGTAAATACTTAGGAATAAAAAATCTCGGATAAAATCGATATTGGAATAATTATCCCTTACTTTTTGTCCAATTTCTTCCATATGTGTATGAGACTCCTGTATAGTGGTTTTAAACATATTATTAACTTTTAAAAGAACCATAATAATATTTATGATATCATATATGATTCACTTATGACTTTATATTATCCGTTCATTTGTCAATTCCATGTTAAAGTAGCATTTTGTGTAAAATCGTTTCATTTATCATCTGTGTTTTGACTTGTAATTATTAATATGATTACTTAGATCATGATTACTTAATTCCAGAATATCAAACATGATTTATATATAATATATTTTCAGAATATACATATATAAAATAGATTGATAAATTGAATGAAATACACTGTTCCTAGAGACGGTAGGCCGTACGTACGCATGAATGCTATTTTTCATTTTATTATTGAATTGAATGGAATTAAGTATATGGAATACATATATATATATATATATAAATAAATCCAGTAGCATTATTATGTCATATATTTCATGATTACTTATTATATATACTTTATAATCATTCTTTAATTGTTAACATGGAAAATGAATCTTATCGTGTCGTGGAGACGGTAATCCGTACATACGCACGAGCGATGATATTATTCCCATATTTATTGAATGGAATTGGTGTAGATGATATAATATATTAGAATTAGTATGATTTTATAATAATCATATATATTTATTCTTTGCACCATTATACCCATCCAAGTAAGGTGGTGGTGGAGAAACTGATTACACCACGGCGTGGAGACGATATTCCGTATGTACGCACGCGTGGTGATTTCATTTTCTGTAGGATGGATAGATGGTGAAATAGGGTTGTGTAATATTTATAATAACATATAATTATATAAGTAATAATAATGTTATTACTTTATAATGAAATAACTAAAGTAGAGGAAGTAGATGAAGAAAGAAACATGAAAGAGTCAGTAGAAGAGATTACCTCTTCCTCGACGCACCTCCATTAAACTTCTTCATAGGGAACTAGAGTTGGTCTTTTGAGAAGACCAGAACCTCTATTATATAACTAGAGAGGTTTAGAAGAGGAATTATCAGGGGTTGGACTATCTTCAAGGCTCAAAAGGGTGTTAATAGAGGAGGGAAGGGGTTCCCTTTTTATAAGGGAGGAGAGGGGAACCTTTGAAAAAACATAAAATATTATTTTATAATAAATTCATATTCGGTTTATAAAGCTCCAAATTGATTTATATAGAATCTAAAGTGGGGATGAATAGAAATAATCTCAATAAATAGGTTTTAGACAAGTTTATTTTACTATTTTAACCTTATCATTTATATTTAACATTAGTTCAATAATTTAACTCTTACCATGTCTTCTTTTTTTTCTTACACTATATGGTTAATAAACATTCTATAACAAGCCGAACGAACCCCAAGTGGTTAATTATTATTATATATAACATTATCTAAGTCATTTGTCTGAACACTAGATTTTTAGGAATATAATAACAATTAATAATATAATATTTCTTTTAAAACTATTTTATGTCAATTTTTCCACTATTTGGTAATTGATTTTTGTGAAAATCATAACATTATTATTTAGAAAAAAAATTAATTAAATCAATACTAACATGTTATATTAAACTATAAAATTAGTATAATTCAAAAAAATTCTTAAATTACATTTATTTGGGTATTTATAACATCAATTATGTTAATATTTCATTAATAATGTAATTACTGCATCATAATTATGTCAAAAATAAATTAAATTATTTAATGTCTAAAAATAATAAATAAAATTAAATTATGTAGGAAATATTTTTATCTTTCTAATGAATAGTTATAGTCAAATATATCTTATATATAACCCTTTTGTAAAAATGTTTTAGTTATTAAAGTTTGATTTTAACTATTTTAACTCTTCTTTAAATAAAATAATAATAAGTGTCCTAATATAATCCAAGTTGACCTAAAGGGTAATATTTTATTCCTAAGGTTGTTTTTGGTTGAATTACACTTATCCAATATAATTAGGACATGTGTTAGGGTAATAATAATATCATTTTTACCCTTAATTACCCTATTTACTTTTAACCATGGAAAATAAAAGTAAAAAGTTACTATTCACCAAAAATCATATTTATCTTATTAAACAAAATTTTACTCATTTATATTGACCGTATCTCTATAATTTTTGATATTCCACTCATAGAAGCGGTAAAATTATGTTTTATGTAATTTTTCAAATTATCCTTGGAGGTGGATAAAAGACGGTGAAAAGTTCAATAAAATTTTTATATATCTAAAATTATTATAAAATGACTCAACCGAATTACATTGAACTTATAAAGGTATTATGTATCAATTTTGACCTAAAATAAACTGAAATAAAATAAATAATTATTTAAATAAAAGTCGGTTGTTAAATAGTAACTTAGTGTTATCACTATTCATAAAAAATTGAATGTTTTCAGAAAAATACCAAAAATTCATCCTAGGCTAATTTCAATATTCTGAGTCCAAGAATGAAGTCCATTTTGAAAGGTAAAATTTATAATATTTCAAAAATTCGGTATTACTATTCATATCGACTAGTTCATAATAATATTATAATAATATCTCATTTAGTGAAACTGGGTATTGCGTACTACAGACGCTATCAATGAAAGTCTTGATTGTGTGAAATGCAAGCCAAGTCAGGGCTGCATGTATTGAATGCTCCATTTGGTGTTGCGTATAACATAATCAAAACTTATTTCATTTATACATTAAACAAAATATATACTTAATGCTGCGTAGAATAATTTCCACAAAACAAACTTGAAATTGTGTGTAACACGAGCTAAGAATAGTGTTGCATATACTGTAAGCTAATAGGGTGATGCATATAGTACAATCTAATCTTAGTGTATTTTATAATAGAAGACATTAAAGAAATTAAAAATAATATATCTCATAAAATCTCGGGGTGTTACATTCTACCCCCCTTAAAATGAATTTCTCCCTCAAAATTCGTCGGGGTAATAAATGGTTTACTATTTGAAAGTTTCTTTCATAGAACCCACATAGTAAAAAGGAATACTAAAAATTCATTTTAAAAAGGGAAGTTAGAATCATAACAGTCACACAAAGTAACTCAGCACTGGGTTTCCACATAGGACAACATAGGTGAAAATTTGGATATGGAAGAGAAATATAACCATCAACTTCTTATGAAGAGTAGTATATGACATGGCTATGAAAAACACAAAAATCACAAAGCCATACATTTGTGATGAACTAAGGTACCATCTAATTCATCATATATAAGGGAACTAGGACAACATTTTTGGTTTTCAAGATCATTTCGCTAATGTTGAAGAAATTGGAATTAGAAGAAATACTTTCTTGATTTTGGTACAGTCTCACCGTTGGTTGTTCCATGGACAATTTACACTTCATCTATTAATTAAATAAAGTTGAATTTGTCATTCTTGATGTGTTAGCAGATCATGTGATAGAATGATGGGTCATTTCATCTGTCTCAAACAAAAGGTTAAAAAAAGTTATCAAAAATACATAAGTCCATCTATAGTGAGATTAATCATATATGGTTTCTGAAATGGACTTATACTTCATATATCATACTGCTTAATATAATAAAACTAGTTTCTACTAACCAGAGACTTCATGTAGGCCAGTTGTAGGTGATAAAGTCTTGTCGCACTTCAGTTGAGGGTTCGATTCCCACAGCCTTGTCCGACGCGACGGGTTGTCACCCGTCCTGTAGGTTTTCGTTTTTCTAAAACTACATTATTATAACATTCCATAAATAATATCGAAAAATTTATATCCTTAAACAATACTGACTTATGTCCAACACAATCCATTCCAATCTTTAGGCTTATCCAAAATACTTCTGTCCAAGCTCATAGTATAAAGAAAACAATTACTCGAAATGTCATCTGCCGAGCATGTGAATACCATTATTTATACCCCATATATCATACAATATATCTTTTTGGTCAAATTAAAAACATGTGAATACCTTAATAATGCATTCTATTGAAAAATGAATACCCATTGACCCTTCATGAAAACATGAATGCAGTCAAAATTTAACACTTTCAACATCACAAAATCCCAAAATTTCTATATACTCAAACCATGATATAACTTTTTCCTTATATCAGTCATGAGCTCATTTCATTTTTTCCTTTACCACTTCTTTATGCGCATATCATCTTCTTTCCAAAAATATTTCAATCACTTTTCATGGTTATTGGTACCATATAATTATTGAAAACCAATACATAGATATTCCAAAATTCCACGATGCCATAAATGAGATTACATGATACTATTTTGAAATCCCATTACATAAACACTTTATCATTACACAACATCATTGTCATACTCAACATCTAAAATAGTGATCGCATGTTACTTCCATTTATCCTTTTCCTTAAGAGGATTCTCACATTGATCAACATTAACCCTTGGATTAGGGCATTGATTAGCATAATGCCCCATTTCCTTGCACTTGAAGCATTGAAGTGTTGGTGGTGCATTCTCTGTAGTCTTTTCTTTATTCACATCATTAGAAATCTTTTTTCCTTTATTTCGACACTCATCTGCTCGATGGCCTTCTTTTCTACACTTAATTATTTTTCTAGTCCCTTTAAGACAATCTCCACCATGATTCTTTACACACTTTGAGCATAAAGAAACATCAATCTTATTTTCACCATCATTCTGAGATTTCTCCTTGAACTCCATCTTTCATTTCTTGTCAAAACCATGAGATGGATATGTAACACCAACTTCCATTTCTACCGTGATATCACAACACACAATTTCTTCATAGATACTGAAGTCTGTTATATCTAATCCCTTCGAAGACTTGGTTTTAAGACACTGAAGAATCGATCAACTTTACTTTCAGGTTGGATGATAAAGCTAGATGCATACCTTGCAAGCCTTGTAAAATTCTCTTCGTATATACCAACAGATTCATCATCCTTTTTCTTAAGCTCAAGGAAATCATTTTCTATCTTTTTTTGAAGAATAAGAGGGAAGTACTTATTGAAAAATAAGTTCTTGAACTCATCCCATTCCATGGATTCAATTTCATCTCGGGGCCTCGTATTCTTAATTAGAGTCTACCATTGATCTGCTTCACCTTCTAAATGGTAAATAGCCAAAATGACTTTTTCATGTTCCAAACAACGAAGTATGGAAAATATCTTTTCAACAGTACATATCCATTATTCAGCAACAAGTGGATCAGAAGACCAACTGAAAGAAGGTGGATGTTTCCTCATGAAGGACTCAATAGAATATTGTTCCCTTCTCTTCTCATTTGGAATTCTAGAATGATTAATAGCTTGTGTAGGTATAACTGTAGAGACCCGACACTTTACATACATGGACATTACATTACTATTGCGGAAAACTTAGTACATAACAGAAAACACCCACACAAGGACCGTAATAGTTTAGCGTCTTTGAAAACTCGGAATATAATATTCTAATCATGGTGAAAGATATTCAACATCTCCCATAAAGATCTTCCCTTTTTTTACCTAAAACCTTTCTTTATATCCTGGAAAAAAACATAAAAGGGTGAGATCAAATGCTCAGTAAGGGTAAAGAAAAGAAATATCAATCACATCATATTCATAAGAACATAACATTTTGGAAATCATAACATGTAAAAGAGATCATAATATCATAACATGGGATAAATCATAGTAGTGAAATGTAATCCCAATAATCATAACATAAAACATGAAACTCTGTGGCATACACACATAATCATAGAGAATCATTTCTTATTAGTCAAGACTCATTTCCAAGACTATCTTAGTGGACAAAGTCTATTTCTGAACCGAGTTCATTCCTCGTTTCAGTCCTGTTTCACTGAACCGGTTTAACCAGCCGTTCCATCCATGTCTATATCATGAGATATAAAATCTTTACCCAATGAATCGGAGGGAGATATAGGTCCCACCCATCTCATAATGATACCATTCTTATGTGTGCCACAAAATCATAAATCATACATCATTTCATAACCCATGTAATAAAAAATGGGTTTCTTAAAAAACATGACATCATAAAACAATTCATATAAGATAAAGGAATTCATAAAAATATTTTCATCACAACATAATCAAATCAATGTAATAATAGGGATAGAAACAGAACCCTATATTATCTTAGATGGAAAATAATTTTGATAAAATACTTAAACTCCATTCTTGAAAAAAATATCCTTCCTACTTCAAAAACACTTTTCCTTTCTTATCATGTCATGAAATTTTAAACTAAAAGAAGTTGATTAAAAATAAACATTAAAACATGTAAAGGAATATTCTTGGAAATATTGTTTTAAAAATCCATTCATTCCGTATAAGTTAAAAAACCATTCTTCTCGTACTTTTGTCAGAAAAGTCAAAAAGTACGTCGTACAAAAAACGACAAAATATTCCTTTCATATCTTTTACTAAAAACTCACCGAAGGGTAAAATTGGATTTAAACAATAGTAGGTGGATGGAAATAATATTACATATTTATGAAACATTTATTTGGATGATAAAATACACCCCAGTAAATACCAAAGTATAAACAATCTCGGATAAAATGAGATTTTGATATTTTCCCATACCTTAGGTCCGATTTGCTTCGTAAGTGTCCGAACCTCCTGTATAATGATTTAAATAATGTAATTGACTTATTATAGAATCATAATAATTGCTATGATATCATATATGGTTCACTTATGACTCTATATTACACGTTCTTTTGTCAATTCCATGTTAAAGAGTGTTTTGGGTAAAATTGTTTCATTTGTCATCCGTGTTTTGACTTGTAATTATTCATATGATTACTTAGATCATTATTACTTAATTCCAGAATATAAAACATGATTTATATATAATATATATTCATAATATACATATATATAATAAATCAGTAAATGGAAAGAAATACACCGTTCATGGAGACGGTAGGCCGTATGTATGCGTGAACGCTGTTTTTGTTTCCTTATTGAGTTGAATGGAATTAAGTAGATGACATACATATATATACACATAAATCCAGTATCACTATTATGTCATATATTTCATTATTACTTATTATATATACTTTATAATCATTCATGAATGGTTAACGTGGAGAATGAATCTCATCACGTCGTGGAGATGGTAGTCCGTACGTACGCACGAGCGATGATATCATTCTCATGATCGTGGGACTGTATTGGAGTGTATTTATACTATTTTATAGTAAATATCACTTTAAAATAATCATATATAGTTATTATTTACACCATTATAACCATCCAAGTAAGGTGGTGGTGGAAAATAGATTACACTATGGCGTGGAGACGGTATTCCGTACGTACGCACGCGTGGTGATTTCATTTTCCGTAGGATGGATAGATGGTGAAATAGGGTTGTTTCATACTTATAATAACATATCATTATATTTTTGATACTGATGTTATTACTTCATGATGAAACAACTAAAGAAGAAGAAGTGGAAGAAGAAATAAAGATGAAAGAATCGGTAACGGGCATTACCTCTTCTTTGATGTGCTTCTTTGATACCTCCTTTTAGGGCACTAAAATTGGTCTTTGAAGAAGACCAGGACCTCTAGGATGTTTCTGGGGAAGTTTAGTAGAGAATTGGAAGGGTTTGGCCGAGCTTGAAGGCTCAAAGTGATGTGAAGAAGAGGGGGAGGAGGTGCCTTTTTATAACGGAGGAGAGGGGCACCTTTGGAATAACTAAAAATATTATTTTATTATAAAGCCAAATTCGGTTTTAAATAGCTCCAAATTGACTTATTTAGAAGCTAAGGTTTGGATGGGTCGAAATCCTCTCATCCAATAGAATTTAGACATGTTTAGGTTTCAATTTTAACCTTATCATTTAGATTTAACTTTAAGTAAGATAATTTAACTTTTACCATGTCTTCTTGTTTTCTTACACTATAAGGTTAATAATCTTACTATATCAAGCCAAAAAAACCCCAAGTTGTTTATTATTAATTTATATAACCTTATCTAAGTCATTTGGCTGAACCTTATATTTTTAGGAATAAAATAACAATTAATAATCTAATATTTGTTTTAAAAACTATTTTATGTCAATTTTGACACTATTTAGTAATTGATTTTTTTGAAACTCATAAAAGAATTATTAGTTCTAAAACAGTTAATTAAATCAATCCTAACATGTCATATTAACCTATTAAATTAGTGTAATTCATAAAAAGTCTAAAATTACATTTATTTGGGTATTTATAACATCAATTATTTCAATATTTTATTAATAAGATAATTACTGCATCATCGTTGTGTCATAAATAAATTAAATTATTTAATGTCTAAAAATTATAAATAAACTACCATTATGTTTTAAATCTTGTTATCTTTCTAATGAATATTTATAGTCGAATGTATCTCATGTATAACCCCATATTAAAAATGATTTACTTATTAAACTTTGATTTTATCTATTTTAACCCCCCTTTAAATAAATTAATAATAAATGTCCTAATCTAATCCAAGTGGGCCTAAATAGTCATATTTTATTCCTAAGGTTGTTTTTGGTCTAATTACACTTATCCAATAGAATTAGGACATGTGTTAGGGTAATAATAATATCATTTTTACCCTTAATTACCCTATTTACTTTTAATCGTGGTAAATAAAAGTAAAAAGTTACTATTCACCAAAAATTATTTTCATCTCATTGAACCACATTTTACTTTATGACATCAACAATGTCTCTCGGATTTTCGAAATTCCACTCACAGAAGCAGTAAAATTATGTTTTATGAAAAATTCAGTTTTTTAAAAACCACTTAGTGGTTTCACTATTAATCAAAAATTGAAGGTTTTCAGAAAAATACCAAAAATTAGGCCTAAGATATATTTGATATTATGAACTCAAAAATGATGTCTATTTTACCAAATTCAAAACATATCAGTTGAATTAATTAATTTAAAAACTAATTCCCATCGTCAAAACATATAGCGTGTTCTTAAGAGATAATAACTATCAAAAGATTGACACTTGTTTATGTCTGCTTTAACTGTGAAATTACATCCAATGACCAGAATTGTATTAAATTGTAAAAATATATTCTAAATCTAATTTAAAACAGCTCAAATTAATAATTTATCACTTTTAATTATTTCGATTAAAAGGTTATTTTTAATTAAAATTTAGTAATTTTCACTATTCTTCAGAAAATGAAAGTTATCCGAAAAGTACCAAAATTTAACCCTAAGCTAATTTAGGTATTCCGAATCCAAAAATGATGTCCATTTTGAAAAATAAAATTTACAAAATTTGAAAAAGTGTTTATTACTATTCATAATGGCTAGTTTTAATAATATTTTAATAGCATGTCATTATTTAGTGAAACTCGATATTGCGTACTACACATGCTATCGAGGAAGGTCATGATTGTGTGTAATACAAGGCAAGTCAAGGATGCGTGTTGTGCAAGATCCTTTTGGTGTAGCGTACAACATAAGACATTAATGAAATTAAAAAGATAATTTTTCATAAAATCTCGGGGAGTTACATTCTACCCCCCTTAAAATGAATTTCGCCCTCGAAATTCGTCAGAGTTATAAATGGTTTACTACTCGAAAGTTTCTTTAATAGAAACCCACATCGTAAAAAGGAATTCCAAAACTTGGCTTTAAAAACTAAAGTATGAAATTTAACGGTTATCCAAATTAACTCATCACTAGGTTTCCATGTAGGAGAACATAGGTGAAAATATGGATATGGAAAAAAAATCTAACCATCAAGTTCTGATGGAGAGTGGTATAGAACCTGGCTATGAAAAAGCCAAAAATTTGTGATGATCTAAGGTACCATTTGATTCATCGGATATAAGAGCACTAGGACAACATTTTTGGTTTTCAATATCATTCCCCTAAAATTGAAAATTTTGAATTAGAAGAAATACTTTCTTGATTTTGGTACAATCTCACTGTTGTTTGTGCTTTGAACAATTTCCACTTCATCTCTTAATGAAATGAAGTTGAATTTGTTATTCTTGAAGTGTTAACAGATCATGTGATAGAATGATGTTTCATTCCATCTGTTTCAAACAAAATGTTAGCAAAAGTTATCAAATATACATAAGTCCATCTATGGTGAGATTAATCATATATGGTTCCTAAAATGAACTTATACTTCATATATCATACTGCTTAATATAATAAAACTAGTTTCTACTAAACAGGGACTTACTGTAGGCCAGTGGTAGGCGATAAAGGCCAGTCGCACTTCGGTTGTGGGTTCGATTCCCACAGCCTTGTCCGACACGATGGGATGTCGCCCATCCTGCAAGTTGTCCTTTTTCTAAAACTACATTACTATAAAATCCAATAAATAATATCAAAAAAAAACTTCTATCCTTAAACAATACTAACTTATGTCCAATATAATCCATTATAATATTTAGGCTTATCCATAATACTGTAGTCCACTCTCATAATATAGTGAAAATGATTACCCGAGATTTAATACCATCGTTGATCCCCATATATCATAAGATATGTCTTGTTGGTCACATTCCAAACATTCGAAGGCCTTAATCATGTATTATCTTGAAAAAGGAATACCCATTGAACCTTAGTGAAAACATGAATGCAGTTAAAAGTTAACACTTTCCACATACCAAAATCCTCAAAATTCTATATACTCCAACCATGATATCACTTAGTCCTTATATCCACCATGAGCTCATGAATACTGTCAAACATTTCATTTTTTCTATATCCCTTCATTATGCGCATATCAGCTCTTTTCCAAAAATATCTCAATCACATTCCATGGTTACCGGTTCCATAAAATTATTGAAAACCACAATAGACCAATACATAAATATTCCAATATTCCACGATACGATATACAACATTATTTTGGAGTCCCATTACATAAACACTTAATCATTCCACCACATCATTGTCATATTCAACATCGCCAATGGTGATCACATGTGACATTACTTTCTCCTTTTCCTTAAGTGGTTTCTCATATCGATCATCACTAACCCTTGGATAAGGGAATTTATTAGCATAATGCCCCATTTCCTTTCACTTGAAGCATTGAAGGGTAGTAGGTTCATTCTGTGTATCACTTACTTTATTTGCATCATTAGACATCTTCTTCCCATCATTGCAGCATTCAAATGCCCGATGACCTTCCTTTCCACATTTGAAACATTTACTTGTCCCATTAAGACAATCTCAACCATGCTTCTTTCCACACTTTGAGCATAAGGAAAACATTCAACTTCTTTTCACCATTATTCTGAGATTTCTCCTTGAACTCCATCTTTCGTTTCTTGTCAAAACTATGAGATGGATAAGTAACACCAACTTCCATTTCTACCTTGATAGCACAACACACAATTTCTTCATAGCTACTGAAGTCTCTTATAGCTAATTCCCTTCGAAGATTTGGTTTTAAGCCACTGAATAATCGATCAACTTTACTTTCAGGTTCGATGATAAACCCAGAGGCATACCTTGCAAGCCTTGTAAAATTCGCTTCGTATACACCAACACATTCATAATCCTTTTGCTTTAGTTCAAGAAACTCCTTCTCCATCTTTGTTAGAAGAATATGAGGGATGTACTTATTGAAAAATAAGTTCTTGAACTCGTCCCATTCCATGGACTCAATTTCATTTCATTTCCTCGTATTCTGGATAAGATTACACCATTTATAAGCTTAACCTTCCAAATGAAATACTGCTAAGATGACTTTGTCATGTTCAGAACATTGACGAACTGAAAATATCTTTTCAGTGATACTGATCCAATGTTCGGCAACAAGTGGATCAGAAGACCCACTGAAAGAAGGTGGACGTTGCCTCATGAAGGAATCCATAGAATATTGTTCCCTTCTCTGCTCATTTGGAAGTCCAGAATGATTCATAGCTTGTGTAAGTATAACAATAAGATTTTGCACTCCATCTCCTATAAAATTTGTTTGTTCAGGAGGACAATCATTGCATTGTCCATTTCATTGATCAACACGGTTACTTTGGGATCCAGCCATCGTCTAAAACCCAAAAAGAATAGTGTGAGAGGAAAAAATCATGCTAGGGAAAACAACATAGTAAAGGGGGAGTACCCTCAATATCTAACATATTAGGTTAAATTCTAAGATCTTTACCTTAGTTCTAGGACTATATCCTATACGTATACGTATCCTTACGGACATCCCTAGACATACCTTAGAAATATCTCTATGGATCTCACTCACGTTTTCGCATCCTAGTTTCCAAAGGTTGACTAAACCTTCCCTCTGATACCAAATGTAGAGACCCGAAAATTGGCGTACATGGACATTACATTACTTTTGAAGAATACTTAGTACATAACAAAAAACACACACACAAGGACCGTAATAGTTTAGTGTCTTTGAAAACTCGGAATATAATCTTCTAATCGTGGTGAAAGATCTTCAACATCTCTAATAAAGATCTTCCCTTTTTTACCTAAAACCTTTCTTTATATCCTGGGAAAAAAACATAAAAGGGTGAGATCAAATTCTCAGTAAGGGTAAAAAAAGAAATATAAATCCCATCATATTCATAAGAACATAACATTTTGGAAATCATAACCTGTAAAAGAGATCATAATATCATAACATGGGATAAATAATAGTAGTGAAATGTAATCCCAATAATCATAACTTAAAACATGAAACTTTGTGGCATACACACATAATCATAGAGAATCATTTATTATTAGTCAAGACTCATTGCTAAGACTATCTTAGTGGAAAAAGTCCATTTCTGAACCGAGTTCATTCCTCGTTTCAGTCCTGTTTCACTGAATCGGTTTAACCAGCTGTTCTAGCCATGTCTATCTCATGAGATATAAATTCTTTACCCAATGCATCGGAGGGAGATATATGTCCCACCCATCTCATAATGATACCATTCTTATGTGTGCCACAAAATAATAAATCACACATCATTTCATAACCCATGTAATAATAAATCGGTGTTTTAAAAAACACGACATCATAAAAAAATTCCTATAAGATAAAGGAATTCATAAAAATATTTCCTTCACAACATAATCAAATCAATGTAATAATAGGGATAGAAATATAACCCTATATTATCTTAGATGGAAAATAATTTTGATAAAATACTTAAACTCCATTCCTGAGGAAAATATCCTTTCTACTTCCAAAACACTTTTCCTTTCGTAACATGTCATACAATTTTAAACTAAAAGAAATTGATTAAAAATAAACATGAAAACTTGTAAATAAGATTCTTGGGAATATTTTTTTAAAAATCCATTCATGCCGTATAAGTTAAAAAAACATTCTTCTCGTACTTTTGTAGGAAAAGTCAAAAAGTACCTCGTACGAAAAACGACAAAAGATTCATTTCATATCTTTTACTAAAAACTCACTGAAGGGTAAAATTGGATTTAAACAACTGTAGGTGGATGGAAATAATATTACATATTGAGGAAATATGGATGTGGATGATAAAATACACCCCAGTAAATACCAAAGTATAAACAATCTCGGATAAAATGAGATTTTGATATTTTCCCTTACCTTAGGTCCGATTTGCTTCGTAAGTGTCCGAACCTCCTGTATAATGATTTAAATAATGTCATTGAATTATTACATAATCATACTAATTGTTATGATATCATATATGGTTCACTTATGACTTTATATTACACGTTCTTTTGTAAATTCCATGTTAAATAGCATTTTGGGTAAAATTGTTTCATTTGTCGTCCGTGTTTTGACTTGTAATTATTCAAATGATTACTTAGATCATGATTAATTAATTCTAGAATATAAAACATGATTTATATATAATATATATTCAGAATATACATATATATAATAAATCAATAAATGGAAAGAAATACACCGTTCATGGAGACGGTAGGTTGTACGTACGCATGAACGCTGTTTTCGTTTCCTTATTGAGTTGAATGGAATTAAGTAGATGACATACATATATATACACATAAATCCAGTATAATTATTATATCATATATTTCATGCTTACTTATTATATATACTTTATAATCATTCATGAATGGTTAACGTGGAGAATTAATCTCATCGCGTCATGGAGACGGTAGTCCGTACGTACGCACGAGCGATGATATCATTCTCATGATCGTGGGACTGTATTTGAGTGTATGTATACTATTTCAGAATAAATTTCACTTTAAAATAATCATATATAGTTATTATTTACACCATTATACCAATCCAAGGAAGGTGGTCATGGAAAATAGATTACACCACGGCGTGGAGACGGTATTTCGTACGTACACACGCGCGGTGATTTCATTTACTGTAGGATGGATATAGTGAAATAGGGTTGTTTCATACATATAATAACATATCATTATATTATTGATAATGATGTTATTACTTCATGATGAAAAAACTAAATAAGAAGAAGTGGAAGAAGAAATAAAGATGAAATAATCGGTAACGGGCATTACCTCTTCTTTGAAGTGCTTCTTTGAGACCTCCTGTTAGGGCACTAAAATTGGTCTTTGAAGAAGACCATGACCTCTAGGATGTTTCTAGGGAAGTGTAGAGGAGAAATTGGAAGGTTTTGGCCGAGCATGAAGGCTCAAAGTGGTGTGAAGAAGAGGGGGAGGAGGTGCCCTTTTATAAGGGAGGAGAGGGGCACCTTTGGAATAACAAAAAATATTATTTTATTATATAGGCAAATTCGGTTTTAAATAGCTCCAAATTGATTTATTTAGAAGCTAATGTGGGGATTGGTCGACATAATCTTATCTAATAGAATTTAGACAAGTTTAGGTATCAATTTTAACCTTATCATTTAGATTTAACTTTAAGTTATATAATTTAACTTTTAACATGTCTTCTTGTTTTCTTACACTATAAGGTTAATAAACATACTATATCAAGCCAAACGAACCCCAGGTTATTTATTATTAATATATATAACCTTATCTAAGTCATTTGGCCGAACCATAGATTTTTAAGAATAAAATAAAAATTAATAATATAATATTTGTTTTACAAACTATTTTATGTCAATTTTGACACTATTTAGTAATTGATTTTTGTGAAAATCATAACAGAATGATTAGTTCGAAAAAAGTTAATTAAATCAATACTAACATGTCATATGAACCTAAAAAATTATTTTAATTCATAAAAAGTCTCAAATTACATTCATTTGGGTATTTATAACATCAATTATTTGAATATTTCATTAATAATATAATTACTGCATCATCGTTGTGTCATAACTAAATTAAATTATATAATGTCTAAAAATTATAAATAAACTACCATTATGTTGGAAATATTTTTATATTTCTATGGAATATTTATAGTATAATTTATCTCATGTATAACCCCATATTAAAATTGATTTACTTATTAAACTTTGATTTTAACTATTTTAACCCTTCTTTAAATAAATTAATAATAAATGTCCTAGTCTAATCCATGTGGGCCTAAATAGTCATATTTTATTCATAAGGTTGTTTTTGGTCGAATTACACTTATCCAATAGAATTAGTACATGTGTTAGGGTAATAATAATATCATTTTTACCCTTAATTACCCTATTTACTTTTAACCGTGGTAAATAAAAGTAAAAAGTTACTATTCAACAAAAAATATTTTCATCTCATTGAACCACATTTTACTTACTGAAATCAACCATGTCTCTCGGATTTTCTAAATTCCACTCACAGAAGTGGTAAAATTATGTTTTATGAAAAATTCAGTTTTTTAACTACCACTTAGTGGTTTCACTATTCATCAAAAATTGAAAGTTTTCAGAAAAATACCAAAAATCAGGCCTAAGATATATTTGATATTATGAAATCAAAAATGATTTCTATTTTAACAAATTCAAAACATATCAGTTTCATTAATTAATTTAAAAATTAATTCCCGTCGTCAAAACATATAGCGTGTTCTTAAGAGATAATAACTATCAAAAGATTGACACTTGTTTTTGTCTGGTTTAACTGTGAAATTACATCCAATGAAAAACATTGTATTAAATTGTAAAAATATATTCTAAATAAACTTTAAAACCACTCAAATTAATAATTTATTAGTATTAATTATTTCGATTAAAAGGTTGTTTTTAATTAAAATTTAGTAATTTTCACTATTCTTCAGAAAATGAAAGTTATCCGAAAAGTTCCAAAATTTCACCCTAAGCTAATTTCAATATTCCGAATCCAAAAAAGAACTCCATTTTGAAAAATAAAATTTACAAAATTTCAAAAAGTGGTTATTACTATTCATAACGGCTAGTTTTAATAATATTTTAATAGCATATCGTTGTTTAGTGAAACTCTGTATTGCATACTACACACGCTATCGAGGAAGGTCGCGATTGCCTGTAATGAAAGACAAGTCAAGGATGTGTTTTGTGCAAGCTCCTTTTGGTGTAGCATACGACACAAGACATGAATGAAATTAAAAAGAATATTTTTCATAAAATCTCGGGGTGTTACAATAACAATAAGATTGTTCACTTGATCTCCTATAACATTGGTTTGTTCAGAATTATAATCATTGCATTCTCCATTACATTTATCAACACGGTTCCTTTGGGTTCCATCCATCGTCTAAAACCCAAAAAGAATAGTGTGAGAGGAAAAAACATGCTAGGGAAAACAACATAATAAAGGGGGTTACCTTCAATATATAAAATCATAAGGTTAATTATAATATTTTTAACATAATTCTAGGACTATAAGCTATAAATATACTTAACCTTAGGGACATCCCTAGACATACCTTAGAAATATCTCTAGGTATCTCACTAATGTTTTCGCATCCTAGTTTCCAAAGGTTAACTAAACCATTCCTCTAATACCAAATGTAGATACCCAAATCATGACGTACATGGACATTACATTACTTTTTCAGAATACATAATACATAACAAAAAAACACACAAGGACCGTAATATTTTATTGTCTTTGGAAACTCGGAACATAATCTTCAAATCGTGGTAAAAGATCTTCAACATGTCCCATAAATATATTCCCCTTTTGTTTTCTTACCTAAAACCTTTCTTTATATCTTGGGGAAAAGAAAACATATAAATGGTGAGCTAAAATGCTCAATAAGGGTAATCATAGAGAAAATAAAACAAACCATATACATTTGAACTTCACAACACGAACATAAAGTCTACACATCAAAATCTTGAGTTGTGAAATAAATATTGGCAGTATGTAAGGCATAGGTCATAAAGGAACATTAATCATGATAAAATAACATGGGAATAAAACATTTAATTGTGGAAAACAATTAAGCACATGATATGATTTCCATAGTAGCCAAGGCATTGCTTCCAAGACCATCTTAGTGGACAAAGTCCCTTTCTGAATCGAGTTCACTCCTTGTTTCAGTTCTATAACACTGAACCAGATTAACTTACCCTTCCAGCCATGTCTATATCATGAGATATAAATCTTTACAAAATGAATTGAATGGAGATATAGGTCCCACCTATCTCATAATGAAATCAGTCTTACTTGTGCAATAATATAAACATAAATCATTCATCATAAACCAAAGAATAAAAATGGGTTTCAATAACATCTTCCCATCATAAAATAATCCATATAAAACAAATGGATATCATTTAATCATAAGAAAAGTGAAACAATGTAAATAATAGAGATATTATACATGAAACACGCACATATGAAATAATTTCACCTTAGATTAAAAATAGTTTTGTCAAAACACTTGAAAATAAATCTTGAGGAAAATATCCTTTCTTCTTCAAAATCGTTTTCTTTTCACAAAATGCTATAAAATTTTAAAAGAAAATGATTTTGTTAAAAATAGTCATTAAATCTTGTAGAGTAAGATTCATGAAAATAAGGCGTTATGAAATAGTGAAAATATGTTCATGCCGTATAACTTAAAAAACATCCTTCTCGTACTTTTTCCGAAAAAGTCAAAAAGTACCTCATATGGTAAACAAAAGAAAGATTCCTTCCATAAGATGTGGTAAAAGTTAAAAAAATGATAAAAATGACTTTAAACATACATGGAAGAAATATAAACACTTTATGAAAACATTTTGAGAACATATGGACATGGATAATAAACATAACCCCAGTAAATACTTATGAATAAACAATCTCGGATAAGAATGAGATTGGAATAATTATCCATTACCTTATTCCCAATTTCATCCATATGTTTATGATACTTCTGTATAGTGGGTTTAAACATATTATTAACTTGTAGCAGAAACATAATAATATTTATGATATCATATATGATTCACTTACAACTTTATATTATCCATTCATTTGTCAATTCCATGTTAAAGCAGCGTTTTGGGTAAAATCGTTTCATTTATCATTCGTGTTTTGACTTGTAATTATTAATATGATTACATAGATCATAATTAATTAATTAGATAATATAAACAATGATTTATATATAATATATATTCAGAATATATATATATATATAATAGATCGATAAATGGGAAGAAATACACCGTTCCTAGAGACGGTAGGCTGTACGTTTGCATGAATGTTGTTTTTCATTTTTTTATTGAATTGAATGGAATTAATTATATGACATACATATATATATAAATAAATCCAGTAGTATTATTATGTCATATATTTCATTATTACTTGTTATATATACTTCATAATCATTCTTGAATTGTTAACATGGAAAATGAATCTCATCACGTCGTGGAGACGGTAATCCGTACGTACACAGAAGAAATGATATCATTCCCATGTTTATTGAATGGAATTGGAGTGGATGATATAATATCTTATAATCAGTATGGTTTTATAATAATCATATATAGCTATTCTTTACACCATTATAACTATCCAAGTATGGTGGTGTTGGAAAAACAGACTACACCACGGTGTGGAGACGGTATTCCGTACGTACGCACGCACAATGATTTCATTTTCCATAGGATGGATAGAAGGTGAAATAGGGTTGTTTCATATTTATAATAACATATCGGTATCTAAGTAATACTGTTGTTATTACATTATAATGAAACAACTAAATAAGAGGAAGTAGAAGAAGAAGGAAACTTGAAAGAGTCGGTAGAAGAGATTACCTCTTCCTCGAAGCACCTCCTTTAATCTTCTTCTTAGTGAACTATAGTTGGTATTTTGAGAAGACCCGAACCACTATGATATAACTAGAGAGGTTTAGAAGAGTAATTATAAGGGGTTGGCCGAGCTTCAAGGCTCAAAAGGGTGTAAAGGGAAGAGGGAAGGGGTTCCCTTTTTATAAAAGTGGATAGGGGCACCTTTGAAAAAACTTAAAATATTATTTTATAATAAAGTCATATTCGGTATATAATAACTCAAAATTAATTTATATAGAATCTAATGTGGGGATCGGGCAAAATCCTCTCATCCAATTGGTTTTAGACAAGTTTAGGTTACTATTTTAACCTTATCATTTATATTTAACTCTAAGTTAAATAATTTAACTTTTACCGTGTGTTCGTGTTTTCTTACACTATATGGTTAATAAACTTACTATAACAAGACAAACAAACCCCATGTGGTTCATTATTAATATATATATCCTTATCTAAGTGATTTGTCCTAACCTTAGATTTTTAGGTATAGAATAACAGATAATAATATAATATTTGTTTTAAAAACTATTTTATGTCAATTTTTTCACTATTTGGTAATTGATTTTTTTGAAAATCATAACAGCATTATTAGTTCGAAAAAAATTAATCAAATCAATACTAACATGTCATATTAACCTATAAAATTTTTTTAATTCAGAAAAAGTCTCAAATTACATTTATTTGGGTATTTATAACATCAATTATGTTAATATTTCATTAATAAGGTAATTATTCTATCATCATTGTGTCATAAATAAATTAAATTATTTAATGTCTAAAAATTATAAATAAAATTATATTATGTATGAAATATATTTCTCTTTCTAATTAATATTTATTTTTGAATTTATCTTATGTATAACCCTATAGTAAAAATGTTTTATTTATTATACGTTGATTTTAACTCTTCTAACTCTTCTTTAAATAAAATAATAATAAGTGTCCTAATCTAATCCAAGTGGACCTAAAGGGTAATATTTTATTCCTAAGGTTGGTTTTTGTCAAATTACACTTATCCAATAGAATTAGGACATGTGTTAGGGTAATAATAATATCATTTTTACAGTGTTGCGTATAGTACAAGCTAACACGGTGTTGCATATAGTACAAGCTAATTATGGTGTATTGTATAATAAAAGACATCAAAGAAATTAAAAATAATATATCTCATAAAATATCATGGTGTTACACATTTACCATAGGGTCTCCTTTTTGGTCATGTCATATAGACATATTATGCAAGGATTCATATAAATAAGGCAACCTCAACAAACAATAGTATAATAAAATGACCATATACATATGCTATAAAATTCATAATCCAAAAGGATTTTAGTTTAGATGAGTGGTGAATAAGATTTTATATAAACTAAACCTTTAAATAATTAATAATTATTTATTAGCACGATCATTTACCATTTGTTACTAGTATTATCTTGAAAGCTTACCATTAGTATCAAGTCTTAGAAACAATAAAAATTTGGAATCCCTTAATGTTGATTCAAGGATTATATTAATTGAATTTATACATTCAAATCAACCATATAATATCACCATTTACAAATTCTTTTTAGTAATAATAATTTTTAAATAATAATATATGAATCACCCACCATGGTAAATATAAACCACCACTTTAGTTACATATATTACCACATAGTATGTGTCACTTGAACAACTCCTCCCACAAGGCTTAGTGGATCTGAGTATTCCTATTTCAACATATGTGAATATAGAGCCTTAACCCATAAAGAAAAATCCTCTTCCACTATACATAATGATATATGCTTCCTTTATCGAAATATTTTCAATATTTACTAGTCATTAGCATCCTAAGTGGCTACAGGATCACTATCTTAGATATACCTTGGGGATTTTGATATTTTTTTGTTACTAAATATATATTTTATTAAATTATTTTCCATAATCACTTTTGATAGTGTCTTAATATTTTATTATAATATCTCAACTAATATTATATACATTAGAAAATATAGTTGTAATTTACTTAGTTGTTGCACTTATATTTGAAAAATATGTCTTGGAAGGAATAATGGAATATTTGAAATATATGTAAGAATCGTCATTGATCTTCCATTTTCTATTATCATGACATTTATGTATATAAGGAAATGTGAGTTTTAGGATAAACTTTACTCCATGTATATGATCAATAATTTCTTGGATAATATTTTCTCCGACAATCCAACTTAGATATTCCTTAATATTTACCTTGTGTCTAACATCCTGGTTCCAAAAGCAACCTAGAGGCGCCCCATAACCGGTTGGTAAAATGGCCTCAAGCGTATTTCCGTAAACACTAGAGGCTGTTGACTAGTAGTGAAGGCCTTGGGCGTGATTGTGGGGAAACTATGGCCTCATTTGAAGAGTACACAATAGACGTAAACAAATATAGACAAGAGCGGAAGCCATAACAATGGCATACAACAATAACAGTAGGAGACTAAAAGTATTAACTGGAGAACCCATATATAAAATAATGTATGATACATATGTCTAAGAAAACAACCAAACAAGTCACAATGCTGGAATACAACAGTGTTAAACCAATGTTCAAAAGAAAGTAGATAAACTCATCTGCATTGCAAGCCATAGCTTGGTACAAGGCTCTCGAGCTCCACAGCATGTCAAGTACCTGAAGTAGAAGGGCGCATTCCCTTATCTATAACTGTAAAAATATAATCTCTTTGGCCTCAAAAGCATGACCCAAATAGGGTGTGAGACTAATCCCAGTAGGCAACCACCTGAAGATCTGTGCCTAATTTTCAGTGAGAATATTGAAGGTAAAATTATAGAAAGCAGTAAAAGGAAGGCAATAAGCAGTAAACAATCCACTGTTTAAGGAATTCAAATCACCACACAACATGCAGCAGCTAAACAAAGCAGATATCACAATAGGTAACACTATGGGACGTACCCACAACCTTTCCCCTCTGGTCCAACCTAGCAACACAAGCAAGCAGCTAAACACAAGGTAAACCTTTGGGAAGTACTCACAGCCTATCCCCTCTGGTCCTACCTAACAAGTACAATCAACCCTCTAGAAATTATGCTTAGTCTAACCCCTCTGGTTCAGCTTAAGCATAGAATCTCTGAGGAAGCACTCACCGCCAATTCCCCCTATAGTCTCTTAATAGTACTAAAGGTGCTCTGGGGAAGCACTAAACATCTCATTCCCCCTATGGTCTGCGTCGAGGAACTATTGAGACTCTGAGGGATCACTCAACATCAATTCCCTCTATGGTCTCAAATCATAAATTATAAAGACTCTCTAGAGAAGCCCTCAACATCCATTCTCCCAATGGCCTATACACCAGGATCTCACAGCCATGTGTAAGTCAAGAAAGTGTAGTAGCATGCAACATCCAAGGTAAACCGCATGAACTAATTGGATATAATTCTAAATCATAACAACATACTAGAACAAAAGTCACACCATCTATTAATACTAGGCATGGGAATGAAAAAAAACAACCAATAAGAAAAAAAGACCCAAAGGTCAAAACAGGAAAAACATGCATGGAAAAAACAACCAAACCAGAACAAGTCACCCTACTCACAATCAATAATCAACAACTTAGGCATACCAGCATAGAATATATACAATAGGTCTAAAATAGTAAACACACAATACCCCGTTGATGGGTTTTGGGAAAATTGAACATATAACTCAATGACATCCAATAGAAAGGAACAAACCACCTACCTAGGGGTTAGAAGATCTATACACTTAAACCGTGAAGCTTGAATCTCCTTGGAACGTCGTAGATCTATGAAAATATCTAAAATGTTCAACCCATGATATATCATGATAAAGGATATATTAGGATATGATGTTCTAGGAGAAGAGAGAGCTCACCGATGCGATTCCAACATGATAAACAGTGTTCAAATCGGAGCATGGATAGAGGCTAAGGGGTTTGACAAAGATCTATGACCGAATGTGTCACGACCCGCCCTCGGGGTCCGTGCCGTGACTACCCCAAGCCCGCCTTCCATAGGCCAGGGGCTAGCGACTAGCACCAAGGCGTAAATCCCGGTAAAAAGGGAAGGCATTGCCTTTGAAAAGTAAACACATACCACAGAGTAAACAAGCGGAAAGTAAACACTAAACAAGTAGAGTACGACTGAAAGTGCGGAAAAGTAAATGGGCCAGAATACAAACCCAAACTGAAAGTAAAGTACAAATCGAAAAGGGAAAAACAGCAACTGAAAAGTAAAAGCCGCTACTCCGAGCTGTCCACTAGAAATCCCACCTGAAGGGTGGGTACAGATAGCTCCTCTGCTCCACGGGTCCCACCGTCTGCTCCGTGCACGTCCCGCCCAGTGGTCCACCTCCGGGTACCGTCCCGCTGTGCAAGCCTCAGCTAAGGTCAACGCTGTCCGTCGTCTGCAACCAACACAACGTAGTGCGGGCAAAGCCCGTGCAGGGGTGAGTATAAGCTACTCAGTAGGGACCCCGAGACCCCTGAAGGTCTCTCAAATCCACAAAGGATAAACCACGAAGAAAAGTACAATCACAAAGTAACAACCGACACTGCTTAGGTATATGCCCATACATATACCTAAGTCATCAATTAAAATACGCTCCAACCTCCGAGCCCAAGTACAACTCAGTCCACGCAGCAAAGTATACGTATTCCACATAGGAAAGCAAAACATAATCCACACAGGATTGCACAACACAATCCACACAGGAAAGCAACAGGATTCAGCTCACACAGGTATACTTCTTCAAGGACGATAAAGATGATCACTGATCCATCTAAGTCGTCGGACCCACGAAGGATCGATAGGTAACTAACCCCCGCAAAGACCCACACAGGATCGGGCTCACACAGAACCTGTAGGCGCTGGCTCACACAGAACCGCTGAGCGCAAGGACCCACACAGGATCAGGCCCACACAGGACCTGTAGCACTGATCCACGTAGGATCGCTGAGTGCTGTAGTCGTCGTCGTCGAACCCACACAGGATCTATGTACTGTCATCGTCGAAGTCACAGTAGCAGTCGTAGCAGTAGTAGCAGTCGTAGCAGTCGCAGCCAGCACTAGGGTTCCCGCACACAGCAAGCTCGTACGGAGGTTCCGCTCCACGAGCCGAGAGGCTGATACATCAACTGTCACGAAGACCGAAGTTTATGTGTCCAAAAGTTCCGTATCGTCAACAGGAACTCAACGTAACAGACGGCGCGTCGATCGGACGCCCGGTCTGAGAGTTATTGGCATTTTCGTCTCCGGGGCCCGGTTGGTTTTTAAGGCAAAACCAACCCGACCGTACTCCACCTGCGTCCAAACCTCGGGCGGAGTATGCCAAAAGATCCGTCTCACTAAGAGGAACACTACGCGACTGACGGCACGTCAATCGGACGTCCGTAGCTCAAGATATGAGCGTTTCCGCTCCGAAGGCCCGGTTGGTTTCGTGAACGAACCAACCCGGCCGAACTCAAAGTAAACCGAAACCTTGAGTGCGATATACCGAAACGCCCGTCTCGATCCAAGGATCGCGTTTCCGCAGACGGTTCATCATTCGGAGGTCCGAGACTCATGTTATGAGCGAAAAACCAAAACTGGTTCGAAACGGGGGGGTCCGGGTCCGGGCCGACCCGGCCCGACCCCCCCCCCCCCCCCCCCCACCCTGGGCGGCGCGGGGGCCGGCGGCGGCAGACGGCGGCGGCGCGGCGGCCGGCGGCAGCGCGGCGGCGCGGCGGGCCGCGGCGGCCTGGCGCCGCGAGGAGGCTGCGCACGCGGGGGCTAAGCCCCGCGGTTCCTGGAAAAACGGCGCGGCATTTGCCGCGCCCTTGATTGAAACCGCCCCCACGTGGGGGCCGGTTTATTTAAGCGAACCAGGTGGGCCGGCTGCCCCCCTCCTTCAAGAACCTCGCCCCTCTTTAAGAGGGGGGTTTTTATGGGTTGGCCGGGGGATTAATTCCCCCGGTTTTTAAGACATCCGGCCGGCCAGCTGGCCGGCCGGTTTTCTCAAACGGGACCGGAATTTCTGGTCCCCTTCTTCGGCTTCTGACGCCGGCGGCCCGGTCGTCGGTCTTCTCTTCCGCCGCGGCCCGGAACCGGCCGCGGTCTCCTCGTCCCGCCGCGGCCCGGAACCGGCCGCGGCGTTCGTCATCCGGCGTGGTGCGACGGCACCGCGCCCCTTCGCCGTACTTTGATTCTTTTCAACGCGGCGCGACGGCGTCGCGTTCTTGAAGTTTCTACCTCGGCGTGGCACGACGGCGCCGCGTAAAATAAACGTACGGTAATCCGCGTGGTGCGACGGCACCACGCCACTTTGCTTCCACCGCAAGAATTTAACAAGAACGATGGAGGGGGGGTTCGGCCGTGTTCGTGCGGTCCGGCCCCCCTCACGTTAACTATAACACTTAAATAAAATATTTCAAAGCCTCACGTAGACATGCGATCCATGAGCAAGAAATGGAATAAGGAAACCAAAATGAAATCAACAACCCCTACCTCGGGTTTAAGATTCGAAGATTCGTCTACGTTCCCCGGAAGACGGCGTCGCGGAGGTCGGGCGTCGCGGTCGTCGTTCGTCAAATCCGTTGACGAAGAGATATGCCCGAAGAGACACGTCGTTGGCGGATCTTCGTTTGCCGACGAAGAAGGTCCGAGGAGGAAGCGGCGTTCCCTCTTGTTGACTCCGAGGACGAAGAAGAGAGGCGTCGTTCTTCGTCGGAGTTTGAGCGTTCTTCGTTCTTCGTCAGAGCTTGAAGATGAAGAGGAAGCTCTTAAAATGACAAACAAAGAACCCAAAATAAAATAAGACTACCTCTTATTTTATTAACACATAACACAAAAGAATTTCAATGTTTGAAATTCCAAAAGACTTAACTCCCATAATTAATTAAGAGTAACTTAAGCCAATTAAGAGGGGGTTAAGGGAACTTGAAAAGTATAGGGGTTCGTGTGGGCCCCACCACACTTAATCCTCCCAAGGGAGGTTAAGTGGGTGTGGGTCCCACTTCCAACCCCCTTAGGTAGGTTTTTAACAAACTAAAAATAAAATTTGTCTTACACAAATTTTATTTATCTCAACTGAAAACCCCAAAACTTAACTTTCAACCCGCAACAAACGCAACTCCCGAAAAGGTCTCTTTAAGCGAATATCGGCGCTGCGAGTTCATCGGTGCCCTCAGATTTCAATTCCGAGCACCGGATCAAAAGTTAGGAATTCCCGCTCGTTCGTTCACTGAACGTACCCGAGCCAAACTTCGGAAATTAATTCCGGGCACTCCGGGCCTCGGAATCAGGTGCCGTCTGAAACCGCGCTCTTGTAAAATTCTAAAGAAAATTTAGAAAAAATTTCCCTTGAATTTTACGGGTCTTTACATTACTCCCTCCTCAGGGCTTTACGTCCCCGTAAAGATACAACAAAAACTAGGGAAACAAATGAGGGTACTGAGCACGCATCTGAGCCTCCCGCTCCCATGTGCTCTCCTGGAGATTCCCGTGCTGCCATATGATGCGCACAAGAGGAATCGATCGCCCACGCAGGACCCGCTCCTGTCGATCCTCTATCTCCACCGGGACCTCCGTAAAAGTCGCCCAATCGTCAACGTCAAGCTCCCCATGGTCAATGATGTGCGTTGGGTCGTGCACGTATCTCCTCAGCTGGGATACGTGGAAGACGTCGTGCACCCGGTGCAACTGAGGTGGTAGAGCCAGGCGATAAGCCACCTCGCCAATCCTGCTGAGAATCTGGAAGGGTCCGATGAAGCGCGGAGATAACTTGCCGCCTCTGTCAAATCTCCGAATACCACGTCGAGGTGAGACCCGCAAGAAGACGTGGTCGCCATCCTCGAACTCCAGTGGCCTCCGCCTCCTGTCAGCGTATGACTTCTGCCGGCTCTGAGCTGTCCTCATCCGCTCCTGGATGACCTGGACCTTCTCTGTCGTGGCCTGGACCATCTCCGGTCCCACTAGTGCTGACTCCCCAGGGTCTGTCCAGCACAAAGGAGATCTACATGGTCGGCCGTACAACGCCTCGTACGGTGCCATCCCGATGGTGGAGTGGTAGCTGTTGTTGTATGCGAACTCCACCAAGGGTAGGTGGTCCTCCCAGCTATGACCAAAGTCAAGGACACATGCGCGGAGCAAGTCCTCGAGTGTCTGAATGGTCCTCTCCGTCTGACCATCCGTCTGAGGGTGAAAAGCTGTGCTAAGACGTAGCTGCGTCCCGAACGCTTCCTGCAACCCCTTCCAAATCCGGGAAGTAAAGCGGGCATCTCGATCGGAGACGATAGATGATGGCACGCCGTGGAGCCGCACAATCTCCTGAACGTAGAGACGTCCCAAGCTCTCCACCGAGCCCTGCTCTCTGATGGGTAAGAAGTGTGCCGACTTGGTGAGTCGGTCAACAATCACCCAGATGGAGTCGTGACCTCTGGAAGTGCATGGAATTCCAGTCACGAAGTCCATAGATATGCCGTCCCACTTCCACTCCGGAACCTCCAAGGGTTGTACCAAGCCTGCTGGTACCTGATGCTCAGCCTTCACCTGCTGGCAGGTGAGGCATCGAGAAACGAACTCTGCTACTGCCTTCTTCATGCCCGGCCACCAATGCTGTCGTCTGAGGTCCTGGTACATCTTCACCACTCCAGGATGTACCGCCAAAGGAGAAGTGTGAAACTCCCTCAGCACTTCCTCTCGCAATGCGACTGGTACCATGGTACGTCCTCTGAAAAGGATGTCGTGCTCTGCTCCAAGGGAGAAACCATCAGGTGCCTGTCCCGAGGATATCTGTGCACGCCGTGTCTCACAGTCAGCGTCCCCATGCTGTGCCTCCCTGACTCGCTGCAGTAGTGGAGGGGTGACTGTGAGAGACTGAAGAAAGGCTGCTCCATCTCTATCCACGAAGGATATCTGAAAAGAGGCTAGCTGCTCCGTCGCCTCCTCAAGTAGCTGAATGCCCGTCCTCCTGCTGAGGGCATCGGCTACTACGTTCCCCTTCCCAGGAGTATAGACTATATCAAAGTCATAGTACTGGAGGAACTAGAGCCATCGTCGTTGTCTCAGGTTCAGGTCCTTCTGCGAGAAGATATACCTGAGACTCTGATGATCGGAAAAGACTGTAAAGCGCTCGCCCATCAGATAGTGTCGCCATGTCTTCAAAGCGAAGACCACTACTGCTAACTCCAGGTCATGGGTAGCGTAGTTCTGCTCATGCGGCCTCAACTGTCGTGATCCATAGGCGATCACTGCCCGCTCCTGCATCAGAACACATCCGAGTCCGGTCCCTGATGCATCGCAGTAGACTACGTACCCTACTCCCTCCTCAGGCAACCTCAAGATAGGTGCGCTAGTCAATCTCTGTCTCAGCTCCTGGAAGCTCTGCTGACAACTGTCTGACCACACGAAGGGTTTCCCCTTCTTCGTCAAAGCTGTGAGTGATGCTGCAACTCTGGAGAAGTTCGGCACAAATCTCCGATAGTATCCAGCTAGTCCCAAGAAACCCCGAACCTCAGTCACCCTCCTGGGTGGCTCCCATGCTAACACAGCCTCAATCTTCGCGGAATCCACTGCAACTCCCGCCTCAGAGATAACGTGTCCCAAAAAGTGGACCTCACGTATCCAGAACTGGCACTTCGAGAGCTTACCATAAAGCTGGTGCTCTCGGAGTGTGTCAAGAACAACTCGCAAGTGATAGGCATGCTCCTCCTATGTCGTAGAGTAAATCAGAATGTCGTCGATGAAAACCACAACAAACCGATCGAGGTATGGCTGAAAGATCCTGTTCATGAGAGCCATGAAAACTGCTGGAGCATTGGTTACACCGAAAGGCATAACCAAGAACTCATAGTGGCCATACCGACATCTGAAGGCCGTCTTCTGCACATCCTCATCTCTGACTCTGAGCTGATGATAGCCTGACCTGAGGTCTATCTTCGAGAACCACCGTGCTCCCTTGAGCTGATCAAAGAGGTCATCAATCCTCGATAGTGGATACTTGTTCCTCACTGTCACCTGGTTCAGGCGACGATAGTCGACACACAGTCGCAAGCTCCCGTCCGCCTTCTTGGCGAACAAAATCGGGGAAGCCCAGGGTGAAACACTGGGTCGGATAAACCCCTTGCTCTGCAAGTCCTCCAACTGTACCCGCAGCTCTCGAAGCTCGGCGGGGGCCATCCGATATGCTGGAGTAGATATAGGGGCTGTCCCGGGGTACAAGTCGATGTAAAAGTCTACCTCTCTACGAGGAGGTAGCCCAGGAACGTCGTCGGGAAAGACGTCCACGTACTGGTCCACCACTGCAGGAAAAGCTGGACTCCGCACGTCCACTGCTCCTAGGATGAGGCTAGCCAACTGATGAGAGATGGGCTGCACTCTCCTCCGCGGAAGTCCATCCTGTGCTGCAAAGGTTCCCTTCTCACCGGTGAAGGTAAACCTGCTCCCGTCGGTGCGAACACATCGCACCTTGCGCCTAAAACAATCAATCTGTGCATGGACCGTAGACAGCCAATCCATGCCCAAGATGACGTCATAAGGCCTCGACGCTGCTACAAGAAGATCCCAGCCGAAGCTCTCGCATCCTAGAGTAAGCTCACACTGCCGGCACCAGTGCGTAATCGTCGAGTCTGCTCCCGTAGGAGTCTCTAGCCGTAAGGATCGAGTCAACGGCTCTGTCGGAATCTCCGAGCTCCGAACAAGGGCAGCGGCTATGAAAGAATGACTCGCTCCTGTGTCTATAAGAACTGCAGCAAGGGTGGAATAGACACAGATAGTACCTCGAATCATCTCGGGTGCGCCGTGGTCGTAGGCCTCTGCTGCCTGAAGCTGTGCCTGTCGCTACCCGCCAGCTCCCTGTGGTCAGGGTGGACCTCCTGGTGGTGGTGGTGGTAGAGCCTCAAAGCGTCGGCCACCACCAGCTGCTCGTCCAGCTCCTCTGCCTCGTCCGCCTCCTCCCTGCAGACCGCCACGGTCGACCCTCTGCCTCTGCCTCGGTGGTCCATCAACTGACTGCTGCTCCTCGGCACGGCGGGTCGGGCAGTCGCGAGCCATGTGGCCCTGCCCGCCGCACGAGTAGCACTGTCTGCCTCTCGGAAGACTGGCTCCGTGCTGTGTGCCCCGCACTGCTGAGCCAGTGCCCTGAGATCGTCTGCCCGAAGGTCTGGTCTGTCTGGACCCCCGAGTCATCCGTCGACTGCCTGCTGCAGATGACTCTGCCACGTGCCGCCCTGCGGTGGGTCGCTGTGCTGGTGTAGACTCAGCAAGGAAGCTCTCGATCAGAAGAGCCCGCTCCAGTACTCCTGTCTGAGTCGGTATGCTGAGGGAGATCAGCGATGCCCTGATCTCGTGTCTCAAACCCTGCTCGAAGGTCCGGGCCCAGAAGAATGGGTCCCGTACCATGTCGGTCGAGTAGCGCGAGAGATCGGTAAATCTCGCCGAGTACTGAGCGACCGTCATGCTGCCCTGCCGCAGCTGTAGAAGCTCCTAGATGCGCACCGCTCGGAGGGTGGCCGGGACGAACTCAGAGCGGAAGAGGCTCTCAAAGTCCGTCCAAAGTAGAGATGCCTCATCGTGCACCTGGAGCATCAAGCTCTACCATCGTCCAGCTGCTGCGTGTAATAGGCTCGCAGCGAGGATCACCATGAGGTCTGCTGGTGTCCTCACTAGCCTAAACACTCGAACTACTGCCTCCAGCCAGTCCTCTGCTGCCTGGGGATCCGTCTCCCCGCGAAACCTGGGCGGTCGCTGGTGCTTAAACTCATGCAGTGCACTGAGGCGACGTGCTTCGTCAGCGGCTGCTGCTGGAAGCATCGGGGGATCGGCGGGTAAAGCTACCACCGGTGCCACTACTGGAAAAGGGCCCTGCACCGAGGCCTCGTCGCTCGGTGGGCTGTCGTCTCGCTCGACTCTCGTAACCCTAGCTGGCTACCGTCGTGGGGCCATCCTGAAAAGGAAACAGGTGCGCCACGGTCAGAACAGTATACCTGGTGAGCTGATATAAGTAATCACAAAGAAAACTTTGAAACACACACGCAATCAATGTTTTCGTGCATTAAGTCGGAAATCAGAAGTCAGGGTCCTGGTGTACGGATACGTCGGCCGCCGCACCAACACTGGACTCCCTGGACTGATATCCACACTCAATACGCTAAACATTATTGCTTCACATAGAAAAGATCAGAGTTCACGGTAGAACCGAATTCCTTTGATACCAATTTGTCACGACCCTCCCTCGGGGTCCGTGCCGTGACTACCCCAAGCCCGCCTTCCATAGGCCAGGGGCTGGCGACTAGCACCAAGGCGTAAATCCCGGTAAAAAGGGAAGGAATTGCCTTTGAAAAGTAAACACACACCACAGAGTAAACAAGCGGAAAGTAAACACTAAACAAGCAGAGTATGACTGAAAGTGCGGAAAAGTAAATGGGCCAGAATACAAACCCAAACTGAAAGTAAAGTACAACTCGAAAAGGGAAAAACAGCAACTGAAAAGTAAAAGACGCTACTCCGAGCTGTCCACTGGAAATCCCACCTGAAGGGTGGGTATAGATAGCTCCTCTGCTCCACGGGTCCCGCCGTCTGCTCCGTGCACGTCCCGCCCAGTGGTCCACCTCCGGGTACCGTCCCGCTGTGCAAGCCTCAGCTAAGGTCAACGCTGTCCGTCGTCTGCAACCAACACAACGTAGTGCGGGCAAAGCCCGTGCAGGGGTGAGTATAAGCTACTCAGTAGGGACCCCGAGACCCCTGAAGGTCTCTCAAATCCACAAAGGATAAACCACGAAGAAAAGTACAATCACGAAGTAACAACCGACACTGCTTAGGTATATGCCCATATATATACCTAAGTCATCAATTAAAATACGCTCCAACCTCCGAGCCCAAGTACAACTCAGTCCACGCAGGAAAGTATACGTATTCCACATAGGAAAGCAAAACATAATCCACACAGGATTGCACAACACAATCCACACAGGAAAGCAACAGGATTCAGCTCACACAGGTATACTTCTTCAAGGACGATAAAGATGATCACTGATCCATCTAAGTCGTCGGACCCACGAAAGATCGATAGGTAACTAACCCCCGCAAAGACCCACACAGGATCGGGCTCACACAGAACCTGTAGGCGCTGGCTCACACAGAACCGCTGAGCGCAAGGACCCACACAGGATCGGGCCCACACAGGACCTGTAGCACTGATCCACGTAGGATCGCTGAGTGCTGTAGTCGTCGTCGTCGAACCCACACAGGATCTCTGTACTGTCATCGTCGAAGTCACAGTAGTAGTCGTAGCAGTAGAAGCAGTCGTAGCAGTCGCAGCCAGCACTAGGGTTCCCGCACACAGCAAGCTCGTATGGAGGGTCCGCTCCACGAGCCGAGAGGCTGATACATCAACTATCACGAAGACCGAAGTTGATGTATCCAAAAGTTCCGTATCGTCAACAGGAACCCAACGTAACAGACGGCGCGTCGATCGGACGCCCGGTCTGAGAGTTATTGGCATTTTCGTCTCCGGGGCCCGGTTGGTTTTTAAGGCAAAACCAACCCGACCGTACTCCACCTGCGTCCAAACCTCGGGCGGAGTATGCCAAAAGATCCGTCTCACTAAGAGGAACACTACGCGACTGACGGCACGTCAATCAGACGTCCGTAGCTCAAGATATGAGCGTTTCCGCTCCGAAGGCCCGGTTGGTTTCGTGAACGAACCAACCCGGCCGAACTCAAAGTAAACCGAAACCTTGAGTGCGATATACCGAAACGACCGTCTCGATCCAAGGATCGCGTTACCGCAGACGGTTCGTCATTCGGAGGTCCGAGGCTCACGTTATGAGCGAAAAACCAAAACTGGTTCGAAACGGGGGGGGGGGTCCGGGTCCGGGCCGACCCGGCCCGACCCCCCCCCCTGGGCGGCGTGGCGGCGCGGAGGCGCGGCGGGCCGCGGCGGCCTGGCGCCGCGAGGAGGCTGCGCACGCGGGGGCTAAGCCCCGCGGTTCCTGGAAAAACGGCGCGGCATTTGCCGCGCCCTTGATTGAAACCGCCCCCACGTGGGGGCCGGTTTATTTAAGCGAACCAGGATGGCCGGCTGCCCCCCTCCTTCAAGAACCGCCCCCCTCTTTAAGAGGGGGGGTTTTTATGGGTTGGCCTGGGTATTAATTCCCCCGGTTTTTAAGACATCCGGCCGGCTAGCTGGCCGGCCGGTTTTCTCAAACGGGACCGGAATTTCCGGTCCCCTTCTTCGGCTTCCGACGCCGGCGGCCCGGCCGTCGGTCTTCTCTTCCGCCGCGGCCCGGAACCGGCCGCGGTCTCCTCGTCCCGCCGCGGCCCGGAACCGGCCGCGGCGGTCGTCATCCGGCATGGTGCGACGGCACCGCGCCCCTTCGCCGTACTTTGATTCTTTTCAACGCGGCGCGACGGCGTCGCGTTCTTGAAGTTTCTACCTCGGCGTGGCGTGACGGCGTCGCGTAAAATAAACGTACGGTAATCCGCGTGGTGCGACGGCACCACGCCACTTTGCTTCCACCGCAAGAATTTAACAAGAACGATGGAGGGGGGGTTCGGCCGTGTTCGTGCGGTCCGGCCCCCCTCGCGTTAACTATAACACTTAAATAAAATATTTCAAAGCCTCACGTAGACATGCGATCCATGAGCAAGAAATGGAATAAGGAAACCAAAATGAAATCAACAACCCCTACCTCGGGTTTAAGATTCGAAGATTCGTCTACGTTCCGCGGAAGACGGCGTCGCGGAGGTCGGGCGTCGCGGTCGTCGTTCGTCAAATCCGTTGACGAAGAGATATGCCCGAAGAGACACGTCGTTGGCGGATCTTCATTTGCCGACGAAGAAGGTCCAAGGAGGAAGCGGCGTTCCCTCTTGTTGACTCCGAGGACGAAGAAGAGAGGCGTCGTTCTTCGTCAGAGTTTGAGCGTTCTTCGTTCTTCGTCAGAGCTTGAAGATGAAGAGGAAGCTCTCAAAATGACAAACAAAGAACCCAAAATAAAATAAGACTACCTCTTATTTTATTAACACATAACACAAAAGAATTTCAATGTTTGAAATTCAAAAAGACTTAACTCCCATAATTAATTAAGAGTAACTTAAGCCAATTAAGAGGGGGTTAAGGGAACTTGAAAAGTCTAGGGGTTCGTGTGGGCCCCACCACACTTAATCCTCCCAAGGGAGGTTAAGTGGGTGTGGGTCCCACTTCTAACCCCCTTAGGTAGTTTTTTAACAAACTAAAAATAAAATTTGTCTTACACAAATTTTATTTATCTCAACTGAAAACCCCAAAACTTAACTTTCAACCTGCAACAAACGCAACTCCCGAAAAGGTCTCTTTAAGCGAATATCGGCGCTGCGAGTTCATTGGTGCCCTCAGATTTCAACTCCGAGCATCGGATCAAAAGTTAGGAATTCCCGCTCGTTCGTTCACTGAACGTACCCGAGCCAAACTTCGGAAATTAATTACGGGCACTCCGGGCCTCGGAATCAGGTGCCGTCTGAAACCGCGCTCTTGTAAAATTCTAAAGAAAATTAAGAAAAAATTTCCCTTGAATTTTACGGGTCTTTACAGAATGGGTTATCTCGGTTGAACGAGATCTAAAAGAACTATGTTCTGGTGATTAGATGTGACCCCAGTGCGTTTAATGAAAAAAAGAAAGTACACGATGTGTACTTTTGAAGTACACGGTGTGTACTCTCCTTTTCCATACTCTTCTTTAAATGGCCTCCATGTCACTCTCACATAGCCATGTGTGTGTATGTTACATGGCCATCAGTTGGCCTAATGTGGAATGGAAGTACATGGCATGTACCCAATAAAGCACACGGCGTGTACTTAAAAAATTTCCAAAAATTTCCTCTTTTCTCCAAAAATAACTAGAAAGGAAAAACATACCTAAAAATAAGGTTCGGGTTCTTACAAACATCCCCCTTAATGAAATTTGTGCATGAATTTCCCTAGCGCGGCGTAGAAGAAGAAACACTGAAGAGTTCTGGCCACTGTGGTCGTACATTGGCCTCCCTCTCCCAAGTCTCGTCCTACACCCACCCATGCTGCCATAACACTCATACCAGATGAACAGACTGGCCACAGAGAACCTTTTTACTGCGATCCAAAATCTGGATAGTATGCTCATCAAATGACATATCAACTTCAAGCTCAACCTCCTTGGGTTTAAATACATGAGGCAGGTCTGTAAAGTAACATTGAAGATGATAAACGTGGAAGACCTCGTGCATAGCTCGGTACCTCTGAGGTAACTGGAACCAGTATGCAACCGGACCAACTCTCTCCAACACTTCAAATTCCCTTACATACCTCGGTGAGAGCTTAACCTATTTACTAATCTTCTTGTGTCCCAAACTCTATGTGACATGCATGAAAACATGATCCCCGACCTCAAACTCTAGAGGTCATCTCCGCTGATCAGCATAAGACTTCTGTCAAGACTCTATAGTATCCATCCTCTTCTGAATCAACTCTATCTGCTCTGTGGTTTCTTGAACAAAACAAGGTCCCAACAAAGCTACCTCTCATTCCTCCAGCCAATATAAGATTGATCATAATGGCCTATTGTACAAGGCCTCATAAGGTGCCATCTAAATCGTCACTTGAAAACTATTTTTGTAGGCAAACTCCATAAGAGGTATATGCTTCTCCCAAGAACCTCCAAAATCCAGAATGCATACTCGGAGCATGGTCTCAAGCACCTGAATTATATGCTCATACTGGACATCTATCTAGGAGTGGTAAGCTATACATAAAAGTACATATGTACCCAGAGCCTTCTGAAGCCCTTTCCATACCCGAGAAGTAATACATCCATCCCTTTATGAAACAATGGAGTGTGGAACTCTATGTAGATGTACAATCTTATAGATAAAAAACCGTCCCAACTCATCAACACTGAAGGTCTCCGTGATCGATAGGAAGTGAGAAACCTTCATGAGTCTGTCTAGGACAACCCAAACTACGTCATTCGCTCGAGGGGACCTCAACAAACCGGTCACGAAGTCTATCACGACATAATTCCACTTCCACTAAGGAATGGGTAACTACTGTAAAATTCCTACTATTAGTTTATGCTCCGCCTTCACCTGCTGAAAAGTGGAACACCTCATGAAGAAACCAACAATGTCCCTCTTCATACCTAGCCACCAATACTAACGGTGTATATCACGATACATCTTGGTGAAGCCAGGATGAATTGCCCAAACTGAGGAATGAAAATACTACATCATCTCCTCGCGTATGTCTGGTGGAACCCACAAGTTTCCCTAGAAATAAAAGATCTCATCCTCACCTACGGTCCATCCAGGAATAGGGTCCTATCTTAACACACTCTCCCTTAGGATGAGGCCTTCATAATCTGATAGATGCCTCATTCGAACTCGATCCAAAAGTGTAGAGGTAACAGCTACAGAAGAAAAAAACCTTCTTCCCCTAACATTCGTTCACCTCCAAATGCATCTTAGAGAATGATCCATAAGCTTCCACTCACTGATGGCCTCTTGAACTACCTGTATCTAAGTCCTCTTGCTCAACTCATCAGCCACTACGTTGCCTTTTTTAGGCATGTAGGCAAGCTCAAACTCAAAAGACTGAAAGTACTCGTCCCACCTGTGCTATCTCAAATTCAGATCACTCTGAGTGAAGATTTATATGAGACTTTTGTGGCTGGTGAAAACCACAAAATTATCTCCCAGAAGATAATGTCTCCAACATCATAGGGCATGAACAACATTTTTCAACTCTAGATCGTGCGTCAGGTAATTTCTCTCATGTGGCCTCAACTGCCGAGACCAGTATGCAACGACTCCATCTCCTTGAATAAGCACACCTCCCATCCCGATACCTAACAAATCATAGTAAATAGTATTTATCTTGCCCGGATCTAGAAAGACTAGTATCGGTGCTGAAGTCAACCTCCCTTTTAGCTCTTGAAATGCTAACTCAAAGAATATGACCATAAGAACTTCACACCCTTCTTGGTTAGACCTGTCAATGGTGCTTCTTAGCATGAAAATTCCTATATGAAACAGTTGTAGTAACCTTCCAGCTCAAAAAAACACCAAAGCTCAAATAATTTCTTCATATTATCCCAAGAAACTACAGTTCTAACTTTCTCTTGGTCTACTGATACCCCAGCCTCTGAGATAACGTTACCCAAAAAGTGAATCTGATCCATCCAAAAGTGGAACTTTGAGAGATTAGAATATAACTGATACTCCCTAGTGTACACAAAAAAATCTCAGTATGGGTATCATAGTCACGTCGAGTGTTATAATACACTAATATATCGTCCACGTAGACCACCATGAAGGAATACAAGTATCTATGGAACACTCGGTTCATCAGTTCCATGAAAACTACAGGTGCGTTTGTGAGACCGAACGACAAAACCAAGTACTCATACAGACCATACCTGATCTTGATGTATGTAAGAGATATATCTGATATTCTTATGCACAAATTATGATAACTGGATATCAGGTCAATCATTGAGAAAACACAGGATCCTCGATGATGATCAAAGAGATCATCAATCCTAGACAAGGGATATCGGTTCTTAACCGCCAACTGGTTCAATATCGGATAGTCCATAAAAAGCCTGAGGGTACCATCTGCCTTCTTCAAAAACATGACATTCTAACCCCAAGGAGAAGTACTGGGTCAAATGAAACCCTTTGCCTACGACTCCTCTAACTACTTCTTGAGCTCCTGAAACTCAGGTGTAGCCATCTTATAAGGAGGAATGGTCACCAGTTTGCTCCTGGCACAAGCTCAATCATGAATTATACCTCACGCTCTGGAGGAAAACCTGAAAGGTCCTCTAGAAAGACATCTCTGAAACAATCCACCATTGGAGGAAATTATAACTGTGAAGTCCCCTGGTCATCCAGATAAAGACTAGAAATCTGGGCTGTAACTCCTCCCAACCCATGATGCTCTAGAACTAATCTGCTTGCCTATACATCACATTCGCCCCTATGAAGAATAGATCCACCCTCTGGTGATATGAAACTCACCCTATGGAGATAATAGTCAACAAATTTAGGGAAAAGAACTAGCCATTCCATTTTGAGAACGACGTCATATCCTGTCATCTCTAGGACATAGACATCTCCTAAGAAGTGACACCCAACAACCTCTAGAGGGCACTCTCTACACTGACGTACAGTAGCCATTATAGACCCCAACAGAGTTTCTAGAAACAAGATATCATCAGAAGAAAATATTTAGAGCCCAAGAATCTCCACGAAAACAAAAAATATAATGCTATGGGAAGCCCCTGTATCAAAAAAAACAAAAGCTAAAACTAAGGTTACTAAGATCATATCTCAAACGGTAGATGGTTTGCGATCCTGATCCTACAGGGTCTGCTCCACTACAAATGTATGGCCTGTACCACCACCCTATGACCCTTCCTGACCACTCTAAGATGATCCAAACTATTGTCGCTGAATACCGGGTGTTTGACTACCATGACCAAGACCTCCACCTCAGCCTGAATGGCCGGAAGAACTCCAATTCCTAGACTGGTGAGAAATTGGTGGTGCTGCTCATTAAAGAGGAGTCATAGAAGAACCCCTGTCACCAGATGCAATAGAGAAGATCTCAGATAAGCGCTGAAGATGACCCATCTTGTCGCAAGATCGACACACCACTAGTTCTCTCTGGCTTTGCGGCCTCGTATTCCCAGCCCTTCCACACTAGTAGCATACCACCTGGCTACCTGAAGATGTATCTCGCCTTCTTGGATCCCAACAAGAAGACTCCATGTGGTGCTTTCTACTGTTAGTAGGAGTAATATAACCCTATACATAGAGATACCCTAGCTCACAACTCTAGAATCCCTTACATTATGTCTGTGATCAACGCCTGGTTAAATGTAGAAGTGATAGAAGTCAACCAGAAGATGTTCACCAGTGATCGGATGTTGTGCCTCAGACTATCCTCAAACTTCCTTTCCATGAACAACTGATCAGCTCCTGGAATAGGCGTGAATCACTGTATCTTGAAAAATCTGGAGGAATACTCCATAATAGAAAGAGCACCTTTCTCCAGACTTATAAACTGTAGGGATCAATAGTCCCTCAGGGTCCTTGGATAGAAGTAATCAAAGAAGATGCGTTGAAACTCATCCCATATCATAAACTGCCAGCATCCCTCCTACGAGATCACATCACACCACCTCTTTGAGGATTCCTGAATCATATAGGTAGCGAGCTTCACCCTCCTCTCTGGAGGCATCTCCAGATGCTCAAAGATTGTCAGCATGGTTTCTATCCATTACTCTATAGACTGAGGTCCTTCTTCCCTTTAGAAAGTGGGAGGATACTGTTGCTAGAAGACCCACGTCAAATCAGCCATCAAAGAGGAAGGAGGCGGTGCTCCCTGAAAGGTCTGTATCATCCAGAAGAAGCCATCCCTGAACTGTGCATCAACAACTATATCAAGTACAATGGTTAGTTCCAGGGCTAGCACAACTGGAGGATCTGTAGGTAGTCCCTGATTGTCCATCTTCGGTTTCTAATCACCGCCTAGAAACTGGCATAAAACCAGAGGATATCTTAGTGGAATGACTCTAAAAGGTCAGAAACACACCTTAGATCAATATTTCAAGGACAGAAAACAAGGATTGTAAGAAGGGAACAAGAGAAAGAAAGCACTCATGTTTTACAAAACATGACTACACAACGTGCTCCCTGAAGTCATTCACATGGGCATGTTCTGTTGACTAAACTATTCATGTAACACCCCAACCACACAACATATTATCTTAACACATGACATGTACTTAAATCCTCTTCCTTTTCTTGAGTCCTTCTACATGATTAATACACACGGATCTCCTATGACAAGACTACACGACATGTTCAAGATAGACACAACATGTACTAGATAAGCTTCACTTGGACCGTGTTGTCAGTGACATGGCCTGACACATGACTCACACTACACGGCATTTTCCAGAAAGACACAACATGTATGAGAAAGGATAACACTGACCCATGTTGTTTGTGACATTTACGGGTACCTGAGTCCAACTACACGGTGTGTTCAAGGTAGAAATGACATGTATGTGAAAGGATGAAACCAACCCGTGTTGTTCGTGACACGATCGGGTACCTAGTTCAGACAACACTATGTGTTTATATGGAACACAACATGTATTATACACGACTCCGCCAACCTATGTTGTTAGTGACTATGGTGGGAATGGGGTCGATACGATATGACGTGTATGGATAATACCCGGTGTGTTCACTCCAGAATTTTCCCATCCCGTGTCTCTGCCCACACGGCCTATGACACGGTAAGAGACTATACAATGTGTACATAAAGTACACAATGTGTACTTAAGAAAAATAGTTTCATCCTGAATAGAAGAACACACAGCATGTACTTAACATTACACAACGTGTATTCTGGTTTTTTCCAGATAGTAAGCCTCAGAAACTACTCAAGAACCCAGAAAACACTGAAACGAGCATTGAAAGTGACAAATTCTAATCCGTGAGGGCCCATACTCCCCAAAAATCATATTTTGGCATCTTATAAAAGTTATAACAAGGAAAAAAAACAATGATCCACCAAATTCCAGTCCATGAGGGCCCATAACACCTCAAGAACCAATGTTCGGTATTCATCCAAGCAAATACCTATACAAAACAATACCCTATCAAACAACATGTATTTCTATCAAGTCAACTATCACAACATCATTAATATTTTACACATCATCCATCACAACATGAAATATCTAATATATCCTAGATGGCATGGAAAAATGCATGACATGTGATTTCTAGCAAGTGCATATATGATGCATGAGATGGAATACCCTCATCTCATCGAGTTGCAACAAAAATAGATTCTTAATAACATCAAAAATAATAGAAAAAATCATGTGAATCACTCAAGGTGAAATCAAATCAACTATAATATTTGAAAAAATAGATAAATTGCAATTAAATGTGGTAGATCGGCTTTTCCATGTACACGGGTTAGCTACTCCCAGGAATAGCTTAATACCAAGTAAATATTTCTTCCTATCCCCAGATGAAGGCTCTAAAAATTAAATCAAGAGAAACTAATAATCTGATACCACTTTGTAACATCCCAGTTCTAGAATCCACCCAGAGGCTCCCCGTACCCGGTTGGTCACATGGCCTCAAGCACATTTACCCGAATGCCAGAGTCTGCTGACTAGCACTGAGGGCCTTGGGTGTGATAGTGGGAAAATTATGCCCTCATTTGTAGAGTACACAGTGGATGTAAATAAATACATACAATAGTAGAAGAAGTAATAAGGGCATATAATAGTAACATCAGAAGACAAAAAGTATAAACTGGAGAAGCCATATATAAAATGATGCATGATACATATGTCTAGGAAAACAGCCAGACAAGTCACAATGCTGGAATACAATAGTGATAAACCAATGTGCAAATGAAAGAAGATAAACTCATCAGCATCGCAATCCATATCTTGGTACCAAGCTCTCCAGCTCCACAACAAGTCAATTACCTGATGTTTAAGGGCGCTTTCCCTTATCTATACCTGTAACAATATAATCTTTTTGGGGCCAAAAGCATGACCCAAATAGGGTGTGAGACTAATCCCAGTAGGCAACCACCCGAAGATAAGTTCCTAACAGTTAGTGAGTATATGGAAGGTAAAAGTACATAAATCAGTAAACATGAAGACACTACGCATTAAAAAATCCACATTTTAAAGCATTAAATTCACCACACAACATGCAGCAGCTAAACAAAGCAGATAGCACAACAGGTAACCCTATGGGAAGTACCCAAAACATATCCTCTCTGGTCCTACTTTGCAACACAAGCAAGTATCTAAACACAAGGTAACCCTCTATGAAGTACTCACATCCTATCCCCTTTGTTCCTACCTATCAAGTACAAGTAACCCTATGGGTAGTACGCTCAGTCTAACCCTTCTGGTTCAACTTAATAATAGACACTCTGAGGAATAACTCACCATCAATTCCCCCTATAGTGTCGTAATGATACTAAAGGATATCTGGGGAAGCACTCAATGTTTCATTCCCCATGTGGCTCACATCGAATAACTACATACACTCTGGGGAAGAACTCAGCCTCAATTCCCCCTATGGTCTTGCATCGTAAATTATAAAGACACTCTGGAAAAGCCCTCAACGTCCATTCTCTATATGGTCTATAAACCAGGTTCTCATGGACCTTTGTAAGTCAAGTAAGTGTAGTAGCATGCAACATCCAAGGTAAACCTCATGAACTACTTGGATTAATTTCGATAGCACAAAAGCATACTAGAACAACAGTCACACCATCCTATAATACTAGAAATGGTAAAGAAAACAATAGCCTACATGCAAACAAGACACAAAGGTCAAAACATGCAAAACATGCATGGGAAAAACATTAAAAGCACAACAAGTCAGTCTACTCACATTCAATAATCATCTACACAGGAATTCCATTATAATAGAGAAACAATAGGGATAAAATGGTAAACATATGATACCCTGTTCATGGGTATTGAGGGAAATTGCACATATAACTCAAAGACTTCCTACTGAAAGGCACAAACCACCTTCCTCGAGGATAGAATATCATTATACTTGAACTTTAAAGATTTAATATCCTTGGAACATCATAGATCTAATAAAAATGTAAAATTTTTACCCCACGATATCTCACAAGAATGTAGAAATTAGAAGATGATGTTCTAGGAGAAGAGAGAACTCACCGATGCAATTCCAACGCAATCAATGGTGTTTGAATTAGAGGACAAACGGAGGCTTGGAGGTTCTTCTAAGATCTTTGACCAAACATGTTTTCTCGGTCGAACGAGGCCTAAAAGAAGTGTGTTTTTGCAATTAGACGTGACCCCAGTGCATTTAAGGAAAAAAAGGTACACAACGTGTACTTTTGAAGTATACAGCATGTACCCACCTTTTTCGTACTCTGATTTAAGTGGCATCCATCTCACTCCCACAAGGCCGTGCATGTTTCTATTACATAGCCAACACACGGCCTGCTAAAACAATGAAGTACACGGTGTGTAATCATAAAGTACACGACGTGTATTTAGAATATTTCTAGAATTTCCACTTTTCTCCCAAAACAACCATAGATGAAAAACATACCTGAAAAGAAGGTTTGGGTTCTTACATAGTGCCCTCATTTATTTTAGTGATAATTAATTAAATGTATTAAATTAATTTCATTATGTATAGAAAGATACATTTAGATTTAGAATATTTTACATGTAAATGTTAAACTAACTCTAAAATTCTTTTGGTTTAACTTTATTTATATATGTTTCTTTATCTAAAAAATGATAAGTATTTTGTTTTTATATTCAGTATATTAGCTTAATTTAAAATAAAAAACTTTTTTGGGTAAAAATAGGTGATTAATTCCTATATTGTTTGATATAGAAATAACATTTTAGAATTAGTTATGAGTTTTATATTTTATATCCATCATTAACTACAATTTATATTTTTGATTCAAGAGTTTTTGAACCATTAGTTGTGTATATAAGTATCCTAAAAAAATTTATTATGAAAAATATAATGAATTTTTGTGGTAACACTTATTACCAAAATGAATCAATCTAATATGAAAATGAGAAATAGTGATCTTTCCTTAGATGACATATGAATCTATCTTTATCTTATCCTTATAAGTTTACTCCAAACCCTTTGTATTCTTGTTTTTTTACTCTATTTAAAAACATGTATATTGTAAGCCAATTTTATTTATTAAAAAATAAATGAATAGAAACTTGTTTAACATACTTGATGTTGATGAAACTACTTGCTTATTTGATTCATTTAATTTTTTTTTTCAGGTTTCTATTATTTCCACAAAAGAATAAAATATCCTCCAGTTCATTCCTATACCATTAAATATTTTGACTCTTTAAAGGAAAACATAAATGATCTTTTGCTTTTATATTTTCCATGGGATTTCTAGCAATGTATTTTAGAATTTTCACTAAAAGTGGTGTACAAAAAATTTTCAACCAAAACACATTGGCTTGGTGATATTTGGGAAAATATTTCTACTGTGACTTATCATTTTTGTTTATCTGAGCTTAAGAAGATGATGATAATCTAAGGGGTATGGATTAGAAGATAAAATTAATGGATAATTTATTATTCCGGAGGCATCAAAATTTCACCAACTGATCAATATACCACAATTTTTTGAAAGCATGATCAATAACTATATGACCTTCTTCCAGTTTACAATGATATAGTGAATACAAATCTTATTTATTTCTAGAATTTAATTGACTTTCTCATGAGTATGAATATGTTATATTATGGTGAATGAATCTATGTATTTAAGTTGTATAATCAACTCTATAGATATAGTTGATAATATAATACAATACAAATAAGAAGCACCATGATCATATCTCGGGTAGGAATATGTTTCACCTTTACTCACATACTTAGGTTATAGAATATGAATATGGGATTCAAACACATAGTAATTTTTTTATATAATAATAGATTCCACAAATGATTATACCATATCTATAAATTTTTATTTATAATGAAATAACCTAACTTAAGTAACGATGGATATTTTGATATTTTATTTCATTTCATTTTCAAAAATAATTAAAAAAGATGACTTGTTATTTAATTGGTTACAAATTATGTGGGAAATAATAAAAATTAATTTTATGAACTATCTTAGTATTTTATCAAGTCCCAATGGCCTTCACCATTGAACTTGTAATGTATGGTTTTTATAAATTATACTAAAAAGGATCCATATGCATCTTCACATAACCCCAAAGAGGGTTAGTAAATATAATTGATGGTTTTTAACTAGTTCAGTCTGTTCTAAATACATGATTGAAACTCCTTGATCCATTGATTGGACAGTCCAATCATGAATTCGGGACCTACATTTCATCAACACATTCCTCCATGTTACACCAAGTCTAGTGATGGTTACTTATTTTAATGTAATATGGTTAAGTCAACCCATAAGCTTCATAAGAACTTTGTGATAAAAGTAAGTATCCAAACAAGGGTTACTCCAACACATAGTTATATGATTTGCATTACTAATCAAGTAATGTTTTTTCAAGTATATCTAAATATATATTTAATGTATTTGAATTTTTAATTTAAACATTTTAACATGTTTTACCCTTAACATATATTATTAAAATTATGTGGATTTTACTTAGTTGATTAACTTTGTTGAATAAAACATTTACACATAACACATTTATTTATATTTAATATTTTCATATTAATTCATTCATTTATGTGATCTTGGTCTTGCATCCATAAAATAAATAATACATAATAAATAAATAAATAAATAAATAAATGACCCAGTCATGAGCTTATCTAACTATTGTTTTACTATGGTGGTAAAATTTTAACATTTGACCCAGGGGAAATAACTCATTGTGCTAGTCTAGGAATGAGTTAAAACATTCCATCTATCCACTGATGTATCACTTAGGTTATAATCAACTTGGATCCATCTTGAACCATCTCTATTTTCCTTAGTATACTCAATTTGTTACATGCATTTATAACTCACACATAGGTAAGGATAACCAAAGGATTTTTTGAGGAAAATTACATAAATAACCTTGAACACACAGTTTCTGCAAAATAATGGAGGAAGGGATGTGTCTCATGCCATAATTTATAATTTAATAGTCAAAAATTGAAAACTCATGTAATTAATTAAATTAAACAATTCCAACACACACATTGGTCTTGGTCAAGCTCCTAAACATTCATTCACATGCAATTAATTTGGAAAAGTATAATTGGTTAAGATTCATTTCCATTTTTATTCATTATCAAGATAAAAATTATTTAATGGTTGAATTAATTGTTTCATTTTCCCCTTTTAATAATATCAATTCAATTATAGATACCATCCATTAAAAACATTCATGGAAAATAAACATCACAACCAATAATCAAAATTATTATAATATATTAATTAAGAATTTAATATTTATTTAAAACCATTATAAAATTTCCAAACACACCGTGTATTCCAATAAATAAAATAAATGTTTATTGTTTATATTTAACAATTTAATGTAATTTAATTGTATTTTATATCGAGAGACTATATAGAGTTTACCACTGAGTTACACATCCTACATCTCATTTTTTGTGTACATAGTTCAAATGTATGGTGCTATAGTTTGTAACTCAGCCATATTAAATGGAATGTACTATTGAGATACATATCATGTGATCTAAATTTTGTGTATCCATGGAAACCATAGAAGAACTCATTGCGTTCATCTGACGAGTGACTATATGGAATATTATTGCCAACTACATTTTTTTATCTCATATTTTATATTTCCACATAACTCATCGAGGAACGTGATGTGTATTGAAGAAAGGGAAATTAAAAAATATATGCCATTTATATCTCGTTTACATCATGTACTTCATTAATGTTCCAATATTTCAGTCTCATGTGGTTTTTACTGTGTATTTGACAACATGGTTTGCATGAATTTCACCACTAAACAGTGTAGACTACATGATATGAACACCAGTAACATGCCCTATAATATGTCATTTTATGTGTTATATTATCCACATATATAAGTAGTTTGTAGTGAATTTGGTATGTATAATTTCTACGTGGCCCATCATTTATCATGTGACATGACCAAATGCAGTTCGCGTGGGTTCATAACATGTATTCCATCATTAAGTCATGAAACCCTGTCTTACTAGCAAAAAAACATTGGAACATCCTAATGGAACCTCTGATAATTAATAATTTCTTCTTAATTATTTTTATAGAAGAAACAATTTAACGAAATAATTAAAACATCCCAAGAATGTTAATTAAAAAATCAAATTAAGGAATCAATATTACAAAAGTAAAATATTTAACCACTATTGCACACATAGATAAAAAATGAAATAAATAATTATAAATTTGAGATGTGTCACTTGTGATACCAATTGAAGGTTTTAGGTGTATAAGAAGAACTGTGATGGGTGAATGACCATAAAGGGTTTTTCGATCTGACTGATCAATATAAATACTGTACATGATGTGAAAACCATGATGAATGAACTTTTTCCACCAGATTTTAACAGAAGAGAAACCGTCAACCCAGAGAAGATCTTTTCCCATTAAATTCAAAATTAATTTATTTAATATTGTAATAAATAATTACCTTATGATAGAAAAAATCATTATTTTAAATGATGATTTTCTAAAAAACCATATTTTGGTATCTTCAGTATGATGTAAAGATCAAGGGGTAGAATACCTATAGAAGTGATGCAAACCTACTCCATTGAGATATTACTAATGCCAATTGAATTTTGAGTGCTAGTGTATAGAATCAATCATTTTTCGTTATTCATCATGACCACTTCAAGAGCATTTGGTCTTATATTGAATTTTTCTCATTATTGTCAAGATGAGAGAGAATTTGATAGAGATGTACATTTTTAGAACGATTCCCAATTCTCTATTAATCCTACATAATACAAATAAAAATATATTTATAGCTATAAGGATTTGGTTAAAATGTTATTTAATTATGTACTACCCCTTAAATAATATTATAATCTATAACAAACACATTCCCATATAATAATAATAATAATAATATTCTTATTTTTATGGTGTGTGCTAACTCACACAATGATAAATATTATTTTACCAACATAAAAATTAATATTTTTCACTGGACTTTATCTGGGTCTGGTTGAACTCCTTGAAATTTATTGAATACTCTAATAAATATTGTATTTACTTAAAAAAATATTTTACTGAAAAAATAATAACAAATATTTATTAAATATTCAATTAATTTAATAAATATTATATCTACAATATAGTAAAAAAATATTTATTAAATAATCATGTTACAAAATAAATTATTTATTAATGAATAAATAATTAGTCATTACATTTATAATACTAGGGATAAATAAAACAACATTAAAATTATTCCTCATTATTGAGAGTAATATTTATTCGAAAAATTAAATTTAAATACAATTTAATTTAGATCAACAGAATCATATACAATGAGACCATCTAGGATTCCTTCTCATTATAATTAGGTGGGATTTCCTAAAGTATAAGGTTACTATTCTAACATCTTGACCTGGTTCACTCTACGAATAGTAACCGAACTTGTTAGTGAAAAAGACTCACGTGTTCCCCAATATGGCTGAGGCTAATGACTACCAGAGAGGGCCTAGGGTGTGGTAGTGGGGAGACTATTATCTAATGATAGACTAAGAAAAAAATAACCAACAAAACATCATCCATAATAGTAAATATTCAGATTATGTAAGAAATAAATATACAATAAATCATGATACAACAATAAATGGAATGAAATAATGGTTTTAATGGCCATGTTATACATATAACATGATCACCTAATAGTCCAAAGAAATATATAGATGTACATAACAAAAAAATAAAATAAAAATTATAAGTCACTATTGCATACTCTGAGCCAAACCACATACCTGATCTCTAAATACATTTTTGAGACATCCTACTTGATCAATCCTAGGAATTTTCCCACCATGTACCTACAATCAAGTGAGTGACTTATTGGGTAATCTAGTGTAATGAAAAAATGAGTAAAGTATCATTAAAAAACCTTGAAGGGAACAACAAACATGGTCACACACATAGAAAGTAAATGTAGTGTATGTGTATGTGAGATAATCATTAGGATAAAAAATAGAAATAATAAAAAATGATGAAAATAAACTAAATGAAAAAATTCATAACACAGAATTTGGTCAAAAGGGAATTCTCATGAATGTCACTTAACCTAGATAAGACACAACTAGAGGTAAATAATAAAATAAAACCACATTTGATTCTTAGGGGTCATGGAGTTGATTGAGTGGAAACCATGTGAATGAGGTAGTGAGTTGGATTCCATACCACTTGGGTTGTATATATTCCTATCGATACTTGGGTTTGTAATCCTGATTGTTGATACCTTCTTCGGCCAACACCAGAACTTATATAAGAAATATAAGCCACCATAGTGGGATACAAGTATTAATCTTGGGATAAACTATAATCACCCCCATTAACTATAATGAATGATTCTAAGTAGTATAAAAACATCTTATAAACAACTGTGAGATAAATTCCATACCACTCAAAACATGTAAATCCATTATGATGTCTGACTCCTAGGTCTCAACCCATAGGTAAATCATGAAATTGAAATTCAGATGATCTCTAAGGCTATGAACTATAGGGAAATTATATGTAATTTTCTTTGTATCCTAGTAAAATATATACATCTATTCAATTAATGGTTCAATAGCACACTCCGTGAAAATTATAGTGAGTTTCATTATGGTGCCTGCACCAAATGATAAGGATCAACCATGACATCATTTAGGGAGAGAAGAGTCATCCTTGAGAGTATCTAAACAAATTCATGGCGTGTTAGGTCCACCCATCACTAATGAATGATGAGGATAATGATGTCTTAAATTTGATCAAGTAAGTATCAAAATTTATTTTCTAGTAAGTTCCTATTGGAATCCCTGATCATATAATCAATCATGTAGGGTTAAGAGCCAAATCATTCAAACTACCACTACGAATCCTAGTCAAAAATCACATTACATCAAGCCCGCAATCAAAAAATAAAAATAATAAGCTTTTAAAATTATTACTCCCTCAATAGAAACCTAGTGAAAGAATAATTAATAGAATGAGGGCGGCTGAATACCTAAACCCAGTACTACTACCACATATATTTGGGATAATAAGTTTGGTACGTGTTCTATGGGGAAACCCAATTACTTCTCTACCCAAAACCCATAACGCACTATATTAGGGTCAGTAAAAATTTTGGGAACCCATTGGACCCCCGTAGTAAGTACTCAAGCGAGGCATCCTACATGGGATCCTCAAGGTCAACTAATAAGAAAAGGTATCCTTCTTGGGGTCTCCCAAGTCATCATATTGGTATATACATACCTCTTAAAAACTGTGTAAATAGTATTAAAGTGGAGGAATAATACTTGGGATCCTGTATGTCCAATAATAAGAAGAGGTTTCCCACAAGGGATCCTCAGTTATAGTTGTAGTCTCAAATCAAGGTATAAAGCCAGAACATTATGGTTATTAGTGACCCCTAACATTCATCTATTTAATATTACCTAATTTAATTCAATTTTGTCGATCATTAAAAAGGGTCACAATAAGTTATGTCTCCCATAGATGAATGACCATGAATACACATAATATCATAACATTTATAAGTACTTTGGGGACAGTATGATAGAAAACCTACATTCGAAAATCATTCCATTTCTTTTTCAAGGGCCAAGCCCATCAGGACGTGTGAGGTCCTATATCACAAAGAAACCATTATTATTAATTAATTATAACTACATTATTCAATTAATTAATTAAATTTAATTAGTCATATATTTTTTAAACAAAACTAACTATAAAGTCATAAATCTATATTCCTAACCTATCAGTCATGTTGCACCAAAAAGGTGAACATCAGTCGTTAGTAACACCCGAAATATTATCAACCGTGGGTAAAACATAACCCTTGGAAATAAAATAAAACCATCCATCATAGAAATTTAACTTAGTTCCTAATGATTTATAAATTCCCCACAGTGATGTACCTCATTGAAACTACAAATGGTGAAGTGCATATGACTACTTAGGTCACCCTCATCCTAGGACGAGTGGAATCCCTATTTCTTGTATATGATTCCACCATGCTCTAGTGGAACCAGAACTAATATTCCTAATAAGATATTAAAAGATTATAGGAAGAATAAATATATCTAAAAAATATCTAATAGAGTTGGATGCTTACCTCCAGGATTCCAACACATGTTATGGTGTTCTATTTCAGCCAAGAATGGTTAATAACTCCCAGAGGGGATTAGAGAAGTATTTTAGAGAAAGCGAGGGAGATCTTGGGAGAAATGATAAATAAATAGGGGTAACCACCATTAATTTTTAGAAGAAAAAATGTTAATTTTTTCCATTTTAATAAGTCACACTATTAGACAACACGGTTTTGAAAAATATGCACCAACTGTGCGATGCTATAGTCCATATGAGCATACACCTCACATTGTTTCAATAGATGGTTAGTCAAACCATCCTAAAACTATACTAAATGTCTGCAAAAAAAATTATACTCCCAAATAGTTTCCCCAACCCTGCCAAATAGTGTCTAAAACTTTATCTAGTATAAATGGGGATTCATAGTTAGTCCGCACAGTTGGCCCTAACCATGCACCGACTATACTCTATTAAATTCACATATCTAAAACCCCATTTAAAGTCCCAAACCCTCAAGATACTCCTGAAACCTCAAATACATATTTCAAGTGTAAAAAACAATCCAAATCATTATTTAGAGGAATTCCAACCTTCTAATTCCCATTCTAAATCCTAGAACAATATTTGAACCATCCAATAATTGAAAATTCAAATTCCTTTTTAAATTTCTCAACTTAAAAAACTTGAGATCTTAAAACATATCCACCTTAACTATAATAATCATAAAAAAGTATTGGTGGGATTAAAAATGAACAAACCAAAATAATTATTTAATTAACTCTATCTAAATGATTGTGTTTCATTTTTGAACAGCATACACACTTTCAAATGTCTCTTTAACATAAAAAACATAAATTTCAAAGATATAATCCAATTCTCATAACCATTATTGAAAAATAAGGATGAAAAAAACTTGGGCCTATCTAATGTGAGTCATGATTTCATCATCACCTCATTCATCAATTTCCCTATGGTGCTTCCCACCATATGTTCTTTCTTTAAATATCCAATTCTAAAACACTATTCTTCCACTGGAGAAATTTCATACTAAAACATGCCCCAATATTACTAATGATACTCCAAGAATATACTAAATTTGATCAAAATGGTTGAATCCCAATTGAACACACTAAAATGGCCATGCTAGATTATCCTTGGAAATCATCAACCAACACGTAGAATATGTCTCTCTTATCCCTTTAATGTTCCTTGTGTGGTTCCTTATCCAATACATCCTTCTATATAAAAGAACTCTAGTTGAACCTCATCTAGATCCCTATTATCCAAACAACTATAATTATAGAATAGAAATGTCACAAAAACATTATCAAAATCCCTCACCTAGAGGAACATAAAGATCTTTCAAATCACAGTCCTCGAATCCCAAAACTGGCTTCTAGTGACATTTCTTGAGAGAACCAAATCCTTTTCCAATTCCTTTGGCATACCACAATATAAACACTGATGAAAACCTATTATAATTCCCTAGAGCTATCACAACTATCATGGTCTTTAAAACCATAGTCATACATCACCCAAATCCATATTCAAACATATACCTATAATTCACAATTGAATCCTATAATACACGATTCCATTTATCCAATGAGATAAGAAATCCAGAACGAACATCGAATGATCTGTCTCATCCCATGAACCTACTTTTTTTAGGGTTATAAATAGGTCATTGACATCCCACTCCCCCCACATTTAGAGAATACTTTTCATTGCATCAAAAAATTGAGTTCCTGATCACAACAACCCATGTCCCATCAATACTTGGACATTAGAACTGGCATAGTTATAAAGCTTCCCATCCCCTAGGACTAGAGAAATGTCACCTAACACCCATTAATAACCCATATAAATTGAATCCACAACATTAGTTTAATTTTACATCAATATATAGGTCACCATCCTTAAATAACCGATGGTTTAATCCCCACCATATGTATTATCATAAACCACTCTTTGAGTGAAACTACCAAGATATCCCTTACATCAAAATTAAAAATTCATTTATATTTAGCGCAGTCTATAGATGACGCCATCTCAGCATAGTCAAGAATTTGTCATAATATAAGGGATGATCTTCTCTACCATAGAGTACATTAGTATTACATCAACTGGTGCATTTCACTTGTCTGAATCGAAGCTCACTTCATACTAGGATATTTGACTTTAACGAACACTAAAAACCATGTCTCTCAAAAATGTGTGTCCTGGTCCTAGCATAGGTTATTAATCTCATGAAACTCGGTCCATTATAATGTCTCATCTAATATGAAGGGACATTTATCATTCTATAAAAACTCTTGGGAAACCCTTACCATGAAATTTCATTAAAACCGCCAGACATTATCTCTCACATGAATGCTCACTGATTTTTGATTTAAATGGAATCACATTTAATAGATTTATACCATTATCACCCAAATCACAATCACATTAGGCTTACATATTAATGCTATGATAATCATTCTATATAGAACATCTGTCTCATTAATCTATATCTCTCAACGAAATCTTATTCAAAATTGATCACCTCCTATGTGAAAAAATTTATTTCCACAACCGCCGACCAAATGATATTTTTTCTGAAATCAAAGTGTCAACTGTATAACCTCTGGTTAATAGGGCCATGAACCAAAATAGTCTTTCTCAAAAAATAGTCTCGAAACACAATCACCTGAGGTGATTTTATAAATACAAATGGTACCAAACTTTCTATGTAGTGTAATCCAAGATCATATCATTCATCGGTCTCAAATTGAGAGTACAGACATGCTCATTTCCTAAAAACGCATCCATAAACACGGGACAACCCAACTCATGGGTTTCCCTAGATCAAACCAAATGTTGACCTAAAAGGGTCTAATTCACAACTAAGGGATTCTATATCTCCCACCTAGCCCTAATGATTAATTCTCATGATGGGTTACTAGCTCCTACCACCAATCCCATAGGTCAGAATGATCACTATGGTCACATCTCATGGGGAATCATCTATAAAACTATCTCAACAAAAGGTATATGACATGAATCTTAACACTATATAATGTATTTAGGGATAAAATAAAAATATAAGGGTTAAAAAATATCAACATGGTTACAATTTTATAGGTTTTCAATTCCATGTTATTGAGGAAAACAACATTTATGTTGAAATTTTTAAACCATTTAATTATAACCCATTAGTAATTGTTATCTTTAAGAATAACATTAAGGGAATAACATTCCAAGTATCAGCCTCCTTAGGCTCTGATAACAAATGAGAATCCTAATAAGGGACATCCCTAAGGAGTATCCTGATATTAAAACAGAGAATATAATGAACTAACCCTTATGGGGCATCTGTATATAAGAATACCCCCTCAAGGTCTAGTTTAATATGAAAGTTGTCGTACATATTGACATCACACTAGAAAATATGACTACATAACCATGAAAAAAATTTGGTTAATTAAAATATTATATAAATCTAAATGATAAAATTTAATTTTGTTTGTATTGAATTTAGTTTAATCAGAACTAAAAAACATCAAAAATTGGTCTCTTGAAAAGGAAGAAAGTGCTAATGTTGACCTACAAGAGCCATTGAACCTCATGTGCATAAGGAATGAGTCTTTGACATCAATATCTATCATCTCACTGTAGACCCACATAGACTATAATTAGAAATAAATATATATTCAAGTCAGTCTCACTGAGTATAATTCCCCCAAGAACCTATGTGGGAAAAGAAAGTTTATGTTGTTATTGAAACTTTTAAATGTTTCCTTTATCATCTGTATAATTACACACTAGAAGTACTATAACATGAGAAACATAAATGATAAATATGATGCATGAGACACCTATTGACTATACAGGAAAATAGAAAAAAATCAATCCCTGGAATCTTTCCAATAGGCCAATATCTATCAATCTATAATAAATCATAAAATACAGAAAACATGTGCATCAATCAAAGTGAAAGTCATATAAAACTATAACATCTTATATCAAGGAATAAAATACAATATCCTTAGAAACCATGGATTTTTATCAGAATAAGTGTTCTTGATACTCTATTATGGTATCTATCATAGGTTCTAAAATATTCCTAACACTCCTCTCTACCATGTCTTAAACAATAATACACTTGGAAAAACTGCTCTGATACCACTTTGACACGTACAAACTTAGTTCACTCTATGAATAGTAACCAGATTTGTTTGAGATAATGCCTCATGAATGCCTCCCCATATTCCATAGGAATCTATCCAATAGTTAGGGTAAGGGTGTGACATTGCATAGACTATGCTTTCAATTTTGAGCAATAAAAATATATAAGTAACAAACCATCATCTATAATAGTACATATTCAGAGTGCATACACATTAAATAAGATAACACAAAATCATGATTTAATAATAAATGGAATAAATTAATGTCATGAATTACCATTTCATATATACAACACTGAGATCCCACTAAGCCTACAACATATATAGGACTAAAAATATATATTGAAATAAATTTACATGGCTATACTATAAACATCGATCCATAACACATTCTTAATCTCCCACATACATATCTGGGCTATATTGTTTGATTAGTCTCAGGCCTTAGCACATAATGTGCCTCAAATCCAGTGAATGTATTCCCAAGTACCTCATTGGAATGGTGGATAGAATAGGGTGCGAGTACAAAACTTAGTAGGGAAACACCAATGTGATCACCTATACTGATATTAAATGATGTGTATACATATGCGAGCTACTCATAAGAAAAAAATAGTAATAATAAAAATAACTATGGAAAATAAAAAATATATAAAAGTTGTGAAATGTAATGTAGTCATAATACAATGATCGTGAAATGTGATCATCCTAGTTGCAAAAAAACTAGAGGTAAATAATAAAATAAAACAACAATCGATCCTCAAGTTCATAAACCAGATCTCTTGGACATACTGCAAATGTGGTCAAAAATAGGATGTCATACCACCCAAGCCATGTATGATATTTTAAATCCCCAGTCCTATAATCCTGATCAAAAATACATTCTTTATTCGTCACTGGAATTGTTAGATGTAAGTTATGTCACTATAGGGAGATATATGTCCTACCCTTGGGATCTCATGTACTCACCTCCAATCACTAGAATGAAGGATTACATCCACCATATGATTATCCTATAAATGATTCTGACCTATATTCTATACCAATAAATCCATGTAAATATATTCATACATTTAACTGCTAGTTCTCAACCCATAGGAAAATCAAGACATTTCAACTCGGATAATCCCTAAGGGAATGAACATTAGGTGGCCTATATGGAATTATATACTGATCCAAGTATAAGATTAGAATCCATTCAAAAGATGGATAAAAATCCAAATCTGAGTCAAGTACAGTGAGATTCATAATGGGGCGTCCATAAACCCATAGGGAGAATACTAGGCATTTCTCAAGGAGAGGAGAATCATCAATGATAGTATCTATTGAATGGTGTGGAGAATCATGCCAAACCATCCCTAATGAATGATGATGAGTTCTAAGTTCAACATTTAATCATGTATGGATGAAAAATTGGATCCCAGGAAGTACCTATGGGTACCCCCAATAATATAACAAATCATTTAGGCTTAGTAGATGGGTCCTATGAAGTACTTATGTGTATCCCAAAATAGTATGGCTATAATGATGGATCCCATGAAGTACCTATGGGAATCCCAATAAAACATCACCCCGCGTCAACACCAATACCTAGAATACTAAGAAGGACCTTTGTAAATCATAAGTGTATCAATAGTAACCATGTGAAAGAATAAATAAAACAGTAAGGGTGAAAAAATGACTAAACGCATCACTACTGCCATAATTTCTTGGTCTAATAAGTTTGGTATAGGTCTTAAGATGACATCAACTACATCTCTACCGAAAACCCATAACAATACCACCCTTCAATTTTGTGGAATATTTGTTTTTCAAACAAATGTATTCTTTTGGAAATGTTTCTTTATAAAAAAATAGTTTATATTTAATTACACACAAAAATGAGTTTGTCTTTCATTACATGAAACACCTAGTTGAAACGAAGTGTGACATTCTATTAAACTATTACTATTGAATATAATAATTATCAACTAGCTACTGAATGGTGTGTATGAATCAGATTAAATAAATAATATAAATATATGATTTAATAATGTATATAAAATGAATTTTTTGGTGATCAATTAACAATAAATAAAAATAAAAACTATTTGAAAATAAAGGAAATATTTTTATGAAATCTTATTTTTATGCACACAAAAGAGTTTTAAATAAATAAATTAAACAAAATTTTTTTTGTAAATTATTTTAATGAAACTTATATAATAAATATTCAATAGATTTTTTAACATTAATCTTATGTGTTTTCTATATAATAGATAAAAATTAATCTAATTTTACACATTAAAAGTATTGTTCAAAAAAGATGTTTTATAACATTTTTCACAATTATTTTACATTTTAAAAGTTCAAATTCGGTAAAATTTATTTGAAAAAACTAAATCCGTTTTTGATATAATTAATTAAAATTATTTTAGGATGAATTGTTTACAACATTCTGAGAAGAGAAATTTTTGATGAATAATGAAAAATACGGTTTTTCATTAAGAATTGTCATTTCTTGTAATGAATTTAAAAACATAAAAATTATTTTAATATTAATTTAAATGAAAAAAGATTTAAATTATATATTTATTAATACACTTTATTGTAATTTAAACATTTTAATATAAAAATTTTATATAAAAACTTCTTTAACTCTTGAACATTTTCACATCAAAAAACTGTTATCTCATCGTGTATGTAGGTATAAATTTAAATTACAATTTTATAATGTTATGAATGGAATTTTTAAAAATATATAAAATATTTTGAATTATGATAATTTATAATATATAATAAGGTAAAATTAATTTTTAATACTAATGAATTGTAAAAATAGAAAGAACAAAATTACAATGTTAATGGTAAAATGGGTTTTCTAAGGGGTTGAACTAACAAGATAAGGGTTAAAATACTCCAGAACATGCAAAATATCACTATTATATCTATATTTGTATCTTATATCTTGTAGGTTCTATATTTTTTAATTTCTTATTCTTGTGGAATGTGAAAAATGTGGGTACACCTTTTTCTTTTGAAAAATTACAAGTGTGCCACTCACCTCACTTATAAAAGGCCCCCTATCCTATACTCTTCACCCTTACTTTAACCCTAAGGATCATCCAATATCTTCTGATATAAAATTATTAATTATCTCTTATCATCATTGAATACTTAGTTTGGTAATAAAAGAAGACTAATAATCATTTTGGTGTGAACCTAAAGAAGTTGTTCGAAGAAGATGAAATGTCCCAAAGTGAGAATTTTATTTAATTTTTTCCTCCACCTCATCAGATTATTATTAAAACATGATGATAAAATAACCCATTTATATTACATATAATAATTTTTTCTTATGTAAATTATTCTCCTCATCCATAAATGGGTTAAGAAATCATCATTTTTTGTGTATAACAAACTACCTCCTTATGATCAAATGCCATTCGTTTCCCATCACCACCTATCAAAGATAAATATAATGAGAGATTTTTTATATTAATAATATGTATATATTTGATATTATTAGGTTTATATAATTGTGATATAAAATGTTCCTTGTGACACTCCTAGATTTTGTAAAATATGTTTTTTAAATGAATTTAGTCTTTTTGATATTTTCTATTGTAGGAAAAACTGAGTATAACTTGTGTTATACTCAACCCCAAGAATATATTGAATTACAAAAAAAATGAGCATAGATTTTATTATACAAGAAACCTAGTTTTTCTTGTATTTTATGCAATAATAAATTTATTTGAAAGAATACATGGCATACGATAACGATATTCATTGAAGTATGAAATAATATTACATTAAATATGACCATTATAACCTAACTCTTAAATAGGAGGGAATGGAGAGTATTACAGAAATTATAAAATATCAATATATATATGCCCTGATCTATATAAATTTATAGATAGGAATTATTAGAAATCAATCCAATATTTGGCAATGTAATTATATGCATCAAAAATACATTTCCTTCAAAAATTATTTTTATACGTTTTTATGAGTAAATAATATAATTAATTCATATAAATTTTAGAAAATTTGTTTTTAAAAAATTAAATTTAACTCTGTAATCATAATATAAAAATTAACGTATGGTGAAAATTTAGTATTTTTCAGAAAATATTAATTTTTCAGTGAATAGTGAAAATGCTGATTTATGAAAAACTATCAATTATATTGCATAAATTAGATAATTTAAACATCCAATTTTTTTCATGTAATATAATTATTATTTAAAAACATTTAATCCAAATAATTAAGTTTTAATCGACTGATTTTTTATCTTATAAAAACTTTATTTTTTGGATTTTAAACAGGTTTTTCTAGAAACATTACTAAATTGAATATTGTTAATTTGTTTTAATTAATTAAAATGATCATGAATGAGGAATGTTTTAAATTTATTTCAAATATTTTATGAAAATATATTTTAATTTATATTCATAAAATTATTACTATTAGACAAAGAGTTAATATAAAATATTCATGCACTTTAAAACAAATACACATATCAAAAACCTACTTTTTCATACTGTTTGTGGATTCTTAAATTAAAATTTGATAATTTTAGAAATATTTTTTTAAAAATAAACATCCTTTTTTAAATAATAATTTCAACATTATATTATGATTAATTTCATGTTATTTTCTAAAACAAATTAATTTTTATTAATAATTAAAAATCATGAATTTTAATTTAAAGATATATTTTTATTTAATTTATTTATACATTTAAAATATATTTTAAATTGTTATAAAAGTAAAATTAGTTCAATTATACATCACTAAATCCATCTTAGGTCATTTGAATCAATTTTATTTCTTATTTACATATAAAAACATTGTATAGTTTTCAAAATTTTCTCTTTTAAAACCTCCCTTCTCATCAATTTTGAGAGATTAATTTTGAATTTAAATTTTCCACCTATATGACTGGAATTTGGAAAAATGGATTAAAAATTTACAATATTCATAATTTATATTATCTAAAAATGTCGACTTAATTTTTAACCAAAATTATTAGTAATACTAGAGAAAATTATTCTTTGTGGTTAAGGTAAAAATGGTTTTGGGAAGAGGTTAAACATAAAAGATATAGGATAAAAATATCCCAAAATTTTTCAAAAAAATATGCTTTATATTTAGAACTTATATCTTAAATTATTTATAATTGTGGGTTATTGGATCCTTGTGACAAGACAAAAACAAGGGTGGAATTGTTTCTTTAAAAAATTTACAAGTGTGCCACTCACCTCATTGGTTTAATCAAGGAGTTCAAAAGAGAAGGGATATTACAGTACGTGATGATAATAATGTCGAATGTGATGTTGTTTTCTAGTGTTTTTCAAATTTTTGTACCTCAAAAATTGGGAGTTTAATTTTTTGGAAGAAGAATGTCATTATATAGTACATAGTTCACAGAACAGGAATCATATTTCATAGATTAAAAAGGGAGTATGTGGAACGGTGACAGAAATTGGAGAAGGAAGGGATTTCTAAATAACCAGTGCTATGTGGACCGCAAATCATGGTATGTGGGATGTATAAGAAAAAAGGTTCATGAGAGGCCTGTAGTTTTAGGAGGAAAAACGTTCATGAAAGGATATCATTTTTATCATAGAAATAGTGGTTCATTTGTAGATGGTATTGTCTTTCATGATGAGAGAAATGTCATACGTAGACCATGGATGAAAAAACAGTTTTTGGGAGGAGAAAAATCCATGGTAAAGGGTGTACCACATTGAAAGTTTGGGGGAACTAGATTAGAATGTTTTTTGGATCTATTATTCTGTATACGGACCACTAATCCCATCTTTATAGAGAAAGAAACCTATTAGAAAATATATTGTCTATGGGAAGATTTTGGTGATGTTCAAAGTTGTTCATGGGAAGAAGTATCGGTGACGGAAGAGGTTTATGAGGGAGGACTCTGTGAAAGGTGAAGAGTTTCATAGAGATAGATTGCAGAAAATGTTTTGTGGGGCATTATTTCCTATAAAGGTAAAAGGGTCCACAAATAAGAGGCATTCCATCAGACATCCATTGTCCATGGAGGAGAGGCGGTCCACAGGACATCATCCATCCATGAAGGAGAGATGGTTTACAGAAGATGAAACCATCCTCAAAGTAGTGATGGCCTACAGATGAAAATGGTGGTCCATGAAGCACTCACGACATACTGTGCAACACAGTTCACATAGGAATAAAGTTTGTTCCATGAAGGTAGTTAACTTCATGAATGGTTATGATTTGTGAACCAGCATCACAAAAGGTAGTGTTATAAATTGATTTTTTAGGGAACAATGATTTTAGAGTGCATCAAATCTAATCTATGGTGTAATAATATTCTCATTCTAGAAAAAGAGAAATACTTCATTAAAAACTATTGAAGATGCCATCAAGTTGATATACTAATTTAGGCTTCTCCCAAGGTTGTAATCTAAGGGGAGTCTATAGAAGTTTTTAAAGGGACATAGTGAGCTATCCCTAAAATATTGTAAAGGCAGTATTCATAGAACAGAGTGACTATGTATGAACATGTTTATTCCAAAAATAATCGCAATTAATAGATTTATTTATGACCAACACACAGTAATTATATTCTCCTTGGACTTTCCCTTAGTGGAGAACCATGTAAAATTGTTGCGTTGTCTCTCTACATGTTAATGTTTTATTTCTAATTGAATCCATCACATAGGTTTAACAAGTTCCTACTAATGTAGGAATAATATATATACTATTAAAAGAAAACATTAACTCCCTGATTCACCCTCCCCTGTCAAGGTATTTTGGGGTCATATAATGACTAATTCCATAGTCAAATCTTATCATAATAATGACAAGGATCCTTATTTTGGTATAATCCAAAATCAGAGTAGTGAATAGATAAAACTGATTCTTAAGATTCCTCAAAGTCCACAATTTACTCAAATATTATAGGCATGGAAACCACTAGATGTAATAACCATTTATTTCAGATTATATTATCTTTTTCCATGATACTAGATCAAATTGAACTAAATGAGGAAAAGTGTTCAATTCCCTTTATCACTAGTATTCCCTCTTCTCCACACTCCATGAACTCATCCATGTATACATTTCCATGTACAACTAGATAGTCTTAACAAAATGTCTATGAAATTATGTTGGATCTATTTGTTATTTACCAATTATGATTTATGCTTCAGTAATAGAAAATGTCAATATATATTGTGGGACATGAGATAAATTTCTATCACTTAAGATGGTGAAATTATTTTAATCTCTATAATCTCTTCATATACCCTTACGTGTTCTACTAGAAGTATTATATTCCAAAAAAACTCAATATTGAGTTGTTTATTCTTTTATCTTTAAATACATTATTAATATATGTACTATTACTAGATTTAGTGAACCCATCCATCTCTTTTCTAGATCTTTTTCCTTAGAACAAAATTATTACTTTATGTTATACTTGGAAAATTTAAATTTGTCAGTATTAAAAAACCATTAAGACTGAAGAATAGTTTTCATGTGTTATTAACATATTTATCTTGGAAACTTTTATCACCCCAACTATCTAGTTAGAGACACATGCCCCTCATTTTTTTCCAAAAAAATATTCTATGATCACTATACATGATTTATTCAAAAATTAATTTATGTAATCTAAATATATTATTGGAATTTTTTGATGCCACTGAACATTTTTAGTTATGCGTGTTAGACATATTGTGGAGACCCAAACCCTGACGTACATGGACGATACATTACTTTTGCATAATAATTAATACATAATAAAAACAAACACACAAGGACCGTAATAGTTTTGTGTCTTTGGAAACTCGGAACATAATCTTCTAATTGTGGTGAAAGATCTTCAACATCTCTTATAAATATCTTCCCCTTTTTTTTCTTACCTAAAACCTTTCTTTATATCCTGGGGAAAAGAAAACTTATAAAGGGTGAGCTCAAATTTTCAGTAAGGGTAAGCATGGAGAAAATAAAACAAACCATATACATTTGAACTTCAAAACATGAACATAACGTTTACAAATCAAAATCTTGAGTTGTGAAATAAATATTAGAAGTACGTAAGGAATAGAACATAAAGGAACATTAATCATGATAAAATAGAATGGGAATAAAACATTTAATTATTTAAATCCATTATGCACATGATATGATTTCCATAGTAGCCAAGGCATTGCTCCCAAGACTATCTTAGTGGACAATGTCCCTTTCTGAATTGAGTTCACTCCTCATTTCAGTCCTTTAACACTGAACAAGATTAACTTTACATTCCAGCCATGTATATCTCATGAGATATAAATCATTACCCAATGTATTGGAGGGAGATATAGTTCCCCCCATCTCATAATAAAATCATTCTTACTTGTGCAACAACATAAGTATAAATCATTTATCATAACCCAAAGAATAAAAATGGGTTTCATTAACATTATCCCCACATAACATAATACATATAAAACAAATGGATATCATTTCATCATAAGAAAAGTGAAATAATTTAAATCATAGAAATATTATACTTGAAATATACACATATGAAATAATGTCATCTTAGATGGAAAATGGTTTTGATAAAACACTTGAAAAGAATTCATGAGGAAAGTATATTTTCTTCTTCAAAATCGTTTTCTTTTCACAAAATACCATGAAATTTTAAAAGAAAAGGATTTTTTGAGTATGTTCATTAAATATTGTAGAGTAATATTCATGAAAATAAGGCATTATGAAACTGTAAAAATCTGTTTATGCTGTATAAGTTAAAAAAAACATTCTTCTTTTACATTTGTCGGAAAAGTCAAAAAGTACCTCGTATGGTAAACAAAAGAAAGATTCCTTCCATAGGATGTGGTAAAAGTAAAAAAGGGTAAAAATTAATTGAAACATAAATGGAAGAAATGTAAACATTTTATGAAAACATTTTGAGAACATATGCACATGGACTATAAACATAACCCTAGTAAATACTTATGAATAAGCAATCTTGTATAAGAATGAGATTGGAATAATTATCCCTTACTTTTTGTCCAATTTCTTCCATATGTGTCCGAGACTTCTGTATAGTGGGTTTAAAAATATTATTAACTTTTAACAGAACCATAATAATATTTATGATATCATATATGATTCACCAACGACTTTATATTATCCGTTCATTTGTCAATTCCATGTTAAAGCAGCGTTTTTTGTAAAATCGTTTCATTTATCATCCGTGTTTTGACTTGTAATTATTAATATGATTAATTAGATCATGATTAATTAATTCCAGAATATAAAACATGATTTATATATAATATATATTCAGAATATACATATATATAATATATCGATAAATTGAATGAATTACACTGTTCCTGGAGATGGTAGGCCGTACGTACGCATGAACGATATTTCTTCGTTTTCTTATTGAATTGAATGGAATTAAGTAGATGACATACATAAATATATAAATAAATCCTGTAGAATTATTAAGTCATATATTTAATAATTACTTATTATATATAATTTATAATCATTCTTGAATTGTTAACATGGAAAATGAATCTTATCGCGTCGTGCAGACGGTAATCCGTACGTATGCACGAGCAATGATATAATTCCCATATTTATTTAATGGAATTGAAGTGGATGATATAATATCTTAGAATTATTATTATGTTATAATAATCATATATAGTTATTCATTACACCATTATACCCATCCAAGTAAGGTGGTGGTGGAAAAACTGATTACACCACGGCGTGGAGACGATATTCCGTATGTACGCACGCGCGGTGATTTCATTTTCTTGTAGGATAGATAGAAGGTGAAATAGGGCAGTGTCATATTTATAATAACATATCAGTATATCAGTAATACTGATGTAATTACTTTATAATGAAACAACTAAAGGAGGGGAAGTAGAAGAAGAACGAAACTTGAAAGAGTCGGTAGAAGAGATTACCTCTTCCTCGACGCTCCTCCATTAAACTTCTTCATAGGGAACTAGAGTTGGTCTTTTGAGAAGACCATAACCTCTATTATATAAATAGAGGGTTTTAGAAGAGGAATTGGTAGGTTTTTGCGGAGCTTCAATGATCAAAAGGGTGTGAAGAGAGGAGGGAAGGGGTGCCCTTTTTATAAGGGAGGAGAGGGGCAACTTTGAAAAAACATAAAATATTATTTTATAATAAAGTCATATTCGGTTTATAATAGCTCCAAATTGATTTATATTGAAGCTAAAGTGGGTATGGGTCGAAATACTCTCAATAAATAAGTTTTAGACAAGTTAAGGTTACTATTTTAACCTTATCATTTAGATTTAACTCTAAGTTAAATAATTTAACTTTTACCATATCATCTTTTTTTCTTACACTATATGGTTAATAAACTTACTATAATAAGCCAAACGAACCCCAAGTGGTTCATTATTAATATATATAACTATATTTAAGTCATTTTGCAAAATAATAGATTTTTAGGAATATAATAAAAATTAATAATATAATATTTGTTTTAAAAACTATTTTATGTCAATTTTCCACTATTTGGTAATTGATTTTTGTGAAAATCTAAACATTATTAGTTAGAAAAAAATTAATTAAATCAATACTAACATGTTACATTGACCTATAAAATTATTATAATTCATAAAAAGTCTCAAATTACATTTAATTGGGTATTTATAACATCAATTATGTTAATATTTCATTAATAAGGTAATTACTGCATCATAATTATGTCAACATTAAATTAAAATATTTAAAGTCTAAAAATTATAAATAAAATTCCATTATATAGGAAATATTTTTATCTTTCTAATGAATATTTATAGTCGAATATATCTTGTGTATAAACCTATAGTAAAAATGTTTTAATTATTAAAGTTTGATTTTAACTATTTTAACTCTTTTTTAAATAAAATAATAATAAGTGTCCTAATATAATCCAAGTGGACTTAAAGGGAAATATTTTATTCCTAAGGTTGTTTTTGGTTGAATTACACTTATCCAATATAATCAGGTCATGTGTTAGGGTAATAATAATATCATTTTTACCCTTAATTACCCTATTTACTTTTAACCGTGGAAAATAAAAGTAAAAAGTTACTATTCATCGAAAATTATTTTTATCTTATTAAACCAAATTTTACTCATTGATATTGACTGTATCTCTCAAAGTTTTGAAATTACACTCACAGAAGCGGTAAAATTATGTTTTATGTAAAATTTTAAATTATCCTAGGAGGTGGGTAAAAGACGGTGAAAAGTTCAATAACATTTTTATATATCTAAAATTATAATAAAATTACAAAAATGAATTACATTGAACTTATAAAGGTATTATCTATCAATTTTTTCCAAAAATAAATTTAAATAAAATAAATAATTATTTAAATAAAAGTCTGTTGTTAAATAGTAACTTAGTGTTTTCACTATTCGTAAAAAATTGTCAGTTTTTATAAAAATACCAAAAATCCATCCTAGACTAATTTCGATGATCTAAATCCAAAAATGAAGTCCATTTTGAAAGATAAAATTTATAAAATTTCAAAATGTCGGTATTACTATTCATATCGGCTAGTTCATAATAATATTATAATAATATCTCATTTAGTGAAACTTGGTATTGTGTACTACACATGCTATCAAAGAAAGTCTTGATTGCGTGTAATGCAAGCCAAGTCAGGGCTGCGTGTAGTGAATGATCCATTTGGTGTTTCATATAACATAATCAAAACTTATTTCATTTATACATTAAACAAAATCAATACGTAATGTTGTGTAGAATAATTTTCCCAAAACAAACTTGAAATTGTGTGTAACACGAGCTAAGAATAGTGTTGCGTATACTACAAGCTAATACGGTGTTGCGTATAGTACAATCCAATCATGGTTTATTGTATAATAGAAGACATAAAAGAAATTATAAATAATATATCTCATAAAATATCGGGGTGTTACATTCTACCCCCCTTAAAATGAATTTCACCCTCAAAATTTTTCGGGGTTATAAATGGTTTACTACTTGAAAGTTTCTTTCATAGAAACCCACATCGTAAAAAGAAGTACTAAAACTTCATTTTAAAAAGCGAATTTAGAATCATAACAGTCACCCAAAGTAACCCAGTACTGGGTTTCCACATAGGACAACATAGGTGAAAATATGGATATAGGAGACAAATATAACCATCAACTTCTTATGAAGAGTGGTAGAGGACATGGCTATGAAAAATCCAACGATCACAAAGCCATAAATTTGTGATGATCTAAGGTACCATGGAATTCATCAGATATAAGGGCACTAGGACAACATTTTTGGTTTTCAAGATCATTTCCCTAATGTTGAAGAAATTTGAATTAGAAGAAATACTTTCTTGATTTTGGTACAATCTCATCGTTGGTTGTTCCATGGACAATTTCCACTTCATCTATTAATGAAATAATGTTTAATTTTTCATTCGTGATGTGTTATAAGATCATGTGATAGAATGATGGGTCATTCCATTTGTCTCAAACAAATGGTTAAAAAAAGTTATCAAAAATAATAAGTCCATCTATAGTGAGATTAATCATATATGGATCCTAAAATGGACTTATAATTCATATATCATACTGCTTAATATAATAAAACTAGTTTCTACCTACCATGGAATTCCTGTAGGCCAGTGTTAGGCGATAAAGTCCTGTCGCACTACAGTTGTGGGTTCGATTCCCACAGCCTTGTCTGATGCGACGGGTTGTCGCCTGTCCTGCAGGTTGTCCTTTTTCTAAAACTACATTATTATTACATTCCATAAATAATATCAAAAAAAGTTATAGCCTTAAAAAATACTTACTTATGTCCAACATAATCAATTCCAATCTTTATGCTTATCCAAAGTACTTCTGTCCAAGCTCATAGTATAAAGAAAACAATTACTCAAAATGTCATCTGCCGAGCATGTGAATACCATCATTTATCCCCCATATATCATACGATATATCTTGTTGTTCAAATTACAAACATGTGAATACCTTAATCATGTATTATCTTGAAAAATTAATACCCATTGACCCTTTGTGAAAAAATGAATGTTGTCAAAATTTAACACTTTCAACATCCCAAATTCCCAAAATTTCTATATACTCAAACCATGATATAACTTTGTCCTTATATCAGTCATGAGATCATTTCCTTTTTTTCCTTTATCGCTTCATTATGTTCATATCATCTTCTTTCCAAATATATTTCAATCACTTTTCATGGTTACTGGTACCATATAATTATTGAAAACCAATACATAGATATTCCAAAATTCCATGATGCCATAAATGAGATTCCATGATATACTCAACATCACAAATAGTGATCACATGTGACTTCCCTTTATCCTTTTACTTAAGAGGTTTCTCACATTGATCATCATTAACACTTGAATAAGGGAATTTATTAGCATAATACCCCATTCCCTTGAACTTGAAGCCTTAAAGTGTTGGTGGTGCGTTCTCTATAGTCTTTTCTTTATTCACATAATTTGAAACCCATTTTCCATTACTTCGACACTCATCTGCTCGATGACCTTATTTTCTAGACTTAAAACATTTTCTATTCCCATTAAGAAAATCTCCACCATGTTTCTTTCCACACTTTGAGCATAAATAAACATTCATCTTCTTTTCACCATTATTATGAGATTTCTCCTTGAACTCCATCTTTTGTTTCTTGTCAAAACCATGAGATGGATATGTAACACCAACTTCCATTTCTACCTTGATAGCACAATAAACAATTTCTTCATAGCTACTGAAGTCTCTTAAATATAATCCCTTCGAAGACTTGGTTTTAAGCCCCTGAATAATCGATCAACTTTACATTCAGGTTGGATGAAAAAGTGAGATGCATACCTTGCAAGCATTGTAAAATTATCTTCGTATATACCAACAAATTCATCATCATTTTTCTTAAGCTCAAGGAAATATTTTTCTATATTTGTTTGAAGAATACGAGGGAAGTACTTATTGAAAAATTAGTTCTTGAACTCATCTCATTCCATGGATTCAATTTCATCTTGGGGCCTCGTATTCTTAATTAGAGTCCACCATGGATCTGATTCACCTTCTAAATGGTAAATATCCAAAATGAATTTTTCATGTTCCAAACAACAAATTATGGAAAATATCTTTTCAATGGTACATATCCATTTTTCAGCAACAAGTGGATCAGAAGACCCACTGAAAGAAGGTGGACGTTTACTCATGAAAGACTCAATAGAATATTGTTCCCTTCACTTCTCATTTAGATGTCCAGAATGATTAATAGCTTATGTAAGTATAAAAATAAGTTTTTTCACTCGATCTCCCATAACATTGGTTTGTTTAGGAGTACAATCATTGCATTGTCCATTACATTGATCAACACGGTTCCTTCAGGTTCCATCCATCGTCTAAAACCCAAAAAGAATAGCGTGGAAGTAATAAATCATTCTAGGTAAAACAACATATTAAAGGGGGATTACCATCAATATATAAAATCTTAGGGATAATTATAATATTTTTACCCTAATTCTAGGACTATAACATATACTTATAATTAACCTTAGTGACATCCCTAGGCATACGTTAGAAATATCTCTAGGGATCTCACTAATGTTTTCGCATCCTAGTCTCCAAAGGTAAACTAAACCTTTCCTCTGATACCAAATGTAGATACCCTAAGCTTGACGTACATGGACATTACATTACTTTTGCATAATACTTAATACATAACAAAAAAACACACAAGGACCATAATATTTTATTGTCTTTGGAAACTCGGAACATAATCTTCTAATCGTGGTGGATGATCTTCAACATGTCCCATAAAGATCTTCCCCTTTTGTTTTCTTAACTAAAACCTTTCTTTATATCCTGGGGAAAAGAATACATAAAACGGGTGAGCTCAAATGTTCAGTAAGGGTAATAATGGAGAAAATAAAATAGACCATATACATTTTAACTTCAAAACATGAACATAAAGTTTACACAACAAAATCTTGAGTTGTGAAATAAATCTTGGCAGTACATAAGGAATATGTCATAAAGGAACATTAATCATGATAAAATAGCATGGAAATAAAACATTTAATTGTAGAAAACCATTATGCACATGACATGATTTCCATAGTATCCAAGGCATTGTTTCCAAGACCATCTTAGTGGACAAAGTCCCTTTTTGAATCGAGTTCACTCCTTATTTCAGTCCTGTAACACTAAACCATATTAACTTACCATTCCATCTATGTCTATCTCATGAGATATAAATCTTTACAAAATGCATTGGATGGAGATATAGGTCCCACCCATCTCATAATGAAATCAGTCTTACTTGTGACACAATATAAACATAAATAATTCATCATAACCCAAAGAATAAAAATGGGTTTCATTAACATCATCACATCATAAGATAATCCATATAAAACAAATGTATATCATTTCATCATAAGAAAAGATAAACAATGTAAATAATAGATATACTATACTTGAAACATACACATATGAAATAATGTCACCTTATATGGAAAATAGTTCCGATAAAACACTTGAAAATAATTCTTGAGGAAAATATCCTTTCTTCTTCAAAATCGTTTTCTTTTCACAAAATGCCATGAAATTTTAAAAGAAAATGATTTTGTTGAAAATAGTCATTAAATCTTGTATAGTAAGCTTCATTAAAATAAGGCTCTATGAAATAGTGAAAATATGTTCATTCTGTATAACATAAAAAAACATTATTCTCGTACTTTTGCCGGAAAAGTCAAAAAGTACCTCATATGGTAAACAAAAGAATGATTCCTTCCATACGATGTGGTAAAAGTAAATAAATGATAAAAATTACTTTAAACATACATGGAAGAAATTTAAACACTTTATGAAAACATTTTGAGAACATATGGACATGGATAATAAACATAACCCCAGTAAATACTTACGAATAAACAATCTCGGATAAGAATGAGATTGAAATAATTATCCCTTACCTTATGTCCAATTTCTTCCATATATGTCTGAGACTCCCGTATAGTGGGTTTAAACATATTATTAACTTGTAACAGAACCATAATAATATTTATGATATCATATTTGATTCACTTATAACTTTATATTATCCGTTCATTTGTCAATTCCATGTTAACGCAGCGTTTTGGGTAAAATCGTTTCATTTATCGTTCGTGTTTTGACTTGTAATTATTAATATGATTACTTAGATCATTATTAAATAATTAAATAATATAAAACATGATTTATATATAATATATATTCAGAATATACATATATATAATAGATCTATAAATGGAAAGAAATACATTGTTCCTGGAGATGGTATGCCGTACGTAAGCATGAACACTATGTTTCGTTTTCTAATTGAATTGAATGGAATTAATTAGATGACATACATATATATATAAATAAATCCAGTAGAATTATTATGTCATATATTTCATTATTACCTAATATATATACTTCATAATCATACTTGAATTGTTAACATGGAAAATGAATCTCATCACGTCGTGGAGACGGTAATCCGTACGTACGCACGAGCAATGATATCATTCCCATATTTATTGAATGGAATTGGAGTGGATGAGATAATATCTTATAATTAGTATGATTTTATTATAATCATATATATTTATTCATTACACCATTATAACCATACAAGTATGGTGGTGTTGGAAAAACTGATTACACCATGGTGTGGAGACGGTATTCCGTACGTACGCACACGCAGTGATTTCGTTTTCCATAGGATGGATAGAAGGTGAAATAGGGTTGTTTCATAGTTATAATAACATATCAGTATATATTTAATACTTATGTTATTACTTTATAGTGAAACAACTAAATAAGAGTAAGTAGAAGTAGAAAGAAACTTGAAAGAGTCGGTAGAAGAGATTACCTCTTCCTCGACACACCTCCTTTAAACTTCTTCTTAGTGAACTATAGTTGGTCTTTTGAGAAGACACGAACCTCTATGATATAACTAGAGAGGTTTAGAATAGGAATTGTAAGGGGTCAACTGAACTTCAAGTCTCAAAAGGGTGTGAAGAGAAGAGGGAAGGGGTTCCCTTTTTATAAAAGAGGAGAGGGGCACCTTTGAAAAAACATAAAATATTATTTTATAATAAAGTCATATTCGGTTTATAATAGCTCCAACTTGATTTATTTAGAAGCTAAAGTGTGGATCGGTCTAAATCCTCTCATCCAATAGGTTTTAGAAAAGTTTAGGTTACTATTTTAACCTTATCATTTAGATTTAACATTAAGTTAAATAATTTAACTTTTACCGTGTGTTCTTGTTTGCTTACACTATACGGTTAATAAACTTACTATAACAAGCAAAACGGACCCCAAGTAGTTCATTATTAATATATATATCCTTATCTAAGTCATTTGTCTTATCCTTAGATTTTTAGGAATAGAAAAATAGATAAAAATATAATATTTTTTTAAAAGCTATTTTATGTCAATTTTCCACTATTTGGTAATTGATTTTTGTGAAAATCATAACATCATTATTAGTTCGAAAAATAATAATAATATAAATACTAACATGTCATATTAACCTATAAAATTAGTTTAATTCATAAAAATTCTGAAATTACATTTATTTGGGTATTTATAACATCAATTATGTTAATATTTCATTAATAAGGTAATTATTCTATCATCATTGTGTCATAAATAAATTAAATTATTTAATGTATAAAAATTATAAATAAAACACTATTATGTATTAAATATATTTATCTTTATAATTAATATTTATAGTTTATCTTATCTTACGTATAACACTATAGTAAAAATGTTTAATTTATTAAAATTTGATTTTAACTCTTTTAACTATTCTTTAAATAAAATAATAATAAGTGTCCTAATCTAATACAAGTGGACATAAAGGGTAATATTTTATTCCTATGGTTGGTTTTGGTCTAATTACACTTATCCAATAGAATTAGGACATGTGTTAGGGTAATAATAATATCATTTTTACCCTTAATTACCCTATTTACTTTTAACCGTGGTAAATAAAAGTATAAAGTTACTATTCACCAAAAATTATTTTTATTTTATTGAACCACATTTTACTCCTTGATATTAACCGTGTCTCTTGGATTTTCGAAATTCCACTCATAGAAGCGGTAAAATTTAGTTTTATGTAAATATTTAAATTATCCTAGGAGGTGGGTAAAAGATGGTGAAAAGTTCAATAAAATTTTTATATATCTAAAATTATTATAAACTGACTCAAATGAATTACATTGAACTTATAAAGGTATTATGTATCAATTTTTACCTAAAATAAATTTAGATAAAATAATGAATTATTTAAATAAAAGTCGGTTTTTAAATGGTAACCTAGTGTTTTCACTATTCATCAAAAATTGAAAGTTTTCAGAAAAATACCAAAAATTCACCCTATGCTAATTTCGATATTCCAAATCAAAAAATGAAGTCCATTTTGCATGATAAAACTTATAAAATTTCAAAAATTGGGTATTACTATTCATAACGGATAGTTCATAATAATATTATAATAATATTTCATTTAGTGAAACTTGGTATTGCGTATTACACACGCTATCGAAGAAGGTCTTGATTGCGTGTAATGCAAGCCATGTCAGGGCTGCATGTAGTGAAAGATCTTTTTGGTATTTCGTACAACATAATCAAAACTGATTTCATTTATACATTAAACAAAATATATACTTCATGTTGCGTAGAATAATTTCCACAAAACGAACCTGAAATTGTGTGTAACACATGTCAAGAATAGTGTTGTGTATACTGCAAGCTAATACGGTGTTGTATATAGTACAAGCTAATTTAGGTGTATTTTAGAATAGAAGACATCAAAGAAATTAAAAATAATATATCACATAAAATCTCGGGGTGTTACACATATACCATAGGGTCTCGTTTTTGGTCATGTCATATAGACATATTATGCAAGGATTCATATAAATAAGGTAACCTCAACAAACAATAGCCCAATAAAATGACCATATACATATTCTATAAAATTCATAATCCAAAAGGATTTTTGTTTAGATGAGTGGTGAATAAGATTTTATATAAACTAAACCTTTTAAATAATTAATATCTATTTATTAGCACAATCATTTACCATTTATGACTAGTATTATCTTGAAATCTTACCATTAGTATCATGTCTTAGAAACAATAAAAATTTGGAATCCCTTAATGTTGATTCAAGGAGTATATTAATTGAATTTATACATACATATCAACAATATAATATCACCATTTACAAATTCTTTTTAGGAATAATAATTTTTAAAGAATAATATATGAATCACCCACCATGGTAAATATAAACCACCTATTTAGTTACATATATTACCACATAGGATGTGTCACTTGAACAACTCCTCCCATAAGGCTTAGTGGATCCGAGTATTCCTATGTCAACATATGTGAATATAGAGCCTTAACCTATAAAGACAAATCCTCTTCCACTATTCATAATGATATATGCTTCCTTTATCGAAATATTGTCAATATTTACTAGTCATTAGAATCCTTAGTGGATATATGATCACTATCTTAGATATACCTTGGGGATTTTGATATTTTTTTGTTACTAAATATATATTTTATTAAATTATTTTCCACACACACTTTTGATAGTGTCTTAGTATTTTCTTATTATATCTCAACTAATATGATATACATTAGAAAATATAGTTGTAATTTGATTAGTTGTTGCACTTATATTTGAAAAATATGTCTTAGAGGGAATAATGGAATATTTGAAATATATGTAAGACTCATCATTGATATTCCATTTTCTATTATCATGACATTTATGTATATAAGTAAATGTTAGTTTTAGGATAAACTTTACCCCATGTATATGATCAATAATTACTTGGATAATATTTTCTTCGACAATCCAACATAGAAATTCCATAATATTTACCTTGTGTCTAATGTCCCAATTCTAAAAGCAACCCAGAGGTACCCCATAAGCGGTTGTTCAAATGGCCTCAAGTGTATTTCCCTGAACACCAGAGGCTACTTACTAGCAGCGAAGGCCTTGGGTGTGATAGTGTGGAAACTATGCCCTCATTAGCAGAGTACACAACAGACGTAAACAAATACAGAAAAGAGTGAAAGTCATAACAATGGCATACAACAATAACAGTATCAGACTAAAAGTATTTACTAGAGAACCCATATATAAAATGATGTATGATTCATATGTCTAGGAAAACAACCAAACAAGTCACAATGCTGGTATACAACAGTGCTAAACCAAAGTGAAAAAGAATGCAGATAAACTCATTTGCATTTCAAGCCATAGCTTGGTACAATGATCTCCAGGTCCATAGCAAGTCATGTACCAGAAGTTGAAGGGCGCTTTCCCTTATCTATACCTGTAACAATATAATCGGTTTGACCTCAAAAGCATGACCCAAATAGGGTTTGAGACTAATCCCAGTAGGCAACCACCCAAAGATCTGTGCCTAATTGTCCGTGAGTATATGTCAGGTAAAAGTACCGAAAGTATTAAAAAGGAAGGCAATAAGAAGTAAACAGTCCACTGTTTACGGAATTCAAATCACCACACAGCATGCAGCATCTAAAAAAGAAGATATCAAAATAGGTAACCCTATGGGACGTACCCACAACCTATCCCCTCGGGTCCTACCTAGAAACACAAGAAAGAAGCTAAACACAAGGTAACCCTTTGGGAAGTACTCACAGCCTATCCCCTCTGGTCCTACCTAACAAGTACAATCAACCCTCTGAGAATTACGCTCAGTTTAAACCCTCTGGTTCAGCCTAAGAATAGAATCTCTGAGGAAGAACTCACCATCAATTCCCCCTATAGTCTCTTAATAGTACTAAAGGTTCTCTGGGGAAGCACTCAACTTCTCATTCCCCCTATGGCCTGCGTTGAGGAACTACATACACTCTTGGGAAGCACTCAACATCAATTACCCCTATGGTCTCAAATCGTAAATTATAATGAATCCCTGGAGAAGCCCTCAACATCCATTCTCTCAATGGTATCTCAGAGCCATGTGTAAGTCAAGAAAGTGTAGTAGAATGAAACAACCAAGGTACACCTCATGAACTACTTGTCTATAATTCTAATGTACAACAACATACTAGAACAACAGTCACACCATCCGGTAATACTAGGCATGGGAAAGAAAACAACAACCTATAAGAAAAAAAATACCCAAAGGTCAAAACAGGAAAAAAAGCATGGAAAAACATCCAAACCAAAACAAGTCACCCTACTCACAATCAATAACCATCTACTCAGGCATACCAACATAGCATAGAAACAATAGGGCTAAAACAGTAAACAAACAATACCCCGTTGATGGGTTTTGGGAAAATTGAACATATAACTCAAAGAATTCCTACAGAAAGGAACAAACCACCTACCTAGGGGTTAGAAGATCTATATACTTGAACCTTGAAGCTTGAATCTCCTTATAATTTCATAGATCTAAGAATATGTCTAAAATGTGAAACTCACGATATCTCATGATAAAGGATAAATCAGGAGATGATGTTCTAGGAGAAGAGAGAGCTCACCGATGCGATTCCAACACGATAAACAATGTTCAAATCAGAGCATGGATAGAGGCTAAGTGGTTTGTCAACGATCCACAACTGAATGGGTTATCTCGGTCGAACGATGCCTAAAAGAACTGTGTTCTGGTGATTAGACATGACCCCAGTGCATTTAATGAAAAAAAGAAAGTACACGATGTGTACTTTTGAGGTACATGGTTTGTACTCTCCTTTTCCATACTCTGCTTTAAACGGCCTCCAAGTCACTCTCACATAGCCATGTGTGTGGCTATTACATGGCCAGCACTCAGCCTTCTATGGAAGGGAAGTACAGGGTGTGTACCCAATAAAGTACATGGCGTGTACTTAAAAAATATCCAAAATTTCCTCTTTTCTCCAAAAATAACTAGAAAGGAAAAACATACCTGAAAAGAAGGTTCGGGTTTGTACAAACATCCCCTTTAGTGAAATTTGTGCCCGAATTTATCTAGAGCATCGTAGAAGAAGAAACTCTGAACAGTTCTGGCCACTGTGCTCGTACATCGGCCTCCCCTCCCAAGTCTCGTCCTACACCCACCCTTGCTGCCATAGCACTCGCACCAGAGGAACAGACTGGCCACATAGAACCTTTGTACTGCGATCCACAATCCGGATAGTATGCTCTACAAATGACATATCCACTTCAATATCAACCTCCTCGGGTTGGAATACATGAGGCAGGTATGTAAAGTAACATCGAAGCTGAGAAACGTGGAAGACATCGTGCATAGCTCGGTACCTCTGAGGTATCTGCAACCAGTAGGCAACCAACCCAACTCTCCCCAACACTTCAAATGGCCCGACATATCTCGATGAAAGCTTAACCTATTTAATAATCTTCTTGTCTCCCAAACTCGGTGTGACATGCATGATAATCTGATCCCCGACCTTGAACTCTAGAGGTCATCTCCGCTAATCAACATAAGACTTCCGTCAAGACTCTGTAGTAGCCATCCTCTTCCGAATCTACTCTATCTACTCTGTGGTTTCTTGAACAAGACAAGGTCCCTGAAAAGCTACCTCTCATTCCTCCAGCCAACATAAGATTGATCAGAATGGCTTACTATACAAGGCCTTATAAGTATCCATCTGAATCGTCGCTTGTAAACAATTACTGTAGGAAAACTCCACAAGAGGTATATGCTTCTCCCAAGAAACTCGAAAATAAGAATGTTTGCTCAGAGAATGTCCTCAAGAACCTTAATTGTATGCTCATACTGGACATCTATCTGGGGGTGGTAAGCTGTACTTAAAAGTACCTATGTACCCAGAGCCTTCTGAAGCCACTTTCATACTCAAGAAGTAATACATGCATCCCTTTCTAAAACAATGGAGGGTGGAACTCTATGTAGATGTACAATCTCATAGATATAAAACCATCCCATCTCATAAACACTGAAGGTATCCTTGATCGGCAGAAATTGAGAAACCTTCATGAGTCTATCTATGACAACCCAAACTGCGTCATTCGCTCGAGGCGACCTCAACAAACCGGTCACGAAGTCCATCACAACATAATTCTACTTCCACTCAGGAATGGGTAACTGCTGTAAAATCCCTAAAATTAGTTGATTCTCCGCCTTCACCTGCTGAAAAGTGGAACACATCATGAAGAAACCAACAACATCCCTCTTCATACCTAGCCATATATACTAACGATGTAGATCACGATACATCTTGGGGATGCCAGGATGAACTGCCCAAACTGAGGAATGAAAGCACTACATCAACTCCTCACGTATGTCTGTTGGAACCCATACGTTTCCTTAGAAATGAAAGATCTCATCCTCACCTACGGTCCATCCAGGAATAGGGTCCTCTCCTAACACACTCTCCCTTAGGACGAGGCCTTCATAATATGATAGATGCCTCATTCGAACTCGATCCAGAAGTGTAAAGGTAACAACTAAAGAAGAAAAAAACTTCATCCCCTGATTTTCGTGCACCGCCAAATGAATCTCAGAGAACAGAGCCATAAGCTGCCACTCACTGATGGCCTCCAGAACTGCATGTATCTGAGTCCTCCTGCTCAACTCATCAGCCACTGCGTTGCCTTTTCTAGGCGTCTAGGCAAGCTCAAACTCAAAAGACTGATGGTACTCGACCAACCTATTCTGTCTCAAATTCATATCATACTGAGTGAATATTTACATGAGTCATTTGTGGATGGTGAAAACCACAAAATTGTCACCTAGAAGATAATGTCTCCAACATCGTAGGGCATGAAAAACAGCTGCCAACTCTAGATCGTGTGTCAGATAATTTCTCTCATGTGACCTCAACTGCGGAGACCAGTACGCAACGACTCCATCTCCTTGCATAAGAACACCTCCCATCCCGATACCTGACACATCATAGTAAATAGTATAGCTCTTTCACGGCTCTGTCAAGACTAGTATCGGTGCTGAAGTCAACATCCCTTTAATCTCTTGAAAGGCTAACTCACAAGAGTCTGACCATAAGAAGTTCACACCCTTCTTGGTTAGACCTACCAGTGGTGCTTATTATCATGAAAATTCCTATATGAAATGTTTGTAGTATCCTTATAGACCAAAAAAATGCCACACCTCAAATAAGTTCTTTACCTTCTCACAGGAAACTACAGTTCTAACTTTATCTTGGTCTACTGATACCCCTGCCTTTGAGATAACATGACCCAAGAAGTGAATCTGATCCATCCAAAAGTGGATCTTTGAGATCTTAGAATATAACCGATGCTCCTTAGTGTACACAAAAAGATCTCAAGATGGGCAGCATAGTCACGTCGATTTTCAGAATACACTATGATATCATCCACGAAGACCACCATGAAGGAATCCAAGTATGGATGGAACACTCGGTTAATCAGTGCCATGAAAACTACGGGCGCGTTCGTGTGACCAAACGACAAAACCAAGTACTCGTATAGACCATACCTTCTCTTGAAGTATGTAAGAGATATATCTGATATTATTACGTGAAAGTGATGATAACTGGATATCAGGTCAATCATTGAGAACACTGGGGTCCTTGAAGCTGATCAAAGAGATCATCAATCCTCGACAAGGGATATCGGTTCTTAACCCCCAACTGGTTCAACTTTGGATAGTCCACACAAAGCCTGAGGGTACCATCTACCTTCTTCGCAAACATGAAATTCTAACCCCAAGGAGAAGTACTGGGTCAGATGAAACCCTTTTCCTGAGATTCCTCCAACTGCTTCTTGAGCTCCTGAAACTCAGCTGTATCCATCTTATAAGGAGGAATGGTCACTGATGTTGCTCCTGGCACAAGCTCAATCAAGAATTATACCTCAATCTCTAGAGGAAAACCTAAAAAGTCCTCTAGAAATACATCTCTAAAACAATCCACCATTGGAAGAAATTATAACTGTGAAGTCCCCTGGTCATCCAGATAAAGACTAGAAATCTGGGCTGTAACTCCTCCCAACCCATATGCTCTAGAACCGCTCTGCTTTCCTGGACAACCAATTCACCCCTATGAATAAAGGATCTACCCTCAGGTGATATGAAACTCAGCCTATGGCGATAATAGTCAATGAATTACTAGAAAAGAACTACCCATTCCATTCCGAGAATGACATCATATCCTATCATCTCTAGGACATAGAGATATCCTATGAAGTGACACCCACCAACCTCTAGAGGGAACTCTATGCACTGACGTACACTAGCCATTCTAGTCCCCAACGGAGTGTCTAGAGTCAAGATATCATCAGAAGAAAAGATGTAGAGCCTAAGGATATCCATGAAAACAAAAAATATAATGCTATGGGAAGCCCCTATATCAAAAAGAACAGAAGCTAAAACTGAGGCTACTAAGAACGTATCTCAAACGGTTGATGGTTTGTGATCCTGATCCTACTGGGTCTACTCCACTACAAATGTCTGGCCTGTACCACCACCCTATGACCCTGCCTAACCACTCTGAGCCGATCGACACTATTGTCACTGAAAACTAGGTGATTGGATACCACGACCACGACCTCCACCTTAGCCTGAATGGACGGAAGAACTCCAATTCCTAGACTGGTGAGAAATTGGTGGTGCTGCTCCTAAATGACATGTCATAGAAGAACCCATGTCACCAGCTGCTATAGAGAATATCTGACAGAAGCGCTGAAGATGACCCATATTGTCACAAGATCGGCACACCACTAGGTCTCTCTGGCTTTGTGGCCTCATATGCACATCCCTTCCACAATGGTAGCATACCACCTAGCTACCTGAAGATGAATCTCGCCTTCTTGGATCACCACACGAAGACTCCCTGTGGTTCTTTCTACTGTCATTAAGAGGAATACTAACCCCAGATATAGAGATACCATAGCTCACAACTCCAAAATCCCTTAGATTGTGCTCTGTGATCAGCACCTGGTTGACTATAGAAGTGATAGAAGTCAACCAGAAGATTTTCACTAGTGATTGGATATCGTGCCTCAGACCATCGTAAAACTTCCTTTCCATGAACAACTGATCAGCTCTTGGAATATGATTGAAGCACTGTATCTCGAAAAAGCTAGAGGAATACTCTTTAATAGAAAGAGCATATTTCTCCAGACTCATAAACTTTAGGGATTGATTGTCCCTCAGGGTCTCCAGATAGAAGTAATCAAAGAAGATGCACTGAAACTCATCCCATGTCATAACCTACTGGTGTCCCTCCTATGAGATCACATCCCACCACCTCTTGGAGGAGTCCCGAATCATATATCTAGAGATCTTGACCCTCCTCTCTAGAGGTGTCTCTAGATGATCAAATATTGTCAGCATGGCTTCTTGCCATGACTCTGTAGCCTGTGGTCCTTCTTCCCTTTAGAGAGTTGGAGGATGTTGTTACTGGATGACCCACGTCAAATCAGCCATCAACGGGGAAGGAGGCGGTGCTCGCTGAAAGTTCTGTATCATCAACATGAAGCCATCCCTGAACTGTGCATCAACACCTATATCAGGTACAACAGCTAGTGCCAAGGCTAGCACAACTGGAGGATCTGCAGGTAGTCCCTGATTGTCTATCTTCGGTGTCTAATCACCGCCTAGAAACTGATGTAAAACCAGAGGATATATCAGTGGAATGACTCTACAAGGTCAAAAACACACCTTAGATCAATATTTCAAGGACAGAAAACAAGTATTGTAAGAAACTAACAAGAGAAAGAAAGCACTCATGTTTTACAAAACATGACTACACAACATGCTCCCTAAAGTCATTCCCATGGGCATGTTCTCTTGCCTAAACTAGTCATGTAACTCCCCAAACACACGACGTGTTCTCTTAACACATGACATGTACTTAAATCCTCATTATTTTCTTGAGTCCTTCTACATGATTAAGACACACGACTCTCCTAAGACAAGACTACACGACATGTTCAAGATAGACACGACATGTACTAGATAAGGTTCACTTGGCCCATGTTGTTAGTGACATGGACTGACACATGACTCACACTACACGGAATGTTCTAGACAGACACGACGTGTATGAGAAAGGATAACACTGACCCATGTTGTTCGAGACATGGACGGGTACCTAAGTCCAACTACACGACGTGTTCAAGGCATAAAAGGCATGTACGTGAATGGATGACACCAAAATGTGTTTTTCGTGACACGGTCGGGTACCTGGTTCAGACAATACTCTGTGTTTAGATGGAACACGGCGTGTATTAGACACAACTCAGCCAACTCGTGTTGTTAGTGACAATGGTGGGAACGGGGTCAACACGACATGACGTGTATGGATAATACCCAGCGTGTTCACTCCAGAATTTTCCCATCCCGTGTCTCTGCCCACACGACCTATGAAATGGTAAGAGACTATACAATGTGTACATAAAGTACACAACATGTACTTAAGAAAAATAGTTTCTTCCTGAACAGAAGAACACAGGACATGTAGTTAACATTACACAGTGTTTTTTCTAGGTTTTTCTGGATAGTAAGCCACATAAACTACTTCAGAACCCATAAAACATTGAAACGAGCATTAAAAGTGACAAATTCTAATCCATGAGGGCCCATACTCCCCGAAAATCAATGTTTGGCATCTTATACAAGTTATAGCAAGGAAACAAAGCAATGATCCACCAAATTCTGGTCCATGAGGGCCCATAACACCTTAAGAACCATTATTTGGCATTCATTCAAGCAAATCCCTATACAAAACAATACCCTATCAAACAACATGTATTTCTATCAAGTCAACTATCAAAACGTCATGAATATTTTAGACATCATCTATCACAACATGAAATCTCTAATGTATCCTAGATAGCATGAAAAAATGCATGACATGTGATTTTTAGCAAGTGCCTATATGATGCTGAGATGGAATACCCTCATCTCATCGGGTTGCAATAGAAATAGATTCTCAATAATATAAAAAATAATAGCAAATATCATGTGAATTACTCAACGTGAAATCAAATCAACTATAATAATTGAAAAAATAGATAAATTGAAATTAAACATGGTAGATCGGATTTTCCATATACACGGGTTAGCTACTCCCAGGAATAGCTTAATACCAAGTAAATATTTCTTTTTATCCCTAGATAAAGGCTCCAAATAGTAAATCAAGAGAAAATAATACTCTGACACCACTTTGTAACATCCCGGTTCCAGAATCCTCCCATAGGCGCCCCGTACCCGGTTGGTCACTTGGCCTCAAGCACATTTACCCGAATGCCAGAGGCTGCCGACTAGCAGTGAGGGCCTTGGGTGTGATAGTGGGGAAGTAATGCCCTCATTTGTAGAGTACATAGTGGATGTAAATAAATACATACAAGAGTAGAAGAAGTAATAATGGCATATAACAGTAACATCAGAAGACAAAAATTATATACTGGAGAAGCCATATATAAAATGATGCATGATACATATGTCTAGGAAAACATCCAAACATGTACCAATACAGGAATACCATAGTGATAAACCAATGTGGAAAAGAAAGAATATAAACTCATCCGCATCACAATCCATAGCTTGGTACCATGCTCTCCAGCTCCACAACAAGTCAATTACCTGAAGTTTAAGGGCACTTTCTCTTATCTATAACTTCAACAGTATAATCTTTTTGGGCCCAAAAGCATGACCCAAATAGGTTGTGAGACTAATCCCAGTAGGCAACCACCTAAAGATAAGTGCCTAACAGTCAGTGAATATATGGCAGGTAAAAGTACAGAAATTAGTAAACAGGAAGGCACTACGCATTAAAAAATCCACAGTTTAAAGCATTCAATTCACCACACAACATGCAGCAGCTAAACAATGCAGATAGTACAACAGGTAACCGTATGGGAAGTACCCAAAACCTATCCTCTCTGGTCCTACATTGAAACACAAGAAAGAATATAAACACAAGGTAACCCTCTATGAAGTACTCACAACCTATCCCATCTGGTCCTACATAACAATTACAAGTAACCCTATGGGCAGTACGCTCAGTCTAACCCTTCTGGTTCTGCTTATGAATACTCTCTGGGGAAAAACTCACTGCTAACTCCCCCTATAGTGTCGTAATGATACTAAAGGCACTCTGGGGAAGCACTCAATGTTTCATTCCCCATGTGTCCCATATCGAATAACTACAGACACTCTGGGGAAGAACTCAACCTCAATTCCCCCTATGGTCTTGCATCGTAAATTATAAAGACACTCTGGAAAAGCCCTCAACGTCCATTCTCTATATGGTCTATAAACCAGGTTCTCATGGCCCTGCGTAAGTCAAGAAAGTGTAGTAGCATGCAACGTCCAAGGTAAGCCTCATGAACTACTTGGATAGAATTATATAGCACAAAAGCATACTAGAACAACAGCCTCACCATCCTATAATACGAGACATGGGAAAGAAAACAACAACCTACATGCAAACAAGACATAAAGGTCAAAACATGAAAAACATGCATGGGAAAAACATTAAAAGCATAACAAGTCAGTTTACTCACAATAAATAATCATCTACACAGGAATTCCATTATAGCAGAGAAACAATAGGGCTAAAATGGTAGACATGCGATACCCTATTCATGGGTATTGAGAAAAATTGCACATATAACTCGAAGACTTCTTATAGAATGGCACAAACCACCTACCTCGAAGTTAGAATATCATTATACTTGAACATCAATGCTTGAATCTCCTTGGAACATCATAGATCTAAGAAAACATGTAAAATGTTTACCCCATGATATCTCACAAGAATGTAGAAATCATAAGATGATGTTCTAGGAGAAGAGAGAAATCACCGATGCGATTCCAACACAATAAAAGGTGTTCGAATCAGAGGACGTATGGATGCTCGAAGGTTCTTATAAGATCTGCGACTGAACAGATTTTCTCGGTTGAATGAGACCTAAAAGAAGTGTGTTTTGGCAATTATACGTGACCCCGGTGTGTTTATTGAAAAAAAGTACACAACGCGTACTTTTGAAGTACACTACGTGTACCCACCTTTTAGATAATCTGATATAAGCGGCCTCCATGTCACTCCCACAACTCCGTTTTTGTGGCTATTACATGGCCAACACACGGCCTACTGCAGCAAGGAAGTACACGGTGTGTACTCATAAAGTACATAGTGTGTATTTAGAAAATTTCCAGAATTTACTCTTTTCTCCCAAAACAACCAGAGAGGAAAAACATACCTGAAAAGAGGGTCTGGGTTCTTACATAGTTCCCTCATTTATTTTAGTGAGAATTTATTAAATGTAATAAATTAATTGCATTATGAATAGAAATATAAATTTAGATTTATAACATTTTACATGTAAATGTAAAACTAACTCTAAAATTATTTTGATTTACCTTTATGTATATATATTTATTTATCTAAAACATGATAAGTAGTTTGTTATTATATTCATTATCTTAGCTTAATTTAAAATAAAACACCTTTTTAGGTAAAAATATGTGATTAATTTCTATATTTTTTGATATAGAAATATCTTTTTAGAATTATTAATGAGTTATATATTTTATATTCATCATTAACTACAATGTATATTTTTTATTCAAGAGTTATTGAACCATTAGTTGTGCATATAAGTATCCTAAAAAAAATTATTATGAAAAATATAATGAATTTTTTTGGTAACACTTATTAGCAAAATGAATCAATCGAATATGAAAACCAGAAATAGTGAGCTTTCCTTAGATTACATATGAATCTATCTTTCTCTTATCCTTATGAGTTTACTCTAAACCCTTTCTATTATTGTTTGTTTACTATATTTAAAAATATGTATATTTTAAGCCTATTGTATTTATTAAAAAAATGAATAGAAACTTGTTTAATATACTTTATGTTGATGAAACTACTTGCTTCTTAGATTCATTTAAATTTATTTTCTTGTTTCTATTATTTCCACATAAGAAGAAAATATCCTCCAGTTCATTCGTATACCTTTAAATATTTTGACTCTTTAAAGGAAACAATAAATGATATTTTGGTTTTATATTTTCCATGGGATTTATAGCACAGTATTTTAGAATTTTCACTGAAAGTGGTGTAGAAACAATTTTCAACCAAAACACATTGGCTTGGTGAATTTTGGGAAAAAATTTCCAATGTGACTTATCCTTTTTGTTTATTAGAGCTTATGAAGATGATGATAATCATAGGGGTATGGTTTAGAAGATAATATTAATGGATAATTTATTATCTAGGAGGCCTCAAAATTTCACCAACTGATCAATATACAACAATGTTTTGAAAGCATGTTCAATAACTATATGAACATCTTCTAGTTTACAATGATATTGTGAATTAAAATTCTTATTTATTTCTAGAATTTAATTGAATTTCTCAAGAGTATGAATATGTGATATTATGGTGTATGAATATATATATTTAAGTTGTATAATCAACTCTATAGACATAGTTGATAATATAATACAATACAAATAAGAAGCACCATGAACATATCTCGGATAGGCATATGATTCACCTTCACCCATATACTTAGGTTATAGAATATGATTATGGGATTCCAACACATAGTAATTTTTTTTATAATAATGGATTGCACAAATTATTATACCATATCTATAAATTTGTATTTATAATGATATACCATAACTTATGTAACGATGGATATTTTTATATTTTATTTCTTTCCATTTTCTAAAATAATTAAAAAAGATGACTTGTTATTTAATTGGTTACAAATTCTGTGGGAAATAATAAAAATTAATTTTATGAACTCTCTTAGTATTTTATCAAGTCCCAATGGCCTTCACTATTGAACTTGTAATGTATGGTTTTTATACATTATAGGTAAAAGGACCCATATGCCTCTTCACATAACCCCGATGAGGGTTAGTAAAGATACTTGATGGTTTTTAACTAGTTTAGTCTATTCTAACTACATGATTGAAACTCCTTGATCCATTGATTGGACTGTCCAATCATGAATTCAGGACCTGAATTTCATCAACACATTCCTCCAAGTTACACCAAGTCTAGTGATGGTTACTTATATTAATGTAATATGCTTAAGTGAACACATAACCTTAATAAGAACTTTTTGATAAAAGTAAGTGTCCCAACAAGGGTTACTCCAACACATAGTTCTATGATTTGCATTACTAATCAAGTAATGTTATGCCAAGTCTATCTAAATATATATTTAATTCATTTCAATTTATTATTTAAAATTTTTAACATGTTTTACCCTTAACATATATTATTAAAATTGTGTGGATTTTACATAATTAATTAAATTTGTTGAATAAAACATTTATTTATATTCAATATTTTTATATTAATTCATTCATTTATGTGATATTGGTCTTGCATCCATAAAGTAAATAATACATAAGAAATAAATAAATAAATAAATAAATAAATGACCCAGTCATGAGCTTATCGAACTATTGTTTTATTATGGTGATAACAAATTGACATTTAACCCAGGGGAAATATCTCATTGTGCTAATCTAGGAATGAGTTAAAACATTCCATCTATCCACGGATGTACCACTTACGTTATAATCAACTTGTATCCGTCTTGAACCATCTCTATTTTCCGTAGTATACTCATTTTATTACATGCATTTATAACTCACTTGTAGGTAATGAGAACCAAAGGATTTATTGAGGGGAATTACATAAATAACCTTGAACACACAGTTTCTGCATAATAATGGAGGGAGGGATGTGTCTCAAGGCATAATTTATAATTTAATAGTTATAAATTGAAAACTAATGTAATTAATTAAATTAAACAATTACAACACACACATTGGTCTTGGTCAAGCTCCTAAACATTCATGCACATGAAACTAATTTAGAAAAGTATAAATTGTTAAGAGCCATTTCCATTTTTATTCATTATTAAGATAAAAATTATTTAATTGTTGAATTAATTAATTTCTTTTCCCCTTTTAATCATATCAATTCACTTATGGATACCATCCACTAAAAACATTCATGGAAAATAAACATCACAACCAATAATCAAAATTATTATAATATATTAATTAAGAATTTAATAATTATTTAAAACCATTATAAAATATCCCAACACACCATGTATTCCAATAAATAAAATGAGGGTTTAATTTTTATATTTAACAATTTAATGTAATTTAATTATATCCTATATCGAGAGACTATATAGAGTTTACCACTGAGTTACACATCCTACATCACATTTTTTTTGGACATGGTTCAAATTTATGGGGCTATAGTTTGTAACTCAGCCGTATTAAATGGAATATACTATTGAGCTACATATCATGTGATCTATATTTTGTGTATCCATGGAAACCATAGAAGAACTCAGTGTGTTCATATGACGAGTGACTATATGGAATATACTTTCCAACTACATTTTTTTATCTCATATTTCATGTTTCTACATTACTCATCGAGGAACGTGATGTGTGTTGAAGACAGGGATATTAAAAAATATATGCCATTTATATCTCGTGTACATCATGTACTTCATTAAAGTTCCAATATTCCAGTCTCATGTGGTTTTTACTGTGTATTTGACAACATGGTTTTCATGAATTTCACCACTAAACAGTGTAGACTACATGATATGAACACCAGTAACATTCCCTGTAATAGTTCATTTCATGTATTATATTATCCACATATATAAGTAGTTTGTAGTGAATTTGGTATGTATAATTTCTACGTGGACCATAATTTATCATGTGACATGACCAAATGCAGTTCATGTGGTTGCATAACATGTATTCCATATTTAAGTCATGCAACCCTGTCTTACTAGCCAAAAAACTATGGAACATCCTAATGGAACCTCTGATAATTCATCATTTGTTCGTAATAATTTTTATAGAAGAAAAAATTTAACAAAATAATTAAAATTTCCTAAGAATGTTAATTAAAAAATCAAATTAAGGAATCAATATTATAAAAGTAAAATATTTAACCACTATTTCACACATAGATCAAAAATGAAATAAATAATTACAAATTTGTGATGTGTCCCTTGTGATACCAATTGAAGGTTTTAGGTGTAGAAGAAGCACCGTGATGGGTGAATGACCATAAAGGTTTTTTTCGATCTGACTGATCAATATAATTGTTGTACATGATGTGAACACCACGATGAATGAACTTTTTCAACCAGATTTTAATAGAAGAGAATCCATGAACCCATAGAAAATCTTTTCCCATTAAATTTATAATTAATTTATTTAAGATTGTAAAAAATGGTTACCTCATCTTAGAAAATATCATTATTTTAAATGATGATCTTCCAAAAAACCAAATTTTGGTATCTTCACTAAAATGTAAGGATCAATGGGTAGAATACCTCTAGAAGTGATGCAAACCTACTCCATTGAGATATTACTAATGCAAATTGAATTTTGAGTGCTAGTGTTTAGAATCAATAATTTTGCATTATTCATCATGAACACTTCAAGATCATTTGGTCTTATATTAGATTTTTCTCATTATTGAGAAGATGAGAGAGAGAATTTAATAGAGATGTCCATTTTTCAGAACGATTCCCAATTCTCTATTAATCCTATATAATACAAATAACAATATATTTATAGATATAAGTATTTGGTTAAAATGTAATTAATTTATGTACTATCCTGTAAATAATATTATATTATATAGCAAACACATTCCTATATAATAATAATAATAATAATATTATTATTATTATTATTTTTATGGTGTGTGATAACTCACACAATGATAAATATTATTTTACCGACATCAAAATTAATATTTTTTACTGGACTTAATCTGGGTCTGGTTGAACTCCTTGAAATTTATTTAATACTCTAATAAATATTTTATTTACTTTAAAAAATATTTTATTCAAAAACCAATAACAAATATTTATTAAATATTCAATTAATTTAATAAATATTATATCTACAATCTAGTGAAAAAAATATTTATTAAATAATCATGTCACCAAATAAATTATTTATTAATTAATAAATAATTAGTCATTACATTTCTAATATTAGGGATAAATAAAACAACATTACAATTATTCAATAGTCTTGAGAGTAATATTTATTCGAAAAATTAAATTTAAATACAATTTAATTTAGATCAACAGAATCATATACTATGAGACCATCTAGGATTCCTTTTCATTAGCATTATGTGGGATTTCTTAAATTATAAGGTTACTATTATAACATCCTGACCTGGTTCACTCTACCAATAGTAACTAAACTTGTTAGTGAAAAGGACTCATGTGTTCCCCAATATGGTATAGGCTAATGACTTGTAGAGAGGGCCTAGGGTGTGGTAGTGGGGAGACTATTATCTAATGATAGACTAAGAAAAAAAAATAACCAACAAAACATCATCCATAATAATAAATATTCAGATTATGTAAGAAATAAATATACAAAAAAGCATGATACAACAATAAATGGAATGAAATAATGGTTTTAATTGACATGTTATACAAAAAACATGATCACCTAATAGTCCGAAGACATCTATAGAAGTACATAACAAAAAAATAAAATAAAAACTATAAGTCACTACTGCATACTCTGATCCAAACCACATACCTGATCTCTAAATACATTTTTGAGACATACTACTCGATCAATCCTATGAATTTTCCCACCATGTACCTACAATCAAGTGAGGGACTTATTGGGTAATCTAGTGTAATGTAAAAATGAGTAAAGTATCATTACAAAACCTTGAAGGGAACAACCAACATGGTCACATACATAGAAAGTAAATGTAGTGTATGTGTATGTGAGATAATCATTAAGATAAAAAATAGAAATAATAAAAAATGATGAAAATAAACTAAATTAAAAAATTCATACCACAACATTTTGTCAAAAGGGAATGCTCATGAAAGTCACTTAACCTAGCCAAGACACTACTAGAGGTAAATAATAAAATAAAACCACATTTGATTCTTAGGGTCATGGAAGTGATTGAGTGGAAACCATGTGAATGAGGTAGTGAGTTGGATTCCATACCACTTGGAATGTATATATTCCTATCGATACTTGGGTTTGTAATCCTGATTGTTGATACCTTCTTCGGCCAACACCAGAACTTATATATGAAATATAAGCCACCATAGTGGGATACAAGTATTAATCTTGGGATAACCTATAATCACCATCAATAACTATAATGAATGATTCTAGGTAGTATATAAACATCTTATAAACAACTGTGAGCTAAATTCAATACCACTCAAACCATGTAAACCATTATGATGTCTATCTTATAGGTCTCAACCCATAGGTAAATTATGAAATTGAAATTCAGATGATATCTAAGGCTATGAACCATAGGAAAATTATATGTAATTTTCTTTGGATCCTAGTAAAATATATACATCTATTCAATTAATGGTTCAATAGCACACTCCGTAAACATTCTAGCGAGTTTCATAATGGTGCATGCACCAAATGATAAGGATCAACCATGACATCATTCAAGGAGAGAAGAGTCATCCTTGAGAGTATCTAAACAAATTAATGGTGTGTTAGGTCCACCCATCACTAATTAATGATGAGGATAACGATGTCTTACATTTTATCAAGTAAGTATCAAAATTTATTTTCTAGTAAGTTCCTATTGGAATCCCCGATCATATAATCAATCATGCAGGGTTAAGATCCAAATCATTGGAACTACCTCTACGAATCCTAGTCAAAAATCACATCACATCATGCACGCAATCAAAAAATAAAAATAACATGCTTTGAAAATTATTGTTTCATCAATAGAAACCTAGTGAAAGAACGATTAATAGAGTGAGGGAGGATGAATACCTAAACCCACCACTACTACCACATATATTTTGGCTAATAAGTTTGGTACGTGTTCTATGGGGAAACCCACTAACTTCTCTACCTAAACCCCATAATGCGTTATATTAGGGTCAGTAAAAATTTTTGGGATCCCAGTGGACCCCCCAAGTCAGTACTCAAGCGAGGCATCCTACATGGGATCCTCATGGTCAACATATAAGCAAAGGTATCCTTTTTGGGGTCTCCCAAGTCATCATATTGGTATATAAACCCCTCTTAAAAACCATGGAAGTAGTATTAAAGTGGAGGAATAATACTTGGGATCCTATATGTCCAATAATAAGAAGAGGTTTCCCACAAGGGATCCTCAGTTATAGTCGTAATCTCAAATCAAGGTATAAACCCAGAACATTATGGTTATTATTGACCCCTGACATTCATCCATTTAAGATTACTTAATTTAATTCAATTTTGTTTATCATTAAAAAGAGTCACAATAAGTTATGTCTCCCATAGAAGAATGGCTGTAAATACACATAATTTCATAGCATTTATAAGTACTTTGGGGACTGTATGATAGAAAACATACCTTCAAAGAGCATTCCATTTATTTTTCAAGGGCCAAGACCATCAGGACGTGTGAGGTCCTATATCACAATGAAACCATCATAAATAATTAATTATAACTACATTATTCAATTAATAAATTAAATTTAATTGTTCATATATTTTTTTAAACAAAACTAACTATAAAGTCATTAATCTCTATGCCTAACCTGTCAATCATGTTGCACCAAAAAGGTGAACATCAGTCGTCAGTAACACCTAAAATATTATCAACCATGGGTCAAACATAATCCCTTGGAAATAAAATAAAACCATCCAAATTATAAATTTAACTTAGTGCTTAAAGATTCATAAATTCCCCACAGTGATGTACCTCATTGAAACTAAAATCGGTGAAGTGCATATGACTACTTAGGTCACCCTCATCCTAGGATGATGGGAATCCCTATTTCTAGTATATGATTCCACCATGCTCTAGTGGAACTAGAAATAAAATTCCTAACAAGATATTCCAAGATTATAGAATGTTTAAATATAACTAAAAAATAGCTAACAGAGTTTGATGCTTACCTCCAGGATTGCAACACATGTTATGGTGTTCGATTTCAGCCAAGAATGATGAATGACTCCCAGAGAGGATTGGAGAAGGATGTTAGAGCAAGCGAGGGAGCTCTTGGGAGAAATGATAGATAAATAGGGGTAAACACCTTTAATTTTTAGAAGAAAAAATGTTAATTTTTTCCATTTTAATAAGTCACACTGTAAGACAACACGGTTTTGAAAAATATGCACCAACTGTGCGATGCTATATTCCATATAAGCATACACCTCACATTGTTTCAATAGATGGTTAGTCAAACCATCCTACAACTATACTAAATGTCTGCAAAAAAAATTATACTCCCAAATAGTTTCTCATATCCTTCCAAACAGTGTCTAAAAACTTTATCTAGTATAAATGGGGATTCATAGTTAGTCCACACAGTTGGCCCTAACCATGCACCGACTATGCTCTATTAAATCCACATATCTAAAACTCCATTTTTAAGTCCCAAACCCTCATGATAATCCTAAAACCTCAAATACATATTTCATTCCTAAAAAACATTCCAAATCATTATTTATAGTCATTCCAACCTTCTAATTCCCATTCCAAATCCTTGAACAATATTTGAACCATGAAATAATGGAAAATTCAAATTCCTTCAAAAAATTATCAACTTAAAAAACATGAGATCTTAAAACATCTCCACCTTAAATCTAATCATCATCAACAAGTCCTAGTGGGATTAAAAATGAACAAACCAAAATAATAATTTAATTAACTCTATCCAAATGATTGTGTTTCATTTTTGAACACCATACACACTTCAAAATTCCTCTTTAACCAACTAAACATAAATTTCAAAGATATAATCCAATACTCATGACCATTATTGAAAAATAAGGATGAAAAAAAGTTGGGTCTATCTAATGTGAGTCATCATTTCATCATCACCTCATTATTCAATTTCCCTATGGTGCTTCCCACCATATTTTCTTTCTTTAATTATCCAATTCTAAAACACTTTTCTTCCACTGGAGAAATTTAATACCGAAACATGCCCCAATATTCCTAATGATAATCCAAGAATATACTACATTTTATCCAAATGGTTGAATCCCAATTGACCACACTAAAATGGTCATGCTAGATTTTCCTTGGAAATCATCAACCAACACGTAGAATATTCCTCTCTTATCCCTTTAATGTTCCTTGTGTGGTTCCTTATCCAATACATCCTTCTATATAAAAGAACACTAGTTGAACCTCCTCTAGATCACTATTTTCCAAAACACAAGAATTATAGAATAGAAATGTCACAAAAACATTATCAAAATCCCTTACCTAGAGGTACATAGAGATCTTTCAAATCACAATCTTCGAATCCCAAAACTGGCTTCTAGTGACATTTCTTGAGAGAACCAAACCCTTTTCCATTTCCTTTGGCATGACACAATATAAACACTGATGAAAACCTATTATAATACCCTTGAGCTATCAAAACTATCTTGGTCTTGAAACCCATAGTCATACATCACCCAAATCCATATTCAAACATATACCTATAATTCACAATGGAATCCTATAATACCCGATTCCATTTATCCAACGAGATAAGAAATCCAGAACGAACATCGAATGATCTGTCTCATCCCATGAACCTACTTTTTTGAGGGTTTTATAGAAGTGATTGAAATCCCACTCCCCCCACATTAAGGGAATCCTTTTTATTGCACCAAAAAAATTGAGTTCCTGATCACAACAACCCATGTCCCATCAATAACCGGACATTAGAACTGACATAGTTATAAACATACCCATACCCTAGGACTAGAGAAATGTCACCTATCACCCATTAATAACCCATATAAATTGAATACACAACATTAGTTTAATTTTACATCAATCTATAGGTCACCATCCATAAATAACTGATTATTTAATCCCCACCATATGGATTATCTTAAACCACTCTTTGAGTTAAACTACCAAGATATCCCTTACATAAAAATTAAAAATGCATTTATATTTATCTCGGTCTATAGATGACGCCATCTTAGCATAATCAAGAATATGTCATGATATAGGGGATGGTTATCTCTACCATCGAGTACATTAGTATTACATCTATCGGTGCATATCACTTGTCCCAATCCAAGCTCACTTCATACTAGGCTATTTGACTTTAACGAACACTGAAAACCATGTCTCTCAAAAATGTGTGTCCTGGTTCTGGCACAGGTTATTCATCTCATGAAACTCGGTCCATTCTAAAGTCTCATCTACTATGAAGGGATATTTATCATTCTATAAAAACTATTGAGAAACCCTTACCATGAAATTTCATTAAAACCACCAGTCGTTATCCCTCACATGACTGCTCACTTATTTTTGATTTAAATGGAATCACATGTAATAGATTTATACCATTATCACCCAAATCACAATGACATGAGGCTTCTATATTAATTCTATGATAATCGTTCTACATAGAACATCGATCTCATTAATCTATAATCTCTCGAAGAAATGTTTTTCAAAATTGATCACCTCCTATGTGACAAAATTTATTTCCACAACCGCCAAGCAAATGATATTTTTTCTGAAATCAAAGTGTCAACTGTATAACCTCTGGTTAATAGGGCCATGAACCAAAATATTCATTCTCAAAAAACTAGTCTCGAAACACAATCACCTGAGGTGACTTTATAAAGACAAATGGTATTAACCTTTCTATATAGTGTAATCCAAGATCATATCATTCATCAGTCTCAAATTGAGAGTACAGACAAGATCATTTCCTAAAAACACATCCATAAACACGGGACAACCCAACTCATGGGTTTCCATAGATCAAACCAAATATTGACCTACAAGGGTCTAATTCACAACTAAGGGATTCTATATGTCCCACCTAGCCCTACTAATTAATTCTCACGATGCGTTACTAGCTCTTACCACCAATCCCATAGGTCAAAATGATCACTATGGTCACATATCATGGGGAATCATCTATAAAACTATCTCAAAAAAGGTATATGACATGCCTCTTAACACTCTCTAATGTAGTTAAGGATAAAATAAACTTATAAGGGTTAAATCCTGTCAACATGGTTACAATTTTATAGGTTTTCAATTTCATGTTATAGAGGAAAACACCAATTAAGTTGAAATTTTCAGACCATTTAATTATAACCCATTAGTAATTGTTATCATTAAGAATAACTTTAAGGGAAAAAACTTCCAAGTATCATCCTCCTTAGGCTCTGATAACCAATGAGAATTAATATAAGGGACTTCCCTAAGGAGTATCCTGATATTAAAATAGAGAATATAAGGAACTAACCCTTATGGGGAATCTGTATATAAGAATACCCCCTCGAGGTCTAGTTTAATATGAATGTTGTGGTACATATTGACATCACACTAGAAAATATGACTGGATAACCATGAAAAAAATTTGGTTAATTAAAATATCATATAAATCTAGATGATAAAATTTAATTAAGTTTTTATTGAATTATATTTAATCACAACTAAAAAAACATCAAAAATTGGTCTCCTGAAAAGGAAGAAAGTTCCAATGTTGACTTACAAGATCCATTAAACCTCCTGTGCACAAGGAATTAGTCATTGAAATCAATATCTATCATCTCACCGTAGACCCACATAGACTATCATTATAAAGAAATATATATTCAAGTCAGAATCACTGAGTATAATTCCCCTAAGAACCTATGTGAGAAAACAAAATTTATGTTGTTATTGACACTTTTAAATGATTCCTTTTTCATCCGTATAATTACACACTAGAAGGACTATAAAATGAGAAACATAAATGATAAATATGATGCATTAAACACCTATTGATTATATAGGGAAAGAGTAAAAAATCAATCCCTGGAATGTTTCCAATAGGCAAATATCTATCAATCTATAATAAATCATAAAATATAGAAAACATGTGCATCGATCAAGGTGAAAGTCATATAGAACTATAACATCATCTATCAAGGAATACAATACAATATCCTTAGAAACCAAGGATTTTTATCAAAATAAGTTTTCTTGATACTCTAACATTGTATCTATCCTAGGTTCTAAAATATTCATAACATTCCTCTCTACCATGTCTTAAACAATAATACAATTGGTAAAACTGCTCTAATACCACTTTGACATGTACAAACATAGTTCACTGTATGAATAGTAACTAGATTGGTTTGAATAACGCCTCAAGAATGCCTCCCCATATTCTAGTGGATTCTAACTAATAGTTAGGGTAAGTTTGTGACATTGTGGAGACTATGCTTTCAATTTTGAGAAATAAAAAAATATAAGTAAAAAACCATCATCCATAATAGTACATATTCAGAGTGCATACACATTAAATAATATAACACAAAATCATGATTTAATAATAAATGGAATAAATTAATGTCATAAATTACCATTTCATACATACAACAGTGATATCCCACTTGGCCTACCACATATATAATAGTAAAAAACATAAATTGAAATAAATTTACATGGCTATACTGTAAACATTGAGCCATAACACATTCTTAATCTCCCACATACATATCTGGGCTACATTTTTCGATTAGTCTTCAGCCTTATCCCATCATGTGACTCAAATCCAATGAATGTATTTCCAAGTACCTCATTGTTATGGTGGATAGAATAGGGTGTGGGTACAAAACATAGTAGGGAAACACCAATGTGGTCACCTATAATGATATTAGATGATGTGTATACATATGCAAGCTACTCATAAGATAAAACTAGTAATAATAAAAATAACTATGGAAAATAAAAAATATATAGAAGTTGTGACATGTAATGTAGTCATAATAGAATAATCATGAAATGTGAGCATCCTACTTGCAAAAAAACTAGAGGTAAATAATAAAATAAAACAAATATCGATCCTTAGGTTCATGAACCAGATCTCTTCGACATACTATGAATGTGGTCATAAATAATATGTCATAACACCCAAGCCCTGTATGATCTTTTAAATCCTCAATCCTATAATCCTGATAAAAAATACCTTCTTTATTCGTAACTAGAATTTTTAGATGTAAGTTATGTCACTAAAGAGAGATACATGTCCTAACCTTGGGATCTCATGTACTCACCTCCAATCACTATAATGAAGGATTACATCCACCATATGAATATCCTATAAATGATTCTGACCTATATTCTATACCAATAAATCCATGTAAATATATTCAAACATTTAACTGCATGTTCTCAACCCATAAGAAAATCAAGACATTTCAACTCGGATGATCCCTAAGGGGATGCCCATTAGGTGACCTGTATGGAATTCTATCCTAATCCAAGTATAAGATTGGAATCAATTCAAAATATGAATAAAAATCCAAGTCTGAGTCAAGTCCAGTGGGATTCATAATGGTGCATCCACCAACCCATAGGTAGAATCCTAGGCATTTCTTAAGGAGAGGAGAATCATCAATGATAGTATCTATTGAATGGTGTGGAGCATCATGTCCTACCATACTTAATGAATGATGATGAGTTCTAAGTCCAACATTTGATCATGTAAGGATGAAAAGTTGGATCCCATGAAGTACCTACGGGAACCCCCAATAATATAACAAATCATTTAGGCTCAGTAGATGGGTCCTATAAAGTACCTGTGGGTATCCCAAAATAGCATGGCTATAATGATGGATCCCATGAAGTACCGATGGGAATCCTAATCAAAAATCACTCCACGTCAACACCAACGGCTATAATACTAAGAAGGACCTTTGGAAACCATAAGTGTATCAATAATAACCAAGTGAAAGAATAAATAAAATAGTAAGGGTGAAAAATGACTAAACCAACCACTACTGCCATAATCCCTTGGTCTAATAAGTTCGGTATAGGTATTAAGACGACATCAACTACCATCTCTACCGAAAACCAATAACTATACCACCCTTCAATTTTGTGGAATGTTTTTTTTCAAAAAAATTATTCTTTTGGAAATGTTTCTTTATAAAAATAATAGTTTATATTTAATTACACACAAAAATGTGTTTGTCTTTCATTACATGCAACACCTAGTTGAAACGAAATGTGACATTCTATTAAACTATTACTATTGAATATAATAATTATCAACTAGCCACTGAATGGTGTGTATGAATCAGATTAAATAAATAATATAAATATATGATTTAATAATGTATATAAAATGAATTATTTGGTGATCAATTAACAATAAATAAAATTAAAAAACTATTTGAAAATAAAGGAAATATTTTTATGAAATCTTATTTTTATGCATAAAAAATGGTTTTAAATAAATAAAATAAACAAAAAAAAATTTTGTAAATTATTTTAATGAAACTTATATAATAAATATTCATTAGATCTTTTACCATTAATATTATGTGTTTTCTATATAATAGATAATAATTAATTCAATTTTACACATTAAGGGTATTGTTCAAAAAAACTGTTTTATAACATTTTTCACAATTATTTGAAAATTTAAAATTTAAAATTCTGTAAAATTTATTTGAAAAAATTAAATCACTTTTTGATATAATTATTTAAAATTATTTTAGGATGAATTTTTTACAAGATTCTGAGAAGAGAAAGTTTTTATGAATAATGAAAAATACTAGTTTTCATTAAGAATTGTCATTTCTTGTAATGAATTTAAATACATAAAAATTAATTTAATATTATTTTAAATGTAAAACATTATAAATTATATATTAATTAATACACTTTATTTTATTTTAAACATTTTAATATTAAAATTTTATATAAAAACTTTTTTAACTTCTGAACATTTTCACATCAAAAAACTGTTATCTCATCATGTATGCGGGTAAAATTTAAAATTAAAATTTTCTACTGTTATGAATTGAATTTGCAAAAATATATTAAATATTTTGAATTATGATAATTTATAATATCTAATAAGGTAAAATTAATTTTTAATCATAGTGAATTGTAAAAATAGAAAGAACAAAATTACAATGTTAAAGGTAAAAATGGGTTTTCTAAGGGGTTAAACTAACAAGATAAGGGTTAAAATACTCCAGAACATGTAAAGTACATCTTTTATTTCTATGTCTGTATCTTATATCTTGTAGGTTCTATATTTTTTTAATTTTTTATTCTAGTGGAATGTTAAAAATGTGGTTACACCTTTTTTTTGAAAAATTAGAAGTGTGCCACTCACCTCACTTATAAAAGGCCACCCCCTATCCTATACTCTTCACCCTTCCTTTAACCCTAAGGCTCATCCAATATCTACCCATATAAAATTATTAATTATCTCTTATCATTATTTAATACTTATTTTGGTAATAAAACAAGACTAATAATCATTTTGGTGTAAACCTAAAAAAGTTTTTCGAAGAAGATGTAATGTCCCAAAGTGAGAATTTTATTTAGTTTTTTCCTCCACCTCATCATATTATTATTAAAACATGATGATAAAATAACCCATTTATATTACATATAATAATTTTTTTTATGTAAATGGAATTTTGTAAATTATTCTCCTCATCCATTAATGGGTTAAAAAATAATCATTTTTTCTTTATGACAAACCACTGCCTTAGGACTGAAAATTATTTTTTATTAAGAAAGACCCTTTTCAGGTAAAAGTGAGAAACCATAAGTTCCAAAAAAACACCAAACATAGCCCAACAGAAAAAACCAAAACCAACCTCTTACAAGCAAAATAAGCAACTGCTAGATCAAAAGAAGGACCACTCGGCGATCCCATGCAAGCATGGTCCCTCCCGATGGCAAGCCATCCCTCTAAATCAGTCACATCCCAAATGACCTTAAGAGGAAGTAGTAGCATGATCTATCCCGCTGGAGCCGATCTCACCATCCAACATTTCCACCCACAACAAGGATTGTAACTCAACAAAGAATTAGTTAGGGAAGAAATAAACAGAATCACTGAAAACTAATTGAGTTCTACCAGAATTCATATCCCTAAACAGTTTCCAGGTTAAATTAGAGACCGTTAAAAGTGGATCCCCTCGTATCAGATCTTCAAAAGAAGAGGTCAGCTTATTCCAGATCTGTATGTACTCCTCGAGTCTGATCAACCCCTTGTTGAAGCCTCCAACCAGAATCGTGTCCTGTTTGTCAACCCACAAATACAGTTCTTCATTAAGGTCCAATTCCATATTCCTTCCCATCATCTTGGCCGTATCCTTATGAACAAATGCCATTCGTTTCCCATCACCACCTATCAAAGATAAATATAAGGATAGATTTTATATATATATATATATATATATATATATATATTTGATATTATTATTTTTATATAATTGTGATATGAAATGTTCCTTGTGACACTCCTAGATTTTGTAAAATATGTTTTTTAATTGAATTTAATCTTTTGGATATTTTCTATTGCAGGAAAAACTGAGTATAACATGTGTTATACCCAACCCCAAGAATATATTGAATTACAAAAAAATTGAGTATAGATTTTATTATACAAAAAACATAGTTTTTTCTTGTATTACATGCAATAATAACTTTCTTTGAAAGAATACATGGCATACGTCACCGAGATTCATTGAAGTATGAAATAATATTACTTCAAATATGACCATTATAACCTAACTATTAAATAGGAGGGTATGGAGAGTATTACAAAAATTATAAAATATCAATATATATATGCCCTTATCTATATAAATTTATATTATAGGAATTATTAGAAATCAACCCAATATTTGGCAATGTAATTATATGCATCAAAAATATATTTCCTTCAAAAATTATTTTTATACATTTTTATGAGTAAATAATATAATTAATTTATATAATTTTTTTAAAATTTATTTTTAAAAAATGAGATTTAACTCTGTAATCATAATATAAAAATTAACTTTTGGTGAAAATTTGGTATTTTTCAGAAAATATTAAATTTTCAGTGAATAGTGAAAATGCTGATTTTTGAAAAACTATCATTTATATTACATAAATTAGATAATTTAAATATCCAATTTTTTTCCATGTAATATAATTATTATTTAAAAATATTTAATCCAATTAATTACGTTTTAATCGATTAATTTTTTATTTTATAAAAACTTTATTTTTGGATTTTAAACAGGTATTTCTAGAAACATTACTAAATTCAATATTTTTTATCTGTTTTAATTAATCAAAATGAGCCCTAATGAGGAAGGTTTTAAATTTTTTTTATATATTATATAGAAATATATTTTAATTGATATTCATAAAAATATTACGATTAGACAAAGAGTTAATGTAAAATATTCATGCTCTTTAAAACAAATACAGATATCGAAAACCTACTTTTTCATACTGTTTGTGGATTTTTAAATTAAAATTTGATAATTTTGGAAACAATTTTTTAAAAAATAAACATCCTTTTTGAAATAATAATTTCAACATTATATTATGATTAATTTTAGGTAATTTTCTAAAACAATTTAATTTTTATGAATAATTAAAAATCATGGATTTTAATTTAAAGATACCTTTTTATTTAATTTATTTATACATTTAAAATATATTTTAAATTGTTATAAATGTAAAATTAGTTCAATTATACATCCCTAAATCCAGCTTAGGTCATTGGAATCAATTTTATTTTGTATTTACTAATAAAAACTTTGTATATTTTTCAACATTTTCTCTTTTAAAACCTTCTTTCTCATCAATTTTGAGAGATTAATTTTGAATTTAAAATTTCCACCTATATGAATGGAATTTGGAAAAATGGATTAAAAATTAACAATAATCATTATTTATATTATCTAAAAATTTCAACATAATTTTTAACAAAAATGATTAGTAACACTAGAGAAAATTATTTTTTGTGGTTAAGGTAAAAATGATTTTGGGAAGGGGTTAAACATAAAAGATATAAGTTAAAAATATCCCAAAATTTTTCAATAAAAATAATCATTATATTTAGACCTTATAACTTAAATTATTTTTAATTGTGGGTTATTTTATCCTTATGACAAGGAAAAAACAAGGGTAGAATTGTTTCTTTAAAAAATTTACAAGTGTGCCACTCACCTCACTTATAAAAGGATACCAACTATAATCTATTCTTAAAACCTTTAAAACCATTTGGATAATCAAATAATATCCCCAATGACATACCAAATTCCATAATATCATACTTGAAGACATATTTTTTATAGAAAGCAAACATATAAAGACTTTTAGTGCAAACCCAAGGAGGATACTCCAAGAAGAGCTAATGTTTATCAACGAGTGTTTCAGTTTTATTCCATCCTCCACTAACATAAATTATTATTATTATTAATGTATTATATTATAACCTCGCTATATAAAATATAATTTAATTATATTTATGTTAATTAAATTACCTACAACAATCTTAACTTCCATTAAATGGGTTACAAATCATCGTTCGAGTGTACCAAGGACTACAGGCTCACAAATCAATGACAATCATTTTTACACCACCACCTCTCATAGTTGAAAATGATTGATTTATTTTTTAGATATGATATTATTATTGTTCAATAATTATTATATCACAAATACCTTCATGATTTCTATTTTTTTGGGAATATGATAACAAAACTCATTTGTACGGCGAACTACCACCACACAAAGAGATATGATTCATTCAAACTTTACATGGAAGGTATTAAGGATGGATTTAATAAAAATATGTGACATATATGAAATAAAAATTATTATTTAATGATGATATATCATCTTATTTTGTTTCTTTTAATCCAATGAGAAAATGGAAACTTCATTAATGCGTATTTATGACCTACCGTCACCATGAACAATGTGTTTCATTTTCTATCACTAAATTTTATAGATTTATATAAATTCACATATAATGAATATATATGATATTTATATAATTTTTAAAATTAAATATATTATGAAATAATGATCTATGTAAGAGGAACAAAAATAATAAATCAAAACTTATACGGAAAAAGTGGTTATTACCTAAAATATAACTTTAAGATGAGATTGTTAATAAACTGCTTATAAAAGTTCATAAGAAAATATTATATGGAATGATATATATATATATATAATATTTATAATAAACTTATATATGTTAAATAGAATTTTTTAACATATATTAAGGAAGTCAAGACTTAATGTACGATATTTCTAGTATCTCTTTTATTTTTGGCATTCATTTACAAATTCACCACTCATTTATTTTATGTAGTGTATATAATTACCATTTTAAACGTAATATATAAAATATTATTATTATAATGATAAATAATGTTTAATTTTATGTCATTATTTATTGGGGACTACTATTAAAAATATTTCCAAAGTGGAAAGGTATTTTTCCTCATTTTTTCTTCTTTGAGAAGTAAGTTATGTTACGAACCTATATTCCTTCCCAAGTTGTATATAAACCCTTATGACCTATAATATCCTGAATTTAATTATCCCTAATATATTTTAAGATCCATTTTATGTTATTAATTCATGGTACTTACCATTTAATGTTAATAAAGTAGTAAATATTTTATGTTACAATCCCATCATTTATCTCGATTTTTTATAATTATCTTTTAAATTATATAATATTATTATCTATCTCTTAAGAACCTCATGAATGTTTTTTATAATATTTATATTTCTTAAATTTTCAATTTATAGTACCATTTTTTTACACTTTAGTATTTGAAATAATTAATAAAATGTCTTTAATAAAATATGCATTTATTTCTCTCTTCGGTCGGAAATCCATTTTCTTCCCAACCAATGTTATCTAAAAATGTTTTAAAAAATATGTTATTATTATCCTACAATTTTAAAAGACAATTTATGCATTTCTGAATTTTGTAAATTTTTTTAAAGGATTCTTAATTTCATTATTCAAAAAATTCACATTTGAATATTATATAAAATATGAAAAGAATCTTTATTTTTAACATGAATGAAATGAAAAATACTATCGCTGACAAGAATCCCAATGATTTAATGATTCCTTTATAATTTTTAAAATTTATATTCAATGAAAATTTTCAAAAAAAATTTAGGATCTTTTTAGTTTTAAATAAATTATTTCATACTGAAAATGATTTTCAATGTGATTTATGTTTTAAAAATCATTTTAAATTCCACAATTTTTAATGTTTCTTTTAAAATATTTCACGATTATTTTATTCTAAAATTGTTTTTAGTTTTAAATATTTATTTCCAAAGAAATTTTATTTTCCCTAAAAGAAATGTTCCATGTGATCTTTCTAAATAATTATATATTTATATATATTAACAATCATTGGTTATTTGTATTCTTTACTGAGGATAAGATCATAAGATACCAATCTTCTTCTTTCCAGGAATGGATTATTTTTATTATGGATTAATTTTCCTGAAACTCATTTCTCTTCGACGGTTTATACCATGGTAAAATTCATATGAACCCCGCTTATTTTTATATATGTTAGGATATTATGAGATGTTTAAAAGATTATAAAACCTATCTATTTTCCACAGGTTATGATTTGATGAATTGTTTAAGAAACCTATTTTGTTTCATGGTTTATTATATTTTGAATGTTTTATGATCTTGCGGAACACATAAATATGTTATTTATTCTGAGACATGTTGGAACTAAATCTCCCACTAATTAATTGGTTAAAGATTTATATACAATGAGATAGTGAGGACTGAAATGGGGAGTGAACTCGATTCAGTAAGGTAGTTTTTCTACTATGGAGATGTTGTGAGTGAAAGTTGACTACTTTGATATCTTGGGGAGACAACCCATTCAAATATTATAGGAAGGTCAGTGAGCTTTGAATAATATAGAAATGATTTTCTATGCTTATTTTCATCCCACAAATTCCATATCTTATTCCAATGTTTTGCTCTCATGGCTCTTGTTCATTGATTGCCTTATGATTCTTGTCTTTTGAACTACCAATCTACATTACATGATAAGATTTTATGATATTTTATATGAAGTGTAGGGTTTTATAATGTTTTTATTATATTACCACACCATTATTTTCATGTTATTCTTATGTGCCTCCCTTATTTACTGTTATTGAGATTCTGAGATCATAATTTATTATGTTTCCTTTCCACAAGAAATTATGAAATATATGATGTATTATATGTCTAATAGTGTTCTAATGTGGAAATAAATTATATAGATCAGTGGAACTAGTTTTTATGTTTCCACATTTATAATGATAGTAAACTATGATGGTCCCTACGTGAGGGCTTGTCTAATGTATTTAATATTCATAAAAATATGTAATATACCTATTTGAGGAGACTAAGTCTCTATAGTTGGTATCAGTGGAAATGTTTAGTTAACCATTGAAAACAAGAATGTGGAACCACTAGAGTTATACCAAGTGATATTTTAAGGGTATTTCATGATACGTCCTTAAGGATAAGTCTAAAGATGAGTCAAATCATATGAAAATGTCCTAGAATTTTGGTAAAGGATAGGGTGAGTGGTTTATAAGAAATTAAATCCTTGTATGGATGAAAAAAGAGGTTTTGGATTTATAACAGAGGTACAAAGGGTCAATAACTCTAAAAGGGGCATTGATATAGACTTTATAATCACTTGGTGCATAAAAATGGGCCTCACTACAAAACTGGTTTGACACTGCCTGGGGATATGATTTGGAAATTCACAAATAGTTTATGAACTATCATAAATGATTTAAAAAGATAGTGACCATGAATTATGTAGAATATACCTAATATTTCATAGATTAAAAATTAGCTGTGATTATTTAGAAATTGTATAAGTAATTTTCAAGATTATTCAGTTTTCCCTGTGATTAGTGTTTCTCACACTATTCTTTTTGGTTTTGTACAATGGTGGGAAAAAAGGAATAAGGATAACTTTGAATGTGACATAAAATATTATGATGAAAATTTAAATGGGATGATGAATGTAGTGAAGAATGTTTTGATTATACATAATCAATTATCATGTGACATGAATAAATGTATTCACCTTAACCAACTCTTGAATTCACAAAAGAATAGAAGGTTAGAGTTCATTGTGAGTTGAGGTAATGAAGACCATGGGGGAAAAGATTAATTTTATTATATTTAAACAATGTGGGATGAAATAATCTAAGGAATTTCTTAGAGGGATGATAAGATTATTATTTTTTGAAAAAGAAGGAAACAAATAAAGTAACTGAAAAAGAAAAAAGAACAGTTTTATTAACATAGTATATGAAAATAATGGTCTCTCTATGGGATTATTTAAGGCTTAATATTTAAAATGTGGAATATATGGGAATTATGAAAATGGATTTCTTAAAGGGAAATATCATGATAAATATAAAAAATTTGTATGAGTAATGGATATATTTATGATGATGAAGAGATTAAAAATGTAATTTTAAAGGAGAAAGTGTTAAGGAATAACACAACAAAGCCTGGTTATTGGTTTTAGGAAAGTAGAATTATTGATGTATTTATAAATTTTGAGTCAATGAATAATATTCTAATAAATTTAATTTCAGTTATTAGAATCATAAATCATCAATGGATTGTTCCAAAATAGTTTAGAATTAAGGAGTTTTGAGAATATATTAAATGTTACTAATGGGATAAATAAGTAATATAATGACTATGTGATATTTTGATTATGGGAAGGTAACCCTTAATTATTCCTAATGTTGAAAAAATAGTTTTTAGTTTTAATAAAGTGATTATTGATATGGATAAAGTAAATTTTATAGTATTGAAGACCTCATAACTAATAAAGGATATATTGAAAAGGTGTTTTATGTTATCATGGTTAGAGAATAAAACATTATTGGAACTACAGAATATATTCAATAATATGTTTTTTTGTTCAAGTAATTAGGAATAATGCATGTTTTCATTGAGTTACTATGGTAATTAAAGTTATTACGATGTTTCAAGAGAATACACGATGAAGGTATTCACATGTTTGGTATATGAAAATCAAGAGTTACATTATGATATATGAGGGATTAATGCAAAGTTGGTTTTGATAAATTTAGGGACCTTGGTTATAAATTTATAATTTTGGAAGGGTTACAAGGTTAAAAAATTGTGGAACAATTTATATTTAACATTGGATGATGTTTAATAGATTAAAGTATTAACTCACCATATGAATATTAATCCATATTTGATAACTAGTATTGATTTTTTTAACTAGATATAGAAGCAATGACTAATAATACTTTTAGGGATTTTATTCAGTACATAAAACATGAAAAAAATAGTCTATTATAGTAAGATATGAAGTGGAAATTGATATAGTTGTAAATAAAGGATGAAATCAATTATATTAAAATAAAATATATCAAGTATGTACATTTTAATATGTTCTTTGTCTTGATGGAAAAGAAATTCCCCAACATTAGGGAAAATATCCTGAAATAAAATGTTTTCCCTTTTTCATCATTTTTTATGATATCAATGACCTTTTTCAATACTATTTAGTTTATGGGGTTTTCTTCATTAACCATCCCTTGATCACCCAGTTTCTTAATATCAATGTTATATATCACCCTATATGAGTATTTGGGTGTTATTTTTCACATATTTGTCCTTTTTTCCACTCCAAACCGTTGTTCTCCTATTTACAAACATATTATGGGTTATTCTAGATGTCTTTTACATAAATATTTCTATTTTCCAAGAGGGTTTTTATTAACACTTTTTATAATGTATTTTTCTATAAATGAACTTTTAAATGTTAAACCTTTGATGATTAAGATGAATTCCAAGGTTGAATTTTGTTTTGAGAGAGTAGAATGTAACACCCTGAATATATTTTTCCAAATGAATTTATACTTTTAAATTTTTTAGGTTACCCAAATAATTTAGTATATATTCCGTTATATGCAACAAAGATTTTATCTTATGTTACACGCAATAATTAGTTTCTTTGAAAGCGTGCATGACACATGATACTAATCATCATTAAATTATGGAATAATATTTAATTAAATATGACAATTATAAACTACTAGTTAAATAGGTGGGTATACATAATATAAACATTATTATGAAATATACATATAAATTTCATACCCAATATAAACTTATTTATAATCAATTAGAAACAATCAATCAATTTATGGCAAATTAATTAAATTCTTCAAAATTAAACTTTCTTCAAAAAGTATATTTTTTAGATTTTATGAGAAAATAGAATAAATAATATATATTGATTTTTAAAATTTATTTGAAAAAAATCATAGTTTTTGGAATCATCATATTAAAATTAACTTATGGTGAAATTATGGGATTTCTCAGAAAGTAATGATTTTTCATTGAATATTGAAAAATACCATTTTTCATAATACTATAATTTTTTCAAAATAAATTAAAAAATATAAAAGACTAATTATGTTTTAAAGTAACATAAGTATTATTTCATATTATTTAATCCACATAATTTATTTTTAATCAATATTATATTTGATATTAGTATAAGTTTAATTTTGTTTTTAGAAATTGTGTTTTTAAAAAACTAGTTTAAAGTGAAAAATGTTTCTCCATTTTATTTTATTAAAATAATCCATAATGAGTATTTTTTAAAATGATATTTTTTGACTAAATATAAATAAATTTTAATCTATAATCATACAATGAACATTATTAGAAATAATGTTAATAAAAATTCATCTCGTGCTTGAAAACAACTCACTTCCAAAAAACCCATTTTTTATCAGGTCTGTGGGTTTTGTTATAAATTTAATTTTTGATTTGTTTGAAAATTTATTTGAAAAAATAAAATTCACTTTTTAAATCATAATGTAAAAATTATATTATGGGGAATTTTTGATATTTTTTTTGAAAAGATTATTTTTTTGATAAATAGTGAAAAAATCTGAATTTTTATTGAAAAGTATATCTTTATTTAACTAATTTATAAAGATAAATATATTTTAAATATATTTTAATTTAAAATTTGTTCAATTATACATCTATTAATCCAATTTTGGTCATTTTAATCAATTTCATATTGAATTTACATATAAAAACTTTGTAATATTTTAAACATTTCCTATTTAAAAAACCACTTTATTATCATGTCTACAGGAATAATTTTCAATTAAAAATTTCAAATTTATTTAATGGAATTTTGAAAAATTGATTACATATTAAGAATAAGAATAATTAATATTATCAAAAAAGTTAGAATTTTTTTTCAAAATTAATAGTAAAACCAGAATAAATTGTCTAGGCAATTAATGAAAAAAATTTATTACCGAGGAATTAAGCTAAAAAAATAAGGAATAAGAACAACCCAAAACATTTAAAAAACTATTTTTTTATTTTTACATTATTTATTCTAGGATAAATAATATTCATTTAATTTATTCATTTTTATGAAAACAACCGAGGTTGGATTCTTTTTTAAAAAATATTGGAGTTGTGAAACTCACCACACCTAAAAATAGACACCCCTCTACTATTCTTCAAAAAATAAAACCCATTTAGTTAGTCTAATAACATCACAAAAAACGTCCAAAATTAAATCTTATCATTATATACACATTTTTTTTTACATAAATAAATAAATTAAAGTCATTAAATGAAATCCTAATGAGGATTCCCAAAGAAGTGGTAACACTCATCAACGAGGGTTATTGTTTTATTTATTCCTCCACCTCCATAATTTCTATTTTACTATTATTATATAAATACATCATTATCATATATATTATTATTTTTTCTATTCTTTAATGGTCCTAAAAACCCCTATGCTTCAATCAAATGGGATAATAATTCATCATTACTTTGTATGCCGGACTACCTCCTTACAGACCGATTTCATTCATTTTTTTATTACCACCTATCATAGTAAGAAATAATGATTGTTTTATTTTTAATATATGATATTATTGTTATTTTTTAATTATTATATCACATGAGGCTTTATTATTTCCATTTTGTTGGAATAAGATAATGTCACTCATGTGTGTGATGGAGTATCGCCTCACTAAGACATGTTATTCTGTCAGATATAACATGAAAATTTTAAGGACTCAATAAATGATAATATGTGATATATATTAAATAAAAATAATTCTATATTTCTACAATATCATTAACCTTTTTTTCATTCAATTCAATAAGAAAATTGAAACAATGTGCATGAATACACACTTTCTACCATCTCCATTAATGGTGTTTTTCATTTTCCATCACTAATTTTTACAGAATAATATAAAAAAATTATACTAAATATATATGATTTTTATATCATGTTTAAATTTCTACATCTAATGAAATACTGATCAAATTAAGAGAACCAAAAATAAAAATTCAAAATATATATGAAAAAATCGTGATTACTCAAAATAAAACTTTAACTTGTAATTGTTATTAAAGATGCTATAAAATGTCATAATAAAATAATATATATTATGATATATATTAATATTATTATTTAATATATTTTAAAAAATTATATTTATTATATAGGAGGTTTTAACATGTATGGAAAAAGTCAAGAATTATGGTCATAGATTTGCAATCTCCATTTTATTTATGGGAGAGATATTCAAATTGACCACTTGTTTATTTTATGTGATGTATATACAGCCCATTTGACTTGTTATATATAAAATATACATATTATCATTCTATTGAATGTTTTATTATTTATATTATTTATTGGGTCTTATGATTCAAATGATTACTTATACGGTTAGGGTTTTTTGTTGCAATTTTTCTTTTTTGAGACATATGTTATGTTAAAAACATTTATTATATTAAATGTTGTATTTAAAACCCATTTTAAACATAATAACATCAATTTATATAGCATCATAATATTTTATCTTCTATTTAATTTTTTTCTTTCATGGGTTTTATGATTCAATGTTACAAATTTGAAAACGATTTTACGTTATATTATCATCATTTAGATGGATTGTTTATGCTTATGTTTAGGATGATAAAATCTTATGATCCATCTCTCAAAAACCTCATGAATTGTATTTTCCTTTGTTTACACATTACATTTTTATGTTATAGTCCCAAATTTTCTCTATTTGGCAGATAAAATGATTGTGAAAATATTTTTATAAAAATTCTACTTTATTTCTCTCTTCGGCTGGAAATTCCTGTGTTTCTAAAAAGATTTTTTCGAATTTTTTTAAAATGTTTTTATATTGGACTATGAATTTTAAAAGACATTATTAACCATGTTTCAATTTTCATAAAAAATGTCTCAAAGGGAATATTTATGCTCTTTTCAAATAATTCTTGTTTGGATTTACCAGAAAAGTGAAATGAATCTTTGTTTTTAACATTAAATACATGAATAGTTTTTCCCACTTTCATAACCACTTAATAATTTAAATATTAAATTTAAGGATTCATAATTTATTTTCAAGTGATACTTTTTCATTAATATTTTAGATATGTTTTTTAAAATTAAATAAATGATTTTAAATTGAAAATAACTTTGAATGTATTTTAAGGTTTTATAATAATTTTTCAAATAGGAAGGATATTTTATTCATGAAATGTTTGAAATTATTTTTAAATCATCCATTGTATGTTTTTAGGGGTATTTTTAAAGAATTATTTTTTATTATTTTGTAAAAAGATATTTTCAATAAATGTTGTTTTCACTCAAATAAATTTTCCTAATTGATAATTCAATGTAATTTTCCATATTAGGCGAAATCAGTTGACATTACAAGTTCTTTAATGAGGATATGATCGAAGGATACCAAAATTTTTATTTCTTAGAATGGGTTATTATGGAATTATGTTTATGAAACCTGCTTACCTAATATGGGTTATACCATGAGAAAATACTTATGAGACCCAAATATTTTTCCATGGGTCATGCAAGGATGAGATGATGAAATGGATATTAATCCTATCTATTATCCATACATTATTATTTGATGAATTATTTATAATCCATTTTCATTTAATTATTTCTAATACTATAAATGTTTAATGATCTTTTGGAACACATAAATTTGGTATTAATTATGAGATGGGTGGGACCTATATGTTCGTCTAATGCATTTGGTAAAGATTTATACCTCATTAGATATACAAGACTATAATGGGTAGTGAACATAGTTTTGTAAGGGAATTTTTTCACATTAAAAATCTTGTGAGTGGTCCTTGAAAACTATGATGGTTTGGGGAGTGATCCAATTCCAATATAATAGCTTTGTTAGTGATCCTTGACTAATTTGTAAATGAGTTTATATGATTATGTGTATTCCAAAATTCAAAATTTTATGCCTTTATTATTCTCCCATTGAGATTTTTTCCTAAAAACAATATCATTCATATTTTATAAATTACTACACTTCATTCCATGAATTAAGTTTATTATCTTTGATATGCAGGGTATGGTTTTAAAATTTTATGTCCATATTCCCATACCCTTATGTTCATGTTATGCTTATGTACCTCCCTTGTTTTCCATTACTGAGTATCTTAGAGAAACCTCTATTATTTTTCCCTTCACTAGATCATGAAGATATGTTTTATCTATAATATGCCTAATGAGGGTTCTAGTATTGGATAATATAGTGGGATATGACATATCTCACTTAGACTAGTATTTACATTTCCATGATTCAAATGAAAGTAAACTATTACAGTCCTCAAGATAGTGTTTGTGTAATGTATTTAATATTCATATAAACAATTTAATATCTATTTATGAGTATCATGGGTCACTATATTAAATCTTACCATCCATTCCTTGTGAATATAATGACGTTGTTCGTGTGTACGAAAGACCACCACTTTGCGAAGTGATGATATTTTTTCATGCTTTACATGGAAGGTAATACTGATGGGTTTAGAGAAAATATGAGATATATATGACAATAAATTTAATCTATAATCATAGTATATTATTCACTTTTATTTATTTATTTTCCTTAGGAAAGTGGAAGCAAAATTCATGAAAATATATCGCTAACCTTCACCTTGAATGATGTATTTCATTTTATATCTCTATCTTTTAAGGGTCATAAAAAATAAATATATAATGAGTATATATAATATTTATATCAAGGTTAAAATTATTTATATTGTGGAACCATATTAAATATAATCGGACCTAAAATAAATAATCAAAACATACATTAAATATTATATAATTATTTCCCAAAACACAACTTTAGCATTGAATTATTAATAAATAGAAAATTAAAGGTCCTAAGTAAATAAAATATGATATGATGTGTATAATTATGTTTCTAAAATATATCTATAAAAAATATTAATTTATTATACATGAGGTTCAAATGTGTATAGAGTACGTCGAGACATCTTATAAGGGATTTTCATCTCAATTTTTTCCTTCTGTGAGACACATGTGATATTCACCATTTGTTTATTTTATGTGATGCATATACTCCCCATAAATTAATTTTATTATTACTATTATGATGATTTTTTGTATTTAGATATCTATTTATTATATATCTTTCACGGGGTTTACGATAATAAATTTACTAGTGTGGTATGTGTTTTTGACAAAATTTCATTGTTTATCAATATTTTTTATTTTTATGATTTTGATGATGAATTATTTTGATCCATCTTTCAAGAAAATAAAAAACTTTATTGTTTTTTTTTAATTTTATCAGAATATGTGGGTTCTCATCATTTTCCTCTTTTAATGTACTCAATATTTCAAAAGAATGGGGTTTTTTTAATGAAAATTGATTTTATTTCCCTCTTAGGCTGAAAATCCTTTTTCTTCGGAAATTAGGTTTTCTAAAAATGTTTTCAAAAATGTTTTTAAATTATCCAAATGATTTATTAAATAATATTTCAACCATTTTTTACCCTTTTAAAAAATTATTTTAAATTAATCTTCATGTAGTTTTCTAAAAAACGTTTATTTGGATTTTACTAAAAATGTGAAAGGAATACTTCCTTTAATATGTACAACATGAATGGTATTTTATACCATCATTAAAAAATAATTATTTTAAGGACACATTTATATGATTCAATTTTTATTTTCAAAGAAATGTATTTATATAATGTTTTATGATTTTTTAGGTTTAAAACGTTATTTTCAAAATAAAAATGATATTTTACTCAGGAAATGTATTAAATTAATTTTAAAGAATCTTATATAAGTTTCCATGTTTATCGATAAAGTATTTTTAATTTTTTTAATTTTTTTAATTTTTTTTCAATGTGGGAATTTTATATTCCTCCTAAAAATATCTAAGATATCTTTCAAAATAATTATCAATTTAAGATGACATCCTTTGATATTACTTATGCTTTACTAGGGATGAGATTCAATGATACGATAATTATTATTTATTTTTATGGTTAATGTTAGTGTTTGTGAAACACATTTATTTTTCATGGGAGGTGATTTGGTGAATTGATGAAATGTTTATAAAACCCATTTTTGATACAAGGGTTATGTTATGATGATATGATGAATGCTTCATTATATTGTGACATAGATAAGTATGGTTTTAATTATGATATGGTTGGGACCAATATCACCCTCCAATTCACTGGTTAAAGAATTATTTCTCATGAGATAATAATTAGAAACAAGTTGATTGGCTTGATCCAAAATGGGAAACATGGGATAATATATAATCTACTATTTCAAGGTCCATGGTAGTTAAACTTTTCATATGTGATAACATTTCAATATTTATGCTGGTTCCACACATTTATGACATGATCTTATGGTTTATAATTGATTTATGATTATATCTCACCCTTATGGCCCATGTCTTCTGAAATGATAATGTTTTATGCCATGAATAATGCTTATGATCTATTTTAAGTTGGATATTATCATCGTAATTTATGTTTATGTTCATATAACCTTATTATTATTTTATTATTTCCTATGTTCATAGATTGATATCACATTTTTTACCCTTACTGATTATTTGATCTTACAATTTCTTATGTTTCTTCTCCAAGTTATTAAGAATTGTATTATTAATGATATTTATAAAAGAGTGATAGTTATGAAGTAATTAGTGGGTGATTGTTTATCACACTTATAAACTAGTAGTTGTGTGTTTAAGCTTTCAAAATAACTTGACCTAAATAATTTTTACATGGATTATTATATTATGTAATGAATATTCAACTATTAAAACAACATATTTTTGTGTGAGAAGTTTGGTGTCATTATAGTTGTTTTGATTGAAAGGTTTAGTAAAACTTTTAAAACTTAGATATGTAAATATTAGAGGTATCCCTAGGGTTATTTTTAAATGGTTGGGGCCGAAGCCTCAGTTATAAATAAAGCAAAGCTAAGACCTCTTTAACTTAGTAGAGGGAGACCCATTACATAGCCCGAAGGCCCAGTGGTCATTTAGCCCATTACATAGCCCGTATGCCCATTTTTTTGCCCAAGTACGATTCTGTGAATAATACTATTATAGTACCTGTGCTGCTACAGTACTACACAATACCCACCGCTGCTATAGTATTTTGCCACCGCTACAGTAACCTGCCACTACTACAGTCTGCCGCAGATACAGTACGATATAGTTATTCAACAGTACCTGCGCCCAATGGGTTTCGAGGCATGATAATGGACTATGCTGCACACTTTATTTTACACTCCTTGGGAATATGCTTTTTAAAGTCACAAACTATTTATGACCCATCATGAAGAATTTAAGATGATGATTACTGTTAATAACCTCTATAAACTTAACATGTATTCTATTAGAAATATGGTTTCATGATTTAGGAATACTATAATTTATTTTTCATGTTTATGTGGTTTTCCACTATGAATATTGATTTTAACGCTAGGATTTTGGGTTTTAGTCAACTATGGGAACTAGAAGTAAATGGGTTATCATTGAAAGTGATATAAAATTGGTTGATGAAAATCTAAATTGGGTTATTATAGGAGTGAAGTATTTTGTAATTTATTTTAATTAGTTATTATGATATATGATTAACAACTTATACCACAACCAACTATCGAAGATACCAGTGAATAAAAGTATAGAATTGTTTTAGAGTTTGGGTGGTGGAGTCCATAAAGTAAAGAAGATTCTGTTTCTTATATGTCGATAACATGGGATGAAACAATCTAGGGAATTTTTCAAAGGGACAAGAAGATATTTTGAGTCTGTAAAATAAGGACACCAAGAAAGTAATTTTTGATAAAAAATTAGAACTTTGGTAAATAAAATGAATGATAATAATGGTTTCCCTAAGAAATATTTAAAGATTCAAAGTTATAAATGTATTAAGTATAATAATTATACAAATAAATGTACTTGGGGAAGAATATAGTGAAGATAATAATCATGGTGGTATGATTAATGGTTATAATTTTCATGATGAAGAGAACATGAAAGACATATGAAAAGAAGTATGTATTAAGGAATAAGATGATGAAGCCTAGTTAATGTATTATAAATGATGTAAACTAATTTATTTATTTATGTATTGTAATTAAATAATTATGAAAAATATAAGTATTTTTAAATATATGTTTTTCAATTGGTTTGAAGAATATTTCGAATGAGGTTGAGGACCTTGAAATATGATTTAATGTTAAGGTGATATTTTATAGAAAAGACATGATTAAGGGAACATAACCCTTAATATTTTCCAATTATTGATATATGAATGTTGGGATTATGATATGATGGCTATTAATAAATTATAGTTGATAGAATTGATGAACTTGGAACTAATTAATGAATTTTTCGGAAAGGGGAATATGATATCATTGATGGATTTTACAAAATTTTTGGATTTATGGAATATATTCAACAATATATGTTTTTTAAGGAATGAGGGAGCACATATATTTTCATTAAGGTTTTATAATAATTCTATAATTTACCATAAATCGAGGAAATATATAACCATGGTATTAACATAACTGTTATTTTACCATTATGATCTACTTATTGGTATTTGGGTGATTAATTTTATGTTGTTTTATGGAATTTATTGATATTATGTATAAATTTTTAATTTTAAAAGGGTTATAAGGATAACAATTTATGGAACAATTTATGTTTAATTTTAGATGAGGTTTTAAAGAATAATGTATTGCTTATCTAAATGAATATTTACGTATATTGGATAACATGTGATAATAATTTTGTTATGATGATAACTAGAGATAGAAAGAATGAGTAATCATTATATTATGTATCTTGTGATCTATTAGTTATTTAGGAATAACACATTTATCATCATTTCATGGAGTAAGGGATTAAATTTAAATTTATTGAAGTATAACAAAAGGTTGAACCCATTATTATTATATAAATAAAATCTAATCCCAAGGTATATTAGTCCCTTTGAATGTATTGGTCATATTAGGGTGGTATACTATTTATTGGAACTTCCACCAAACCTCCATCAAGTCCATGATGTGTTCCATGTATCTATCATAAGTAAGTATATACCAAGTCTTTCACATGTACTGAACTCAGAGGTCATACGGTTCGAGCATGAGAATTGTTATAAGGAATGATTGGTTTAGATTCTGGATAGTACTAATAAATTTCTATAATATAATTCAAATATACTAGAAAATATATCTATGGTAAAACCAATATCTTGTGGAAGGTGTGTAGTAACATGAGGATGTTATAAGGTTGAATCATCCCCATTGTTTTTTACCAAATTTATGATTTTCTAGGGTGAATTTCACTTTATAGGGGGGTAAATGTAACACCATGAGATTTTGTGAAATATTTCCTTAATAATAAATTTAATATTTTATATATATATTTTTACAAGAAACATGAAGTTTATTTTCTGTTTCATGTAAATTTTAATTTGGGATACATTACACACAAAACCAAGTTGAAAAGAAACATGACATACTATTAAAATATAATTATTTAATAAGATAGTTATCACAAAGACATTGAATAGAAGGAATGAATAGGATTGACCAAATTATTTAAATATATGGTTTAAACATATATATAATATTAATTCCTTTTTTACCAATTAATTATAAATGAAAATAAAAAATCTTTGAATATAAAGGACATCTATTTTTTGGAAATGTATTTTTATAAATAAAAAACTTTTTACCTAAATAATATAAATAAATCACATTTGGTGAATAGTTTTATTGTGAAATGTATATTATATATTCAATAATTTTTTAACAATCATTATATGTGTTAATTATAAAATAGATAAGAATAAATCTAATTTTACTCTCAAGAGATGTAATTTTTTAAAAAGAGGTTTTGTCTCCTTTTGTGAACAAATTTTAAAATTAATTTCTTTTTTCACATTTATAAAAATTATTTGAAAACATAAAATTATTTTTTAAAATCACATGGATAAATTATGTTATTTTTAATTTTAGATATTTTTCTGTGATGTAAAAGTTTCACTAAACATTGAAAAATATACATTTTTATTAAGAAATTTCATTTTATTTGAAGAAATTTATAACATAAAAGTTATTTTAAGATGTAATTAAAGGTAAAAGTTGTTCAGATATTTAAAAATTATTCCAATTTAGCTCATTTTATTCATATTTATAATAAATGGTTATGTAAAAACCTTTTGAACATTAGAAAATTTTTTCTTTGGAAGACCAATTTCTCATCGCATCTGCATGTTTTGTTTTAAATTAATTTTTTCAACACCTATGAATGAAATTTGTAAAAATAGATTACATATTTTGAATTATCATAATTTATATTATTTTATAAGGTGAAACTATTTTTTTTCCATAATGAATAGTAAAATAGTAAAAAATATTTAGGCTCGTTAATGTGAAAAAAAAATTACTAGAGGGTTAAACTAAAACGTTAATTGTTAATAATATTCAAAAACATGTTTAAAACAATATTTATGTAAATAAAAAGAAATCATATCTTATATTGTTGATATTTCAAGATTTTGGATCTTTTTTTCATGTGAAAAACATGGGTACACCATTTTCTTTTCAAAAATTACAATAGGTCCACTCACCTCACATCAATACAGATATCCATCTCCTCTATTATTAACACTCACATAACCCATTGGATTGAAAAATAACTACCCAAATTACTTAATTTATTCCCTCATATCACAGTATAGGCCCTATTTTGGTCCAAAATCAAAACTATAAAGCATTTTCATGAAAATACGAAGAAGTTCTCTAAAGAAGGGGTAACATTCCAAACTGAGAATTTTATTTTATTTATTCCTCAACCTTCTAAATTTTTTATTAAAACATGATGATATAATATCCTCAATATCTTAAATATATTTTTAATTTAATATATTAATGTTTTAACCAAACTAATCTCTTATTCAATCAATTTCTTTTTAAAATCATCATTCGCATGTATGACAGACTACCACCTCATGAGCTGATGTTTTTCGTTTTTGGTCATCACCTCTCAAGGATAGATATAAATAAAGATTTATTTTTTATACATGATATTTATTAATTTATTACTATTATGTATCCATTTAATAGTATTTTAATTCTTACTTTCAATTCCTTGGGTATACGATAATGTTGTCCGTGTTTATGACAGACTATCTCATTGTGAAGAGATGTGATTTGTTCATACGTTATATAGAATGTAATAAGTACATTTAAAAAAAAAATTAATGATATAAATGATATTAAAATGATTCTATTATTTTAATATATTATTAAAATTCATTTATTTTTCCCCTTCAGTAAAATGTAAGCAACGTTCGTGTAGAGATACGACCTGTTGTCTCCATGAATGGTGTATTTCATTCTCTATCTCTAAAATTTATCAACCATAAAAAAAATTATAATAATTATAAATCAAAGTTATATCATTGTTAATATAAATTATATGATAAAACAATGATCATATTAAAATGATCAAATATAAATAATCAAAACATACATGAAAAACAAAGAAATTATTACCTACGATGCAACTTTAACATGAAATTGGTAATAATTGGGTAATAAAATATCCTACGTAAATAATATATGGTATGATATATATAATAATGGTTCTATAATATATTTATAATAAACATATATTTATTATAAAGTATTATTTAGTGTTTATGACGAAACTCAATAATTATGGTAAGGGATTTCTGTCTGACTTTTATTTTTTATGAGACACATACCATATTCATCAAATGATTATTTTATGTAGTTTATATACTTTTTATGAATTTATTTTATGATTATTCTATTGAAAACTATTTATATTTTCATATCCTTCTTAGGATATATATTTCATGGGTTTTATGGTACAAAATTTCGAAATGTGGTGAGGGTTTTATGATACAATCTCATCGTTTATAACAATTGATTATTTTTATACTTCAAATGATGAAATATTATGATATAACCCAAAATAAACTCATTAAATTTATTCTCCTCTTATTATTACATGAGAATAAATTATTTTATTTTATTTTACTCTCATTATATAATATGGAGTTGAAAATATTTTTTAAAATAAAACCAATTTTATTTCTCTCTTTGGATGAAAACCATGTTTATTGTGAAATAATTTTTTTAAAATAAATTTAATCAAGAAAATAATTTTTTAAGGAAATTATTTCCCTTTTTAACATTTTAAAAAATTTAATTCATGTTGTTTTTCAAAAAAATCTGCTTTGGATTTTATAGAAAATGTGAATGTAATTCCTTTTTAACATATACGAAATGAATGATATTTTCTAACACCAATGAAATATCATTTTTTGATGCTTAATTTATAAGTTTCAAAGTTTATTTACAAATAAATGGATTCCCAAAATGTTTTATGAATTTTTAGATTCAATTAGTCATTTTCAAAATGCAAAGGCTATTTTCATAAACAAATGTTTTAAATGAAGTTCAAAATGTCCTTTATAAGTTTCCAAGATTAATTTTAATGAAATCTATTTTGAAAATGTTTTATATTTTAAAAGTTTTTTTAAAGTGGAATTTCTAGATATTTTAGAAAATGTTCCAAGGGATATTTCAAAATTATTTTCCATCTTAGATGAAATTATTTAATGTTACTTATGATTTAGTGGGGATAATATTAAATGATACTATTTTTATTAATTATAAGGATGGTTAATGTTTTTGTTGATGAAATATTTATGAAATCCATTTATTTTTCTTGAGTTATAATCCGGTGAATTGAGAAATGTTTACGAAACCCATTTTCTTTACACTAATTACGATTTGATGGTATGATGAATGTTTTATGATATTGTGAAACTACTAAATATGGTTTTAATTATGAGATGGTTGGGACCAATATCTTCCTACAATAAATTATATAGATATTTGTATCTCATGATATAAAAATGGGAAACACGTCAATGTGATTGATCCACTATGGGAAAAAAGTGTGTTCTAATCCAAAATAAGAAATATTTGATGAGTCCCATTACAACATACTGATGCTCTTAGTAGTTATCCTTCACACATGAAATTAGTTCTCTTTGTCTATGATGGTCCCACACTTTTATAATAGAGTTTATAATTCACAATTAATTTAGAAGAATCTATTACTCATATGGACCTTGTTTTTTGAAATGATAATTTTTTATGTCATGTATCATTATTATGATCTATGAAATGTTGGGTATGAAAATCCCAAGTTATCTTCATATTAACATAACTTTATTCTTATATTAATCTTCCATATGATCATATATTTATATTTCATCTGTTTACCCTTACTGAGCATCTCTAATCACCCATTTATTATGTTTCTTTCTCTAGGTTACGTAGAATGGTATTTTGTATGATATTTCAAAGCTTGGTTCTAGTTATATAGATATTAGTGGGTGATGATGTTGCTCATATATATACCATGTGTTTATATTCCCATGTTTCTAAATGAACTGGACCTAGATGATTTTGGTTTGAATCATTATGTTATGAAATTAATTTTCAACTACTAATATATAATATTTTTGTATGATATGTTTGGAGTCTTTACAATAACACACTAGGTTAGGGACAGTCCAACATTAGAAAATGCACTAGGTCTCCTAGTCCTTTAATCAAGTGATGAATCATAATTTATATTCTCTAGGTTTATATATAAGCATAAGAATCCTTCTTTGGGTCCCCTAAGTTAGCACGCAAGAAAAAACACCCCTTCAAGAATCCTCAAAAATAGTTTGTAAGTGGAGGCATCATACATTGAATCATATAGGTAAAATAATTTGTATGAGTATCTCATATGGGACATCAGTCATAGTTGTTGTCTCAGATTGAGGTATAATTATAGTGTATAGGGATTAATAACAACCATTGACATTCATCCATTTAAGCAAACGTAATTTAATTCAATTCAGTAGATCATTCAAAAGAGAGAAATTAGGTGAATCACTATTAAGGGAAATCAAAAAATACACACAATACCTTAACATGCATAATCACTATTGAGAATGTATGATAGAACACATACATTTCAAAAAATCAATTATTCTTCTAAGGGCTTGCAGTAGTTGACAAATCCAATCCACAATCATTATGGTTTGTGAGGTCTTTTATCCCAAAGAATCCATAAAAGTTAATTCATTATAACTGCTACAATTTATTAATTAAACAAAAAATGTTATAATAAAATTCAAAAAATAATTATATGGTGAAAAATCTTAAAACCTTAATAGTTGAGAACTTCACATCGGAATGGATACTAGACACTCATCAACCACCTATTACAGATCATTATCCTTAGATCATGTATAATAACTAATAAATAATGTCTAAACAACCACCGTATATATTTAATTTAGGAATTAAATTTTTATTAATTTAAAGTGGGGATGTACCCTAATGAAACGACATATGGTAAAGTGCTTACAACCCCTTAGTTCACACTCTTCCTAGGAAGATTCAAATCCCAATCACTAGAATATTATTCCACAATCCTAAATTGGAATTAGGATTAAAATACCAATCCATTGAATCCAAGATTAACGGAAGAAGAAAAATAACTCAATGGAGATTAACATAGTCAAAGTCTTAACTTATGGATTCTAATGAATCTGATAATCTTAAATTCTATACAAGAATGAGGAAAAATCATATGGAGGGAGTGATAAGGAGTCTTGTGTTTGATTGATACCTCATGGAACAAAATGTGGGTGAAATAGGGGTAAAATATCTTATATCCTAGAGGTGAAAAATGATAATTTTACCGTTTTAATAAAGATCATAGTTAAGATACAGAGTTTTTAAAACCATGTTCCAAATTTGAAGTGATACTATCAACATAAACCTCCACCTCAGACAGTTGAAATACTAGGTTAGTCAAACCATGTTACCATCATGGGAAATGATTTTAGAAAATTGAAAAACCCTTCACAATGTCCCCTAACATTCCACATGATTCATGAAACTATGGTATTGTACAAAATAGGAAGAATGGTTAGAAAACACGGTTAGCATTAACTATGTGACAACCATGGTTCATTGGATACACCTTTATATAACTTTGGTTTTGGTACCCAAACCTCTGGGATTCTCCCCAAAGATCTAAGATATCTTCCAATCTCCAAAACACATCTAAAAATATTATATACAGGTAGTCCAGCCTCCAAATTCCCATTATTAATATCTAATTAATATTTAACAGATCGAATAATTGAAAATTAAAATTAATTCTAAAAATTTCCAACTATAAAAATATGATATCTTATAATTATCTATAAATGGGTCAAGAAATAAAAGAGAAATAACTTAACGTCTCATTGATGACAACCGCATATGATTTAATACTTTTAATTTAATCACTTTTTCTCAATATCTCCTCAAGAATGTGCACTGTAAAACTTTATTTTAATTTATTAAATAGACATCATTACACAAAGTACATGGATTTTATAGGTCAATTCTATTTAATTCAAAGTAAAGGGATATCAACTTCTATAAAGATATAACGGAAAAATATCTTCCTCAACATATCCATTAATAACATATCATTTGTTACGAACTCAATGCACACTACATCATACTAACATATGGAATAAATGGGATTTTTTATTAAATATAAGTATGTGAGTAAGGACATGTATTAATGATAATATTAAATTCTAGGGAACATTATACATTCTTAGAGATTAGAATATTCAATGACACCCAAACATGTAAATTCCATACTAGTGGGTCTATTCTCATAATAGTCCATCTTGGATATTTCTGAGTGAAAACTTTATGCAAAGGTGCCTCATCTTCTTACGAGTAATCAAGATTTATATTTTATAAAACATAATCCAAATCATATTATTTTATCTAAATGTAGAACTATATTTAAGAGATATCATCATATCATCTCAATTTTGTCATCATAATAGTGAATTTAAATGACTTTATTAAAGCAATAGATACTCTAGGACATTATAAAATAAATTTTATATAGAAAACTATCAATATTTATTAATATATTAATATTAATATTCACTTATTTTAATATACCTGTAATCTGTTGTACAAAGAACTTGGTTATAAGGAACTAACTCTAACACTTTATACTACATCTCAATACTATCTCTAACTTTATTCCACAAGTTTGTAACACCAAGAAAGTCTTCCATCCGTTGAGACTTGTGATGGATTTCATAGTAATAAATTTTAATTACTACACTATTCTCTATATTTATTTTACTTATTCGTAACATTCCAAGACATAAGAATTTACGAAATTTCCTTATTCTTTATTTATCCAGAAACTACCTATATAATTATTCTGTCCAAAAATATCCTTATGACATAGTTTGTTTGATGTTAGTTTGGTCGAACCTTCCACTTAATCTAATAATAAAAATGGAAGATTCACTTTCTTTGTTCTTACTTATATCATATTAATCTAATTTAGTCCATTCAATTACGTCTGTTCAGTGAGAGTTTGTTCGATCCTTCTTCTTCTTCACCTTGCAAGCCTATTCTTCTATAGTAGTTTTTCTAATGAATGTTTGTTTGCGGGATGTTCATCCAATTTTTATTCTTCTTTTTCTCATGTCTTCTATCAACAATAAATTTATTAGGAAACTCCATCATATATATATATTATCATTCTTTTATATTTCATCATCAACTATATTTGTGTCATTCGACACTTTATCCACATTTTCTACCCACATATCTATAATTTTATTATTTAACCAATATTTGACCCTGATGAGAATGGATCTCAATAATTTTAGTCAGATATTTATTATTAGGAAAATTCTTCTAAAATATAGAAACCTCACTTGTGAATAGTGTTACACACAAACACTATACTATTTACACACCCCTTTATATTCAAGAAATTATATAAGAAATTTCAATCCCTCCAATATCTTTTCTCACCCAAATCAATTTTTAATTTCAAACATCCCATGAATTTAAATTTCATTAGAATAATTCCCAAACACTTTATGAAATTCTATAAGCTAAAAAAATTTCAAATATCCTTGATTTTTATAAGATCACAAAAAATCCTTCATGATTATTGAATCATTGAATGGTTAGCTCAGAATCTGTATAATTCATAACCTTAAAAATGTAATAATGTTCATTTAATGATTTATATAACGCAAATTGGTACCATATATTATTTCAGTGAAAATTATTTTAGTATTCCTTCACATATTATATGAACCTCTCTAAAAAATTCACAAGGATCTTCATGTGACCATTGAAATGATTCAAAAAGCTATATTTCCTTGGTGTGTTAACCATTAAAAAATATACTCAATATTCCTTTTGAAAATTTATACTACATATATTGATATAAAGCTTACTCTATTTTATGGGTTAAAAAATGTTTATCATTGTCCTCTATTTCAGGAACCCTAAAAAAATATCTTTGGTTCGACTATTTAAAGAATTAATATAACACTATCACAATGTCTTCGTAAAACACATCAAAATTTCATTGTTACATTTTCTTGACTAAAATCACTCATAAAATTCTTCCTGATGTAAATACTCATATATCTCTATAACATTTTTATAAATATCTTACATAGAAACTTATGTAATCTCTAACTAATAATATTCATTTGTTTTATACAAATTTTTATTGCACTACTACAAAACATTGTTTATCCAGATCTAAGGTATTAATAGAAATGGCTAAAAATTATTTTAGGGACCCATTTTATCAATGCTAAAAAGATCATTATTAAAGGGTTTATTTTTCAGTGCTAAAAAGCACTGTTAGAGTCCCAACTTTATCAGTGCTTTTTTACAAGAGCTGATAAAGGTATACTTAAAAAATTATTATTTAAGTTGCACGCTCACTCGACTGGTGGATAAAAATTAACGTACTCCAATTCATGCTTCAAATAATGCCAACAACCCTACACATCTTTTATATGTGGATTACATTATTATTTTCCTACAAGGAGACAAAAGAAATATCAGAACTCTCAAAATTGACCTTTCACAATATGAGTATGTCTTGGGCTAGGTCATGAGCTGGAAAAGTCCTATGTTTTCTTTGGAAAAAACTTTCAAACTAATATGAAAAATAATATTATCAATGATTTAGGTATTATAGAAGTATCACTTCCTTTCACTTATCTGGGTGTCCCCATTTTTTGGGGTAGTCCCAAATCATTCTATTTCACTAGCACTATAGACCAAATAGTTAATCAAAAATTCTCTTAGAAGGGGAAGACTCTATCTATAGTGGGGAAAATATTCCTTATGAAGCCATTCATTATTTCCAAAATGGTATACTCCATGATGTTTTATAAATGGCCTATCATACTTTAAAAAAAATATTTAAATGAAAAACATCTGATATTCTGGTTGTAATTTGGAATGGAAGCTTGTGAGAATTCCTTGGACTACCAGTTGTAATCCTCTTGCCACGAGGGGGGGTCGTGGCATTAAAAATATACCCTATTTAATGAGGCAAATCAGTCTAGACTTACTTAAAACCTTATCCATAGTGATGATCCTTTTTTTCTTTCATAAAAAACAAGTTCCTTGAAAAAGAAAAAAAAAGAAACATGAATTTTCTTAACTCCTACATCTGGACTTCTATTAAAAAAACTTATGCCAACATTATGATCAATTCTAGATATCTTTTCTCTAGGGAATCCACCATGATATTCTGGTTAGAAAACTATATGGGTGCCCGTCTATTTAATTTATTCACTGATCAATCCTCTAAAAATATCAAAATGACCATTTGTAATATCATTAACTCGAAAATTGATAGTCTTCCTACAAATGTCATTTAGGTGATTGATGATAATACATTCTCAAACACTAATGATTTACTAATATGGGAACTTTTTCATAATGGCATGCTAAAACCAATGAGTTTTTACAAACATTGCTTCCATAAAAAAGTCAATGACCATAGTTGGATCAAGAATTTAAAAAATCCTTGGATAAAAACCTCATGACTTACTCTTATTTGGCATGTTTCCTATAAGAAGAGAAAAACTGATGCTTTTTACAATCTTTTGGGATTTATATTTGTTCTAAATATCATCTTTATAATCACCATACAGAGTGTACCACTCTCTTTTTTATTTCATGTTCCACCTCCACTACATTTTGGAATTTTATTTTTGAGATCATTGATTGCATATGGATGGTTTTTGACTCTATAAACACTCAACTAAAGAGTTGTGTGGTTATGAATAGTTCTAACAAAATCAAAAAAAAACTTTTCCATGCCACCATTTATAAGATTTTTAATTGGATCTGGTATGATAGAAATATTATTTTTCACAATAAATTCTCACTCAACATCAATACAGGTCAGATTAAGATTATCATTGCAATTCGTGAAGCTGTCATGACTAAAAATTGAATTTATACAACATAGTAAAGAATTTAATGATTATGAGATGGCTTCTTGTTGATGGCATTTCTCGTCAGCCACAACGATCTTCTGATGTTTTTTTGGAAACCCCCACCTTCTGGTTGGATTGAAGTTAATGTTGATGGTGCTTCTAATGGTAATCTGATACCTACAGGTTATGGGTCCTGCTTTAGGAATAATCTTGGTCATATCCTCAGGTGTATTCATGGAGGATGTGGCATCATCTCTTATTTAGAAGATGAAATTATGAGTTTTATCCATGCTATCTCCTATGCCAAACACAATGGTTGGGGAAACATATGGATTGAGAGTGACTTGACTACCATTGTCCAAGAACTTTAGAATGGGTTGGTTCATATGGTCTGATCGATCACTACTAGATGGATGGAGAGTCATTATTCACTCCATGATATCAATCATATTATTAATCATATCTACCGTGAAGTTAATGAAATTGTGGACAGGTTTCCAAACAAATGAGTAAGTCAGAACATCACTTGGCTGTAGGATCTCCCTGATGACTTACTTTCCCTTTATATGAATGATTGTAATCTAATACCATCTTTTTGACTCATGTAAGGTTGACATTTAATTTTAATAATGGTTTAATTATTTAACCAAAGAAACACCTTCTTTAAAAAATATAAATATAAAATATATTTTTTGAAATATGTCTTAGATAAAGTGAATAGAAATTTACACTTAATTTATAAGATATTTAGTGAAAATGTATTTTCAAATAACCAATTTTGTAATTAATAATTTTCTTATTATTACTGACTAATTGAAATTTAGTACCAATTTTAAGATTAAAAAAAATTAAAAAAATAATCTTAAATAAGTCAAAAACATAACACAAAATTCAAACAGCCATATCTTTTGATCTGTATGTTAGTTCGGGCTCTAACACATATTAAATGAAAGACTATGATGATCTATATTCCCTCAGTGAAATTGGTAAACCTATTCCACATTTTTTGGCCAAAAAAGGCATAGAAGGCCTCCAAAGCTACATTTTTAGTCGAGGTACCCTGATTTTTTTACATTCGATGGATTTTCCCCTTCTTTTAAAGGTGTCTTTTTTCCATTTTTCACAGGTGACTGAATTTATTCCTAGGTATTACATTCATATTAATAATTTGTATTTTATCTTTTACTATTTTTTACAATGTAATTTTATTTAAAATTAAATATATGATTATTTTATGATATTTACTTATAATAAATCACTCTTATAAATACATATATCAAAATATTTACGTAAAAATGTATATTCTAATATATCTAAATAAATATATATTCTTAAAATATAATTAAGAAATCATCAAACCATTTTTACATTATAAAAATATATTTATAAATTTTATATATACATATGTGTGTGTATTAATAAACAGATTTATATATTATAATATAATATATATAAATGAATAAAATATATAATATATTTAATTAAATATAATATATATCACACACACATTTTGTATAAATGTATTCAAAAAATAATAAAATAAATATATGTAAATGCATGTATATATATATAAATCATTACACAGTCAACAAAACAACTTGGTGTAGTGGTAACGACATTCCATCTTTGAATGAGAGGTGTAGGGTTAGAATCCAGAAGGGTGCACATGAGGTTGTAAATTCACAAAGAACTTATAAAATTGGTGGTGGGGTGAAAATCACCAATAATGGTAATGTGGAGCGCTGTTAAAGGGGTCATGGAAGTGCTAATAAATGGGTCGGGCAGGTAGGTGTCTCAAAAATATTACCCCTTTTAATAGTTTTTCCTTTATCATAAATAAAAAAGATATGTTAAAGGGTTACCTTAATGAATATTTTTTGGCACTGAAAATAATTTTAGTCTTTTAACAGTGCTTTGATTATCAGTTCTTTTTTAGCACTGTTAATGTTCTGTTTGAAGTAGTGTTTGAAGCATATTTCTGATCATTTAAAATACTTTATCAGCAACTTCACAACATTACTTTGTATCATATAGTCTTTATGTTGACCCAATGAGTTTATATGGAGAACTATATACTTTTTTTAATTAGCTACAATCTCATAAACATTTGAAATCAATTTTTGGTTTTAACATCTTCAGTTCCATTTCACTCAAGTCATTGACGTATTTTAATGTAATTTAAACTTCTAAAACAATTCTCTCATAGAATAGTTATTTTTTAGTTCAAAATATCATCAGAGATTCTTTAAATCACATCTCAATGTTTATTCAATTTTATCCAATGGATTTTTTATAACTCTTCTTTCATCTTTAAAAACACTTCAAATTATTTACAATACATAGTTATCAAAAGTTCTTCTATAAACAAATTACTTCATGACATGAATATTTTCATAATGGATCCAAAATCTCCCTTAAAATGTAAATTGATTTTATTTAACTTTAGAAAATTTTATTTTATTTTAGAACATTATTTTAATCATATTCATATGAAATGGTTATTTTATTCAATGATGAACTCATCACATTGCATCATCTAAAATGTTTTTTCGATCATTTTATGTCTGATGAAACCACATATTCCATCAATCAAACATTTAATCTACATGGATTTTATAAATAGATCCATCTTATTAGAAGTTACTTTTTCAGATATTCTTCATAAAGAGTATTTCTGATGAATACCCTATATGATGGAATTATGTGGAAAAATATTTTTGATGGAGCTACTTAGAAAACTATTTTCGATGGGCCTCAAATTAGATACTACTGTTTATCAAGTTACCATTTCACAACCATCTAATTTCCCTTAAAAAATATCAATATGACAATCTCTTTTTTTGTATAAATTTTTCACTACCTTCCATATATAATAACACTTCGTACTAAATCTTTTTAAGGAAACTTCTTAAGGAATTTTTTTCTCTTTTTTTTAAGAGACATCCATTAGAAAACACCTTAAGGAAACTTAATTTTATCACCTTTACTTAATGAAAATTTCTCCCATCAACCTCACAAACTTCTTAAATAATATATTTATGGAAAATTCATCAAATTTTTAATGTTTTCAATAAATGTTCGTTTATTAAAATTATATCATATTTTTTTGGAAGGATCACCAGCTCACCAATAATTATAAGTAAAACTAAAATTCTTCAAAAGAACTTCTTTATAACAACAAGTCTTCAGAAAATTCCTTACTTCATTCACCATTTATTTATTTTTTAATTATCTTTGGATACATTACTAGAATCTAGAAGAAATATTTTTAACTACTATAGTATATTGACATTAATGAAATATTTTTCTATTTTATTAACTACTATTTAAAAACAAGGGAATCTATTGAAAAAAATACAACTCATATAAGATATGAGCTAAGAAATCTCACACATTTAATTTTTTGGTAGTACCATTAATTTTATTTCCATATTAATTTTTTAATATGTTGATTTTCTCCACCCTTTACTTTTTAAAAAAAAATTTCCCCAATTTATATTCTGAACATTAATTTCACTTTCTCTCCCCATCATTTCAAATATTTAAAGAGTTTGTTAGAATAGGATATAAGATCTTTATTAAGAAATATTTCAGTAGTCATCTCACTCTAAGACTACATAATCTGTACTCAATGTATAAAATAATAGAACTTTATTTAGACAAAAAATATTCCCAATACCAATTTATCATTATACCACATAGAACGAGAACTCATAAAATTATCTTTAAGGGTTTTCCACATCTACTCTTAGTTGATGATAAGAATTGAGGTATGAAGCTTTTGAGGGAGTGTTTAATTAGAAATCTGTATAGTAACATAGGAAAATAGAATAAACACATTAATGTGCAACAAGAAGGATAAGTGGCCCTGGAGAAATTTTATACTTCCACTATTATTTTGTCAATGCTTAATTAAATTCCTCCCCCCCCCTTTGTGTAATGTTTTTTATCATGAGAAACCAAGGATGAGAAATAATAAAAATATACCTTTTTTTAATGAAATTATATTCATGAAATTTCATGAATAGTTACATTTACATAAGATAATTTTTTTGGGAAACTTCATTTACATTCTCTAAATGTATTCCATTGAATGAGAATATCCCCATAAAAATCATAATGATGAAAAATAGTAATATTTCTCATTAGAAGCATTATATTAAAATGAATAAAGCTGAGTATTTAATATCTAGATATAAAAAACATTACAATTTATACAAATTCACTATGAATGATCCTTTTATATGATATTTAAATAAACCAGAAAAAGAAATAGTCTAGGATGGAAACATTTGTATCTAATACTATCAATGGTTGAAAACCATTTCCTATATCTTAGGATCTCCCCTTTAGATTATTGCTTCACATTCAATTCATTTTTTTTGATAGTGATAATTCAAAACACAACATATCAATGGAATAATGTAGATATTCCTTTCTTCTCACTATGAACAACATGTTTGAGATAGATTTATCAACCAAGTAACCCCATAAAACACATTTATCATGCTTAAATATCTTATCATGAATTCTAATTGCGGATATATAGATCTTATCACTTCTTCAATTGTATGAACTTTCTCTTATAATGTGTTTTTAAATAAATCATATCCCATAGTGGAACATTTATTTCATTAAGAAATATTCTTTTTTCTAGAATAATTATAGAATAATGATTCATACCATGTCTAGTCTTATTACACCTCACAGACAAAGGTTAATTGACTTTATGTGGAATTTTTTATTTCCCCCTTTTGCTAGCCTTTTCTTTTGTATCTCCCATTTCCCTTAATCTTCCCAAATATTCTATCAAAATAACCAAAAATATAATTATGAAATTTTATATCATATTTAGAGTTTCTATATAGATTCTTCTGATTGTCATCATTATTATTCAAACATTAAGATGAAACACATTTCTTCAAATTCTTAGATTTGTAATCAAAGATGTTTTCACTTCTCTCACTTGAAATCTTCCTAGGAAGATTTCTGTTTATAACATTATTCCTCTTAATTCCAATGGATTTTAATTATTTTAAAACTATCTTCTATGGATTTAGTTTCTTTGCAACTTTTGATACATGTCTAAATGAGGATACACCAAATCTTCCCCTGTACTTGAGTTTATTAAATATTCAGAAATGTGATCAGAACCTTAATCCCATGAATGTATATAACACTCATGATAAACTATAGATTATAATTTGTAAACTAAACTAGTTACACTAGCACACACACATTATAAGGGACATTTCCTCAGCAGTCAGAAATCTCATCGGAATGGATCATAAAACAAAGAATCCATGGTTCAAGCATTATTCCCAAATCTGGGAGGATGCTGACATGTCTAACATATTATTTGAGGAGGTAATACTTAGAAATAGGGATGATAGTATGAAATTAGAAATTATATATGCAAGGAAGACAATATTTTACATGAATCTCATATTCCATGGCCACATAACTACTGAATGTAAAAGGGACAAGGTATGTAATCTTTGCAAGGACAAGGGCCATGATGACATCACTTGAAAAATATGGAAGGGTGAGGATAAGGATGCACTGATGTCTTATGATTCTGGTGTATCTGCTCATTAGTCTCTTCCAGGAAAAAAAGAGCTCTTTGGAATGATGGATTCATTTGGATAGGAATCCATGGCTGATGAGCATGCACATGAACAGGTCATACCTACCCAGACTGAATAGAAAGACGAGCGGGTCTCTCCAACTTATACTATATTTGATCCAGTGGCTATTGAGGACATGGATTTTCCAAGTAAAGTGGTGGCACCTCATTTTGATAGTGACACTGCCCTACTAGTCTTCTAGGATGCTAAGCAGGTGGGTATCCCTGAATGTGATGACAATGAAATAGAAAACACTCCTATGCTGATAGGGACTGAGGCCCCTTCCACTACTCAGGTTGGGTCAGCTGAAACTCTTACACAGAACAATGGTTGAGGACAGGGTATATCTCAAGTGATTGCATCTGACCCAGGTGATAAATTCACACACGTACACCCTTATAAAGCATCCAGATGGAAATAATATGCCAACAGTGACCCCTCTCACCTGAGGTCAAGGAATTGTTTCACTCTTCTGAGTGGCGGCCTCTGGTCATATGAGGTTGAGGAGTCACAATATCATGATGCAGTGATATCCAGCCCATAGGCGAACACTAATATACCAAGAGTTGTCGTAATTGAGTAGAATCTTGAAAAGGATGATGGAATGACTATAGAGTGAAATGGGGTATATCTTTCATCCAAGGACATTGGGCTTGGAACTAGTTTAACAAGGGTAGGGAGAAAGGGAAGGGGAAAAGGAATAGTCCCGGGTATAATGGAGAAAAGGGGGCCCTCATACAATGGGAAAGGCTCACCAAAAATGAGGATTCTATATTGGAACTATCAAGGGTTGGGAAACTCTTAAATGACTAGGGCCCTTTGACATCATATTATGGCCTAAAAACCGATGCTCGTCAGCATTACTGAACCAAAACTCGTATTCTAAAACTAAAACTGATTCAAATGGGGTTCTCTTGGATTATATTTTGTCTTTAGTAATCAACATGTATTTTCTATAGACAACCTGTGGGTTTTAAGACTTGAAAACATTTAGATTAATTCATGTGATAGTGGGCCTCAAAGCATTCAGATTAATTGGAGCATTGATGGACAAAATATATCAATATCATTTGTTTATTCTTACACCTCTTACATTAGGAGGAGGGAATTATGGGAGGATCTCAAAGCCATATCTAAGATTATGGATAAAAAATGGATGCATATTGTAGATTTAAAAATTGTATTGAAGCCTCGGTAAAAATTATGAAATAAATTTAGTAGGATTGCTACTTCTTATTTTTTTTGAGTGTATTGAATTCTGTAATCTGGCTCATGTTCCCCTTGATGGTGCTGATTTTACATTGTGTATATACACATGGGAGGGGAAAAATAAAGCATGATTGATAGATTCATTGTCCAAATTGATGACCACGTTGATGCCCATTGGGTATTTGAATTCCCACTTCCCACACACCACTATGACCACAACCCAATTGTTGTTGATGTTAACATAAAATTGACAAGGTGATCACCTATTCCTTTTAGATTCAATAATAGAGGCCTTGTGAATCCAGGATACAGGGAACTTATCGTGGAGGCATGTAATATTGAATCCATTAAGATCCCCCTCCAAGGACTAGCTGTGAAACTTAAATATCATAAGGGGTTACTAAGGGAATGGAGTACAAAATAATTTCCCAAAATTAAGGAGGATATCAAGAACTCAAAGGAGGATCTATCAAGGATTCAGATCTATTATGAGTAGTATCCTACCCTATATAGAGCAGAAATTATATCCCATAATAAGATTGATGACCTCTTAATGATAATGGAAATATTAGTCAATAATCAACTAAAAGTGAGATGGTTAAAATATGGGGATAGAAACTCCATGTTCTTCAATAGATTGAATAAGGAAAACAGAGTACATGTTGGGAAAAAGGTTATCAGCATTGGTGGCCATCTATACACTGATGAAAATGAGATTTCTTTGGTTGTTTTTGAGAACTTTAAAGGAATAAACTCTAATAATGGGTAGTCCAGCACTTATTTCATGTTGGACAATAGAAGTCCCTACATTGGTGAGCACTCAAATCAACTCATAATTTCTTCCCCATGCAAAGAGGAGATCATATATGCTCTCATTTATGTCAATCATGATAGTGCCCTAGGTCTTTATAGATTCAATAACAAATCATTTATGTTTGAGTAGTTTATTTTGATGGATGACATTGTGATGGACAATACAGACTTCTTCTATCACTCATACATTCCCCAATGAAAGAACACTTAGTTAATTGCTCTCATTCCTAAGAAAGAGAATGCTCTTGAAATAAAGGATTTAAGGCTAGTTTCACTTGGGTACACAATAAACAAATTAATTAGTAAGATTCTCATGAGCATGATGGTTGGACAGATTGATGGCATGATCTCTAAAAACTAGTTTGGATTTTCCCCTTGGAGAAAAATTCAAAAGTGTCTTTTTATGGCCTTAGAGAGTGTCAATCTAATGAGAATTAAGACAAAGGAAGGGAACTCTTCCATCAAATTTGATATTTCAAAGTAGGTTTTTACTCTTAAATGGATCTTTGTCATTAATGTTACTTGAATATATTGTTTCTCTAATGGGATTGTGAATTTGATTCCCATAATACATTGATCTTCAATGCTGTCAATTGTTGTTAATGATTCCTGAGAGGATTCTTTCCTTGCACCAGGGGAGTGCAAGAAGGTGATCCTCTCTCAGGGATTTTATTTTCCATTTAATAGGACTACCAATATAGATGAATTAATGATCTTGATTGTCACGACCCGTCCTCGGGGCTCGTGCCATGACTACCCCAAGCCTGCCTTCCATAGGCCAGGGGCTGGAGACTAGAACCAAAGGCATAAATTCTAATAAAAAGGGAAGAAATTTCCTTTATAAAAGAAAACAAATACCACAGAGTACGTAAACTGAAGTAAACACTAAGTAAACTGAAACATAAGTAGGTGCTGAAGAGTAAATGGGCCAGAATACATACGCAACTAAAGATGCAATACAACTGAAAGTAAAGTACAACTAAAGGACAACAACTGAAAGGTGACAACCCGCTCCTGGATTGTCCTTCGGCTTCCTACCTGAAGGGTAGGTACAGATCTCCTCATAAGCACTCCACATCCATCCGTCTCCTCCAGGTACCGACTCATCATGAAATCCGCCTCCAGGCACCGACTCGACGTGATATCCACCTACTGGCACCGAATCGTTGTGAGATCCTCCTCTAGGTACAGTCTAGCTCTACAAGCCTCAACCACAGTCCATGATGTCCATCGTCTTCAACCAACACAACGTAGTGCGGGCAAAGCCCGTACAGGGGTGAGTATAAGATACTCAGTAAGGACCCCGATATCCCCGAAGTTCTCCCTGAATACACAAATGATAACCAAAAAGAAAAGATACAATCACAATGTACCATCAAACACTACTTAGGTATATGCCCATACATATACCTAAGTCATCAAATCCAGATCAGCTCTAACTCACGAGCTATATTACAATCCAGTCCACTCAGGAAAGTAAAACTTAATCAACACAGTAATGTACGACCCAATCCACACAGGAAAGCATAATCTAATCCACACAGGATATCAAGTCAATCACAAAGAAGATAATGATTGAAATTCAAGACTCCACTCACATAGGTATACTACTCACAAAGAGGGGTGGAGATGATTAGATGTAGCCTCTGAGTCATCTCTTCTACCGAACCCATGTAGGATCCAAGTTTAGTAGTTGTCGCTGCCAAACCCATGGAGGATCCAAGTATAGTAGTCATCGTCGTCGAACCCACGGAGGATCCTAGCATGGTAGTCAATCCCACGGAGGATCCCAGTACAATAGTCATCCTCGTCGAACCTAGGGAGGATCCCAGTACGGTAGTCATCCTCGTCGAACCCGCAGAGGATCCCAGTGCGGTCGTCAACTTCGTCGCAGCCACAGCCAGCTCTAGGGTTCCCGCACACAAAACGCTCTTTCCGGGATGGTCCGCTCCACGATCCAAGGGGGGTTGATACATCAATTGACACTAAGTCCGGAGTCGATGTATCCCAAAGTTCTATCTTTCCAATAGGAACTCAACGCGATAGGCGGCGCATCAATCAGATGCCCGGTCTGAGAATTATTGTCTTTTTTCGTCCCAGGGGCCCGGTTGGTTTTTAAGTCATAACCAACCTGACCGTACTCCAACTGCATCCAATCCTCGAACAGAGTAAGACAAAAGAACCGTCTTAGTAAGAGGAATCCAACAAAGCTGACAGCACGTCATTCAGACGTCCGGAGCTCGAGTTATAAGCGTTTTCGCTACGAGGGCCTAGTTGGTTTCGTGTTTGAACCAACCCAGCCATAACCGAAGTCTGTCAAAACCTTGAGTATAATATACCGAAGCGACTGTCTCGGTCCAAGAATTGCATCGCAAATGACGGTGCGTCTATCGAAGGTCTGTATCCCATGTTACAGGCATTTGAATGAATCTGTCTGATTTTAGGGGGGTTTGGGCCCGGACTAACCTGGCCTAAAACCCCTTGAGTCGGCCCGAACTGGGTCGACCCAACTCAGGTCCAGGTCTGGCCCATTAGGGCGCAGCCCGGCCCGGCATGGGGGTCCGGCCCAGCGCGGGCGGCCCGGCCCAGCTTGGGTGGTCCGGCCCGGTGCGGCCGGTCGGCCTGGCGCGGGCGCGGCCTGTGTGGCCAGCAGCTCGGTCGAAACAACCGAGCAGAAAACGGGGGGCGCTACCCCCCTTTTCTCGAAACGGCGGACCGCCCCACATGGAGGGGTCCCGCCTACCTGCCTCAAGGGGTTATGACCCCCGGCCTCTTCCGAACGACCGGCCCAGTTGGCCGGCTTGTGCCGCCGCCGCGGGACCCTGCAGTCCCTCCCTTACGAAGCGTCAGTGGCCGGCGATTCTGACCGCCCTCCCCTACATAGTCGCGGCTTAGGCCGCGGACCTTCTCCGTCCAGCACAGTGCGACGGCACCATGCCCCTCCGCCATGGCTCGACCTTGGCCTTGGGTGCTTCGTCTTCGACGTGGCACAATGACGCCATGCTTCTTTGCCACGGCCCTCTCCGGCCGCGGTTCCTTCATTCCCACGCGGTGCGACGGCACAACATTTCCTCTATTCCAATCCACAACAGGACACAACAACAAAGGGGAGGAGGGTCGGCCATGTTTTTTCGGTCCGGCCCCATCCCATTAATTCGATAACATGTGTCCAAGAAATAAGGAAGGGCATCAATTGATAATTCTTGAATGATGAAAAACCCCTACTTAGAAAATTTGTCGCACAGCGTCGAGCCGCAGAAAGAGGCAAGTGTCACGATGATGGGATGTCACGGTAGATCGGTGCCAATTTCGTTGACGTCAGAGGAAGAGTCATCGTCGATGGTGACGTTCCCTGCGGTGGTATCTCCTCCCTTGATGCGGAGGAAGAAGAAGATAAGACACGTCATTGGTGACTTCGTATTCTCCACCGGAGGCATTCTTCGTTAAGAACGTTCTTCGTTGGAAGGAGGGAGCTCTCCTCCAATTTCTGTAGAGGTTTTCCCCCATCCAAAATATTTTCTCCCACATATTTTACAAGGCCCCTTTTAATTAAAATATTTCTATGCAGAAAGAAACAATTCAAAGAATTGTTGAAACTCCAAAATAATTAATAAAAGTATTAATTATATGGGTTGGAATATTTAATAGACGGAGGAGGGTGGAAGGTCTAAAATTCAAAAAGAATTATAAACACCCAAATTAATTCAATCCATTAACTAAATTGGCTGGCACAGATTAAGAGAGGAGAGAGTGGATGAGTTACCCATTAAATCTTGAGGGGGTGTTTAATGGGGGGTTAGGAAATTTAAGGAGGTGGGGGCTCGTGTGGGCCCCACCCCAACTTCCTCACAACCCCCTTTCCCTTAACACTTAGACCACTAGTGGTATAATAAAATTATGATTGTAAAACATTTATAATTTTATTCTTAACATTTTTAACAACTCCTCCCAAGCAAACGCTCCGTTGGAAAAAAGTTGTTCCTCAGAAATACCGATGCTGCGATTTCAACGGTGACCTCAGATTTTAATTCCGAGCACTGGATCAAAATTTATAAAAACCCGCTCCTTCGTTCACTGAATGTACCAGATATAAACATTGGAAAAATATTATGGGCACACCGGGCCTTGGAATCAGGTGCCTTTAGAAACTGTGTACTTGTAGAATTCCAAAGAAAATTAAGAAAAAAATTCCCTTGAAATTTACGGGTCCTTACATTACTCCAACCTCAGGGCTGTACGACCCCGTAAATATACATCTCAAACTAGGGAAATAAATGAGGGTACTGAGCATGTATCTGAGCCTCCTAATCCCACGTTCTCTCCTGGAGGTTCCCGTGCTGCCACCTGATGCGCATTAGATGAATCGATCATCCACGTAGGACCCGCTCCTGTCGATCCTCGATCTCCACTGGGACCTCCGCATAAGTCACCCCATCGTCAATGTCCAACTACCCATGGTCGATGATATGCATCAGGTCATTCATGTATCTCCTCAGCTGAGATACGTGGAAGTCATCATGCACCTCGTGCAACTAGGGTGGGTGGGTCAAGCGGTAAACCACCTCACCTACCCTGTTGATCACCTAAAGGGTCTGATGAAGTGCAGATATAACTTGATGCCTCGGCCAAATCTTTGTAATCCACGTCGAGGTGAGACCCATAAGAAAACATGGTCACCATCCTCGAACTCTAGTGGTCTCCACCTATTGTCGGCACTGAGCTGTCCTCATCCACTCCTAGATGACCTAAACCTTCTTTAGTCCTATAAGAGCTGTAAGATTTATTCTTTACTGATAAGAGAAATCCGGTCTCATCCTCGGGATGAACTACATTCTTTGCCTAATATATTCAATCCTGACATGGATGATACTAATCCATACCAAGTATTACGTTGTAAGGCCTCGATGCTACTACTAAGAGATCCAACCGTTACTCTCGCCTCCAAGGGTTGAGGCACACTGTCGGCATTAGTGTGTGGTCATTGGGTCCTCTCCAGTAGGTATATCAAAAGTGGGGGTCAAGTCAACAGGTTTAAACCAAAACCTATTAGTATCAAATACATAAAAAGGACAGGGAACAAAACGTCACAAGAACAATGTCTTTTTTTACTGTGGCTCAAGGTACAAAGACACAAAACATCCAAAAACACAACATCAACAAGGCTGGAAGCAACATGAACAAAATTCTCCATGACTGGAGCTAGTCCCTCTACTATGCATCAGATCCTAGAGCTCAATGTTCGTAAGTCTCAGCTGCTTGAAGCTGAGCTCTCCCCTGTCCACCCGTTCCTTGCAGTCGCGGTTGTCTTCCTGGTGGTGGTGGTGGTAGGGCCTCCAAGCGTCGCCCACCACCCGCTGCTCGGCCAGCTCCTCTGCCTCGTCCGCCTGCTCCATGTGGACCACCATGGTTGAACCTCTGCCTGGGAGGTCCCTCTACTTCCTGCTTCTCATCTAAAGGATGATTTGGGCAGTCTCGAGCCATGTGAGCATGCCCGCCGCATGCATAACACTACCTGCTCCTTGTGTGACTGGATCTCCTTCTTGTGCCCCGTACAATCGAATCTACATCCTATGATTTCTCCTCTGATGGTCTGGCCTTCTTAGACCTCTGCATCAGTAGTCTTCTGCCACCTGCAGAAGACTCCGCTACGAGTCGTCATGTGGAGGGTCTCACCGCTGGTGACTGCTCGATGAGAAAAATCTCCACTAGAAGGGCTCTCTCGAACACCCCTGCCTATGTCGGGATATTGAGGGAGATCATAGTAGCCCTGATCTCATGCCTCAGTCCTTGCTCGAAGGTCCGGGCCCTGAAGAACGGGTCCAGTACCATATCTGTGGAGTGGTGCGAGATATCAGTAAACATAGCCGAGTACTGGGCCATGGTCATTCGGCCCTTCCATAGCTGTAGTAACTCCTGAATGCGCACCACATAGAGGGTGGATGGAACGAAATCTGACTAGAAGAGGCTCTCGACGCCCATCCAAAGAAGTAATTCCTCTTCGGGCACCTGGAGCATCAGGATCCACCATATGCCTGTTGCCACGTGCAGGAGATTCTCTTCAAAGATCACCATGAGGTCAGCTGGTGTCCCCACTAATCTGAAAACTCGAACAACAGCCTTCAGCCGATCCTCGTCTTCCTGAGGGTCTATCTCCCCATGGAACCTGGGCGGTCTCTGACGCTAAAACCCGTGTAGTGCACTAAGTCGATGTGCACCCTCAGCAGTTGGGGCTAGTGGAATCGATGGCTCGACGGGTAGAGGTACCGTCGGTGCCTCCACTGTAATAGGGCCCTGCACCGAGGCCACGTCTCTCGGTGGGCTATCGTCTCACACAAAGCTATGAACCCTAGCTGGCTGCCATCGTGGGGCCATCTTGAAAGGAAACAAGTGTGCCACAGTCAAAACTGTATACCTGGTGAGCTGACGCAAAGTAATCACAAAGAAAACTTTTGAATCACATATGCAATCAATGTTTTCGTGCACTGAGTTAGAAATTAGAGGTCAGGGTCTTGGTGTATGGATATGTCGGCCGCCGCACCAACACTGGACTCCCTGGACAGATAACCACACTCAATACCATTAACACTATTTCTTCACATAGAATAAAGATAAGAGTCCTGAGTTCTGCGGTAGAACTGAACTCCTCTGATACCAATTTGTCACGACCCGTCCTCGGGGCCCATGTTGTGACTACCCCAAGCCCACCTTCCATAGGCCAGGGGCTGGCGACTAGCACCAAAGGCGTAAATCCTGATAAAAAGGGAAGTCATTGGCTTTTTAAAAGAAAACAAACACAAAGAGTACACAAACTGAAGTAAACACTAAGTAAACTAAAAACATAAGAAAGTGATGAAGAGTAAATGGGCTAGAATACAAACCCAACTAAAGATGCAGTACAAATGAAAGTAAAATACAACTCAAGGAAAACAGCTGAAAGGTGACAAGCTGCTCCTGGATCATCCTACGGATTTTTAACTGAAGCTTAGGTACATATCTCCTCCTCAGCACTCCACATCCGTCCGTCTCCTCCGGGTACCGACTCATCATGAAATCCGCCTCCGGACACCAACTCGATGTGATATCCACCTCCGGGCACCGACTCGTCACGAGATCCTCCTCTGAGTACCGTCCAGCTCTACAATCCTCAACCACGGTTATTGATGTCTGTTGTCTGCAACCAACACAATGTAGTGTGGGTGAAGCCCGTGCAAGGGTGAGTATATGATACTCAGTAAGGACCCTGAGACCCCCGAAGGTCTCCCTGAATCCACAAAGGATAACCACAAAGAAAAGATACAATCATGAAGTATCATCCAACACTACTTAGGTATATGGCCATACATATACCTAAGTCATCAAATCCATATCATCTCCAACTCACGAGGTCTAGTACAATCTAGTCCACTCAGGAAAGTAAAACTTAATCCACACAGGAAAGTATGACCCAATCCACACAGGAATGAATAATCCACTCCACACAAGATATAAAGTCAATCACAACGAAGATAATGATTGAAAGTCAAGACTCATCTCGCACAGGTATACTACTCACAAAGAGGGGTGGAGACGATTAGATGTGGACTTTGAATCGTCTCCTCTGCCGAACCCACGTAGGATCCATGTTTAGTAGTCGTTGATGCCGAACCCACGGAGGATCCACGTATATTTGTCATTGTATTCGAACCCACGGAGGATCCCAGCATGGTAGTCGAACCCACGGAGGATCCGAGTACAATAGTCATCCTTATCGAATCCACGGAGGATCCCAGTATGGTAGTCGTCCTCATCGAACCCATAGAGGATCCCAGTGCAGTCGTCATCGTCGTCGCAGCTGCACCCAGCTCTAGGGTTCCCGCACACATCACGCTCATTCCGGGAGGGTCTGCTCCACGAGCCAAGGGGGGTCGATACATTAACTAACACTAATTTTGTAATTTATGTATCCCAAAGTTCCGTCTCGCCAATAGAAACTCAACGCGACAGACGTCGCGTCAATCGGACGCCCGGTCTGAGAGTTATTGGATTTTTTCGTCCCAGGGGCCCAGTTGGTTTTTAAGTAATAACCAACCTGACCGTACTACAACTGCATACAAACCTCGAGCATAGTAAACCAAAAGAACCGTCTCAGTATGCAGAATCCAACAAAGTCGACGACACGTCATTCGGACGTCCGGAGCTCGAGTTATAAGTGTTTCCGCTCCGAGGGCCCGGTTGGCTTCATGTTTGAACCAACCCGGCCATAACCAATGTCCTCCTAAACCTTTATTATAATATACCAAAACGACCATCTCAATCCAAGGATCGTACCTCAACTGACGGTGCGTCGATTGGAAGTTTTTATCCAATGTTTTGGGCGTTTGAACGAATCTATAAGATTTTATGGGGGGTTTGTGCCCGGACCGACCCGACCAAAAACCCCTGGGTCGGCCCGAACCATGTCGAACCGACCCGGGTCTGGGTCTGGCCCATTAGGACGCGGCCCAGACCGGCCCCGCCAGTATGGCCCGGCCCGGCGCGGGGGTCTGGCACCGCGCGGGCGGCCCGGCCCAGCGCGGGCGGTCCGGCCCGGCGCGGACGGTCGGCCCAGCGCGGATGGTCGGCCTGGCACAGGCGCGGCCCGTGTGGCTAGCAGCTCGACCGAAATCGCCGAGCATAAAACAGGGGGTGCTGCCCCCTTCTATTGAAATGGCGTCCCCCCACGTGGAGGGGGCCTACCTGCCTGCCGCCGGGGGTTATGACCCCCAGCCTCTTCCGAACGGTTGGCCCAGTTGGCCGGCCGGTGCTGCCACCACGGGACCCTGCGGTCCCGCCCTTCCGAAGCGCCGAAGGACGGCGATTCCGGCCCCCTCCCCTGCATAGCCGCATCCCTTATCCGTCGGGCACATTGCGACAGCGCCGCGCCCCTCCGCCGCAGTCCGCCCCGACCGCGGCCCTTCTTGAAGCTCCGGCGCAGCGCGACGACGCCGCGCCCTTCCGCTGCAGCCCGACTTTGGCCGCGGGTTCTTCAGCTTCGACGTAGCACAACGGCGCCACCCTTCTTAGCCACGGCCCGCTTCGGCCGTGGTTCCTTCATTCCCTCGTGGTGCGACGGCACCGCGTTGCCTCTATTCCAATCCACAACAAGACACACCAACAAGGGGGAGGAGGGTCAGTCGTGTTTGTGCGGTCCGGCCCCCTCCCATTAATCCGATAACATGCGTCCAAGAAATAGGGAAGAGCGTCAATTGATAATTCATGAATGATAAAAAACCCTACCTCGAAAAGTCGTTGCACAGCATCGAGCCACATAAAGAGGCAAGCATCACGATGATCAGACATCACGGTAGATTGGTGCCGATTTCGTTGATGTCAGAGGAAGATTCGTCGTCAATAGAGATGTTCCCCGCAGTGGTATCTCCTCCCTTGACGTGGAGGAAGAAGAAGAGAAGGCACGTCATTGGTGACTTCACGTTCTCCGCCAAAGGTGTTCTTTGTCAAGAACGTTCTTCGTTTGAAGGAGGGATCTCTCCTCCAACTTCTCCAGAGGTTTTTCCCCCACCCAAAATAATTTCTCCCCAAATATTTTACAAGGACCCTTTTAATAAAAACATTGCCATGCAGAAAGAAGCAATTCAAATAATTTTTGACACTCAAAAATAATTAATAAAAGTATTAATTATATGGGTTGGCATATTTAATAGAGGGAGGAGGGTGGAAGGTCTAAAATTCAAAAAAAAATTATAAAACACCCAAATTAATTCAAGACATTAACTAAAAGGGTTGGCACACATTAAGAAAGGAGTGAGTGGATGAGACACCCATTAAAGCTAGAGGGGCTGTTTAATGGGGGATTTGGAAATTTAAGGAGATGAGGGATCGTGTGGGACCCATCCCAACTTCCTCACAACTCCCTTTCCCTAAACACTTAAACCACTAGTGGTATAATAAAATAATGATTGTAAAACAACTATAATTTTATTCTTCACATTTTTAACAACTCCTCCCAAGCAAACACTCCTTCGAAAAAAGGTGTTCCTAAGCAATTACTGGTGATGTAGTTTCATCGATGCCATCAGATTTCAATTCCATGAACCAGATCAAAAGTTAGAAAAACATGCTCGTTCGTTCACTGAACGGACCCGAGAAAATCTTCGGAAAAATATTCTGGGCACACCGGGCCTCAGAATCAGGCACTGTCAGAAACTGCGTACTCGTAGAATTCCAAAAAAAATAAGAAACAATTTCCCATGAAATTTACGAGTCTTTACATTGATCACATGGGAATTTACAAATAGATTAGGGCTACTGTGAATAATCATGCCCCTTATCACCATTCTTACGCTGATGAGATGTTATTTCTTGGTCAATCTTCATGGAGAACCATTTCATCCATTAAATCACTCTTCAATCATTATGAGGAGGTGGCTGGCCATGCCAATAGTTGGGACAAGTCTTTAATTATTTTTGGGAATGGGATATCAGTTGGGAAAGGAACATGATCATCGGGTATCTTGGGGTGAGGAGGGGATCCTTCTCTTTTCACTACCATGGGGTCCCACTATTCAAGGGAAAGGTGAAAAGACAATATCTAGAGGGTATATAAACTGGTATCATTCATCAACTGGCCAGCTGGAAAGGGAAGGCTATGTCCCTTTCTAGGAGGGTTTTCCTCATAAACTGAGTGATCGCATCTATGTTTTTCTATTCCTTCTCCCTATATAGAATACCTGGATTACTTCTTAAGGAGCTTCAAAGCATGGTGAGGAACTTCATATGTATAGGGTCAAAACATGAAAAAATCTTGATTACAGTTTTATAGAAAGAATGTATCCATCCTATGGATATAGAGGGCCTAGGAATCAAAGATATCCATGCCTTCAATAATTGTTTTATTTGGAAATTCACATGGATTCTGATTTCAAATGAAGATGATGATGAATCCCTTTCGAACATATTTACAAAACACCTACACAATGGTTACATATACTACCTTACCTCATCAGTTTGGGCATCTCTCAAACATGCCTATGTGAGGATCATGCGTGATACAAAATAGTTGGTATGCAGGGACTCTACTATTAATTTTTGGGGCACAAAATGGATCGAAACATCCATGTAGGAACTGAATGTTTCACCTGAAGCAACCCCTCTGTCTATTTAAGGATTTCAATAACAGATTCACTCACCCAACTCTATTATTCCTGCTCATGTGGTGACTAAAATTAATATCTATACTTTTGTGGAATGTGACACATTGATTTGGATCTATAGCAGAACTGTACAGTTTAATTTCAGGGACTTTTATAGGCTTCTATGTGGGGTCCTTGTTCACCCATTGACTGGGTTCATGAATTTTAGATCCTTCTATATCCAGCCTTCCAAATTCTCATTGATCTTGAGAATTTGAAATAATATAATTCTTACATCTGATCAACTCAAATGATACAACATTAATTTGGCCTTAATATGTTCCCTATGAAAGTCTGGTAAGGATTCCTTACAGCAGGTATTCATGGGATGTGACCAGGACAAGCAGCTCCAGTCCATATGGTGTCTCTGTTCGGGATGGTTTTTGATACTTGCACTTAGCTTATTGACTGGATATCTGAGCTCTCTCATGATCACTATAGTGATAATATTCAAAAATATTACTTGTTTCTGAAACTACAGTCATTGTAGCCCTTTGGGAAGCAAGAAATGATGCTCTGTTTGGCGGTGCACACAATGCTATCTAGAAAGGTATGGTGGTAATTCACAGGGACTGGTATGATGATTAGGGACATGTATTCTATATCCCTTGTCCCAGATAGTGATATGTCTAATTCTATTTCTGATTTAAAATGGCTCATAATTCGTGGAGTTTCGGGTCAGCCACACAACCCTCGAATGATTAAGTACATTCGATGGATACCACCTATTGTGACTCGACTCAAGGTGAATGTTGATGGAGCTGCGTTGAGTGCACCATATCCATCGGGCTATGGGGCTATGTTCTACACCTACCATGGGTTTGTAAAGGGATGTTTCTATCAATTAATTGGATTTAGAAATTCCTTTGATGCTAAAATCTGGTCAATGATCTATGTTGTCTCGTATGATGTTTAGTTTAATTGTAAATAGATATATATTGAATCTGATTCTTAGAGTGTGGTTTATGCTTTGAAAACAAGGACACGTAATGTTCCTTGGCATGTTCTATCTGAGTGGGTTGATTGTATCAACATTCTCACTCAAATTCATATGGTTGTTTCACATGTCTATCAGGAGTCCAATCAGGTGGAAGTTCCCTTGGAGAAAAGGGAACTCACTGAACTTGATACGAAGTGGTCTATCAAGGTCCCTAACTATTGTGTCCTAATGGTGGAGGCAGGTAGATGTGGTGTGATGCACACTTGTTTCTGTGACAACCCCTTGTACTCTTGACTCTCTATCTCTTTTTATTTAATAATTTCATAGGGTTATATTCCACTGATTCCTAGTCTTCTTTCTATTTTAAGAACCTCCTATCTTACTAAAAGGACTCACTTGTATTTATATAGCTTTATAAAACCAAGAAATTGTTCTTGAAAAGTCTTATCCATATTATTGGATTCATCCATATAGGTGGTATCTTCCTAGAAAAACTATAACTATCGAAAAACTAGGGACAATACTTATTTAGGAACAAATCAATAATATCACTCAATCTGTTAAATAATATATGTTGAGAATTTGTAGTGAAATCATTGTCACCACTTATGATAGGATATTATTCCTGAGGATAGTTTTTAAAATAATTTTCAGATACCTCATGCTCACCTAAGCTTCTTAATTCAATTGTGGTAGGAATTTTTTCCTTCTCCTTGGTGGAAATTTGGGCAACCTTTTATTTACTTTCCAATCTTGATATATCATAATTTTGAGTAAGACATATTGAAAATGAAATCATCTCTTATTTAGATAAGAGGGTTATATAATTTTACTCTCTGTTTTATTGATTAATCTTACTGATCACAGTTTTAGTAGAAATATAATTCTACTTAGAGGTAAATGAATCTTCACCAAAAAAGAACTTTGTTGTTGATATAGAAATTAAACTCAAATTTTCAATAAATAATAACTACTGTGTAGAGTATTAAATATATGGGAAAGTCTCCTTTAATACTAATTGAAATAATCAATTTGGGAAATTCTTAACACTAATAGGGTGGGGTTTTATTAAATATTAGTAACTTTAAAAAATTTTATAACATTTTCCCCTTTACCTCTTTGACCTGTTAGGATCATGATTCTTTTTATTATATTTTTCTTATTGTATGAATGTAAATTAAATAATCTGAAGATGGAAAGAGATATTATTACAAGGTTAACTACTCAATAAGAGTATCCAGTCCCTTCCTTACATGGTGATGACCACTAAACATACTATTCATTATAATAAGACACCTTTACAGTGTTTTGGTAAGAAAAAGAATCCTTATACAAGTGTGAGTACCTATACATTAGAAGGGGGATAAAAACAATCTTCTTCTCAAAACAAGAAATGAATTTATCAATTTATAGAACTCCTTAGTAGGTTTTTATACTACCTTTGAATATAATGTCTATCTTTATTTAATATGTTTATAACACCAATAACTTCTTCCACCTATTGAGTCTTCAAATGGATATCACCATGCTTCTCTTTACTCCATATAATATTTCGTTGAAAGGACTTCTTATTAACTTTTCTACCTAACAGATGGTAAGAAATTTACATCTTCACTATTCATCTTGTTACCATCTATCTGATTCTTCTATATGGTTCTGTATATATGATGTTGTTAATTTTGTGTTAATTGGTGAAACATTCCTTTTATTCTTAGAATAATACTGAAATATGACCTTTCTATCTTCTTTCATCTCACATATTCACCAAAAATAGTCTATATGATGATGTCTTTATAGTGATAGTTTGTATGATATTTCTTCATTTTATACAAATGTACTTTTTCATCTAGAATATTTTACTTGATGAATGCTTTTATGGTAGTAGTTATTCAGATCTTTATTCTTCTTCTCCCTTGTTCTATCGATCATGACATGTTAAGAAAATTACATATGGTATTATGGTGAATTGTATTATACTTTTCATGGACCATTTCTTTAGTCTCATTATGTGCTTAGCTCCACTTCATAATCCACAATCAATCTGGATTTTATTCAACCAAAATCTGACCATGATAATTATAAAACTCATGATTTTTGGTCAGATCATTCTTATGGCACAATTATTTTAGAATTATTCCCTTTCACACATGATCAATGTCTTACAAACACAATTTAATATTTCAAAAATCCATTTATATAGGTTTTATTCTATAGGAACTTATGTAAAACTAATAAATTTTCAAAACTAGATCAATATTAAATGTTAAACATACCACATATTAAAATTTTACTATAAAACTTCCCAAACATTATAGAAAATTTTATAAATTAACAAACTTACCCAAACAACATTAACTTCACTAGATCACAATAATTATTTCGTGATTGTTGAATTGTGGAATGATAAACTCTTAATCCCCATAATAAATAACGTCAAAAATTTTATAAGGAACATTGAATAATTCCCCAAATAAAATATTTTTTCATATCTTATATCTGAAAAAACACCATACAGTATTCCTTAATACTTCTTAGGAACCTCTATTAAACTTTCTCAAGGATCATCCTATAACAATTGACGTGATTTTAAAAACATCATCTATTTATTTATCATGGAAGACATTAAAAAATCTACTTGATATTCCTTTTGAATGTTTATACTGAATACTTCATAGGGAGATTCCATGATATGATGGGTTCATAAATTTTTTCATCTTTTCTCTATACAATAAACCCTTAGAAATATTATTTCCTTCTAATTTACAATTCCATTATTTAAATCTATCATATGACTTTGTAAAACATATTTTAATATAGTTATCATATATTTTTAGATGACATCTCTCAAAAAATTTAGTCTAATTCAATAAATAAAAATCCACTACAACCTCCATTTGATCTGAATGAATATAATCTTTTTTAATGTTTTACCAATGATCATTATATGTTTTCCTAAAAAATTCATAGGAATCATTTGTTTGATCATTTGGAAACCTTTCTTAGAAACATGACACATTTCTTTTATATGATGGAGTCTGCCCAATGATCCACTGAGTTATAATGAATAAATTTATACATTCTTTTAATCATCTACAAACTTATAATGAATTGAAATTAACTAACCATTTCAACTTATTGAAGTCCTTTTTACTCAAGTCATTGACGTGTTTTATCATTTTTGTGAATTCAAAATAATACAGGCACCAAAGAAATATCCGCCAGGTAAGAAATTTTTTGGAACATTATTACATTATCACTTTATCTTTTTATAATTTCATCCAACTGAATTTTTATAACTCTTCATTCAGAATCAGTTAGTAATTCACAATATTCAGGAGGCATAGTTCCACTGAGTTCAAATTCCAAAATAATCACCTAGAAGGATGTTTGTGAAACCAAATGGAAGATCCTTAAGGAAACATAATAAAATCTGTAATGTTGATAACAAATGTTATTTACCAAAGATCATATCACATGTTGTAGATATGAAGATCATCTCACCAACTATTGTAATTAAAAATTAGTGTATTAAAAAGAACTTCTTTGACATAACATGACTATAGGAACTTTATTACTTCATCGAAGCTTTATTGAATTTATTACTAAGAATTGGCTACATCTTCTGAATATCCAACAAATTATTCTTTATAATTTCTTCAACATATTTAAATCATTAAAATATTTTTATTTCAATGAAAACTATTTACAACCAAGGAAATACATTTAAAATAAATACTATTCATACATGAAGTGGGATCAACAATAAGAATATACATCTTTCACTTAACCACATTTGAGAATGATATAATACTTTATATTCAAATATTTGATGTAACAAAAAAATTTCTCCCAAATTTACTGAAAATTCTATGTTCTATTAATTCAACCCATGATTTTTAACTCTTGTATGTTTGCATAATTTCTAATGTATAAAATTTGTATTGAATACCCTTAAAATCATAAGAATTAATTTATATAACACTAAAACCTCACATGAACATTCAATAGATCCGCAAAAACCCCTTTAGGTTTTATGACAATTACATCCAATATAGTCACTACATATTTTGGATATCACAATTTTTTGAAGAAAAATAATCATAACTTGAAGAAACATCATTAGACTCCCCAAATAACATTTTGTCATTCCCATTGAAATTTTAACCACTTATACTATAAATAAAACAACGCAAACGAGAAAAAATATACCATAGTTCATTTTTTCTCAAAACATTGTAAAAATTGGGTAAAAATATTCTATACTCATACAATTTTTTGTAAAATTACCACTTTTCATAATATAAAGATTTCATTAACAAAAATCATCATTAGGAAGCCTATAATCTCACCAAGTAATTTATATAAACAATCAGCATGTGTGGGGATAATAGAATTCACTAAATGTTTTTACATCTAATTTATTTTAAACCTCAATTAAAAAAGTATATTTCTTTCACAAACATCTAGATTCATCTATTAATCTCCTTAAACACTCTGTAACTCAGGAAAGAATTTTCGTAATATATTTAATTTTTCATCACCTAAGAAATTTTATAAGGTTAAAATTTAATGAAGTTTAAAAAGCCCAATATTTTATGTTATATTTCTATATAAAAATATTATTTCATTTACTTCCTTCTCTATAAACAACATTGAGTTTTCATGTACTAAGATATACTATTTAAATACTATTATTTCATGTAAAAATTAATGTTTAGTCATTGGATTGGTGGGTATGAATGAGAATAAATAAATTATGAATCATTTCTGGTATAGAATTGTATAAAATGAATTCATTTGTAACTAATTGATAATAAAAGAAAATATATATTATTTGAAAGTAAAAGAGTTGTTTTCCGGAAAATTTTTATGTGTGCAGTGTATTTTTATCTTAATAAATTATATTAACCACTAATGATGAATGGTTTTATTTAAATATTTATATTATATATAAAATATTTTTTACACTCATATAATGTTATTTATGGGCATATGATAAGAAGAAATATAGTTCTTTGCTGAAAATGTATTTTTTTCTAAAAAAAGGGTTTAGTTGTATTTTTTGAACTTTTATTAAAGTAAATTTATTCCAATTATAAAAATTTAATCTCAAAAATTGGATCCATATTTAAAATTTTGTGGATAAAAATTGATAAATATGGATCTTTTATTATTATTTATTTTGAATAGTAATGTTGGTAAATATTTTTCACCTCTGTAAGGTTAAAAAAAGTAAAATACGGTTGATAATTTCTGGTAAGTCTGTATGGTTTCTATAAAACATTATTTAATCATGTTATATGAGTATAGTTTTACCATTATAATATATTTCTGAAAAATATATCCACTTATTTCCAATATTCATTGATTATGACCTTTATATTAATTTAAAAAATAATAAATACTAAACCCCCGCCCTAGACTTTAAAAATCTCTAAATGTTATTTATAAAAGTTTAAAAAGAGACTAAGTTCAATAATAAATGTATAATTAAAAGGAAAGTGAAATTTTTTATCATATTAATTTATTTCTAAATTTTAGTTAATGAATAATTACCTTAAACGCTTAGGCAACACCAACATGGTATATATTCAATTAATTAAAAAATAAAATAAATGATTTAAAAAAAATAAATTTAATAAAATTTGTGTGAATATATATATTAAAAACATATTATGTATTAATATAACATATTATAGATGTGAAATATGTTTATATTAAAATTCTATTTCAGTTATGTGGTTTTCAATATCAAATTATTGTAATAGTTATTAAAAATGACATTAGTAATATTTTATTATAAGAAATGTTATATCTAATAATTAAAAAATAGTAAAAATATTGAAAGAGGATAAGGAGGATGCGAAAGTGCATAAAAATTCATAAATTGGTCATTTATCAAAAAATCCTTACCTTATATATATAATTATAACTCTTTAATATAAAAAAAGTCATGACCATAGTTAAGATTAATATTGGTTGACCAAGGGGTTAATAAAAAAGATAAGGTTTTCAAAAAAACCACTCTAAATTTCATTTGATTGTGATATTTAGACATTAAGCTCCTTTTACTCTCATAAATGGTCATTTTGAATCATTTTTATTGATAATAAATTTTTTATATTTTTATCTTTTTTGTAATTCCATGTGTGTCATTTCCCCCTTAAAAAAGGTTTCTTCTCTCTATTTTATTTACACCACTTTGTGAAATATATGTCAATAAAACCCACCAAATATTTTCTAAAATGAGCTAAATCTTTATTATGGTTTCTTTTATTCTTTAAATAAGATTCATGGGGTCCATAAGAAGAGATCTAGTGTGGGCCTATAGAAGAAGAGGTAATCTTCCTACCTGAACTCTTTCAATTTATTTCTCAATATACCTTCTATAAATATGTTATATTCATTATAAGGTAATAAAATATGTTTCCAAAATATAATAAAATTTTATTATGATTATTTAAATACCATTACCCATCCTTTTTTTCATTGAATGGGATGTTAAATTATCCCTTGTGCATATGTCTGTACTACCCCCTTCATGTAGCGATACAATTCATTTTCCATCAACTTCTACAATTGATAGTAATTATTATGAATATAAATTTTATATATGAAATTTATAACATACTTATTCTTTTAAAATAATAGTATCATATTTAACTTCTTACCCTCTTATCCGTTGGAAAACGATAACGTCGCTTGTGCGTACATTTGGACTACCACCTCCAAAAAGTGATTTGATCCATTTTTAATTTTCATTTTAAATGGATGGTAAAATGGATATATTAAATTAATATATAAGATATATATGAAATATTATTTATTATATATTGTTGAATTTTAATTTTTATATATTTCATTCCACCCATCAAAATGTGAAATCAAATTCATGAATACGTACTACTTATCATCTTCATGAACAATGATATTCATTTTTCTATCACAATATTTTATAGATGATTTTATATATATATATATATATAATGATTATATATGATATTTAATCATAAATAACATTATTTAGATGTTGAAACAAAGATATAATTTCTAGGACTGGAACAACCATTCATAGATCCTCATGAAAAATGAAACAACTAACACCCAAAAATGATTATTTTAAAAAGAGTTTTTTAAAAAATGGATATTGAAATGTTATAAGTGTATCATAAATTATAATAATTTTTTTAAATAAAATATAATATAATTATAGTAAATTTAAATTTTTTACATAGGAGGTTAATGTTCTTTTAATGTAAGTAAAACTTGAGGTAAGGGTTTTATGTGAAAATCTAATTATTTAACCAGATTGTTTCTGATTATGATACAATTAATTAAAATTCATGATATTAATCTTTATAAACTGATTAATTTTATTATAAATTGGTTCTTTATAGAGAGTACATTTTTTTCTTTAATCTTTCTATTTTTAATTACACAATATACTAAAATATATCTTTAAGGGAAAACAATATTTATTTATCTCTTTGATAAAAAATACTTTTACTTCCATGATGTTGTTTTCAGAAAATGATTTCATGAATTTTTTTACTATTATCATATGATTTTTTTAATGTCTTATTAATATATTTTATTAAATTTTAAAAATGTAATAAATGGAATCTTCTGGTCATTTTTCGAATGAGTTACTTTTGATTTTTACAAAAAATATGGAAGGAATATTTGTTTTAACATAAAATGAATGAAAACAATTTCTTACTATAATGACTAAAAAATTATTTAATGAATCATTTAAAGGTTTAAAAGTGTATTTTTTAAAAATATTTTCCTTAATATTTGGGAATTTTTTAGATTTTGTTATGATACTATATTTATTATTTATTTATATTGTTTATGGTTATGATAAAAAAATATGGATGAATCCCAATTTATTTTCGATGGGTAAATTAATGATGAATGTTTTTATGATCTTTTTACAAACATATGATTAGATTTATGATTATGAGATAGGTGACCCTGAAATTATATAACACTAAAATGTATTTTGTAAAGATTATTGTTCTATGGGATCAAAGGGAACTTAATAGATTATACCATGATCGAAAAACGTTGTTACATTAGAAGCTATCCAAAGACTGAAAGAGGGTACACATGAGGTTATACCTATCCCGAAGTAGGTACACAAGTGGTTTTACCAGGCCTAACATGTAATTAATTTAATTTTGGTAAACCTTAATATAATATTTGCATGATTATGATTATTCAACACTTATGAAACTCTTTTACGTAATAATGGTATTCCATTATTATGATCTCATTGATCATGTTATTTTATTATATTATGATTCATGTCTTACAAATTTATAATAATTATTCCATGAATCATTTTTATGTTCTACGAATTACTCATTATTCTTTCCAAAGGATAATATCTTATTATCATACATTTTGTGCTCATTTTATGTATAGATTCTCATTGATATCTCCCTTGATTATCATTAATGAGAATATGAGATCTCACTTTATTATGTTTTCTTTCCCTAGGAAATGAAGAGAATTTTTCAATATAATGTGCCTAAGATGGGTCTTAGTTATGAAGAATAATGTTAGATATTATGTGGATCCTTTATGATCAAGTTATCTTCGTATCTATCTTTATAAAGATAATAAACCTATATTGATTATGAATGGATCTCAATGTTATGAAATTAATATTCAACTAATAAGATATAATAATTATTTATGAAAATAATGAGTTAAAATAGTTGGTATCATAGAAAGGTTTGGTTTACTTGTTAAACTAGTATGAAACAAATTAGAGATAAACCTTAAGATAAATCTATGTAAAGGATAAATTACTATTTTATGGTAAATAAAGTAGTGTGGGTTTCCTAAAAAGACATCCACGATGGGATAATAGAATTGGAAATGGTTTTATCATAGATATATCTTGGGGTAATAACCATGAAAAGAGTTGTTTGATTATATATTAGTGATCATTCTACTGCACAATGATTACTCCCTTACTCTTCACCCAATTTGACACTTGAGGAGGATATACTAGGGTTAATGAAAATTTTAATTATGAACCATCATAAATAATTTTAATAGATGATGATCATGTACAAATAATTTAAAATTTAGGGTTTAATAGATTGAAAAAAAGGTTTCGCAATTTTTAAATCCTCTATTTTTTCTGACTTTATGGTTTCTTACTATGTAATTTATTGATCCCACTATAATTTTTTGTTTTATTCAAGTGATAGAAACATAAATATCCATGATAATATTAAATATAATTTAAAATTAATTGACTCTATTCCCAAGTACCAAAATATTATGTGTTAGAAGGAAAAATATCATTGTTATACCTATGTATCATTCTCAAACCTTGAATCATGCTGAGCTACAAAATGAGAAACAAAGAAAACAATGTTTTTCTAAGTAATGCATGAGTCAAAATCCACATTATTTTAGTATATTTACTAATCCACTAGTTTCTATTTAATGGATCAGTAATGTTGAAACGGTACTTTCAATTATCTAAGGTTAGGAGTATGAAATAATTATTTTGTTTGTCTATCATTTGGAAGGTGAAGTAGGTCAATGGTATAATATCAATATGAACATGAAAAAATATGGAGAAGTTATCTCCATGGAGTGAGATGAGTTTTGAGGGATATTTTTTTACATTTACATTCTTAATTTTTTTATGAAAATAGAGAATGAGTTTCTTGATGTTTTGTAAAAGTATGATTAATACCATAGCACATATGAGGAATATGTTTCCAAAATTGTGAGGTAATATTATGGTATTAATATTGAACAAAAATGGAATATTGATTGGTTAGTTATTGTCTAAAAACCATGTATTTAAAGGTATTTAGATATATTGTAATTCAATAGATATGATTTTATAATTGGATGTGAAACCATGGAAGAATTGGAGTTTAGAGTTACCCATAAATCTATTGGTTTTTTTAGTAAATAAAGATTGCATTAAAATGAAATTATAATAATTAAGACCATATTTAGGAGAAGATAATACTTATATTATGCTTTTAAAGTCAAAAAATACACATATGAAATGTATTAATGGTAATATTAAATGATTTTAGTTTCAAAAGGACAGTCATAAGAAAATTTAATTCTAAAGTAATGGAACAAAGATATAAAATTATGGATAAAAGCACCATACAATGTACCAACCACACATCAATATTTCATATTTATGGAGTATTTGAATTATTTTGACTATTTATCAAATATGAAATACAATAATGATGATTGACTATAGTAACCTATTAAACCCGGAGAAAATTTGAAATATTATGTGATCATTTTTTTGATGTGGGGTATGATAAAAAAAGTACATAAGGGAACACTTACTATCCACTCTAGAACATATTAAGTCTTATTTGATTTTGGATATTATCATTATGTTTTGAATGAATAATTTTCTATAATTTTCACACTTCCACACAATTGACTAGATGTTTAATTAATTGTGAAAAACTTCAATGGTGCTATGATCACATCTCAAGTATATGATTCTTATCTAATTGAATTTTTTTAGGAATATTCTTCTTCATAATATTTATATTCTTACTCAAGTTGAATTTGATTTTATCTTAGGTTGAGAATATATTTATTTACATAAATACCAAATCAATTTATGAGGATGGAAATCATGTTTTGTATTCCAAACCAACATATGATAATATATATCCAGTGATAAATTTAAAATTCTAATAGAAATTTCATCATTTGTACAGTTCTTGATTCCAATTCATAAAGTGTGTTTATCATAGATGGTTGTGGGAAAACCATATCAATGACATGCATTGTGTACTAGAGATTGTGGATGTTTTTTTTAGAAGAGTTTCCAAGTCATCCCCTGAATTTTGAAGATGAATTGTCAGCCCAAATCATACACGGTTCTGTAACTATTTTGAAGACTATATAAAGAATGGAATCGACTGAGTTCAAGAAATAAAAGATGAAACTCTAAGGCTATCTTGACAATTAATTCATTCTTTAAAGTTCATTACCTTAGAGAGCTCCTATTATTTTTCTTGATAATAAAGATAGATCAAGGTTACTCTTCATTGATTATCAAAAAGTTAATGAGATAAAAATCAGGAATAAGTATTGAATACCTCATATTGATGATTTTTTTGGATTAATTATGAGGAGATGTATATTTATCCAAGATTTATCTTTAATCTAGATAGTACCAGTTGAGGTTAAAAAGTGAATATATACCCAAGACAACCTTCTATACAAGGTATGAACACTATAATTTTATAGTGATTCAATTTGGTCATAATACCTACCCCACTGCATTTATGTATTTAATGAATGGAGTCTTAACTGATTACGTTGATCAGTTTGTGGTAGTATTTATTGATGGAATTATTATATATTCAAATATTAAAGGAGAGAGGAAAGATACATTGAGTATTATTCTGATGACATTGAGGAAGGATAAAAGGTCTAAAAAATTTACCAAGTGTGAATTTTTTCTAAATAAATGATTTTTTTGTTAAATAATATAATTTGATGGTATATTGATGGATCCATCAAATAAATAAGTTATTAAAGAAATTTAGAACAATTAATGTTAAGGTATATATAGTTTTATTAGTTTCATAATAAATTATGAACACTTTGTGGATATTTATCCAGGTTGTCTAATTCACTCACTATGTTAACTTTGAATGGAGAAAATTTTCATTGTATAGATGATTATGAGTAAAATTTAATGGATATAAAGATATGGTTAGTCTTCACAAGTTTCTTAAATTATGTTGTAGTGGAAAAGAGTTTGTGATCTATAGTGATGATTTGGTGAAGGTATTAGGATACATCCTCATGTATAATGATACTATTATAACTAATTCCTCACAATAATTTTTTGTTCATGTGAAAAATTTTCTAACTCATGAGTTGGAGATAACTATGAAAATTTTTGATGTAATGATAGGGAGGAATTATATTTATAGATAAAGGTGGGATATATATATATATCATAAATTTTTAAATTATATTTTCACTCTTAAAGAGTTTCATATACTCCATATAATATGGTTAGATTTTTTTAAAAGATTATGACTACTCAATACATCACCACCATGGGAAGGTGAACATGGTGGAAGATTATTTGAGTCAAAATTATCATTCTATCTTATCTATGATGAGGATAACAAGATATCCAATATTTATAGATTATCAATGGATTTATATGTATTTCATGAGGGAAGGGCATAAATATTATATTTCTAGAATAAATGTTCAACCATATATCCCAGTGAAAAATAAAAAGGCATATAAGGAATATATTGAGCCACAAAATAATATGATAAATTTTCCTTAGATCAACCATTGATTTTTTGGAATGATATTATTCAAAAACCCTATATAGTTCTCATTTATACTAGAATTTAATAATGACCTATTGGATGAATCCCATAAATCATAATTCTCTATTCATCTTCTTAGTATGATTAATTATAGAATTATCAAAGAGTATTTTTAGTGGGGAAACATAAAGAGATATTGTAGAGTATGTATCCCAGAAATTGGTATGTTAGTAAGCTAATTATGAGAAATTTAAGTCTAATAAAATATTATAACCATTACGCATACCAAAATTTAAATGGAAAACATCATCATTGATTTTTTGTTGGACTATCCAAAACATCTAAATGATAAAATTATATTTTGGTTATATTTGATCACCTTACTAAGTCAGTAAAATTCATGGTTATATATGCTGATTTCTCTATTTATCAGTTTTCTATACAATATATTAAAGAAGTTTTAATGTTCCATGTAGTACAAAATTCAATTATATCTGATCAAGATCCTATATTTATATGAATGTTATAGAAAATTATTCAGTAGGATTTGGATATAGAGTTGAGTTTTATTAACATTTATAATCCTAATATAGATGTTTATCTTGAGATAACCATTCAAAAAGTTAAGGATATTTTTAGGACACGTTCTATTGATTTTAATGGTGGTTGTGATCAACACATTCGTCTAGTTGAGTTTTCTTAAAATAACTTATTTCAATAAAAAATTAATATGGATCCTTATGAATACATAAACATAATAATGTTTATAAATCCAACGTACTTGGATGATGTTAGAGAAAAAAACAATTGAAACCAAATGTAAAAAATTAAATGGTAGATAAAGTATGATTAAATTTAGTAGAATATCAAGGCTTCTCATAGTTTTATAGGAAAGTTATACTGAAAAGCATTAGTGAAATTTGGAATTCAATGTTGATGAGAGTGTATTTATATGAATATCTATATATAATAGTTGTATGATATTCAGAATGTGTGGAATATTGAGCCCTAGGTATATTTCCCCCTTCAAGATTATCTATTTAATAGGGATGATATCTTATCCCTTGGAACCTCCACAAAACCTCTTTCAAGTTCACAATATGTTCCCCATATGTCCCTCAAAGAAGTATATCTATGATCTTCACATAAGCTTAACTCATAGTTTATATAGCTAGAGCATGATATTTCTTATCAAGAAAAACCAGTACGAATATTTGATATTAGAGATGATGTTATATGGTGTATGGCTACTCACCATGTTAAAGCTCTCTAGAAGAATTATAAATTTGATGAAGCTAATTTGGAATCCAAGAATGTGATGAATCCAAGATATCCTCAATTATCTGTATCAAAGTGACATCATTTCAATGAAAAAAGTCATTTTAAGGTTGGTATGAAGAAACACCCAATGATTTTATGATATATATTATACATAAGTAACTTTTATTTCTTTGATTTCTTTGTCCACATGAAACACCGAGTCAAAAAAATTATGATAATTTTTTAAAATATTATTATTTAAAATGAAAATTATTCCATAACCATTAGATTTATGGTTATGAATAATACTAACAAAATTATAAAATATTTATGGTTTACACATGTATAAAATGCATTTTTTTTATCAAATGATTATAAATTAAAATAAAAATAATTATAAGTAAATGATATGTTCTTATGAAAAATTATTTTATGCATGTAATGTTTTTTATTTTAATAAATTAAATTAATCAATATTAGTGAATTATTTTAATTAATTATATATTATATATTAAAATAATTTTTCAACATTCATCAAAAAAAATTTCTAGGGTTTGGATAAGAATAAATCTAGTTTTATTCTTGTAAATGCATTGTTATAAACAAATAGTTTACATCATGTTTTTTTCAATTTTATTAAAATTAATTTCTTCCACATAAAGAAATTGAATTATGAAAAGTGGATTCCATGTTTTATATCTGTATGATCAAATTTTTCATATAGGGAACATTTATTTTTGTTATTATAAATAGTAAACTGGGTAAATATTTGTCACAATGGTAAGGGTAAAATGGATAAAATAACATTAAAACATTGAGACGGGGATTTAAGATTTATCTAATAGATAATTTTATCCTCTATAACTAGTTCATTTCATCACAAACCATAAAATTCTAATAATATGGTCACTTAGTGGAATATTATTTGATTATGAAGTTTATATTAATTTAGGAAATGAATAAAAACAAAATTTCTCTATCTTGACAATAATATGTATAAAATTATTATATAAGAATGAAAATTGGTCATGATTAGTTATAAATGTTTATTTGAAAGATAAATTATTTCTTTATCATATTAATTTATTTTTATTTTTTTGTGATTGAATAATTTTCTTAAATGCTTATGAAATATCGATACATCATTTTAATAATTTAATAGAAAACTAAATAAATGATTTTAGAAATATTAAAATTAAAAATATTTTTATTAAAATATATTTTCCATGAATTTTATAGATTAATATAAAATATTAGATATGTTTTAAAATTTAAATTATAATCCCATTGCTTTCATGATGTATTTGGAATCAAATTATGCAAATAGTTCTTAAACGAAATTAATTGTATTTATGATAATTTTTATCGTCAAATTGGATGAAAAATATAAATCATGAATGAGGAAAATTTGGAAGAAAAGGGTATAAAATATCTTCCCTTGGTCCTTTATAATAAAATTGTTACCTTATAAGTAAATTTATAACCAATAAATATTAAAAAATTCATTAATATAGTTAAAAATAATATTCGTTAACAAAGATGTTAAAACAACATATAAGGTTTTAAATGACACAAAAAACTATATAATTCTCATTGGATGATTATATTTATTACATAAACTTTTTTTCTTTTAATATATAACCTTTTATATTCATTCTTTTAGAATGAATTATTTATATTTTAATCTTTTTTGTAATTCCATGTTTTTCATTTCCATCCCATATAAAAGGACACCCCTAGTATTTTTTCATTACACCATATTGAGTAATATATCTTGATAAAACCATACTATATTATCTTATATACATTCATATTCATTAATTATAGGTTCTTTTAACCTAAAATTTCTATTCCAAGGGTCCCCAAGAAGGGATCTAAAGGAGGCTTATCGAATAAGAGGTAATCTTCTTACCTGACCACTTTCAATATATTTAATGTCATAGAATATCTAAATATATGGTATTGATCATATAATAATCACTTCCATATCCTAAATATTAGTAAATTTTTTTATTATTATGTAATTAAATATTATAAAACCTTTTTTCTTTCAAATGTGATGTGAATGTGTCACAAGTGCATATGCGTGGACAACCGCCTCAACATATCGATACAAATCATTTTCCATCACCATATTTCATGGATGGTTTTTATGATGGTCTAAAAGATTATATATTATATTTATGAAATATTTAAATTTTTTTAATTATAATATAATACTTATTTTACTAATTTCTTATGTGTTTAAAAATGATAAAATTGATCATGTGTACTTGTGGGCAACAACCTCCAAAAAATGGCCAGATTCATTTTTTGTTTTCTATTTTCTTAGATGGTAATATGGATAGATTTAATGAATATATATGATTTTTATGATATATTTATTATTATTTAATCATTATATATTATTTAACTTTCATTTATTTTATTTTTTTAATGTGAAAACAACATTCATGCATTCATATGGATTACCATATCCATGAACGATGTAATTCATTTTTCTATATCTAGATTACATGGATGATTATAAATATTTATATAATAAATATAAATGATATTTTTATCATAAATAAAATTTTAAATATTATAGAACCGTGATAAAAGTACAAGGAAAGGAAATACAATAAAAATTAGCATGAAAAATGAAACAGTTAAAACCCGAATATGATGAATTTAATAAAAACATATGAAAAAATATGTATTGAAGTGTATTAATGGGAAAATATATGATAATATAAGTACGTTAGTGACTATGTTATAAATTTATAATAAATTTAAATTTATTATACAGGAGGTTATGTTTCATTTAGATCTTGTCATACTTGAGGTAAGAGTTTTATTTTACAACATCATTATTTATCGAGATTGTTTATGAATAAGTTTTCGATGATAAAATTTCATGATATACATCCCCAGAATCTAAAAGTTTTTATTATATTCTATTATTTTATTGATATTAATGTTTTCCTTTATTTTTTCTCTTTTATATTACTCACCATATTGAAATAACAATTTTAATGGAAAATTGACTTTATTTATCTCTTTAGTCAAAAATCATTTTGCTTCCTTTTATATGTTATTGAAAAGTTATTTCAAGAATTTTTTTAATATTATACTATGATTTTATAGTTTAATTTTTACGTATTTTTTACCTCTTAGTAAATTTAATTATATGAATATTCTTTTCATTTTCTAAACAAGGTACTATTGATTTTTTACCAAAAATATGATAGGAATTTTAATTTTAATGTACTAGACTTGAATAAAATTTTGAAATTACATGATCAATAAATAATTTAAAGATTCTTTAACATGTTTCTCATTTAATTAAAAATAAAATGTGTTCGTTAATATTTTGGATGTTTTTATATTTTATTATTATATTTAAAAATGAAAATAGTATTATTCTTAAGAAATACTCTAGTTTTGACCCGAGGTGAGCATTTGGGAAAAAAATGGTCTAAAGGGTGAATAGAATTTTTCTAATATTATATAGAATTTCAATATTTGGTTCAACATTTTTGTTTTGACCTGAGATGGGAATTTGGGAAAAACAAAATGGTCTAACAAACGACAAGCATTTTTCTATTATTATAGAGAATTTCACATCGATTTCACCATTTTTGTTTCGACATGATTCACATCATTTCATTTATTGGGAATTTAATTATCCCAATGGATACTGGGTAGTTTATCCACATTTAATTATGATGGAGGCACCATAATCAAATGGTCTTGCTGGGAGATTTAATGGAGTTAACTATTTGTGAAATCGGCCCTCTTAGGATTTGATTTCCTCAAATGGTGTCCAATGGGTTAATTTGTGGATCCAAAAACACATAATGGTCCTTTAATCAGTGATTAAAGTAACTTATTTCCAATGGAAAGATGTTGTTGGGATGGTTTATTCAACAACACTTAAGGATTTCATTGGATGAGAGGATGGGAGGTGGGGCTGATCACACCATTTTGGGTGGAATTATTGCCTACTCTGGGACTCTCATATAGATTTAAGCCATGTTAATATATTCATGAATACTAAAATAATTCCCAAAGAGGGTATACATGGGTTACCACTAGGTTACAGGATCATCATGGATATACATGGATATGATGCTATGAAGACAATGCTGACTTAAAACATGCAATGAGGCACTCTAGAGTTTATTATCATCCATGAGAGATATATGGTGGTTTGATGTTGGGGTCGGACCGATAGGATGGGTATCCTAACTATCCTCATGAGAGAAATCAGAGACCATGTAGTTTGGTGTCACTTGATTGGACACATCACCTTTTAAGACTGTGTGATGGGGACCTATCCATGCAGTTTAACGTCATGCGTCGAGGACATCTAGGTGAAAGATGACTGGTCGAGAACTATGTTAGGGCTTATGCTAAGGTTACCAAAGGTTCCCATGAAAGATATGATCTTCGTGGTGAACATGAACTTATTTAGGATATAGAATGGAGAACATTAGGGTTGATTTTAGGGTCAGATTTTTATCTAAGGGAGTCTTCCTACGTATCTTGATTAAATGGGGATCAATGTCTGAGTAGTTCCATTTTTGGGATATACACCTAAGAGAGAGCCCTTTTGAATTTTGGGGAACATTTTATTGGTACTGAATTGGGAGGAGAATATTCATTGATCTCGATCCCTGGACAGACATCTTACATATTCTCGTTAGAGCAGTAATAAAGTTCTCATAGTTCGTTTATGGTTTGAGAGTTGATTGGGGCATACGCATGGGAGATACCCATCTATGAGAATCGAATATGGATTTACTCCGAAATATGATGCCAATTGGTCGGAAAATTTATTGGGTGACCCTTTTGAAAATGGGTACCTCATTGAGCATGGGGATTAAGCACGCATCCTATATATCCCTATTATAGTGGGAATCAGAGTTCTCGTAGTTCGTTTATGGGATTTTCCAATGACGTATCGTTACAGAACCGTAAGACCACATGAGTCATGCTTGATGTGAGAAATAAGAGGATGTGAATTATTCAACAAGGGATCACATTCTCTTATCCAATTATGGAAAATGACGATGATGATTACAAAAGATGTAGTGGCTATGAGCCCAACAGGGGAGGGAAAGAGAATTGGGTGTGTCAATTCTGTCACTTGGTCCCATTTCAAGTTGATGAAGTGTGAGGGAACAAAGAAATGAAACATTCAATGTAGAATGAAATTGAATTTCATGTGGTCTAGATCTCAAAATTCTAGGGGATTACCCTAGTCGGAGCTCCCCATAGATGGTTCTGGGAAAGGGTAGGAGCGTAATTCCTTGCCAAAGGGGAATGGAAGAGTGATATTTTAACTTGTCACTAGCACTCATCAAATAGATACTCCAATGATTACCCATAATCTCTAGAATTGGTAGAATCATGTTGTTATCCCATGGTTTGATCTTAGGTTACCTTGGGAATGTAATCTTAGAGACATTCTAGGGGTCCAAACCATTGTGGGGACAACCTTTATTACTCTGCTTACCTTGGGAATGAAAATTCAGAAAGTCACATTGGTGTTCACAATGATTTGATCATATGGGTCCAGTGGATTTCAATGAGTCTTTGGCCTGATGATAGTGGAATAGTTTTTGGAGAATCTATAGAGGACTTGATGGTAATAGAGTGGCACGAATGGAGCCAGGAGGAAGGACACTTGAAGACACCCTATTCTGTGTACTGTTTTATCACTCATGACTAGGAAAGCCCTGCATAGAATAATTCCATGTGGTTAGAGGGTTATTCCATATACCGAAGTGTTATGTGGAACAGAATGTGTTCTGCATACCAAAATGGTTTACGACCCTAGATGTGATCTACGATTCGGTAGGCCATGTAGCCTTGGCTTCCATCCGCGTACAGATGCAGTATGCAGTGCAGAATCTAGTCCAAATAGAAATGCAATATATGGAGTGTCGAATTGAAGAAGGTTCTGGGATCCTTTGGTTCATAGTAAGTTCATCCACAAGGGATTTATGGCTCACAATTTAACCATTTCAGTTCACGGTTTCACCATTTCGATTCTTGGTTTCACCATTTTTGATTGTAGTATTCCATTTTTATTACGTTCCTTCTTTTTATGGTCCATGTCTGTTTACATCTGCAGAGGTGTTGGTTCATTGTTCATACTTCTTTGATGATTCGAGACCAAATTCGATGTCTTCTCTATATGTCTCTAAAATATCCAATGTCGTAGCTCTATATTCTCTCTTCGTCTTTTCTCTCATTCGATTTTCCCATTTTTTAGTTCTTATTATGGTCATTTTATATGGTTTTGTGGAAATCATATCGGTGGGTGTGACACATAATTTGTGGACGACCATGAAGATATAACTCAACCAATGGAAAACTCGATCAACCGGGATTTTCGGAGGCTGTGTTTCATGATATGTGGTTCGCAGAACCCACCAGCTTGCCTCACCTGTGAACTGCTTAGTTCCTGGGATGGTATGCAGTGTTATTTCTCTATTAGATTCCATCAATGACATTGTTTATGGAATCCTAGGATTTTTGGAAATTTCCCCATGAGCTAGCACCTCACAGGTTTTTCCTCAAACCAATGGTTCATGGTTTCTGTCCCTACAATCTTTTCCTGATGATGGTACATGGTCAGCTCAAAACCATTTGAATAATTTTATTTCTTCATTTTTTTCTCAAATATAAATCCAATTTAAAACAATTTTTCTTCTTAAACTTGTCGGAATATTTTTATCCTTCTACAAAGTGCTTGTGGGAGTATTTACCTCCCTTATTAATGTTTTCAAGATCCAAAAATCCACCCCATCGGAACAAGGTCTAATCATAATGAAGAGGAGGAAATTCCATTGTAGAAGGGGTGATGAATAAAAGTGGTTTTTAGAAGAACAAGTTAGCCTGGTAGGGGGACCATTCCTATTTATAGGGAACCAATTCATTTGTATTTTACCATTTCTTGTAGAGAAAATGGATCTCAACCACTCCATAACTTCCTTCTCTTCCATATACTTAATTCTCTATGAAATATGCCTCCGCAAACTATTCCATACATTCCTTGAACCAAATCACTCACTGTTTTCTTTGCCAAGAAATAGAATTCAAGTCAGTGAATTTTTCTGTTAAATTTAAAACCTAAGTCCTAACTTATACATAGTGAGATGCTTACAAGGTTTTCTGGTTCTACACACTGAACATTAATCTAGAGAACTAAACTTTAAACTCTTTTAAATCATACCTAAAATTTCAATCAGAAATCTTTGAACATCTGCATAGTGATGACTTAGTGTACGGTTTCCTCAATCGACAAACCACTTAGTTCACTAGCTAATGCTCCATGGGCTAGTGCCTCATGGTCCTTCCATATACTGAGGTCATATGTGGGAAATACCTTCCATGTACCAATACAGTACACATGATATAGATTCTTCATAATATTCCAAGGAGTAGTATGTGGAGCCCCATGCGAAACTTCTTTTTTGTGTCCTTTGGATAATTGTGTGGATTTTGTACAACAATTTTCTCTTTATACTGACTATTCTATGGCCTTTTGGATCTTTTTCTGAATGGAGAATGATATGGATATCCCTTTGACCCTTGGGAGTGAAAACAGAAGTCAAGCAGCTATGGTTGAGAATATCAAAGAGAACCTTCATTCTTACATCATCCCCCTAGAAGGTAATCTCAATAATTTATTTCTCTAGATCTTCAAATATATATGTTATTCATACAACTACTATTTTAAAACATTGTCCTTATTGACAATGTTCCTGTAACATCCCAAGTAAGTAATGAATAATAGATATTTTTATCTATGTCTATTAATGATTAAGATAGTGTTTTAGAGGCTTAAAATGAAAATAAATACAATCTTATGCATGGAATACACTAATATTCTTAAAAGATTGTTTTACTACCTTTTGATGGAAAACCATTTTTGAATCTATATTTTGACAATTTTATAAAGTATGTTTGTCAAAATAAACTTATTCTTTATTATTGGGACATCAAAATTTACTTTGTGTGAAGTTTTGGTATTTTTCTGACAATGTTCATTTTTTAATGAATAGTGAAAAATACTGCATTTTACATCAAAACTGGTTTTTAATCTAATTTATTTATATGATTAGATTATGTTTTGAATTGGTTTTGAAGTGAAATTAGAATATATTTTTACCATTTTATCCAATGTTGGTCATTGGAATCAATTTCACTTTGAAATTAGACTTAAACCAGTGTCAATCTTTTGATACTTATTATTTTGTAAAAACACGCTATTTGCTCTGGCAGCGGGAATTAATTATTAAATTAATTAATGTGACTTATATGATTTTAATTTTGTAAAATAGACTTTATTTTTGAATTCAGAATATCAAATATATCTTAGGGTAAATTTTTGGTAATTTTCTGAAAAACTTCAATTTTTGATGAATAGTGAAAACACTAAGTGGTAATCAAGCAAACTGATTTTTCAGTTAAATTAAAGTTTACCACTAATGTGTATTGAATTTTGAAAATCCTACATAAATGGTTTTCATTAAGATTTAAAATGTGGTTCAATGAGATTAAAATAATTTTTTGGTGAATAGTAACTTATTAAGTTTTTAATCGCGATTAGTGATAATTAGTGTAGTTTAAGGTAAAAATGATATTATAAGAATGTGAAAACACCATGACACTTGTCCTACACCTATTGGGTGAGTCATGGCCGACCAAGAAAAGCCATGGGCCAACTTGGGGACCCCATGGAGCCACTTTAGTTGGAAAACGACAACAATATATTTTTATTTAATGGAAAAGTAAAATTGACACAAACATGATATGTTTTACTAGAAAAAATTTTAAGTAGGGTTATACAAGTAATATTTTTGATTATAAATAGTCATTGGAAAGCTAAAAAGATTTCCTACATCATAGTAATTTTTTTATAATTTATAGACATTAAATAAATAAAATTATTTATGACATCATAATGATGCAGTGATGACATCATTATTTAATGATTAAAATAAAATGGAACTATAATGTAATATCTATGAACTACACATGTCAAAAACTTATTGTATGGGTGTATTTCGAACCCTTATCACCTTATCCACGACATATATCAATGTGGGACCTTTTAAAACCGAAACACATTTTCAAATAATGTAATATTTCTTTACTTTCCAAAAGTGCCCCTCCTCTCCTCTTATAAAAGGCCCCCACCTCTACCTCATTTCACACAGTACTCAAGCCTTTGGCTCGGCCAACCCCTACCCATTTACTCTCTCCACATCCCTCTCCTCATCCTAGAGTATTCCCTTTGGGTATAATCCTTTCAAAGGAAGCCTTTTGGCTCAAATCAAAAGGAGTTACACTTTTAAAGGTAATTCATTCTCTCATGTTCATTTGTTTTATTTTGCTTATCCAACCCCCTAAACTCTTTTTATTTACTTATTTTGTAACAACACCAGTATCGTCAATATACAAGGATGTTGTTATAATATTTATTTGAGCTAAACTCTCACACAACTACATCAAATGGTTAAAGAACATACGGTTTCCGTGGATGGCGAAATTCTGCCTCCCAAAACGATGATTGTTCAATACTCATTTAACACCTTAAAAGGTGGCCATTATGATGTAACTATTTTTATATATGATATATAATATGTTTATGTTTTCCTTAAGCTTCTGTTTTTTTCATTTTTGGCATACCTTTATGGTTTCCATTATGGGTAAACACGATATCTTCATTTTAGGAAGTGCGGACTACCGCCCCCTCAAAGTGATTTGATTCGTTAATTACCATATGTGGGACATATAAAGGATGGAACTATGATATTATATATGATATTATACTGGAATTATAATATACCTTTATATCATTATGATTCCATTCTATAAAATACGAAATAGAAATGAAAGTAGCCTTCATGCGTACGTACGGCTTACCGTCTCCATGAACGGTGCATTTCATTTATTACCTCTAAATGATTATGTAATATTATAAATGCATGTATGTACTGGATATATATGAAATATATGATATCTACATCATGAATACCATTCTGGATATAACGAACCTTTGACCAAATTAACAACATGTAAGTGTAAGAAGTCTATTTTTTACTTAAGAACCAAATACCGAAAAAATGAACATTATTAACTTAACTGATTACATGATGTTCATAACATGGTATAAAAGGAATAATGAACTTGAAAAAGATTCTTAAGCAAGTAGAGATTAACTCAAGTTTATTATTCAGGAGATTAAAGAACGGTCGGGTCAAGTCGGATACGAGGTATGGGACTTCGTCTCAATCTCCTTTCATTGAGGCATATTTTATTTTATACACAACTTTCTTTTATACGGTGTATAAACCCCTTTGACTTTTACGTTTATTCAAAATGAATCTTTTTTATACGAAGCGTTTACTAAACGACAAAAGGGAATGTTTTTGTCGTACGTATGCTGCGACAACGACTTCTCTGCCGTCGTGACCGTTATTTGAGTTTCGGCTTCCTCTACAAGCCATACCTTTTTTTAAAAACGAAAAATAAATACCATGTTTTACTTTGGTATTGAAAATGGTTTTCATAATGTTTTTATTATATCAATGTGTTGTATTGATATCTCGTGATTGAAATGTGGAAATGTTATGTTTCCTTTATGCATGTTTTATGTGATATGATTATGTTATGGTTCTTGGGCATTATTACGAAGATGGGTGGTTCCGTGATAAACTAAGGGCGGGTGAGCCCGTTATAGCTGTCTAATGCATTGGGTAACGTGAAGGAGTGAAAGGTTAAGGTTTCTCCGAAGAGATTTTAGGGAATATACTGTGATGGGTATTCCAAACGTAACCAATAGGGTTACTCCCTACGTAAGAATGTTATGAATGCCTCAAGTTACCTTTATGTCTTATGATTTCTATGATTTATTCATGATTTGATGAGGTATGTTAAAGTGATTATGTTTTATGGGTAAAGTATGATTTCACTCTTATGTATGTATGTACCCATGTTTCCATTCCATGTTTTTATAACCCATACTGAGTTTTATGCTCATCCCAAGTTTTTGAAATGTTTTTCACAGGTCAAGGGAAAGGTACATGATAAGATGATAGAGTCAAGGATGTGTCAAGAAATAATCCATGTTTTATTTTAAATGTGTTTCCATTGATGAGAATGAAGAATACTATCTTTATGTAACCACTTTGTTTATATGTGGAATGTAATGCAAGTTTTATGATCTAATTCTCTAAAACTCTAAACCCGAAAAGATCCTCAATGTGTAATCTTGTAATAACTCAAGATTAAGTAAGGTTTAAGGCTGGGGCCTTATAGTTGGTATCAAAGGTCGGTTTAGATAACTTTAGGAGTTAGAATTATATTAAATGATTATCCAAAAATATTTTTTTTTCGAAATGATATAGCATTTAACGATTACCATGTTGCTTCATCTAAGACATGTTTGTTCAGAATGGTTTTCCGCAGAGGAAACATGGAAGCAGTGCTAGGAAGGCATATAGAAGGAAATAACCTTCCGAATCAGAATCCAGAAATGGTCGGAATTGGAACTGAACAGTTTGTTGCAGTAATGGCGCAGTTGACTCAAGCGATAAATGGCGGTGGTATCCATGCACGAGATCAGCCAGATCAACCGCAGAGGAACATGTCAGTGGTGGAACATTTCATGAGGCAACATCCACCATCATTCAGAGGATCATATGACCCTGTGCTAGCTGAATGGTGGATTAAAGCACTGGATAAGATTTTTGATGTCATAGGGTGTTCAGACAATCAAAAGGTTAGTCTTTCTATTTACCGTTTGGAGGGTGAAGCAGATCAGTGGTGGTCTATGGTTAAAAATATCAGGGACGCCGATGAGATTGATGCTCTTGACTGGGATGAATTCAAAGGTATGTTTATTGAGAAGTATTTTCCTAAGGCTGTTCGACTTAGGATGGAAAAGCAATTCTTGGAATTGAGGTAAGAGGAAGACTCAGTGGCTGCCTATGAAGAAAGGTTCACTCGATTGGCAAGGTATGCTCCAAATTTTATCCGGGACCTTGATAGTAAAATCAATCGTTTTTACTCAGGATTAAAGCCAAAATACCGAAGGGCATTATCTTCTCGTGAGTTTAAAAGTTATGAAAAGCTTGTTCGATGTGCTAAGAAGGTGGAAATGGAGTTTGCTAATGACCAAGTTTTCTATAACAACTAGTAGAAGAAGAGACCGAGGTGGCATGAGAAAGGTAAGAATTCTTCAAAAAAGTCTGATGGTAAGAGAACTAAGTTTCCAGTTTGTGATAAATGTGGAAAAAGGCATGCTGGGGAATGTCTTCTGAATTCTGGGAAGTGCTACTGATGTGGTAAGATGGGACATAAGGCTCGTGATTGCACTGAAAAGGATCAAGGTGAAGGTAAGAACAAATTTGATTTACAGTTAGTGAAATGTTATAAGTGCAATGAGATGGGTCACTATGCAAACGAGTGTCAGACAAGGAGCTTGAGTGATGGGAAGCAGTTAGACTACAAGCAGAAAGGGGTGGTGAAATCCTTTGCAACTACTTCAGCAGATGTCGGGCCATCAAATGAAGTTGTATCAGGTACTTTGTTTGTTTTTTCAGATTATGCCAATGTCTTGTTTGATTAGGGGTCTACACATTCATTCATCTCTGAAACCTTTTCTAGTAAAATGGGAATACCATCTCAAGAAATGACTCCTGAACTATTGGTAAAAACACCTGGGGGAAGTGTCGAGGCAAAAAGAATTTATAAGAATCTTCCTATCCTTATCTGTGGAAAGAACCTACTTGCAAACCTTATTGTTCTACCTCTAGTAGAGTTTGATGTTATCCTGGGTATGGATTGGCTCTCTATTTACCATGCTAAGATTGACTGTAGAGCTAAAGAAGTTTCTTTTCAGAAAGACATTGAGTTTGTTTACAAGAATGAACCCTTATTTTTGATAACATATCAAGAGGCCGAGAAACTTGTAAAAGATGGAAATGAATGTTACCTTGCACATGTCATTGAAAATAAAGGAACTGTTCAGATTAATGATGTTCCAATGGTAAATGAGTATCCTGATGTTTTTCCTGATGAGTTTCCTGGAATAGTACCAGATCGGGAAGTTGAGTTTACTGTTGACTTAGTTCCTGATGCTAAGCCAATTTCAAAACCCCCTTATTGAATGGCACAAATTGAAATTTTAGAGTTGAAGGAGCAATTGCAAGATTTATTAGAGAAAGGTTTCATTAGACCTAGCACATCACCATGGGGTGCTCCTGTTTTATTTTTTAAAAAGAAAGATGGTTCTATGAGACTATGCATTGATTATAGAGCCTTGAATAATATCACTGTTAAGAACAAATATCCTTTGCCTCATATCGATGATTTGTTTGATCAGCTCCAGGGAGCTCAGTTTTTTTCAAAGATTGACTTGAGATCGGGGCACCATCAGCTGAAGGTAAAGGAGGCAGATATTCCGAAGACCACGTTTCGTACGAGATATGGCCATTATGAATTTGTAGTAATGCCTTTTGGGCTAACCAATGAACCTGCTGTATTCATGGACTTAATGAATAGAATTTTCCATGAGTTCTTGGATAAGTTTTTGGTGGTTTTCATTGATGATATTTTGGTGTTTTCTAAAAGTAAAGAGGAGCATGAAAAACATTTAAGGGTTATCTTGCAAACCTTAAAAGAAAAGAAACTGTATGGGAAATTCAGTAAGTGTGATTTTTGGTTGCAACAAATTTCATTCCTTGGTAACATTGTTTCTAAAGATGGAATAACTGTTGATCCTGCAAAACAAAGTTGTGGAAGAATGGCCAAGACCCACAAATGTAACCGAGATTCGTAGCTTCCTTGGTTTGGCGGGCTATTACTGAAGGTTTGTTAGAAATTTTTCACGGTTATCTAGTCCAATGACTAAGCTAACTCGGAAGGGTGTTAAGTTTATCTGGACAAAAGAATGTGATGATTGTTTTCAGGAATTGAAAAGAAGATTGGTGAATGCTCTAGTTTTGGCACTACCTTCCAGGAATGGGGAGTTTGTTATATACAGTGATGCTTCATTGAAAGGACTTGGTTGCATCCTAATGCAGAATGATCAGGTAATTGCTTATGCTTCACGACAGTTGAAAACTCATGAGGTAAATTACCCTACACATGATTTGGAATTAGCTGCTGTTGTTTTTTCTTTAAAAATTTGGAGGCATCATTTGTATGGAGTAAAGTGTGAAATATATACCGATCACAAAAGTTTAAAGTATATATTCACTTAGAAAGAGTTAAACATGAGACAATGGAGATGGCCGGAATTAATCAAGGATTATGATTGTTCAATTCATTACCATCCGGGAAAAGCAAATAAAGTGGCTGATGCTTTGAGTCGAAAAAGTAATGCTTCATTAACAATGTTGCGTTTGGAACGTGGTCCTTTGGTCAAGGATTTGATGAACTTTGGCATAGAAGTTTTTGGTGCAGGAAGTCCTTCTGTTTTGTTTCAGGTATCAGTGAGATCATCTCTATCAGATAGAATCAAGCAAGCACAGAAGCAAGACAGTGAGTTGCAGAAAAGGGTAGAGCTGGTTCAGAAAGGTATGTTGCCTGAATTCAACATTGATAGTGATTGTGTTTTGAGATTTGGGAAGAGATTGTGTGTGCCTTGTGCTTCACAGTTGAAGAGAGAGTTGTTATGTGAAGCTCATAGTTCTCCGTTTTCAGTTCATCCGGGCAGTACTAAGATGTATAGAGATCTGCGGGAGTATTACTGGTGGGATGGAATGAAAAGAGATATTGCTGATTTTACTGTGAAGTGTTTGACTTGTCAGCAGGTTAAAGCAGAGCGGCAGTTACCGAAAGGGATGCTTCAGCCTTTACCAGTGCCAGAGTGGAAATGGGAGAATATATCCATTGACTTTGTTGTTGGATTACCGAAGACATCTCGAGGTAATAATGCAATCTGGGTTATTGTTGATTGCTTGACCAAATCTGCTCATTTCCTTGCTATACGAGATACTTTCTCTCTTGAACAACTTTCCCGTTTGTATCTTAAAGAGATAGTCAGGTTACATGGAGTTCCTCCCTCCATTGTATCAGATCGTGATCCCAGGTCTACATCTAACTTTTGGAAAGGCCTTCAGAAGTCGTTGGGTACTGAATTAAATTTTAGTACATCTTTTCATCCTCAATCAGATGGGCAGTCAGAACGAACAATTCAGACATTGGAGGATATGCTACGAGCTTGTTCTATGGATTATCAGGGAAGTTGGGACCAACATCTTTCTTTGGTTGAGTTTTCATATAATAACAGTTTTCATTCCAGTATACATATGGAACCATTTCAGGCATTATATGGGAAGCGGTGTCGATCTCCAGCTTTCTGGGATGAAGTGGGTGAAAGGAAGTTGATGGGACCAGAATTGGTAGATGAGATGGCAGAAAAAGTTCAGCTGATTCAGAAACACATGAGAACAGCTCAGAGCAGGCAGAAGAGTTATGCGGATAACCGGAGGAAAGATCTATCTTTCGAGGTAGGTGATCATGTTTTTCTCAAGGTTTCTCCTTGGAAAAGTGTGATGAGATTTGGTAAGAAAGGAAAGTTGAGTCCAAGGTTCATTGGACCATACGAAATTCTGGAGAGAGTTGGATCAGTTGCATACCGAGTGGCTTTACCTCCGAGTTTATCTCAGGTACACAATGTTTTTCACATTTCGATGTTGATAAAGTATATGCCAGATCCATCTCATGTTTTGAGTCCAGAGGTAGTTTAGCTGGAAGAGAACCTATCTTATGAGGAACAACAGGTCCAGATTCTTGACCACAGGGAGCAAGTGTTACGGAATAAGGTGATTAAGCAGGTAAAGGTTTTGTGGAAAAACCACATGATTGAAGAGGCAACATGGGAATCTGAAAATGAAATGAGGGATAAGTACCCCCATTTATTTGATAAGTAAATAAATTGCGGGGAAACAATTTTCTAAAGGGGGGAAGGATGTAACATCCCAAGTAAGTAATGAATAATAGATATTTTTATCTATGTCTATTAATGATTAAGATAGTGTTTTAGAGGCTTAAAATGAAAATAAATACAATCTTATGCATGGAATACACTAATATTCTTAAAAGATTGTTTTACTACCTTTTGATGGAAAACCATTTTTGAATCTATATTTTGACAATTTTATAAAGTATGTTTGTCAAAATAAACTTATTCTTTATGATTGGGACATCAAAATTTACTTTTTGTGAATTTTTGGTATTTTTCTGACAATGTTCATTTTTTAATGAATAGTGAAAAATACTGCATTTTACATCAAAACTACTTTTTAATCTAATTTATTTATATGATTAGATTATGTATTGAATTTGTTTTGAAGTGAAATTAGAAAATATTTTTACCATTTTATCCAATGGTGGTCATTGGAATCAATTTCACTTTGAAATTAGACTTAAACTGGTGTCAATCTTTTGATACTTATTGTTTTGTAAAAACACGCTATTTGCTCTGGCAGCGGGAATTAATTATTAAATTAATTAATGTGACTTATATGATTTGAATTTTGTAAAATAGACTTCATTTTTCAATTCGGAATGTCAAATATAGCTTAGGGTGAATTTTTGGTAATTTTCTGAAAAACTTCAATTTTTGATGAATAGTGAAACCACTAAGTGGTAATCAAGCAAACTGATTTTTCAGTTAAATGAAATTTTACCACTAATGTGTATTGAATTTTGAAAATCCGACATACATGGTTGTCATTAAGAAGTAAAATGTGGTTCAATGAGATTAAAATAATTTTTTGGTGAATAGTAACTTATTAAGTTTTTAATCGCGATTAGTGGTAATTAGTGTAGTTTAAGGTAAAAATGATATTATATGAATGTGAAAACACCATGACACTTGTCCTACTCCTATTGGGTGAGTCATGTCCGACCAAGAAAAGCCATGGGCCAACTTGGGGACCCCATGGAGCCACTTTAGTTGGAAAATGACAATAATATATTTTTATTTAATGGAAAAGTAAAATTGACACAAACATGATATGTTTTACTAAAACAATTTTTAAGTAGGGTTATACAAGTCATATTTTGTATTATAAATAGTCATTGGAAAGCTAAAAAGATTTCATACATCATAGTAATTTATTTTATAATTTATACACATTAAATAAATTAAATTATTTATGACATCATAATGATGCAGTGATGACATCATTATTTAACGATTAAAATAAAATGGAACTATAATGTAATATCTATGAACTACACATGTCAAAAACTTATTGGATGGGTGGATTTCGAACCCTTATCACCTTATCCACGACATATATCAATGTGGGACCTTTTAAAACCGAAACACATTTTCAAATAATGTAATATTTCTTTACTTTCCAAAAGTGCCCCTCCTCTCCTCTTATAAAAGGCCCCCACCTCTACCTTATTTTACACACTACTCAAGCCTTTGGCTCGGCCAAACCCTGCCCATTTACTCTCTCCAAATCCCTCTCCTAATCCTAGAGGATTCCCTTTGGTCAGAATCCTTTCAATGGAAGCCTTTAAGCTCAAATCAAAAGGAGTTACACTTTTAAAGGTAATTCATTCTCTCATGTTCATTTGTTTTATTTTGCTTCTCCAACCCCCTAAACTCTTTTTATTTACTTATTTTGTAACAACACCAGTATCTTCAATATACAAGGATGTTTTTATAATATTTATTTGAGCTACACTCTCACACAACTACATCAAATGGTTAAAGAACATACGGTTTCCGTGGATGGCGAAATTCTGCCTCCCGAATTGATGATTGTTCAATACTCATTTAACACCTTCAAAGGTGGCCATTATGATGTCACTATTTTTATATATGATATATAATATGTTTATGTTTTCCTTAAGATTATTTTTTTTTATTTTGGGCATACCTTTATGGTTTCCATTATGGTAAACACGATATCTTCATTTTAGGAAGTGCGGACTACCGCCCCCTCAAAGTGATTTGATTTGTTAAATACCATATGTGGGACATATAAAAGATGGAACTATGATATTATATATGATATTATACTGGAATTATTATATACCTTTATATCATTATGATTCCATTCTATAAAATACGAAATAGAAATGAAAGTAGCGTTCATGCGTACGTACGGCTTACCGTCTCCATTAACGGTGCATTTCATTTCTTACCTCTAAATGATTATGTAATATTATAAATGCATGTATGTACTGGATATATATGACATATATGATATCTACATCATAAATACCATTCTGGATATAATTAACCTTTGACCAAATTAACAACATGTAAGTGTAAGAAGTCTATTTTTGACGTAAGAACCAAATACCGACAAAATGAACATTATTAACTTAACTGATTACATGATGTTCATAACATGGTATAAAAGGAATAATGAACATGAAAAAGATTCTTAAGCAAGTAGAGATTAACTCAAGTTCATTATTCAGGAGATTAAAGAACGGTCGGGTCAAGTCGGATACGAGGTATGGGACTTCGTCTCAATATCCTTTCATTGAGGCATATTTTATTTTATACACAACTTTCTTTTATACGGTGTATAAACCCCTTTGACTTTTACGTTTATTCAAAAGGAATATTTTTTATACGAAGCATTTACTAAACGACAAAAGGGAATGTTTTTGTCGTACGTATGCGGTGACAACGACTTCTCCGCCGTCGTGACCGTTATTTGAGTTTCGGCTTCCTCTACAAGCCATACCTTTTTTTAAAAACGAAAAATAAATACCATGTATTACTTTGGTATTGAAAATGGTTTTCATAATATTTTTATTATATCAATGTGTTGTATTGATATCTTGTGATTGAAATGTAGAAATGTTATGTTTCCTTTATGCATGTTTTATGTGATATGATTATGTTATGGTTCTTGGGCATTATTACGAAGACGGGTGGTTCCGTGATAAACTAAGGGTGGGTGAGCCTATTATAGCTCTCCAATGCATTGGGTAACGCGAAGGAGTGAAACGTTAAGGTTTCTCCGAAGAGATTTTTGGGAATATACCGTGATGGGTATTCCAAACGTAACCAAGAGGGTTACTCCCTACGTAAGAATGTTATGAATGCCTCAAGTTACCTTTATGTCTTATGATTTCTATGATTTATTCATGATTTGATGAGGTATGTTAAAGTGATTATGTTTTATGGGAAAAGTATGATTTCACTCTTATGTATGTATGTACCCATGTTTCCTTTCCATGTTTTTATAACCCATACTGAGTTTTATGCTCATCCCAAGTTTTTGAAATGTTTTTCACAGGTCAAGGGAAAGGTACATGATAAGATGATAGAGTCAAGGATGTGTCAAGAAATAATCCATGTTTTATTTTAAATGTGTTTCCATTGATGGGAATGAAGAATACTATCTTTATGTAACCACTTTGTTTATATGTGGAATGTAATGCAAGTTTTATGATCTAATTCTCTAAAACTCTAAACCCGAAAAGATCCTCAATGTGTAATCTTGTAATAACTCAAGATTAAGTAAGGTTTAAGGCTGGGGCCTTATAGTTCCTTTTCTACTGTTTGACTACAATACCTCCATTTCCTTTCTGGAGACATCCCTAATGCACGATTGGGACAATATTTCATTGACGAGGGAAATCAGAACTTCTCCCAGTCAAGAGAAATCATTCACCCTGTGGGGATTTGTGTGGTATCAATGAAATAATCTACACTGAGACACTTCAATAGAATCATTCTTCCAATAATATCATTCCATTACTAATATTTATCAAAACAATATTGGTGGTGGGTGGTCAACTAAATCAGACTTAATATCTAGAGGATTTTTCTTTGACAATTTGGATGGGACCTTCTTGAAGTATCAATGTTTCTTGAAAAGCCCTTTATATTTAGAAGAAATAAAATTACATCAAGTAGTGTGAATTTCATAGTCTATGATCTATTCACCTCATGAGATAGTGTCCAAATTACTTATTTGTTGGTGTTCAAGCACCAACACCTTCCATCTATCTCTTGGAGAGGTGGGGATTAGCATATGGGACATCCATCAACATTGAGGTATCCCTATTCTTGGAAATATATATGATGAATTCCCCCCAGTGACCAACACCTAGTATATTTCAACCAAATATCTCCTTTGTAAAGGAAATTATTAGTCATGGAAGGGGGAATTATCGATCAAACCATCCCCGATCATTCCCTCATTTAATGAGAGGATTGGATATTTTTTTTTCAAGTGAATGGGCCTAGTACAAGGGCATTCTTCAGTCAAAATCATCTGACCCAAAAGTCATGGAATATCCCATGTTCATATTGTGAAACCCTTAAGGCAGGATTGTACACCTCTTGGGGCAACATGACTCTACCTGATGTACCCCTTACCTCAGGTTGGCAGACTTCTTTTCTATGATTCTGAGTGGATGGATTTTTCCATCCCCAGACATATATAATGACATCGGAGCTTGTAATATGATGACAATATCCACATTGGTAGAGGTACAAATCATAAGCATGTCCATCCCCAATCTCACCCAACATTATGATCTTCTAGAGCAGATACATTGAACAAGGCCCCTGCATCGTCTGAGCATGCCCTTATAATTTTCATATGGATGGATGCTAGAAAACCTTTCTTGATATGAATATCGACATGATGCAAGGGTTCCTCATTTCCATTTTCATCCAGTTATCCTCAGTATAATTTTTGTTCATCCTCAATCCTTATGTATTAATGAAACAATGGAATTGTTTATTGATTTATCCTACTTCTCCTTTTCCACATACCCTATGCCCCATGGAGAAATGGAGGATAATAGGAGGGGTTCCATGGAATAATTCTCATACCTTTCTGCGTTTTGGGATGGAATGATGGTTATATTCATAGAAAGGGTGGCCATCGATGAGCCATATACCCCATACCATTTCGCAAGGAATTTTGGATGCATATAGGAAATCACACCCCTCCCTGCTACATAGTTGAATAGTGAATCTCACCCCATGATTCTTCTCCAATTATGGTTGATAATGATGTTGGAGGATTCTATCATGGATATCCTAATTCCCCCTGGGGTGGTGTCAACTTTTATATCATTGTAGTATGCCTGGATATGGGTGACTTGGTACCCTGAAAAGGAACCCTGAATGCCTGTTCGGTGGGTTTAGAGGCCACTGACTATTCCTCATCTTGTTCTGACTATACTAGTTATACCATCTGCATCCCTCCCTATAGTTATAAGGTGATCCATCCACCGTCAAATTCAAATAGATGTGGCTTCATCTACACAATAGATTTTGGTTGATTGTGATTTAGAGAATTATCCTCTAGTGGACTCTATTTGTGGTCCTAATGAGGTTGGGACTAGAAGAGTTTCAACAAATATCCTGGAAGTCACAGTTATTCCTCTATACCTGGTTCCAGGGCATTAACTCTCTTTTAAGAGGGAAATCCCCCATTCTTGGGTAACCTTTCTTATGACCCTTCCATCTACCGCAATGATGATTCATATCTATATACTCATTCTAGTTGGGGAGGTCCAAGCTCCTAACACCATAAGGAGGCATCGAGCCATGTGGAAATAGGTGTGGCATTAATTATGAACCATTTCTGTAGAAAATCCTCTAACTAACTTCACCGATAAAGAAAAAACTTCTGGTGATTATTTTTTGAATTGGGTTTGGGTGGTTTTGATTACCAGCATATACACATTCTTATAAACTAGGTTTTTATAGCTCGAGAATCCCTCATTTCTTGCGAGGAAATCCTTGAAAAAAATAAATTCATCACATAATCAGGAAATGACCCTATGAGATGTTTCTGAGGAACTAAATCATTTTGTGGATAAAGATATGAGAGTTTATGTGTTAATCACCCAAATGGTGGATCTGGGGGAATGAGAGGATCATCTGGCCATGATGAAGGCATATCTTGTATTGTCATGTGTCTATTACAAAGCCATTAAGTAGAATGTGTGGGGCATTAGAGCTATTATAAAATGAACACATCTGATGGTTGGGGATGAAGATGAACATAGGGATACTTTAATCAGGACATTGAAGGTTTATTAAAGACGATTATTGATCTATAGGAAAGGGTGATCTAGGTTACATTATGATTTCCCCAGAATGTCTCTATACCATTCCCTCATTTTTATATATCATGGAGAGAATCTAGAATGGGGATGGTCCTCCCTTTAATTTCATGGAATAGAAACCTACTTTTTTTTTGTTCTTCTTCTTCATTATTTTGACTTCAATCAATCACAATTTATCATATAAATATTATTTTTAGAATGTATTAATTTAAACTGGAATTGGTAAATCAAATCATGCTATAATTGTTTCCTGAATCATTGGACTTAGTGAGCATAGTTTGATTATTACAAGGGTTATATGAAAAACCCAATGAACTTTGTGCCTTTTTCATTATTACCCTAATTTTTTCCTAATCCTGTTTTTTATGGGCTTAGAGGGAATAATTTGACTTTTTCATAGGCCAAACTTTGTGAGTTTTCAACCCAAAAATATTTATGTCTATTTTGAATATTTTATTTCATGACGTCATTTCCTAAACCATACATAGTATAGGTTTAATGAGATCGTACATGATTTTTATCTAGTGGTTCACTTTGCGAGCTTTCACTTGGGTGAGTATTGTATCTTTTACATTGATTATTTATAGTCTTTCTAATCAGACTTCTTATAGATGTTTTAGGTCAAACAGTTTGACAAAAATTGATGGGGCAGGGGTATAGCGACCCGGCCTTTTCTTACATTACTATTACATCATTTCAATGACAAACAACATAATAGTATTACACATGGAGGATCCAGAGGTTTAGTGTCTTGGGCAAACTTGGACTACACATAACAAGTACAACATCAAGCATAAAAATTCATTTAATCTCTTCTTCTATAGCTTCTTAGTAGCACTTGTCCACTCCTTAGTACATGTAGCCACCTGAGGATATACATCAAAAGGGGTGAGATAAATGACCAGTAAGAGGATAGATAAGAACAATATAGCATGGGGTGAGCATAATCATGACATAGGAAAAAGATCTTGAACATGAGAGGAGCATAAACAATAAACTTGAAATGTGGCAAAGCATAAAAATGAAACATCATGTCTTAGTGGTTAACTACCGCACATACTTGTGAAAAAAGCTAGCATCATTTTCACGCATAATTTCACATTTAATCATGAGATTCATCACTTTAACCAATGCATTGGAGCGCTATATAATTCCGGGCGCACCCGTCACATTTAAACATTCATATTGCGCTATATAATTCCGGGCGCACCCGTCACATCATAACATTATCATTATCATACTTGCCACATAGAACACATATCAAACATGTAGATAAATTACCCATGGAAAGTAATGGGTTTCATCTCATAATAACACATTCATAAGCTTTGGGTTCCCAAAAGAAAGAGGGAACAACATACTTGATATAAGAACCATCAACCTTGAATGAGAGGTAAAAGGTGAGATCTTGAAAGAAGAGTTCTTTTGGAAAACATTTTGATGAAAATAAAAACCAATGACAAACATGTATATCCCCGAAAAGTAAGGGAAAAGATGAACAAAAGACCTTTGAGGAGTAACCATATCACAAATGGAGTGAAAGAGGGAGAACCCGAAGGAAGAAAATTGGGTTCGAGATTTCCCCTTACCTTGTACTCGAATGCCTCCTTCTCTTTAATGTCCTATATAATGACATTATATTCATTAATTAGAAATTAAATAACCATTTATAAACTAATAGGGTTCATTCTGGTTTCATTATTTCATATTATGTTCCTTTGGATGACTTATAGAGTTTAAAAACATTGTTCGGGGATGTTCTTTTTCATGGTTTTCCTGAGCGGTCCACTTGTATTCTTAATTTGATGTTTGGGTAGATCATGGGTAAACATCCAGAACTGAAATTAAATGTAATTAATGATATTAAATAAGCTTGAATGATTTTATAATGAGTTATATTAGATCCAGGTGGCCGAATCATTAGATAAGAATTAAATGAATATTATTTGGGCTAATTTGAGCGGTTTTTGGATCACAACCAACTCATTTTATCTTTTCACTTAGTTGTATGGAGATAGGTTATTTCCAGAACTTAAAATAGAACATAATACATATAAAACATTCTGGTTCAACCATAAAAATGGTTTTATGACCCGATTGAAGGTATAAATGGATGGAGAGAGCATGTTGTTTTTGAAGGTGATAAATTATCACCACATGAACAACGTTCTCTTTAATTAAATAAAAGGAAGGGGGAAATGGTGTGGGGTGATATAATATAACATTAGAATCATAATATTACAGTATACATATAATACTGGATTTACAGATCAATTTGAATGAAGATAGATAGAGAGAGATCAAGAAAGGAACTTGAACTTGAAAGGAAATTAAAGGAGAAGAGAGAGAGAAATTACCTTTAGAATCCTCCTCTTGAGGTCCTCTTTAAGGAAGCTAGGCTTGGTCTTTTGATGAGACCAGAAGCTTTTGGACGTGGGGGATGAGCTAGGGAAGGTGTTTGGGCAGACTTTAGAGAAGGCTTGGAGCTTGAGAGGTGTGAGGAAAAGAGGGAGTGAAGGGTGGCTTTTATAGTGGAGGGGAGAGGGGTTTCCTTAATATAAAATTGATTAGTTTATTAATTTCACCCAAGACAAGGAATAGTGAGTCTTGGATGACTAAGAATAGTAAATTTGACTTGTGAATTCAGGATTTGGGTGCTTACATCACTTGTGATGTCAGGAATAGTGGGTTTTAATTAAAATGTATTTATATGATAAATTAATGTATTCTACTATTCATCAAAAATTCAAGTATCTCAGAAAAATCCCAAAAATTTACCCCAACCATTTTTCGACGTGTAGAATCCAAAAATGAATTCCATTTTTCAAAAATAATTTTCTAAATATTATTAATTTAATATTTAATTAAAATCATAAATTACTTAAAAAAACAGTTTTTAAAATTAAAACTGATTTTGCAATTCTTTCAAAAATTACTTAGGGTCTTATAAAATTATCTAAAAACTATTATACATTGATTCAATAATTTATGAATATATTTCAGGAAAGTAAATATTCTTTTAAATTAATTAATTAATTATAATTAATTATTTGTGACTTATAAAATACCAAAAACATTTACTAAGGTCAAATTATCACTTTCTATGATGTCTAAATTTTATTTTATTATTCATAGGTAATGTTACTCTTATTTACTATTCATAAAGGTAGGTTACTATTCATATGGGTAGGTTACTATTCATAAGGGTAGGTTTCTATTCACCAAAAATTATTTTTGTTTCATTAGACTCCAAAAACTGTCTTGAACACAATTGTGTATGTCAGATTTTTAAAATTCCAAACATAGGGGTGACAAAATTATGTTTAAAGGTCACTTATCACTTAGTAGTTCATTATTTTGTGTTTTTATGACATAGATATAAGAAGGGAATTTTCCATTGAAAAACTTTGGGTGGTTACATTCTTCCCCCCTTAAGAAATTTCGCCCCCGAAATTTCACTTTACACAAACAGGTGAGGGTACTTCTCCTTCATTGCCTCTTCTGGTTCCCAAGTTGCTTCCTCAAACTTTTGGTTCCTCCACAACACTTTGACAAGGCAGGTTGTCTTGTTGCGTAGAACCTTATCAATTCGGTCCAGAATTTTTACCGGCTGCTCCTCGTATGAGATATCATCTTCCAACTGTACCACCCCTGAGTTTAGTAAATGTGAGGGGTCTGGAATGTACTTCCTCAGTAGTGATACGTGAAACACATCATGAACTTGAGCCATATTCGGTGGAAGTGCCAGACGATAGGCCACAGCTCCTATACGATCAAGGATCTCAAAGGGGCCAATGTACCTTGGGCTTAGCTTCCCTTTCTTCCCAAACCGCATGACTCTCTTCCATGGAGATATTCGAAGGAAGACTTTATCTCCAATGTCGAACTCCAATTCCCTTCGACGATTGTCAGCATAGCTCTTTTGCCGACTTTGAGCAGCTTTGATGTGTTTCTGGATGACTTGAACCTTCTCTGTCATCTCTTGAACAAGATCAGGACCAAGTAGTTTTCGTTCTCCAACTTCATCCCAACAGGTTGGAGTTCTACATCGCTTCCCATAAAGAGCTTCATATGGAGCCATATGAATACTCGAGTGGAAGCTATTGTTGTATGAGAACTCAACCAATGGAAGGTGATGATCCCATCCACCTTTGAATTCAAGAGAGAAGGATCTTAGAATATCTTCAAGTGTCTGAATAGTCCTTTCAGGCCGGCCATCAGTTTGGGGGTGATAGGCCATGTTGAAATTTAATTCAGTACTCAAAGCATGTTGAAGGCTCCTCCAGAATTTAGAAGTGAACCTTGGATCACGATCAGAGACAATCGAGAGCGGAACACCGTGAAATCTCACTACTTCCTTCACATACATCCTTGTAAGTTTTTCAAGTGAGAGGTATTCCCGAATAGCGATAAAATGGGCAGTCTTGGTGAGTCGGTCAACCACAGCCCATATTGCATTATTTCCTCTTGACGTTTTCGGAAGACCCATGACAAAGTCCATAGTAACATTTCCCATTTCCACATGGGTATAGGCAATGGATACATCATACCTTTGGACTTTTTCCACTCAGCTTTAACTTGCTGACATACCAAGCACCATGATATATATTTCGCAATCTCCTTCTTCATGTTATCCCACCAGAAGTGTTCTCGGAGATCACGATACATCTTGGTACTTCCAGGATGAATAGAGAAAGTTGAGCTATGGGCATTATCCAATAGATCCTTCTTTATTCTAGGTGATGAAGGCACACAAAGCCATGTTCCAAACCAAATCACACTATCATCGTCGATATGGAACTCTTGCAGCTTCCCTTCCTTTACTGCATTCACCCTCTTTTGTATCTCCACATCATCCCTTTGTGCATCCTTAATCATCTATTGGATGGATGGTTGCGCAATAATTTGGGCAAGGTAGGATGTATCCCCTGCCCTTACGATTCCCAAATCCATCCTTTGCATATCCAAGAAGATAGGGTCTTTCTCAATCCTCAACATGGATAGAGTAGCAGGTTCTTTCCTACTTAGAGCATCAGCTACCTTGTTCGCCTTTCCAGGATGATAGTGAATAGAGCAGTGAGAATCCTTGATTAGATCTAACCATCTCCTTTGATACATGTGGAGATCCTTTTGTGTGAATATATACTTTAGGCTCTTGTGGTCGGTGTATATGTCACACTTCTCACCATAAAGGTAGTGCCGCCAGATTTTCAAGGCAAAAATCACGGCTGCCAGCTCTAGATCATGCGTCGGGTAGTTCTGCTCATGGATCTTCAACTGTCGTGAGGCATAGGCTATCACATTATCATTTTTCATGAGTACACAACCCAAGCCTTTCTTTGAAGCATCACTGTATATCACAAAACTTTCTCCACTTTTCGGTAGTGTGAGTACAGTTGCAGTGATTATCCTTAACTTTAGCTCCTTGAAGCTTCCCTCACATTCATCCTTCCAGACATACTTTACCACTTTCCTTGTTAACTTAGTTAGCGGGCATGACAATCGTGAGAAGTTTCTCACAAAACGTCGATAGTACCCATCTAATCCAAGAAAACTACGGATTTCTGTGACACTAGAGGGTCTGGGCCATTCTTCAATCGCCTTTGTCTTTGAAGGGTCCACAGAAATTCCCTCGCTTGTGATCACATGTCCCATGAACGTGACTTGATTCATCCAAAAGTCACACTTGCTGAACTTGGCGTACAACTTCTCCTTTATCAATGTCGCCAACACAAGTCTTAGATGTTCTTCATGTTCCTCCTTGCTCTTGGAGTAGATGATAATATCATCGATAAACACTACCACAAATTTTTCGAGGTAATGTCTAAAGACTCTATCATCAAATCCCTGAAGATTGCATGGGCATTAGTAAGTCCGAAGGGCATCACCAAAAACTCATAGTGCCCATACCTTGTACAGAAGGCAGTCTTCTGAATATCTTACTTCTTCACCTTTACTTGATGATATCCAGAATGAAGATCCACCTTTGAGAAGTATTGACCTCCTCTTAACTGGTCGAACAAGTCATCAATCCTTGGGAGAGGATACTTGTTCATTATAGTGATCTTGTTGAGTTCCCGATAATCGATACATAGCCGCATGGTACCATCCTTCTTCTTCACAAAGAGCACTGGCGCACCCCAAGGTGAGGCACTAGGGCGTATAAACCCTTTTTCCAGATGCTCTTGCAGCTGCTTCTTTAACTCCTCCAGTTCGATAGGAGATATCTTATAGGGGCACTTTGAGATAGGAGTAGCTACGGGTATGGGTTCAATTGAGAACTCTACATCACGATTCGGGGGAATTCTGGGTAACTCTTCAGGAAATACATCGCCGTATTCCCTTACGATGGGCATTTCCTCAAGGTTGGAACTTTCCCTTAACTCAAACATTTGGGAGAGGTATGCTTCTTCATAGGGAATCATCACCCACACCATTGAAGGATTTCTCAAAGGAGATTCATGATCTTCCTTGCATTTGTAGAGGAGCATGGGATGGTTCGGAATATGAAAATATATTTCCTTTTCCCGACAGTTGATATGTGCTCTATATAACGAGAGCCAATCCATTCCCATTATAGCATCGAATTCCACCAAGGGAAGTATTACGAGATTTTCCGAAAGAATCTTCCCACATATTTCAACAGGAAAAGAATCAAACACTTGGGTTGCAATGATTGCACCACTTGGTGTTTTTACAGATATCTCTACTTCAAGGTTTCGGGGCTTCGATTCTATAGTTCTAGTAAAATTTTAAGATATAAAGGAATTCATAGAACCAGAATCAAATAAGACTTTTTCCATTCTTGAGTGAATAGTAAGTGTACCTTGTACGACTTCATTATCATGTTCCACCTCCGCAGTAGTGATGGCATAAGCCTTCCCTTGTTCCTTTGGCTTTGGTGGTTGTTGGCGCTGATTACCCTCAAAAGCTCGAGGTTTAGTGAACTGGTTTGAATAGTGCCCTAGCTCCTTACAGTTGTAGCATTGAACCACGAGTGGTTCTCTCCTTTCATCGGCTACATTATCCTTCCTTTTCATGTCTCTTCGAAACTCGTGAGCTAGGTTTCCTTCTTTCCCACACTTGAAGCATTTACCCGTCCCTTTGAGGCAGTTCCCATTATGCAACTTCCCACATTTTTGGCAAGTGGGTCGTTGTGTTTTCTTCCCATCTTTATCACTAGATCCACCATCTTGAAACTCCATCTTTCTTTTCTTATCACCATATCCATGGGACCATTCTCCAAACTCCATCTCCACTTTGAGGTCACACCGAACAACTTCTTCATAACTCCCAAAGTCTCGAATTGCAAGAGCCTTTCGAAGATGTGGTTTTAATCCACTAAAGAATCTATCAATTTTGCTATGATTGTTGATAACAAAACCCGAAGCATACCTTGAGATCCTTGTGAAATTTTCTTTATAGGTTGTGATAGATATTCCTTCTTTTTTCTTGAGCTCTATGAATTCTCTCTCCATCATTGTGTGAAGAGTTCTTCGGAAGTAATTATTAAGAAACATTATCTTAAAGTCTTCCCATTCCATCTCTTAAATTTCCTCCCTTGGATTGGTGTTTTTAATCAAAGCCCACCATTGATCAGCTTCTCCATCTAGACAATAAACAGGTAGAGTCACCTTCTCCATCTCGGAACAGTGAAGAAGAGAAAAGTTCTTCTCCATGGAGTTTACCCACTGTTCCGCAACTAGTGGATCAGAAGATCCACAAAACGTCGGTGGTCGTTGCCGCATAAAACATTCGATAGATAGCTGCTACCTCTTTGGTGAAGGAGGACGTTCCCCATTATTATGGTTATTATCCATAACCCGGGATAATTGGGTAACCATCGCCATGAATTTTTGAACTCCACCTCCAAAATCATTGGGGATGTCGTTCGGGCAATCGTTGCATTGGCCTTCGCAAGAGTTGTTGGCCGGATTTCTCCTGGTTCCCACCATTTTCTAAAATAGAAAAGGTTAGAACAAAACATAAGTAAACAAGTCATGAATAACTTATCCTTTTAAATAAGTATACCAAAAACATAACATATGGGATCCCTAGGTAAATATCCTTGTGTGCATATTTGTACTTAGTCTCATGCTAGAGGTTTTCTTTAGGGTTCACTAATCCTAATTCCCAAATTAACTAAACCTTTCCTTTGATACCAACTATTGCGACCCGGCCTTTTCTGACATTACTATTACATCATTTCAATGATAAACAACATAATAGTATTACACATGGAGGATCCAGAGGTTTAATGTCTTGGTCAAACTAGGACTACACATAACAAGTACAACATCAAGCATAAAAATTCATTTAATCTCTTCTTCTATAGCTTCTTAGTAGCACTTGTCCTCTCCTTAGTAAATGTAGCCACCTGAGGATATACATCAAAAGGGGTGAGCTAAATGCCAAGTAAGAGGATAGATAAGAACAATATAGCATGGTGTGAGCATAATCATGACATAGGAAAAAGATCTTGAACATGAGAGGAGCATAAACAATAAACTTGAAATGTGGCAAAGCATAAAAATGAAACATCATGTCTTAGTGATTAACTACCACACATACTTGTGAACAAAGCTAGAATAATGTTCACGCATAATTTCACATTTACTCATTAGATTCATCACTTTACCCAATGCATTGGAGCGCTATATAATTCCGGGTGCACCTGTTACATTTAAACATTCATATTGCGCTATATAATTCTGGGCGCACCCGTCACATCATAATATTATCATTATCATGATTGAAACATAGAACACATATCAAGCATGTAGATAAATAACCCATGTAAAGTAATGGGTTTCATCTCATAATAACACATTCATAAGCTTTGGGTTCCCAAAAGAAAGAGGGAACAACATACTTGATATAAGAACCATCAACCTTGAATGAGAGGTAAAAGGTGAGATCTTGAAAGAAGAGTTCCTTTGGAAAACATTTTTATGAACATAAAAACCAATGAAAAACACGTATATCCCATAAAATTTAGGGAAAAGATGAACAAAAGACCTTTGAGGAGTAACCATATCAAAAATGGAGTGAAAGAGGGAGAATCCGAAGGAAGAAAATTGGGTTCGAGATTTCCCCTTACCTTGTACTCGAATGCCTCCTTCTCTTTAATGTCCCGTATAATGACATTATATTCATTAATTAGAAATTCCATAACCATTTATACATTAATAGGGTTCGTTCTGGTTTCATTATTTCATATTATGTTCCTTTGGATGACTTATAGTGTTTAAAAACATTGTTAGGGGATATTCTTTTTCATGGTTTTCCTGAGCGGTCCACTTGTATTCTTAATTTGATGTTTGGGTAGATCATGGGTAAACATCCAGAACTGATATAACATGTAATTAATGATATTACAGAAGCTTGAATGATTTTATAATGAGTTATATTAGATCCATGTGGCCGAATCATTAGATAAGAATTAAATGAATATTATTTGGGCTAATTTGAGCGGTTTTTGGATCACAACCAACTCATTTTAACTTTTCACATAGTTGTATGGCCATAGGTTATTTCCAGAACTTAAAATAGAACATAATACATATAAAAAATTCTGGTTCAACCATAAAAATGGTTTCATGACCAGATTGAAGGTATAAATGGAAGGAGAGAGCATGTTGTTTTTGAAGGTGATAAATTATCACCACATGAACAACGTTCTCTTTAATAAAATAAAAGGAAGGGGGAAATGGTGTGGGGTGATATAATATAACATTAGAATCATAATATTACAGTATACATATAATAATGGATTTACAGAACAATTTGGATGAAGATATATAGAGAGAGATCAAGAAAGGAACTTGAATTTGAAAGGAAATTAAAGGAGAAGAGAGAGAGAAATTACCTTTAGAATCCTCCTCTTGAGATCCTCTTTAAGGATGCTAGGCTTGATCTATTGATGAGACCAGCAGCTTTTGGACGTGGGGGATGAGCTAGGGAAGGTGTTTGGGCAGAATTTAGAGAAGGCTTTGAGCTTGAGAGGTGTGAGGAAAAGAGGGAGTGAAGGGTGACTTTTATAGTGGAGGGCAGAGGGGTTTCCTTAATATAAAATTGATTAGTTTATTAATTTCACCCAAGACAAGAAATAGTGAGTCTTGGATGACTAAGAATAGTAAATTTGACTTGTGAATTCGGGATTTGGGTGCTTACATCACTTGTGATGTCAGGAATAGTGGGTTTTAATTAAAATGTATTTATATGATAAATTAATGTATTCTACTATTCATCAAAAATTCCAGTATCTCAGAAAAATACCAAAATTTTACCCCAACCATTTTCCAACGTGTAGAATCCAAAAATGAATTCCATTTTTCAAAAATAATTTTCTAAATATTATTAATTTAATATTTAATTAAAATCATAATTTACTTAAAAAACAGTTTTTAAAATTAAAACTGATTTTGCAATTCTTTCAAAAATTACTTAGGGCCTTATAAAATTATCTAAAAACTATTATACATTAATTCAATAATTTATGAATATATTTCAGGAAAGTAAATATTCTTTTAAATTAATAAATTAATTATAATTAATTATTTGTGACTTATAAAATACCAAAAACGTTTACTAAGGTTAAATTATCACTTTCTATGATGTCTAAATTTTATTTTATTATTCATAGGTAATGTTACTCTTATTTACTATTCATAAGGGTAGGTTACTATTCATAAGGGTAGGTTACTATTCATAAGGGTAGGTTACTATTCACCAAAAATTATTTTTGTTTCATTAGACTCCAAAAAATGTCTTGAACACAATTGTGTATGTTAGATTTTTAAAATTCCAAACATAGGGGTGACAAAATTTTGTTTAAAGGTCACTTATCACTTAGTAGTTCATTATTTTGTGTTTTTATGACATAGATATAAGAAGGTAATTTTCCATTGAAAAACATTGGGTCGTTACAAGGGGCCCCAATTTGGTAATCATGAGTCGGGGATGTCCTAATAACATTATGCATGGATGCGGGATTTTTCTTTACCCTAAAGTTGTGACATTTTAGTTTATATGGTTCACAAGATACATTGTAGGTGTATAGAGGTCGGAATTGACTCTCCTGAGGAATAATTTACCCTTGGTTAATGGCCATTTTTTAGGCAAGATGTATAAAGAAACCCGGGCAAGATGTTCATAATCAAACAAAGGTGTCTGCAGGCCACTAGCCATCCATCTCTGATGTATTGGGAGATTTATAATAATTTTGGATATATTTTGAGGCTTTAAGACCACAGTGGTATTCTATTAAGGGATTGATGTATGAAAGTAACAAGAGAATTTATATCGTCTTTGAATGAGGAACCCCTCCCTCACAATTTTCTTTGTGTAAATGAGGGCCGATGAATGGTATAGCCGAACGTCATATAACCATTTCACTTGAAACATATTATGGGAGATAATTTTACTCTAACCAAGTGAGATTAAATTATTCATCAGTTCAACTAGAAATTATTTTCATCTTTGGGAATTTCAAAGGGGAAATACATAAACTGTAAACCAGGGGTTTCCAAATCTAGGGAGTGATATGGGAAATAAATGTCATATGATCATATAGAAACAACAAAGGATACTATTTATGATGAATTTTCCTTTGGTTGATAAATGTTTTGTAGGGAACATACACGGAGTCACTGGGGAATGATGTGCATAGTCAGACAAAGGTGCCCATAGAACACTGGACTTCCATTTTCGATGGTCATGAAGGATTATTAGGATTCAGATCTTTACAAACATAGATTATTTCTTATTAAAGGGGGTTTTCCATAACTTAAAAGGTACAATTTTAGGTTGAAATTCATCGGGAAACCTAGAAATAATCAGGGGGATTGTTTTCTCACACACAGATTAAGTTCACACATATAGATGGGGAATGTTTATTTTGTAGAAGCCTTGAGTAACCGGAGGTAAATCGGGCCAGGATGTTCTGATATATCTAAGACATGGGAAGGAAAGAAAATATAAACCAAGACATTGAGGGTTCTTGAAACAGGAGGGATGTAATGGGGAATGAGATCCATTTGGCGTACTGAGGTATGAAATTACTCTCTTGAGGATGAAGTATCCTTTTGTTAATGGATATTTTGTATGAAACATATGCATATCCACTAGGTCATGATGTTCATAGTAAAACAAAGGTGTCCATAGGACACTATCCATCCACCTCTGATTTCCATTAAGGATTATGGCTATCCAAATTACTCAATACATGATGTTTGATGTTTGTAAGTACTGTATCTGAATACATTAGAAACATCCCAGGTGTGATTTATCCATGGGATCATGTAATCCACTCTATAGATCTAGATCATTCATTGGGTGAGGTATCTGTTCTATCATTGAAGTACCCTGTAGTTTAATTCCGTATAGTTTGTACTTGGGGTTCCTTATTATGGGTATGAGAAACTTAACATGCCTTCTAGGGCCATTCTTCTTGGAGAAAAATATTGGGTTGATTTTCTATAATTTCATGGTGGATTCCCTTCTAAGGACCCTAATTCCATGAGAGCTAAGCATGGTGTGAGAAACAAGGGATGACAACAATTTCATACCACTGCTAAAGAATGGAATAATTAGTGGTATGGAGTTTTTTATACTTGGAACAACATTGTGCAGTTTAACGCCATGCAACCAGGACTAGTTCCACATTATTTATCATCATGTGGGGTGTGCATAGATTAATCCTAATGTAAAATTGGTGAAATATTATTACCTTTTAGCAAGCATATAAATAGTACTTGTTGGGTACTCTCTTCTTTGACAGAATTTGTGTGCAGAGATGGGGACATATTAATACTTTCTACGTATGTCTCTTGATCATTGGATTCATGTATCACCATGCATATCATCCGGGGGAAACTGAGCCATGCCTGATTCCCAATGAACATTCCAGGCAGATATGTAGCCCACATGTCGGAAGGAAATGCATTTTTTTGGGTGAGTCCAAGCCAAGATATGAAATATAAGCATTTCCTTTGTGACTGGTGGTTCAATGTCGTGTATCTAGGACACTTCTAGCCTTGAAGTTTAACATCTTGTGGTATGGATGTTGATAGAATAGTTTACCATCATATTGCGGGCGAACTTGTCATAAGGACAATAAATAACGATGGGTTGATAATGATCGGGGTAGAATGTCCTATCCTAGGCATGAATGAGTTTATAAAGGGTAATTCATGGTCTTGGGGGACCTCAGATCATGAGGAATGGCATGGGTATTGGGTGTCATTTGGCATACCAGGGTAGGAAAGGACACTCCTGAGGACTAATTTACCTTTAGTTGATAGCTATTTTATAGGGAAAATATGTAGAACCATCGGGGAATGTTGTTCATAGTCAAACAAATGTGTTTTCAAGACACTATCCTTCCCTCTCCGATGGTTGTTGATGATTATGAAGATCCATGATTTCCAAAGGCATGAAGTTTGGTAAATGGAAAAGTTGTGCCACAAGGGGGGATATTATTTTGACACCATTCCACCATAAGATTTAAAATTATCTTCTTCATAGGATGGTATGTCATTTGAATAAAATTCAGGGTGTGTTCCTTTATTCTTTGAGAATAAACATAGAATGTTCGACTTGAGTGTCACCATGTATCTCAACATACCAAAAATCAAGTTTCACATAGCTCTTGAGATTCTTTTTAGTTTAACATCGTATGGTGAGGACTTTTTTTGGACTCTTCTGTGCAAGTATAACATATACATAGAGAAAAGGGATAGACCTGATTTTTGATAGAGGCTAGATCAGGATTTATAATCCTAATGACACTATGTATCCATCAAGGGTAGGAATCAATCCATACATTGTCCTAAAAAACATATTTCATTGCACTGGTCGCGCCTGTATATAAGGAAGAAGGGAATTTTTATCTGATGTTGGCTACTAGACTATGGTATAGAATCTTGGTGACATTACATATCATATTTCTAAATGAGAATCAATCCACACATAGTTTTGTACATACCCTTCCCTATATTGGTCCAGTCCATACATAGGGAGGGGGTTCATGTTGGTTTCATTCTCGACGGGTGACGAGTTCATCATATCCCTTCATGCCATGCCTATGGGGGAAGCCCACACCATCATTCCTAAGCTCGTATGAGTTATATTTAGTGCAAGAGACAAGGTGTGACAAGGATTACCCCTACCATTGTAAAAGAAACAAAGGATATAATGGAATAATTTCATGTTGTGTGGTGGCTGGTCTAGGACCTTTGAATCCATGAATCCCTAGAGGAAAGGAAAGAAGAGGGTATTTTTTGATTCATGGATGGAACAAGATATAAAATCCAGAAGTCACTACAAATCCTGTGAGGGGAGGAATCAATCCACATTTAGTTCTGAAAAGAACTCCCCTATATAGGTTTAGTCCATATGCAGGGGGTAGAGGCATTTTTGTTACTAGTGGTGGGACCAAGCTCTGGGGTCCGGGTGTCATTACATATTGCATGGGAATAAGAATCATTCCAAACATAGTTATAAAGGTGTCCTCCTTATATGCATTTTCTATAAATAGTAATGAAGGAGAATTTGTTATAGTGATGGTGGATACAACAGGATGTAGGATCCGAGAGTTTCTACGTATCCGGTAAGGGTAGGTATCAAGCCACACATTGTTCAGAAGACCCCTACCTTGGTCAGTATGAACATTGCACATGAAAAGGGTAGGGTATTACTACCATTTACTCACATGAATTGACTTATACATGATGTATTTTTAGTTAAAACACAATAAATTCCATTCAGTTTGACATCCTGTAGGGAGGAAAAAAATATCATGTGGTTTATCATCATGCAATTAGGATGAATTAGTCACTATGCAGTTTAACATCTTGTAGCTAAGATGTATATATTTATATTACATTAATTATTTCATAAAAAAAATTGTATTGGTGGGTACTATGATGATCTATCCATCCACTAATATCATGAAATATGCTCCATTGGAGTAGAACTTATGTAAAACATATGGACACTCCAGTTTGGCTCAAGATTTGGGGCTTTCTTCATAAGTATCATCAGGTTTTTGAGGACCAACACAATCTCTCTATCAGGGAAAGACTGAAGGTGATCATTTTTGTTGAAAGATCATGTGAACTGATTTTCACAGAACTCCGAATGGTGTAGAGTGTAATATAATTATCCATCCATCCATTCTACCTCATAAAATCATTTTTGGGATTTTTCATATATAGAAAATTTAACAAAAATGACAACATGGAGAGATGAAACTTTAACTTTGATGGAAAAACTACATATGTCTCATATACTGGGGAGTACGATGTTTCTTGGGTTGTAGTGCGGGTCTGGTCCAGTAAGCCCATAAAGTAGAGAGAATATTTTTCGACCATGATTTCTTATATTTGTCTACAATCTTTTGGAGTATATTGGATTGAGTCTTTTTGAGAGCCTCTATCTATCTGTTTTCACCTTCATGGTAGCAGGATGAATGGTTGTCTTTGATTCCACACTCCTGGTATAACTTTTTCCTACTCTGTAGACTAGAGGTTTGCACCGTTGTCCATCAGTATTGTATGAGGTAAACCAAATATGGTAATGATGATGGATTTCACAAACCTAACAATGCTTCTTTCACTAAACTCTTTAATGTGAAAAACGTCATCCCATTTCGAGATGAATTCAGCTTATATGAAAATTAACTTGATTTTTCTAGTTGTGGCTGGAGGATATAGTCCCACAACATCTATCCCCCATACATAAAATGGAAAGGAGTACATAACTGTGTGAAATACCTCTGGGGTTTGGTAAATGAAATTGGCTTGAACATGGTAGGAGTGGTCCTTCATGGCGAATGTGGCACAATCATGTATCATAGTGGGCCAATTGTAACACCCCAACCCTAGTTACCCAGAGATGGTGTATTATTACATAACAATGTCATGATCACATTGGATCAAATCCTAAAAAACTGATTTGTTTAGTAGCCTTGGAAGTACTAGATACATTTAAAAGTTTTACATTACATTATAAAATTAAAAACAAATACAAAATTGTCTCTGTTGACTACATTCATATCCCTTAGACTATCCTTGTAGGTAAGTCAAAATATACATCTTCCATTCCTAGGAAAAATAAAACATAGAATTGGGTGAGCTCTGATGCTCAATAAGGATAACAATATAGCATAAACTTTCAGAAATAAGTATAAATATTTAAGTCAATGTATAAGACTAAAAAAAAATCCTTTGAAAATTAAACATCATCATAATATGGAAAATATAAATCAAATTATTCCATTTACTTATTCACAGGGATATTCTACTAGTCGAATAATCACATGTAATGTCAATAACCACTTTCAAAATGATGGAATGCATAATGACAGACTACATAACCACATAGTCAAGGCCTTCTTCCAAGACTACAAATACGATTTTTCCATGGCCTTGTGTTAAGACAATAGTTTGTCACATGAGACCTACCGATGCATTGAGGATCTATAGTGTGCTCCACCCATCACTTAATAAGTCCAATGTATTCCTCATATGGAAGGATTAAAAATAACATAAACATCTGTATTAAATATATTATACGAAATGTTAATAATTTAACCATAAACCACGAATGGTATAAAAATAACACATCCACAGTCAATCATATCACAAAACCTTCAACACAATATGGAAGATTTGTATCATGATAAATCAACTTCAAAAAAGTTTAAAATCCATCAAAGGATGTTGACATTAGTGAAATGAAAACTATTTGAAATAAATACCAAGTTCTATTTTGAAATCATATAAAATTCACATAATAATAAAAGAAAACATTTATTTTGAAAAAATATTATAACTTTGTTTGGGAAGCTTCGACAATGTTATAATGACAGAAAATAGCTGCACACGCTGTCTATGTTAAAAAAAATTCTTACATTAATTTTGTTGAAAAGGTTATAAAGTACCTTGTTGGGGAAAATGATGGAAAGATTTCTTTCAAAATATATATGGTCTAATAAGGGTATAAATGAATTTATCCCATATCCTAGTAAATAGTAAAACTATTTTGAATTACATATTGAGGAAAACACGGATGTGGATGATTAAGAGGTCCCAATAGATACCTATGTATTAACAACCTCAGATAATGAAGAGATTGTTGAATTAACCCTTACCTTGTACTTTTCCTTGGTTGAGGGTATGTTAACCTCCTATATAATAGTTAAATACGTGTTATTAAATTATACAAGAACTATATGCATAAATATGATATCATATATGATCCTCTAATATTGTTTGTTAATAATATTTCTGTAGTATCATTATTTTGGGTGTTAACTAATTCGTTTTCCTTTACATGATTGGTTAAATAAGCCATATCCGTTATTGATAGGATGTATTTGATTAATATCCAAAATTATATTAAGTTATTAAACATTATTTTTAATCATAAAAAGAAAATTATTCTTGAATGATTACGATGGGGAATAAATCACATCGCCTTCGTGGAGATGGTAATCTATACGTATGCACGAGCAACAATATCATTATATTGACGGTGAAATAGTATGTAATTGGATGTTATATCATACATAAAGAATCATTAGCTGGTTATTTTTATTATTTAAATCAATTACACTCATTATTATACCCATCCAAATAATGAAGTGTTTGAATAAAAAACTACACCATGATGTGGATACAGTAAGCCGTACGTACGCATGTATGGTGAATTTGTCATTCATAGGATGAATAGAATAACAAATACGGTAGTACCTTATTTATAATAACATCATAGTATGTAGTAGGTACTAGATTTATTATCTTAGTATGGAAACAATAATGAAAGAGGAAGAGGATGAATAAAATAATTTAAAAGAGGGTGGTGAAATTATTATCTCTTCTTCGAGTCATTCCTTTTTAGTTGATCAAAAGGGCTCTTTAGGTTGAATTTATGATAAAATTAAGTCCTATAGGTTGATGGGATGATATTTGAGAGCATATTTGGACTGGGTTTGGCTGAGCCAAATGGATTTGGAGGAGTGAAATTAAGATAAGGGGAAATACTCTTTTATAAGAGAGGCGAGGCTCACATTTGAAAAAACATGAAATATTATTTTATAATAAAATTGTTTCTGGTTTCTAATGGTTACAAAATGGTTTATTTCAAGGATAAGTTGCGTATGGGTCAAAAAACTCCCAAAAAATATGTTTTAGATAGGTTTATATTACCATATTAACCTTATATTTATATTTAACTCTTAGTTAAATAGTTTAACATTAAGCATGTCTCTTTGTATTTTTATATTATATGGTTAATAAACATACTATAACAAGAAAATAGAACCCCAAGTGGTCAAATATTAATATATATAACATTATCTAAGTCCATTGGATGAACCTTATATTTTTAGGAATATTATATCAATAAATAATATAGTATTTTTTTTAAAACTCGATTATGTCAATTTTGACACAATTTAATATTTGATTTTTTTTTTGAATTCCATAGAAACTTCATCACTTAGAATAAATATTATTTAAACAACCCTAACATGTCATATTAACTTTTTAAATTAGTGTAATTAATCATAAGTCTCAATTTACATTTTTTTGGATATTGATAATATGAATTATTTTAATCATTCATTAATAAGGTAATTATTGCATCGTCATTGTGTCATAAATAAATTTAATTATCTAATTTATAAAAAATATAAACAAAATACCATTATGTACGGAATCTTTTTTTCATTTAAATGAATATTTATTGTCGAATTTATCTTATTTATAACCCTATATTAAAAATTATTTAGTTATTAAACATTCTATATAACACTTTTAACTCTTCCTTAAATAAAATAATAGTAAATGTTATAATCTAATACAAGTGGACCAAAGGGGATCATATTTTATTACTAAGATTTATTTGGGTCTAATTTCACAAATCCAATATAATTAGGACATGTTTTAGGATAATTATGATATCATTTTTTACCCTTAATTACCCTATTTACTTCTAACTGTGGTAAATAAAACTCAAAAGTTACTATTAATCAAAAATTATTTTCATCCTTTTAACCACATTTTACATACTGATGTAAACTGTGTCTCTCAGATTTTTTTAATTCAATTCACAGAAGTGGTAAAACTAAGTTCTATGCAAATTTTCAAATTCTCCTAGAAGGTGGGTAAAAGACGGTAAAAAGTTCGATAAAATTTTGTATATCTAACCTTATTATAAAATGATGCCAATGAATTAAGTTGAACATATATAGGTATTATGTATCTATTTTGATCTAAAATAAATTAGATTAAATTAACTAATTATTTAAATAAAAAGTTTGTTTTAAATAATAATGCAGTGTTTTTCACTATTCATAAAAAATTGAATGTTTTCAAAAAATACCAAAAATTCACCCGATGCTAATTTTGATATTCCTAATCCAAAATATGATGTCCATTTTGAAAAATAAAATATAAAAAAATTCAAAAAGTGTGTATTACTATTCATAATGGCTAGTTTTATTGGTCATGGTGTGTTAAAACTCCATGTTGTGTATAATGCAAGCTACCGTATTATTTAAAGGGAAACATACCATTGATGCTTTTGGTGTTACATTCTCCCTTAAAAATAATTTCATCCTCGAAATTTCTAAAATATTGCTGCATAAAAAGACGGGTGGTTTTTTATCATAATTTCCTTGGGTTCCGACATTCCTCTTCCATCTTATGGTTTCTCCATAGAACTTTTACGAGAAGAGTTATCTGGTTTCTCAGCAACTGTTCTCGGGTATCAAGAATCTTGATAGGCTCTTCATAATAAGACAGATCAGGTTCCACTTCAATTTCCTCATAGGTGAGTACATGCATTGGGTCGGGCATGTATTTTCTCAACAATGATATGCGAACACATCATGAAATTTGGAGAGACTTGGAGGCATTGACAAATGATAAGATGCAACTCCAATTCATTCTATAATTATGAAAGGTTTGATGTACCTGGGACTCAATTTACCATTCTTACCAAATCGTATTACACCCATTCATAGAGATACCTTCAAGAAAACCTGATCTGCTACTTGAAATTAAAAATCCTTCCTCTGATTATCATAATAACTCTTCTTCCTACTTTGAGCTTCATTGATGTGGGTTTGGATAATCTTCACCTTTTCCATTGTTTCCTTAACAAGTTCTAGGCCTACGAGTTTTCTTTCACCAACATCATCCCAACAAGTTGGTGTGTGACATCTCTTTCCATATAATGCTTCATATAGCACCATATGAATACTTGAATGGAAAATATTGTTATAAGAAAATTCTACCAGAGGAAAATACTAATCCCACATACCAATAAAGTCAATTGAGCAAGATATCAACATGCCTTCAAAGGTTTGAATAGTTCATTATGATTTTCCATCCGTTTGAGGGTGTAGGTAATGCTCAGATGAAGTTCAGTATCCAATGCCTTTTAAAGAATTTTCCAGAATCTTGATGTAAAATAGGGATTGCGATCAGAAACAATTAATAGGGGTACACCATGGAGTCTTACAACTCCATTAATAAATAGTCTTTTTAGACGTTCAAGTGGTAAATCTTCTCTTATAGCAAGAAAATGTACTAACATGGTAAGAAAATCAATAATGAACCATATTGAATCATTCCTTCTAGGATTCTTTTGTAGCCCCATGGAAATGTCTATCATAATATTATCCCATTTCCACTAAAATATGGGTAGAGGATTTATGACTCTTCCAGGTTGTTTCCTTCAAGCATTCACTTGTTGAAAAACCATACATCTTGACAAAAAAACAGCAATCTCCCTCTTCATGTTGTCCCACCAAAAATGTTCCTTCAAATCTCTATACATCTTGGTGCTCTCAAGGAGTATAGGGAAATTGGAGGTATGAGCATCATCCAACAATTCCCTTTTTAGATCTGGTATGTTAAGAACATAATGTCTCTTCCCAAATTTCAAAATTCCATCTTCATATATGAAGTCACTCATTCACCCATCATTCACATCTTTAATCTTCTTTTGAAACTCCTCATCATTAGTCTGAGAACACTTTTTCCTTTCTAGTAAATATGATTTTGCAACCATTTGATAAAGTATTTATGTTTCACCTTCCATGGTTATTCCCATATCCTTCTTCACTAGATCCATGAACATAGAATCTCTTTCAACTCTCATATTGGTCAAAACTACATGATCCTTTCTACTCAAAGATTATTCCACCATATTTGCCTTCCCCTGGTTGTAGGGTTCAGTGTCATCATAATATTTGAGTTGTTCAATCCATCATCTTTACCTCATGTCGAGTTCTTTTTGTGAGAAAATATAATTCAAACTCTTGTGATCAGTATGTATCTCACATTTTCACCATAGATATAGGGTATCCATTTCTTCAATGCAAAGATTACAACTGCTAACACAAGATCATGAGTGGGATAGTTTTGTTCATGAATTTTTAGCTTTCATGATGCATAGGAAATAACTCTATCATTCTATATAAGGGCACAACCATGTACTTTCTTTAAAGCATCACTATAAATAAAAACCCATCATTCCCTAGCGGTAGAGTCAATATAAGAGCATTGAATAATCTCCTCTTCAGTTCTTCAAACCATTATTCACACTCTTTTCTCCAAACAAATTTATCCCCTTTACGTGTGAGCTTGGTTAATGGATTAGCCAAATAGGAAATATTATGGATGAAACATCGATAATAACCTGATAAACCAATAAAAATGCATACCTTAGTTATACTCACCAGTGCTGGACATTATTGGATTTCCTTGGTCTTTGAAGGATCAACAGAGATTCTATCCATAGAAACAATATCGAAAAGAAATGATATCTCTTGAAGCCAGAATTCACACTTGCTAAACTTTTCGTATAATTCATTTCTTCTAAGATTATTTATAATAATGACCAAGTTATTTTCCTGATATTCATATATTTTGGATTATAACAAGATATCATCAATAAATACCACTAAAAATTCATCAAGATATTACTTGAAAAATATATTCATTATATCCTTGAAAACAGAGGGTTCATTATTCAGTCTAAAAGGCATTACTGTAAACATGTAATGCCTTTGCCTCATTCAAAATCCTGTCATTGGAATGTCTTCCTTCTTCATGCACAACTGATGATATCCAGATCAATGACCGATAATTGAAAAATATTGGTCTCCATAATGTTGATCAAATAAATCATCAATGCGAGGTTGGGGATACTTGTTATTTATTGTTATAGTATTGATCTCCCTATGGTTGATGCACAACCTCGTAGATATATCTTTCTTCTTAAGAAAAAGAACACAATATCCCCATAAAGAAACACTAGGGAGAATAAATCCCTTATTACTCAATTCCTCTAGTTGTTTATATAGTTCCATTAGTTCCATAGTGAACATTCTATTAGGGGTCTTCGATATAGGCATTGAACCAGGAATTAAATCAATGGAAAACTCAATTTCTCATTCTGGAGTATTTCTAGGTAAATCATATAGAAATACATCAATATATTATTTCACAATAGGTACATCCTCTATTTTAACATTACTTTCCTCACCAATAGTTATTTCATTCTCTTATTACCCAATAATTGATTTTAGTAGAGCTACTAGCGGTGGATCTAGATAAGAATTAGATGGTGATGTTTTTTCTCTAAAAATATGGAATTCTTTATCGTCTTCAAAAATTGTAACTTTCTTTTTCTTACAATAAATTTTCACATCTTGGTCCAAAATCGAATCGATACCAGGGATTATAACAAATTCAATCATGGGTATGATGATCAGATCAATGGATAAAGAACATTTATATGCCCTAATGGGAACTGATTCACAATACTTTGTTGCAATGATACTTCCCTTAAGATTTTTGACTGACAACTCCCTTATTAAGTAAAATTGAAAATATCTAATTTTCATAGAAAACTGGGAAGATATGAAACAATGCGATGATCCAAAATCAAATAAATCATTGGCTAAACTTGAGGAAACCATTGAATTACCTGCCACAACATATTTTGGAGCTTCAAACTCAGTAATAGTGATTGCATAAGCTTAGCCTTTCTCCCTTGGAGTTTTCTAAGGTATGTTCCCTTGGGAACTTCGGACATTAATTTGCATAATTCCCCTTTTCTCTAAAATTGTAGCATTCAACATTGACAGCCTCTTTCTTACCCTTGCAATCATGAACTTTGTGGCCTTTTTCACCACACTTGTAACAAACTCCCATTCCCTTCAGGAAAGTACCAGGGAGTTTCTTCCCACATTTATTGTAGGATGGATATTCAATATTTCCCTTATTACCCTTATTTCCATTTACAGAGTGTTTATCAGATCTATTCTTCTCTTGCCTTGCATTAAAGTCGTAAGACTTAGAGAATTCCTTTTCTGTATTGATAGAACCTGAGATAATATCTTCATATGATGAGAAGGATTGTGATACTAATGCTCAGAAAAGAATTAATTTTAAACCATCAAATAATCGATTAATATTACTCCTTGGGTTATATATATAATCTTCTATATTCCTTGCTAAACTTGTAATGTTAGCCTCATATTTTGTGAAATTCTCATCCTCCTTTTCACTTAGACTCATAAATTTCCTTTCCTTGTCCACTCGATGGTCACGAGGAGAGTATTTTTCCATGAAAATATCTTTACACTCCCTCCATTCTATTTTCGATAATTCTTCATCTTCCTTTGTGTTTTTTATTAATGACCACCATTGATCTGCATCTCCCGTGAGGCGATAAACTGCCATGAAAACCTTTTCCCTTTCACTACTCTCCAAAGCATGAAATATTTTCTCACAGGAACTTATCCATTGCTCAGCTACCAATGGATTTGTACTCCCATTGAATTTTGGTGGTTTTTCCCTCAGGAAGTGGTCTAACATTGATCCTCTGTGTTGTGGATTAAGTTTCTCCATACGGGTAATGTTATTATTCATAACCTGAGTGTGTTATCCCAGTTTGGTGATAATCTGATCAGCACTAGTTGAATCACCAGCTCCACTAAAATTATCTTGAGTAGGATTGAAATACATACACGGATTGCATGTGTTGATATGTTTTCCATTCCTTCCACTGGGTTCCATGTCTAAAAAATGGCATACAGTATATTAGTTTATGAATCGCAATACATAATTCCAAACATGTAAAACACTTAACATATATTGAGAAGTTTATGGATATATTCCATAATAATAAAAATGTTTTCTTTGAGGAGGCATATACTCATAAATCCTTCATAATGGTTTCTAAATAAAATGTGAATTATCCTAAGCATATCCCCCCAAGAGTGTCCTTATCGAGAGTGCAACAAGGCCCATTGTCATTTACCAGGATACCCAAGGTCAAGCCTGAAACTCATTGTCAGAGTTTTCACTCCTAGGTACATCTGCTCTAGAGCTGCCTCTACCTGCTCATATCTAGACATGGATGTATTTCTTGGAAAATACAGAAAATCTCTACATTACAAAAATTCTATGTTCTTCTATACTAATCCTGAAAGTCTATTTTAGTGTAATGTTCTATAATAAAAGTTCTTCTAAATATATCTTCCAATGCTTGTACTAAAAATACTCTAATACCAACTATAACACCCCAACCCTAGTTACCTAGAGTCGGTGCATTATTACATAATATTGTAAAAATCACAAGGGATCAAATCCCAAAAGGCTGATCAGTTTAGTAGACTTGAAAGTACTAGATACATTCATAAGTTTTACATTACATTATAATATCAAAAACAACAACAAAATTTTCTCCATTGACTACATTAATATCCATTAGAGTATCCCTATAGGTCAGTCATAATATATTTTCTGCATCCTGGGAAAAATAAAACATAGAAATGGGTGAGCTCAGATTCTCAGTAAGGATAACAATATAGCAGATACTTTTTTAAATAAGCATAAAATTTTAAGGCAATGTAAAATATTAAAACACAAGACTTTTAAACTTAAACATCATCATAATATGGCAAGGATAAATCAAATAATTCCATTTACATATTCACATGGATATTCAACTAGTTGAATAATCACATGTAATATCAATATCCAATTTCATAATGATGGAATGCATAATGCCAGACTTCATAACCACATAGTCAAAGCCTTGTGCCAAGACTACAAATACGATTATTTCAAGGCCTTGTGCCATGACACTAGTTTTTTTCATGAGACCTATCGATGCATCGGGGTGCTATAGCTGGCTCCACCCATCACTTACTAACTCCAATGCATTCCTCATATGAAAAGGTTTAAACATAACATAAACATTCATATTAAAACTTTCATATGATATGTTAATACGTTAACCAAAAACCATGAATGGTATAAAAATAAAACATCCACAGTCAAACATATCATAAAACCTTCAATACAATATGAATTATTTGTATCATAATAAATCAACTTCAAAAAAGTTTAAAATCCATCAAAGGATGCTGACATAGATGAAATGAATACATTTTGAAATAAATACCTCTTTATATTTTAAAATCATTTAAAAGTCACATAAATATAAAAGAAAACATTTATTTTGAAAATATTCTTATAAGATTGTATGAGAAGCATTGATGATGTTATAACAGAGGAAAATAGTTGCACCCACAGTATAAGTTTAAAAAAGACATTTGTAACTTAATTTTTTCGAAAAGGTCACAAAGTACCTTGTTTGGAAAAATGGAGGAAAGATTATTTTCGAAACATATATGGTCAAATAAGAGTATAAATTACTTTATCCCACATTCATGTAAATAGTAAAAATGTTTTGAATTACATTTTTAAGAAAACACATATGTGGATGGTAAAGATGTCCTAGTAGATACTTACATAGTAACAACCTCGGATAGTGAAGCAATTGTAGAATCGACCCTTACCTTGTACTTTTCCTTGGTCGAGGGTAAGATAAAAATTGGTATAATAGTTAAATAATTGTTAATAAATTATAAATGAACTATATAAATAAATATGATATCATATATTATCCAATAATATTGCTTTGTTAATAATATTTCAGTAGTCTTATCATTTTGGGTGTTAACCGATTCATTTTCCATTATTTGATTCGTCACATAAGACATGTTTTTTATGGATAGGATTTATTTTATTCATATAAAAAATTATATTATGTTCTTAAACCTTATTTTTAATCAAAAAATGAAAATTATTCTTGAATGATTACGATGGGGAATGAATCTCATCGCATTCTTGGAGACGGTAATCCGTACGTACTTACAAGAAACAATATCATTATATTGATGATGGAATCATATGTAATTAGATGGTATATAATATTTAAATAATAATTTACTTGTTATTTTTATTTTTTACATCAATTATACTCATTATTATACCCATACAAATAATTATGTTTTTGAATAACAAACTATACCACGACATGGAGACGGTAAGCTGTACGTACACACGTATGGTGAATTTTCTATTCATTGAATGGATAGAGTAAAAAATGTTTTCGTACCATATTTATAATAATATAAAAATATTTATATTCTAATAGAATTTTTTATGGAAACAACAAAGAAAAATTCAGTGGAAGAAGAAAAGGACTCGAAAGAGACTGGTGAAATTATTACCTCTTCTTCGGGTGTTTCCTTCTGAGTTGATCAAAATGGATCCTTAGGATGGCTTTCATAACAATTTAATGAATCTAGGTAGAAGGTAGAGTAGTTGAGATGATATTTGGGTAGGTTTTAGCTAAGCCAAATGGCTTTGGAGGTGTGAAATTAGGAAAAGGGGATGCACCCTTTTATAAGATAGGTGAAGGTCACTTTAAGAAAAGCCTAAAATATTATTTTATAATTAAATAATTTTCTATTTTTAATGGATCTAAAATAATTTATTTAGAGGATAATGTAGGGATGGGTCGAACTCCTCTCAAACAATAGGTTTTAGACAGGTTTAGGTCACCATATTAACCTTATCTGTTAGATTTTACTCTTCGTTAAATAGTTTGACATTTACTATGTATCTTTATATTTTTATATTATATGGTTAATAAACTTATTATAAAAATCCAAGAGAAACCCATGTGGTTCATTATTAATATATATAACCTTATATAAGTTCCTTTACTGAACCTTATATTTTTAGGAATATTATATCAATTGATAATATAGTATTTTTTTTAAAAACTCAATTGTGTCAATTTTGAAAATATTTAGTACTTGATTTTTTTAGAAGACATAAAAACATTATCACTTAGAATAAAATTTATTTAATCAACCCTAACATTCCATATTAACCTATAAAATTAGTGTAATTAATCAAATGTCTCAATTTACATTTATTTTTATATTTATAATATCAATTATTTTAATATTTCATTAATAAGGGAATTACTGAATCATCATTGCGTCATAAATAAATTTAATAACAATTTTCTAAAAATTATAAATAAAATAAAATTATGTATTTAATTTTATTATATTTCTAATGAATATTTATAGGCTAATTTATCTTATGTATAATCCAATATTAAAAATGGTTTAGTTATTAAACATTGAATTTAACACTTTTAACTCTCCTTTAAATAAAATAATAATAAATGTCCTAATCTAATATAATTGGACCAAAGGGGATAATATTTTATTTATAAGGTTGTTTTTTGTTGAATTAAACTTATCCAATAGAATTAGGACATTTTTTAGGGAAATTATTATATCATTTTTACCCTTTATTACACTATTTATTTTAACCGTGCTAAATAAAAGTAAAACGTTACTATTCACCAAAAATTATTTTCATCTTATTGAAAAAAATTTTGCTTACTTATATAAACAAATTCTCTCAGATTTTTGAAATTAAACTCATAGAAGCGGTAAAATTATGTTTTATGCAAATTTTCAAATGCCTCTAGAAGGTGGGAAAAAGATGGTAAATAGTTCGATAAAATTTTATATATCTAAACTAATTATAAAATGATTCTAATGATTTAAATTGAACAGTTATAGGTATTATATATCTATTTTACCTAAAAAATTAAAACAAAATAACTTTTTTTTAAATAAAAAGTCGGTTTTAAATAACAACGTAGTGTTTTTCACTATTCTTCAAAAATTTAATGTTTTCAGAAAAATACCCAAAATTAACCCTAAGATAATTTTGATAATCTGAATCCAAAAATTAAGTCCATTTTTAAAAATGAAATTTATAAAATTTCAAAAAGTTGGTGTTACTATTCATAACGGGTATTTTGATTTTTCGTGGTGTGTTAAAACTCCATGCTGCGTACAACGCAAGCTACTACATTATTCAAAGTGAAACATAGTGTGGAAGCTTGGGGAGTTACACTAATAGTATATGAGCCTTTGAATTTTATATAAAATCTCTTTTGTTGATTGGGGTACTCCACAAGTTTTGTCGTTCAATTCTTTCTTGACGACAATAGTCTCTTCTTCATCAATTCACTTGAGAAGGACTCCTTCAAGGCATCTCTTGTAGAGAACCTTTTCTTGGTTTGCACCGTAATCTAAAAAAATGACGAACTACCTCTAGATATGTTCTCTTCCAGCCCTATCTGGTGAGAGTTCCCCCCTCTAGAGGTAATTAGCAATGGGAGTCATCCAGCATGTGGTGTGGCCATAAGGCTTGGGAATGAGGCTAATCTCACGGATTTAATGTGTTATTCTGAATGAACAACAATACCATATAACCACAGGCAATGCCAATGACTATTTTATCCCAGTTTAGATCATCTAGGGCTGTGGATACACTTGCTAATGCATTGTATTGAGAATTTATTAACTGGGGGACATAAACCAGTGTTGGTTCTGATGTGAATTCCACCATCCTCTCTCGGACATGGTTCATCAAAAGAACCTGTACTTATTTCTTAATGGAACAGTAAAAATTGAAATTCTTGATGATTACCCCTAAATCACCATTATCTTTATGTGCTTGTCTTGGGCATAAAGTTCCAACTCCAAGCCTACAATGAGGTCTTTTCATTCTGCTTCATTATTTGTGCACCCCTCTAAAAGAAAGGAGTAAGGTAAGAAAACCTTTTCTGGAGATATGAGTATAACTCCCAGCCCAAATTTTTTTATCTTGGCGGTCCACAATCCTTTTCCCTATTGGGATTCTAGAGGCACAACCTTGGACAAAGAATACTTCTTCATTAAGAATTTGAGTATCCAATGGGGGAATTTCTACCAAGAGGTTCTCTTCTAAGAAATCAACTAATTTTTGGCATTTTTATGGATTTCTAGGGAACATATTGTATGCCAAAATGTTGTAAGATAACTTCCCACCATGATAGACATCCAAATAACATAGGAAAGTTGATGATATACTTGAGCGGGTTGTATCAGGAGACCATATGGAATTCCTGGTGTTGTTGGTAATACCTTAGTTTTTGAACCGCAAAGATTATATCTAGACAAATCTTTTTGATATTTGAATATCATGTCTCAGCATCAATCATTATTCCGATGAGGTAATAGACACTATTCTAACTATTGATATCATTTTTCTATGCGAGGAAAGAGGCTAGTGATTGTTCCAAGGAGGTCATGTTTAGAATGAGTGTTCTTCATTCAACTAGAGGAATTAGAACTGGTGGGCTTAGGGGATACCTTTTAATATTTTCAAATGATTCTTTACAATCATTATCCCACTCATAGGCAACCCCTTTCTAAATCAACCTGGTGAAAGAAAAAACTTACCTGCAAGGTGGGATAAGAAGCAACAAATATAGGCCAGGTGCCCCTAGGGACCCCTCAACTCAGTGAGGTTGTGAGGTGGTGACCTGTAAAGGATGGATTTTTTCTTCTCACAGATGAATTTGATGCCACTATGGTTTACGAAGAAGCCGATGAATTTATATGAGGGAATAACAAATGCACAATTCAGGTGATTCATCTTTATTATATTTTGTAATAGTTTATTTAAAATAGTTTCAAGATCTTTCAGGTGGTTCGATAGCTGTTATGATTTAACCACCTGGCCCTCAATGTAGCATTTGATAAATTTTCCAAGGAAGGGCTTGAAAATGTGATGCATTGCGTAATGATATGTGGTGCGATTAATTTTCAGATAGAAGGGCATCACTATATGGAAGTATACTTCCTAGGGGGGATGAAGGTATTGGATTATTCATATTATTAGGGTATTAATATCTATATTTATCCGTAGAATCCATCCATGAATGAGAGGCCCTCATATATGATGGTCTCATCGATCAGAAATTCCATGATTGGGACCAGGAATCATCTTTTAGGTAGCGCTGATTGAGATCCCAGAAGTCAATACTTACCATGATATGTCCATTCTAATTTTTGATAGGGACTATGTTTTCTTTCTAGATCAGATATTAGACTCTCGTAATGAATTTATCTTTGATTATCTTGTCAAATTTAGCCACTATTTTGTTATCATGTGTCGGGTGGTCCCTTCTGGTAGCCTTCTTGTAACCACGATGGTGAATTGGTAGACCAAGGTGATGAGTGGAGACTTTCAGATTGAGGCTAGGAATTTCTGTGTAGCTCTAGAAAAAAAATCTCGATTCTAATTTAGGAAGTAGGTTTATGACACATTATTCTTGAAAGGAATATCCACACTAATCAGAGTGGGACACATGCCATCTTCGGTGCCTAGGTTTATCTCCATAAGTTCATTGATTGTGGTGGAGATTCCTCATTCGAATGCAGGAGGAGAATATTTGAGATCTTCTTCTTCTTATCATTCTTATTTATCCACTACATCATCTTCTAACAATTATTATGGAGATATTATTCTCAAGATGAACTCTCCAGCATTGGGAGAGGAATCACAACCCAAATTTCTAGAAACCGAAACAAATCCTTTTGCCTCAATGGACTACGAGGAATTTTTTGAAGTGTATAGAATGGGGATGGAGGAGTGTCCTCCCATTATTTTAGTGATATGACACTGTTTTCTACCTATGCGAGTATGAAAGGAACTATATAGAGCCCCAATGACTGGTTGGGGACATTTTTGTTTAATCACTTGCCATCATCATGGGGGATAGTGCACTTTTTAGCATCATTGGACTCATCGACCATATCATAGATCATGAAGATGGTTGATTCAATGTAGATCGTGAACTTATGAACAAATCCTTATTGATGGGTACTACATAACATTCCTTTGTCTATTTTAGGGGATAAGAAAGAGACACTTCCCATCCATTTTGGTTGGTGATCTAATCAATGTGATTGGCCGAAGACTTCTTCTCCTTTAGTTCATAGAACCCTGTATCAATATAATGTGACTCACATGATTTGAATGGAGATTTATCAGCATGAAATTTCATGTTTTTAACATTAGGACAATATTTAATTCATTGATGGTATTTTGAGTGGATTTTAGCATGCTGATATGGCTAAGGCCTCCCCAACAGGATGTTGAAGGTCATATTTTTTCACACTACTAAAAACTCATAATCAAACATCAGGTAACCAAGAAAAATTCCAACCGTGATTCATCCCAAAGGATTATTCTCACTTTTGACATATCTGAATAGATTTGTGGTGAAGGGTGCCAGACTGTCTAATCATAGCCCAACCGAAAAAGTGTTTGTAATGGGGAGAGGTTAACTCCAGATTCATTGTTGATGAAAATTTTCCGTACATCAATGCCATTTATCATTTCATACACATATAAGGGTTTTATGTGTCCCTGGATGATGATTTCTTTATCCGTATCTATGAATGAGATGGTAGAATGACATTTTGCAGGGTTGGACTCTGTTTGATTGACATAGGTAGTTTCTAATTTAGGATCAATTTCTTAGGGACATAGTATATCTTTGATGAGCACCTATATGAGGTCCGCTGACAGATTCAATGCATCTAGAATAGACGTATTTGCTGGTATTAAGGCTATCTGCATCAAAATATCATATTTCCTCTCTAAATGTTAGGGTGACCTTGTTTGGGGATGCTCTCTCATTGACACATTAGGTACATAATCCCTATAGGTGTATGGGGCGACCTCTAGGATGAGAAGTGATGGTGCTCTAGTGCTCTTTGGATTTTGTTGGACGAGTCGACCAATATGCTTTATGAGATTAAACATTTTCTATTCCTCTGACAGATACTCCAAGATGATTTGGATAGGATTTCTTCTAGTAGGGAAAAAACATTTCAGTTACTCTTGTGTCTACTGGGGGGTCCTTCTGTGAGTTTCCATAACATTAAAAGATTGAGTTAAGGTGTGGTCAGGAATTTGACTCATACTATGACCACACCGTCCTAGAAATTCTTAGCCTTGGTGGCCACTTCCTTCAGATATCTTATTAGTTGTAGGGAATTCAGGTTCATAGCCATAGTCTCAATCAGAGAAGGGGTTCATTAAGTAAGTGGAATTAATGGAGCTGAATATCCATTCTTAACTCGAAAATGATGATATATTACTGTCTTCTTCTGATGGTACTGTTAGGTGGTGCAATTCCCATAGTCCCAATTGGAGGGTCGGTGCCTATACATTCAATTCTATTGGCATGATGACATAAATTTTCAAGGTTGAATTATGTCATACTATAGGTTCATCTTCTTTATCATTATTTTTTTCCTTTCTAATCAGACTAACTCTTTTGGACGACTGACCCTTAGAGGGTTGCAGGACAGATGATGATGGTTGTGTTGCATCAAGAACTATTGTGGCACGGTTGGTTTCTTACACTATTTTCGCAGGATTCCATGTGAAAATTTGACTATTTTACAAGTCATCCAACTATAAAAAAATTATCCTTTTTGTTGGTGACTGTTTTCCACCCCTCTTCCTCACTTAGGTCTAAGGTGGAATCACACACCACTTGCGATGGTGGTGGTCCTAACATGGATTGTCCATAACACACCATCTTTTTCTGGAGGTACATGAAGACTGAGCACTCCGAGATGGTGTATCCTAGTATCTAGTGGCATTGGAAATAATTTGGATGGTCATAGAGACCCACTTCTTGGCTCTCTTTGTCTCTGGTATCCAAATAAAGTTTCTATTCATGTTAACTATGAAGTAGCCACGGAATAGGTCATCTCAGAATGAGTAGAATTTATTTCTTCATTCCTAAAAATAGATTCATTTGGAACCCCTTCTCTAATATTTCCAAGGTTGGGGATATTGTTGAATTCCAAAGTGTTTTTTATGATTTTGTGGAGGCCTCGCAACTGGAGTTGGGGCTCGGGTGGCTTAAGCATGACAGAATCTGATTTAGCTTTTCAATGTCTTTTTATTGGGTATGATAAGGCCACTCGGGACTTGATATTACTCTGCTGTATGGATTCTTATATTTTTTGGGAAATAGAGGAGAAATATATGAACTCACATTTGTAATTCACTATGATGAGTGGCATCAACAATTAATCTCAAAGATTATTGATGAACATAGAGAGAATTTCATTATGTGGGAGTGTCCAGTTCAGGGAGTAAGTCAGGAATTTCCATATGGAAATAAAGTATTAAACTCTTTCATTTTCACACTACTTACAGATTATGAGATCAATGATTGTTTTCTTAGGCAATGTTGAGATGAACTGGAAGAAAAACTGTCACCAGACATCCTCCCATCATGTTATTGAGTTAACTGACAAACTAGTATACCACATGAAGGATGAACCCTATAGAGTTCACATGAAGTTCCTGAGTTTCAATACATCTGGTTTCTCTAGGGTTCCCATCATAATGTCACAGTAAGATGATTAGTGCATTAGATGCAATTATGGGTTTCCTGAACCATTGAACATTGGGAATACATAGTTCCCAAAGTTTGGTAGTGGTATAATTTTTCTCACCCAATCAGGTAAAGGTTTGTGTTCTAGTTATATTGGAGCCCACCGCCCTTCCATGTATTATTGTTGAGCTATCAATTTCTCAATAGTACTCAAGACCCTTGATGCATATCCTGCTAGACTTAAGCATGCGTGGATGCAAAAGGGGGGTAAACTGGGCGTGCTGACACTGTTGGAATTTGGGGTAGATACCCAACTGGGGGCATCCAATGTGGGTTCTTCTGAATGTGATCATCTTGATTCCGTATTTGGGGTGAAGTCTTGAGATCTTTATAGGGCCAGATTCAAGTAGAGTAATGGTCTCAATGCTGTACTAGACAGGAATCCAAGCCTAGTTTTAATTACCCTGATGTGTTCCTGTGGAAGAGGAACATCTTTTGGGAGAACCTATTCACGTTCAACTTGATGAACACACCTTTCAAGATAACATCCGCAACATAGCTCAACATTGATTCTCTTGAGATCTTTCATTTAATATTCCTACTTAGTGAATCATTCCTTGAGCAAGAGGGACTCATTTTCTTGAGGGGAGGAGGTGGGACATATAGGAACATGGATTTATTATTCTTCTTATTTGGGATTCAAGGGGGTGGTATTTATGGGTTTGTTGAGGGTGTGCCTAAATTTATGGCAGATCTCTAGTTTTGGGTATGGACACCCTCAGGCTCAGTGTGAACCACATATGGGAGGGAACTATCTTCTCTTTTATCCTCTTAATTTTTTTTATATGATCTCTCTGTGACTGATTCCCACCACATTCACCACTATATACTGCATTGGGGGCAGTATACCCGGTGTCGAATGGTAGGATGTCTTTTGGTTTCCTTTTTTAGATTTTCTCCTTCCATTTTGTGGTATTCATTTTATTTCTTGGTGAGGAGGTACCTGAAGGAAGCCCTGATCTAACCTTGCAATATTTCGTTATCTCGGGGGTTTGAATAATGAGACAGGACTAAATGGGTGACCTCTCTACTCATTGTTATTCATCGAAAAGTGAATACAGACATCCTCTTTGCGGGAATTTGAGTTAAAAATGCCTCCAAACATGCGGGTCGGGGTTGCTCTCATTCTTCCATTGATGTGATATGACCACGATTCGTTGGTCTTACCGGGGCATTTTGAGTTAAAAATTTCCACAACCTTAAAGGCTAGGAAAATTTCTATAATGCGGTGGTAGCTACTACTAATGTCTCATTGATTTTATCCACTTCTACACAGGTGTGAGCTGATTATGGAACTAGATTTATAAGAGATTTATTTTCTTTTGGGGACATGATCATTTCACAATGGTTGGATTCCCTTAGGCAGGAATCCTACTAGACGTTCTTGGTTTCTTGGAACATAAGCTTCTCAATGGATTTCTCTCATCGGGCCTAATTCTTATGAGACTTACTCAAGGCTGTTACTTATTGAGCATTCAACCTTCCATAAGTAGGGATTCTATTTGATTGATTCCTACGAGTAATTAAATTGAATGATGTCACTTATAGTGAGTTATAGTGGATGAGACATGGGGTGAAGTGTAGAGCTCCATGCTCTCCCCATACCCAAATGGGAATCGTAGACAAGGTATCGCTGATAAGGCAACATAACTTGTGCAGTGTGTTGAGGTAGGAAAATTTGAGATCTTACCTTCACCACATTTATTGTGGCCACTATCTATAAGGGAGAGCTTCAAAGTCTTTGAGATGAATAATAGATCCTTGTTTTCTGCAACGATCTGCATATCCCTCATAGGATAATAATTTTTTCATTAGTTGGCAGAGAGTTTTCCATAGATTTAGGCCAATTTTATGTGTACATTCCTCATACAACTCCCTTGGTAAATTAAACTGAGCAGTGTTCGTGGGACAATACATCACTGGTTTGTCATCCGTAAATATTATTCTTCTCAAGAGAAACATATCATACTATTTCTATTTAATAGACTCACCTATTTGGTCTACCCAACATGAATTATCTTTAATTTTTTTGAGCATTATGGCTAGAAGGATCCTCATTGATATGCGAGCTGTACAAGGGAGGATCAGAAGCTGAGCATGGACCCATGCCATTTTCAGGTTGAGATAGGATATCACTTATCATATATATGGTGTCTAACATGAATAAATCCATCTTTCTAAGTGCCTCAACGTAGGATGTATTTCTCACATTTTCCCAGGTAAGGGGGGACCTTCTTGCTAGTGTAAATTTTGACTGTGGGGTGGACCTTGGATATTAGTGATACAATGGAGAGGGATACTGTTGAAAATTGATCCCCAATCGTGGGGAATGTACCTATGACATATACCATGGGGAGGACCCTCAAGGAAGTCTACAACAAGAGGATGAACTTTTTACTACTTTATGTCAATGTAGGGAGGTCCTTCTCGATGACACCTACAATGGAGAGGACTACTATCAAAGCTTCATTTATATCTACAAGGAGAATTTTTATAGTGTGTGTTATGGGGAGGGCCTTTAGAATGTACTACAATGATGGTAGGACCTTCCCATTTCTTGATGTTTCTATGGGGAGGGCCTTCATTGAAACTACCATTGTAGGGAGGGCCTTCACAATGAATGTCATCATAGGGAGGACTACTATCACTGTTTGACGTCTGAATATAAGGAGAAAAAATATGTAGTGTATACCCTAGGTATGAACATTAGGTAAGATGAAAACCAGGGGGGCCTTCTACAATTTTATATTATTTTCAATGGGAGGGATACCCTAACACATATCAAAAGATAGGCTCTCGTGATCAATTATTCATATCCCATGGTGTAAGATAATGTGGGTGCTCTGGGGAGGCCCTTTAGAGATGCTGGTTGTAACCTTATATGGAGGGCCTTCACAAATGCTACTGCCACTTCCCTAATTTTTTAATAGACTAATAGGATCTTGAGACTCTATTGATATATTTATGATTGCATCAGAAACTCTATATTCCATCAAAGTAGAATCATGAATATTATATTCACTTTCCAGTTGCCTTTGGCGTAGTTAGTCATTGGGTGATCTCATATAGGAAACTAGGTCCATATGATATTGGTAATCAACATCGTATACGTGTACCTATTATTTTGGTTCCTGCGATGAGACCAAGATATTCAGACAAACATCTTTATTTTTGACAGGGATATATGCCTTTGAGGAGACACCACATTGGACCAGCATCCCCCAATTGGAATGGGTATTTATTCCCAATCCATTTTTCGTTGAATCATGAGATATTTAAATTCAACCTCTTGTACTAGTGTAGGGATGAATGACTATGATATAGAAACCAAACTATCTTGTGGATGAGTCATTCTGTTCGACAAAACTGGGTAGTGGTCCCGGTTCATTATCTTTTCCACTGATGCAATTATTTATTGACATGTCTGGATGATATGGTTTGGAATTGATGTATAATTTCCCATCATTTCTAGGATATGATGAGATATATATTTGGATGGAACAGGTCTGAAGTCCAATTCTGATGATATAGCAGGAGTTTACACCAGCTCTGGTCCTCTATAGGTTTCCAGTGGATACTGACAGTTCTCTTATGCCGAGAGAGAGGAATGAGTCTTACACTAGTTTTCTTCTCCGACTGTCATTGTATTTGACTAGTTAGATTCATATTTATGAGAATGAATTTCCATCTGCTCACTTACCATTGTATTTTTCTAACATGATTTGTATGAATATTTATAAATTTAACTCTTCCCATATTTTTTGATGCCTTATTTGGATAGAAGGCTTGATATGCATCATCAGGTGTTTGTGCCTACATATAGTTTGTTTTCACCCATTTTGGATGATGGATTTTTTCTGCATCGACATATATTTTCATCTTCTTGTAATTCACCTCTATTTCTGCAAGGTGGGACCAGTGAGAACTATAATAAATATGAATGTGCTCGTATAGTGCCACCCTATTTCCGTGGTGGGCTTGAGTGGAGGGGGCAGTGTAGTATGTCTACATACAGAATTCCACTATGTTTGTAGGAAATATTTTCTCTATAGGAATCAGGTTGATTACGAGCTCCTGATTTTATGTTTTCCTCCCACAATGGGAGGCCCGAGGGGCTTGTTCCCTTTGGACATTAGTAGGTTCCCTCAACCTCGGATCCTCTTCAAAGTGGGGATACATGGGCTCCCAGCATTAGCAGTGACACTCCCCAATATGGTCTCGAGAGTAAGTCCTCTATGTAGATGGGAGTTAGTCATCAACATCGACTTCATCTGCGTCCCTAAGATAAGGGAGGTACGTGTAATCGTGCTCTTGGGATAGGCTCCTGAATTGGGGGGAGATAGCCTATAGCGTCGTCTTATATTGGGGTGTCGGCCATAGTTGGAGTGGAGGTTGGAGAGATTTTAGAGAATAGAGGGCATGTCATGAAACCTCCCCTGTGGGGAGAGTATTATTTTTGTGGTACTCTCTAATCAGTGTGTTGGATACCTAGTGTTGAAGACACAAGGTTTGTGAGGGGTATTTTCTCTTTATCTAGGCTCTGACTACCTATGGGATTGCTATGGTGCGTATCAGCATAGGTTTTCGAGATGCTATTTCGATTGAAAGTTTCTCTAGAAGCCTATGATATATATATAGGTATAAATATATGACATATATAGGAAAACAAAACCTCTTCAAGGTAATGTCTCTTGATCAGATGCATGAATGACGATTTAGCTTAGTCCCCTTCCTTTTTATGAGACAAAGGGGCTTGAGTGGGGTAAAACCACCACCTTGGTTGCAGATTCACATTAAATTCACCATTTTTGTTTCGACCCGAGGAGAGAATTTGGGGAAAATAGAATGGTATGAGAGGTGACAAGCATTTTTTTTATTATAAGGAATTTCATGTCGAGTTCAACATTTTTGTTTCAACCCAAGGTGAGCATTTGGGGAAAACAAAATGGTCTGACAGGTGACAATAATTTTTCTGTTATTATAGATAATTTCACATCGGCTTCACTATTTCTATTTTGACCCGAGGTGAGAATATGGGGAAAAATGGTTTGATAGGAGACAAAAAAAATTATATTATTATATGGAATTTCACATCTGGTTCACCAATTTGATTCAACCTGAGGTGAGTATTTGTGGAAAACAAAATGGTCTTATGGGGTGACAAGAATTAGTCTCTTATTATAGATAATTTCACGTTTAGTTCAACATTTTTTTCAACCTAATTGACATCATTATCCTTTAGGGGGAATTGGACTGACCAGATAGTGACTGGTTAGATTATCCTTTTGTATTATTAAGGAGGTCCACAATCAAATGGTCTCGATATTTGATTGTAGGGGGTTAAGTATTTGTGAAATCGGTCCTACTAGGATATGATTTCCTTATATGGTCACCAAAAGTTTCATTTATTGAGCAAGAAACACCCAATAATCCCTCTATATATGATTTATGGACATTTTCTTCAATTTAAGGATCTTTTTAGATGGTTTGGACAACAACAATTGATGATTCCGTTGGCTGAGAGGATGGGAGGTAAATCTCTTCACAAGATTTTGGGGGGAATTATTGCCTTATTTGGGACATTATTATAGATTTAAGCCATGTTAATATTTTCATGAATCCTAGGTTCTTTCTCAAAGAGAGTATCAATATTTTACCCCCCAAGTGGCATGATCATCTTGGATATACAAAGATTTGATGTTATGGAGACAATGCTGACTTAAGCCACGCAATGAGGTGCTCTAGAGTTTATCATCATCCAAGAGGCTTGAAATGTGGTTTTATATTGGGGTCAGAACCACAATATGGGCTTCATACATATCATCATGAGAGGAATAAGATCCCACATAGTTCACTATTACAAGAATTGATACATCATCTTTTAATGTCGTGTGACGGCGACCCATCAAAGCAGTTTAACGTTATGCGGTGAGGAAATCCAGGTGAAGGATGCCTGGTCAAGACAAGGTGTGGGAATTATATAGAAGTATCCTGAGTGTCCCACAAAAGAAATGATATTATGGGTGAATGCGACCATATAGAGAATACTGCCCAGAGAACATTAGGGTTGATTTGAGGGTCAGATTTGGACTTCAGGGAGGCTTCTTATGTATCCCAGTCAAATAGGGAATCAAAGTTTACAAAGATCATTTATCGGAAAATGCACCCAAAAGGGTGCCCTTTTGAATTTGGGGGAACATTTTATAGTGACTGAATTATGAGTATAATGTCCCTTGAGCTCGAGCCTTGGGCATGAACCCTATGTATCTTGGTTAGAGTAGGAATCAGAGTTCTTGTAGTTCATTTATGGGTTGTGACATGATTGGGGATTATGTATGGGAGCATCCTGTCTGAGATAATCAAATCAAGACTTACTCCAAAATAGGTTTCCCTTGGTTGGGGACATTTTTGGGTTGAAACTTTTGAAAAAGGGTACCTCTTTGAGCATGTTTCAAAAGAAGGCGTCCTATGTTTCCCAATTATGGTGGGAATTAGAGTTCTTGTAGTTCATTTATGGGCTTTTCCATGTTCATATCATCTCACACCTCTAAGCCCACATGAGTCAGGATTTTTGTGAGAAAGAAGAGGATGTGAGCGATTCAATAAGGGCAGAAATTCCATTATCCGTTGATGGAAAATGAGTATGAAAATGGTAGAAGAGGTCATGGCTACGAGTCCAACGAGGGAGGGATAGAGCATTGGGTGTGTCAATTCCCTCAATTGGTCCCATATAGATCCAACAGTGGGATGTGGGCACAGATGAATGATCCTTTTATTGTGTAATGACATTGAATGTTGGGTGGTCCAACTCTCAAAATCATAGGGTCTTACCACAGTGGCAGTACCCCAAAGATGGTTATGGGATAGGGTAGGAGCGTGATTCCTTACCAAATGGAAAGGAAAGAGTGATCTTCTTTATTTTCAATGGAAATGATCAATGATAAAGGACAATTATTACCCTAAATCCCATGAATGGGGAGACTCATGTTGGCATCCCAAGGTCTGATCTCAGGTTACCTTGGGAATGTAAACTTAGAGACATTTCGATGGTCTAAACCATTATGGGGACAACCTTCCTGAATCCACATACCTTGGGTATGTAAATTCATAAATTAGCACTGGTGTGGCTGATGATATGATCATATAGGAATGGTGGATTAGGAGGAGGTTCTGTCCTGATGTTGGAGGATTGGTTTGCGGAGGAGATATGGAGGACATGATAGTATTGGAGGGGAATGATTTGAGCGAGGCGGATGCACACTCGAAGACACCCTATTCATCATATTGTTTTCTCACACAGGATGACGGTAACGCCAAAAGAATACTTACATGCAAGTTGAGGGTTCTTCCATGTACCGAAGTGTTATGTGGATCGTAACGTGTTCTGCATACCAAAATGGTATGTGGCCCTGGATGTGGTCTGCGATGCGGTATGCCACATAGACTTGGACACCATCTGTGTACAGATGCAGTACATGGTGCAAGATCTAGTCTACATAGTAATGTGCTATCTGGAGTGGCATATTGAATAAGGGTCTGAGAACCTGTGGTTGATAAGAATTTCATCCACGAGGGATTTATGTTTCATGGGTTGACCATTTTGGTTAACTGTTTCACCATTTTTTACTGTTGTTTCACCATTCCTTTTCATGGTTTACCATTTTTATTAGGTTGATCCTTTTTATGGTATGTGATTTTGTATAACTATGGAGGTGGTGGTTCATGGTTCACAATTCATTGATGATTCAAGAACGAAGTCAATGTCTTCTCAGTACATCTCTAAAATAATAAAATACATAGCTTCGTCTTCTCTCTACATCAATACTATCATTCCTCCTCTAGTATTGTCTGATTTTACCCCTTTTTAGTTCCTATTTTGGTCCTTTTATAGGGAATTGTGAAAATCAGATATGTGGGAATACAAAATCATTTACAGAAGCCCATGAAGATATAAATCATCTCACAGAAGACTCAGTCAACATGGGTTTGCAGAAGTTGTGGTTTGTGAGATGAGGTTCGCAGAACCCATTGGATTTCATCACCTATAAACTACTTAGTTCACAGGATGGTATGCAATGGAATTTCTTCATTATATTCCACCAATGACATGGTTCACAACATCCTGGGTTTTCTGGCCAATGCCCCATGTGCCAACGCCTTCTGGGTTCTTCTGCGTACCGATGGTTCATGGTTTATGAGACCGCGAACCATTCCAAATGATGGTACATGGTCTTCCTAAAACACTTTGAAATATTTAATTTCATCAAGTTTATTATGAAATTTTTAATTCGATTTGCATCAATTTTCCTTTATTTACTTATAGGGATGTTTTCTTCCTTCTAAAAAGTGCTTGTGGGAATATATACCTCCTATCACAAAGATTTCAGGACCCTACAACTCCCATGATATTTTAAAGTATTTTTTTCTTTGATAACATCCTTTTTTGTTACTCATGATCTAGTATGGAAATGACCAAATGAAATAATATTTGTTCTGTATTTTGACGGATTATGATTAGGATGATAAAATATTGATGAAAACAATTTTTTTTGGTGATGTTATGATGAATATTTTATTATAATCAAGAATATATGTGAATGGATTTATGATTATGTGATTGGTGGGAATGAAATTATATATCTCTCCAATAAATTGTATAATGATTAATGTTCAATGATCTCTAAGGGTACATGGGAGGTTATCTCAAGCCTGAAAAATGGTACATCAGAGGTTATATGTGACAACCTGATATTTTATAAGATACATTCTTTTTAATTTCATTCATATCTTCTATTGTAGGACACACCAAGATTATCTTGCGCTATATGCAACACCGTATTAGCTTGCAGTATACGCAACACTATTCTTGAATCGTGTTACACACAATTTGGATAATAGTTATTCTACGCAACATTGAGTATATATATATATAAATACAATGTATAAATGAAATATGGTTAGATTATGTTATAGGAAACAACGAAGGATTCTTGCACATCACACAACCCTGACTTGTGTTGCATTACACGCAATCGCGACCTTCCTCGATAGCGTGTGTTGTACGCAATATTGGGTTTTACTAAACAATGATATATTATTATAATATTATTATGAACTAGCCGTTATGAATAGTATTAACTAAATCTTTAATCTTATAACATTATTATTCGTCTTACACATTTTTTAAAACATGGTATAAGAAAAAAATAAATTTTTCGGGTAAAATAAGTATTTTTCAAAAAAATGCAGTTTTGCCACCTTTTGATGGCAACCCCACTTTAAATCTAGTTTTTGACATGTTTATAAGTTCCATTTGAAAAAATAAAATTCTTCTTTTGAATCAGGATATAAAAATTTACATTAGATAAAGTTTTGATATTTTTCCGATAACTTTCATATTTTAATGAATAGTAAAAACACGCTATATTTTAATTAAAAACAACTTTTTTCATCGTAATATCTTATGTAGTTAAATTATAATATTGAATGGTTTTAAAGTATAAATAGAATATATTTTTACCATTTAATATAATGTATGTCATTAGCATTTATTTTACCTTGAATATGTAGGTTAAATCAATTCAATCTTTTGCAATGTTTTAAAGAAAAACCCGTTTTTCTTTCGACAATGGGATTAATTTTAATTTAACTTCTGCATCTTTTGTGTATTGAATTTGGAAAAATGGATTCCATATTTGGAATCAGTGGTTAATAATAATGTTAATAAGCTACTTTTTATTTTTGGGCATTGTGAATAGTAACTACGGTAAATATTATTTACTATAGTTAAAGGTAATTCGGGTAATTAAGGGTAAATATAAGATTATAAAATTACCCTAACACTTGGAAAAATCCTAATGGATGGATAAAAGTAGACCCATATAACCTAAGGGTCGGATTAGATTCATTTTATGGACTATTTTCCATGAAAATAATTTAATTATTATTAAAACCAAAGAATGTGACAACATGTCACTTTCTTAAATCTTATAAGTATAATAATTTTAATTTAGCGATAAAATACATGAAACTTCAAACATGAATGGTATCCAGAAAGATAATACAATTATCTACATCATAGGAATTTATTTAGAATTTTTAAAGATTAAATAATTATCATTTATTATGACACAAAGATGATGCAGTAATTGTCTTATTAATGAAATAGTGACATAATTGATGTTATAAATGCCCAAATAAATGTAATTTGAGACTTTTTAGGACTTAAATTAATTTTCTAGGTTCATATGACTTGTTATTGTTGATATAAGTAACTTGGTTCGAACATAACATTCTTTTATGAATTTCATAAAAATCATGTACCAAATAGTGTCAAAATTGACATAAATTAGTTTTTAAAACAAATATTATATTATTAATTGTTATTTAATTCCTAAAAATCTAAGTTTCGGAAAAATTACATATATAATGATAGATATATTAATAATAAACAACTTGGGGTTATTTTGGCTTGTTATTATAAGTTTATTAACCATATAGTGTAAGAAAACAAAAAGACACGGTAAAAGTTAAATTCTTTAACTTAGAGTTAAATCTAATTGATAAAGTTAAAATAATAACCTAAACTTGTCTAAATCCTATTGTATTAGAGGATTTAGATCCATCCACACCTTATCTTTGATATAAATCAATTTGGAGCTATTTAAAACCTAATATGACTTTATAATAAAATAATATTTTTAGTTTTCCAAAGGAGCCCATCTCCTCCCTTATAAAAGGGAACCTCCTCCCTCTCTTCCTCACACGACTTTGAGACTTAAATCTCGGCCAAAACCTGACTAATTATCTTATCCACTTCCCTAGCAGCATCCTAGAGGTTCTGGTATTCCTCAATGACCAATTTTAGTGCCCTAAACGGAGGTCTCAAAGAAACACTTCAAAGAAGAGGTAATGTCCGTTACCGATTCTTTCATCTTTATTTCTTCTTCCACTTCTTCTTCATTAGTTTTTTCTTTATGAAGTAATAACATCAGTATCACTCATATACTGATATGTTATTATATGTATGAAACAACCCTATTTCACCATCTATCCATCCTACGGAAAAAAAAATCACCGCGCGTGCGTACGTACGGAATACCGTCTCCACGCCGTGGTGTAATCTATTTTCCACCACCACATTACATGGATGGGTATAATGGTGTAAATAATAACTATATATAATTATTTTAAAGTCATATTGATTCTGAAATAGTATACATACCCTCCAATACAGTCCCACGATCATGAGAATGATATCATCGCTCGTGCGTACGTACGGACTACCGTCTCCATGACGTGATGAGATTCATTCTCCACTTTAACCATTCATGAATGATTATAAAGTGTATATAATAAGTAATCATGAAATATATGACATAATAATTATACTCTATTTATTTTTATATATGTGTATGTCATCTACTTAATTCCATTCAACTCAATAAGGAAACGAAAACAGCGTTCATGCGTACATACGGCCTACCATCTCCATGAACGGTGTATTTCTTTCCATTTACTGATTTATTATATATATGTATTTTCTGAATATATATTAGATATAAATCATGTTTTATATTCTAGAATTAAGTAATCATGATCTAAGTAATCATATGAATAATTACAAGTCAAAACATGGACGACAAATGAAACAATTTTACCCAAAATGCTCTGTAACATGGAATTTACAAAAGAACGGGAAATATAAATTCATAAGTGAACCATATATGATATCATAAAAATGAGTATGATTCTGGAATAAGTCAATTACATTATTTAAACCATTATACAGGAGGTTTGGACAATTATGAAGCAAATCGGACCTAAGGTAAGGGAAATATCAAAATCTCATTTGTATCCGAGATTGTTTATACTTTGGTATTTACTGGGGTGTATTTTATCATCCACATCCATGTTTCCTCAATATTTAATATTATTTCCATCCACCTAAAATTTTTTAAATCCATTTTTACCCTTTGGTGAGTTTTAGTAAAAGATATGAAAGAAATCTTTTGTCGTTTTTCATACGAGGTAATTTTTAACTTTTCCGACAAAAGTACGAGAAGAATGTTTTTAACCTATATGGCATGAATGGATTTTTAAAACATTATTTCCAAGAAACTTCCTTTACATGTTTTCAAGTTTATTTTTAATCATGTTCTTTTAGATTAATATTGTATGACATGATAAGAAAGGAAAAATGTTTTTTTTGAAGTAGAAAGGATATTTTCCTTAAGAATGGAGTTCAAGTGTTTTATCAAAATTATTTTCCATCTTAGATAATATAGGGTTCTGTTTATATCCCTATTATTACATTGATATGATTATGTTGTGATGGAAATATTTTTATTAATTCCTTTATATTATATGAATTGTTTTATGATGTCATGATGTTTAAGATTCCCATTTTTATTACATGGGTTATGCTATAATGTATGGTTTATGATTTTGTGGCACACATGAGAATGGTATCATTATGAGATGAGTGGGACCTATATCTCCCTCCAATGCATTGGGTAAAGATTTTATATCTCATGAGATAGAAATGGCTGGAACGGTAGGTTATATCGGTACAGTGAAACAGGACTGAAACGAGGGTGACTCGGTTCAGAAATGGTCTGTGTCCACTAAGATAGTCTTGGCAATGAGTCTTGACTAATAAGAAATGATTCTCTATGATTATGTCTGTATGCCACAAAGTTTCATGTTTTAAGTTATGATTATTGGGATTACATTTAACTACTATGATTTATCCCATGTTATGAAATTATGATCTCTTTTGAAGGTTAAGATTTCCAAAATGTTATGTTCTTATGAATATGATGTGATTGATTTTTCATCTGTTTGCCCTTACTGAGCATTTGAGATCACCCTTTTATGTTTTCTTTTACCCAGGATATAAGGAAAGGTTTTAGGTAAGAAAAAAAGGGAAGATATTTATTTGGAGATGTTGAAGATCTTTCACCACGATTAGAAGATTTTATTCCGAGTTTCCAAAGACACTAAACTATTATGGTCCTTGTGTGTCTGTTTTTGTTATATATTAAGTATTCCGCAAAATTAATGTAATGTCTATGTACGTTATGCTTCGGGTCGTTACAGTTGGTATCAAAGGAAAGGTTTAGTCAACCTTTGGAAACTAGGATGTGAGAATTTTAGTGAGATCCCTAGAGATATTTCTAAGGTATGTATAGGGATGTCCCTAAAGATAAGTATATGTATAGTATATAGTCCCAGAACTACGGTAACGATCATAGAATTTAACTTAAGATGTTAGATATTGAGGGTACTCCCCCTTAACTATGTTGTTTTCTCTAGAATGATTTTTGCCTCTCACAAGATTCTTTTTGTGTTTTAGTTAATGGAGGGAAGCAGAAGTAATTCAGTTAACATTGAATCTAATGAACAAATTTGTGACTATGAGCAAACAAATTTTTTAATTCCTAGAGAGAAAGATATTGTGATTATACCGAATCAGTCATCGCGATATATGATTAACAAGGTGAAATTTAGTGGTCTGCCTAATTCATCAAAGAAGAGGAAGATAAACTATTATTCATGTTCTCATGTTGAGGAGAATAAAGAAAGGAAGATTGAGATTTCTAAAGAAGGGAATAAGAACCTTGAGGAATACCTCAAATGGAGGCATCGATGTTATCTATGTGGAGAAAAGGGTCATAGAGTGACAGACTGTTATGGAGTTGAATGTATTATTTGCGGAGAACATGAGCATTACCCAACTCAATTCCCTGACCTAAAAAGTTACTTCTAAATCAAGGAAGGACTTATTCCAGGACAATCATTGAAGTGGATGGACTGAAGTGTTTATGTATTGGTATTCAAGAATAATGTTGTTGAGGTACTTTTATGCTGTATTGAAATATTTATGTATTGGTCTATTGTGGTATTCAATAATATTAAGGTACCGGTAACCATGAAAAGTGATTCAAATATTTTGGAAAGTAGATGATATGAGCATAATGAAGGGATAAGTAGAAAAGTAAATGTTTGACAGTATTCATGAGCTCATGATTGATATAAGGACTATGTGATATCATGGTTTTAGTATATAGAATTTTGAGGATTTTGGTATGTGGAAAGTGTTAACTTTTAACTGCATTCATGTTTTCACTATGGTTCAATGGGTATTCATTTTTTTCAAGAGAATACATGATTAAGGTATTCACATGATTGGAATGTGACCAACAATATATATATATATGGGGGATAAATGATGGTATTCACATGCTTGGTTGATGACATTTCAAGTAATAATTTTCTTTATACTATGAGCTTGGACCGAAATATTTTAGATAAGCCTAAATATTGGAATGGATTATGTTGGAAATATGCTAAGTATTGTTTAAGGATATAACTTTTTTCGATATTACTGATGGGATTTTATAGTAATGTAGTTTTAGAAAAAGGAAAACCTGCAGGATGGGCGACATCCCATCGCATCGGACAAGGCTGTGGGAATCGAACCCACAACCGAAGTGCGACTGGCCTTTTTCTCCTACCACTGGCCTACAGGAAGTCCATGTTTAGTAGAAACTTGTTTTATTATATTAAGCAGTATAAGTCCATTTTAGGAACTATATAAGATTAATCTCACTATAGATGGACTTATGTATTTTTTTTGATAACTTTTCTAACCTTTTGTTTGAGATAGGTGGAATGACCCATCATTCTATCACATGATCTGCTAACACATCACGGATGACAAATTCAACTTGATTTCTTTAAGAGATGAAGTGGAAATTGTCCAAAGAATGAAAAACGGTGATACTATACCAAAATCACGAAGGTATTTCTTCTAATTCCAATTTCATCAACTTTAGAGAAAGGATCTTGAAAACCAAAAATGTTGTCCAAGTTCCCTTATATCTGATTAACCAGATGGTACCTTAGATCACCACAAATCAATAGCTTTGTGATTGTTGGCTTTTTCATAGCCATGTTATCTACCACTCTCCATCAGAACATGACGGTTAGATTTCTCTTCCATGTCCATATTTTCTCCTATATGGAAACCCAGGGATGAGTTCATTTGGGTAACCTTTATATTTCATACTTTTGTTTTTAAAGTTGAGTTTTGGTATTTCTTTTTACAATGTGGGTTTTTATGAATAGTAAACGATTTATAACCCCGACGAATTTCGAGGGAGAAATTAATTTTAAGGGGGGTAGAATGTAACAACCCGAGATTTTATAAGATACATTCTTTTTAATTTCATTCATATCTTCTATTGTACGACACACCAAGATTATCTTGCGCTATACGCAACACCGTATTAGCTTGCAGTATACAAAACACTATTTTTGGATCGTGTTACACACAATTTTGATAATAGTTATTCTACGCAACATTGAGTATATATATATATACATATTCAATGTATAAATGAAATATGGGTAGATTATTTTATATGAAACAACGAATGATTCTTGCACAGCACGCAACCCTGACTTGGTTTGCACTACACGCAATCGCGACCTTCCTCGATAGCGTGTGTTGTACGCAATATCGGGTTTTACTAAACAATGATATATTATTATAATATTATTATGAACTAGCTGTTATGAATAGTATTAACTAAATTTTGAATCTTATAAAATTATTATTCGTCTTACACATTTTCTAAAACATGGTATATGATCAAAATAAATATTTCGGGTAAAATAAGTATTTTTCAAAAAAATGCAGTTTTGTCACCTTTGATGGCGCACCCACATTAAATCTAGTTTTTGACGTGTTTATAAGTTCAATTTGGCAAAATTAAATTCATCTTTTGAATCAGGATATAAAAATTTACATTAGATAAAGTTTTTATATTTTTTCGATAACTTTCATATTTTAATGAATAGTAAAAGCATGCTATATTTTAATTAAAAACAACTTTTTTCATCATAATATCTTATGTAGTTTAATTATAATATTGAATGGTTTTAAAGTATAAATAGAATATATTTTTACCATTTAATATAATTTATGTCATTAGCATTGATTTTACCTTGAATTCGTAGGTTAAATCAATTCAATCTTTTGCAATGTTTTAAAGGAAAACCCATTTTTCTTTCGACAACGGGATTAATTTTAATTTAATTTCTGCAACTTTTTTTATTGAATTTGGAAAAATGGATTCCATATTTAGAATCAGTGGGTCCAAATTATGTTAATAAGCTACTTTATATTTTTGGGCATTGTGAATAGTAACAACGGTAAATTTTATTTACTATAGTTAAAGGTAAATCAGGTAATTAAGGGTAAATATAATATTATAAAATTACCCTAACACTTGGAAAAATCCTATTGGATTTCTAAAAGTAGACCCATATAACCTAAGGGTCGGATTAGATTCATTTTATGGACTTTTTTCCATGAAAATAATTTATTTATTATTAAAACCAAAGAATGTGACAACATGTCACTTTCTTAAATCTTATAAGTATAATAATTTTAATTTAGTGATAAACTTCATGAAACTTCGAACATGAATAGTCTCCAAATATATAATACAATTATATACATCATAGGAATTTATTTAGAATTTTTAGGGATTACATAATTATCATTTATTATGACACAAAGATGATGCAGTAATTGTCTTATTAATGAAATATTGACATAATTGATTTTATAAATGCCCAAATAAATGTAATTTGAGACTTTTTAGGACATAAATTAATTTTATAGGTTCATATGACATGTTATTGTTGATATAAGTAACTTGGTTTGAACTTATCATTCTGTTATGAATTTCATAAAACTCATGTACCAAATAGTGTCTAAATTTACATAAATTAGTTTTTAAAACAACTATTATATTATTAATTGTTATTTAATTCCTAAAAATATAAGGATCGGCCAAATGACTTAGATAACAATATATATATTAATAATAAAAAACTTGGGGTTATTTTGGCTTGTTATGATAAGTTTATTAACCATATAGTGTAATAAAACAAAAACACACGGTAAAAGTTAAATTAGTTTACTTAGAGTTAAATCTAATTGATAAGGTTAAAATAATAACCTAAACTTGTATAAATCCTATTTGATGAGATTATTTCGATCCATCCCCCCTTAGCTTAGAAATAAATCAATTTGGAGCTATTTAAAACCGAATATGACTTTATAATAAAATAATATTTTTAGTTTTCCAATGGAGCCCCTCTCCTCCCTTATAAAAGGGAACCTCCTCCCTCTCTTCCTCACACAAATTTGAGCCTTCAAGCTCCGCCAACCCCTAAAAAATTCTCTTCTACACTTCCCTAGTAACATCCTAGAGGTTCTGGTCTTCCTCAAAGACCAATTTTAGTGCCCTAAAAGGAGGTCTCAAAGAAACACTTCAAAGAAGAGGTAATGTCCGTTACCGATTCTTTCATCTTTATTTCTTATTCCACTTCTTCTTCATTAGTTGTTTCATTATGAAGTAATAACATCAGCATCACTCATATACTGATATGTTATTATATGTATGAAACAACCCAATTTCACCATCTATCCATCCTACAGAAAAAGAAATCACCACACATGCGTACGTACGGAATACCGTCTCCACGCCGTGGTGTAATCTATTTTCCACCACCACCTTACTTGGATGGGTATAATGGTGTAAATAATAACTATATATAATTATTTTAAAGTGATATTGAATCTAAAATAGTATACATACACTCCAATATAGTCCCACCATCATGAGAACGATATCATCTCTCGTGCGTATGTACGGACTACCGTCTCCACGACGCGATGAGATTCATTCTCCACTTTCACCATTCATGAATGATTATAAAGTGTATATAATAAGTAATAATAAAATATATGACATAATAATGATACTGGATTTTTTTTATATATGTGTGCGTCATCTACTTAATTCCATTCAACTCAATAAGGAAACGAAAACAGCGTTCATGCGTACGTACGGCCTACCGTCTCCATGAACGGTGTATTTCTTTCCATTTACTGATTTATTATATATATGTATATTTTGAATATATATTAGATATAAATCATGTTTTATATTCTGGAATTAAGTTATCATGATCTAAGTAATCATATGAATAATTACAAGTCAAAACACGGACGACAAATGAAACAATTTTACCCAAAACGCTCTTTAACATGGAATTTACAAAAGAACGGGTAATATAAAGTCATAAGTGAACCATATATGATATCATAACAATGCGTATGATTATGGAATAAGTCAATGACATTATTTAAACCATTATACAGGAGGTTTGGACACTTACGAAGCAAATCAGACCTAAGGTAAGGTAAATATCACAATCTCATTTTTATCCGAGATTGTTTATACTTTGGTATTTACTAGGGTGTATTTTATCATCCACATCCATGTTTCCTCAATATTTAATATTATTTCCATCAACCTACAATTGTTTAAATCAATTTTTACCCTTTCGTGATTTTTAGTAAAATATATGAAAGGAATCTTTTGTCGTTTTTCATACGAGGTACTTCATGATTTTTCCGACAAAAGTATGAGAAGAATGTTTTTTAACCTATACGGCATGAATGTAATTTTAAAACATTATTTCCAAGAAGCTTACTTTACATGTTTTCAAGTTTATTTTTAATCAACTTCTTTTAGATTAATATTGTATGACATGTTAAGAAAGGAAAAATGTTTTTTGGAAGTAGAAAGGACATTTTCCTTAAGAATTGAGTTCAAGTGTTTTATCAAAATTATTTTCCATCTAAGATAATATAGGGTTCTATTTATATCCCTATTATTAAATTGATATGATTATGTTGTGATGGAAATATTTTTATGAATTACTTTATCTTATATGAATTGTTTTATGATGTCATGATGTTTAAGATTCCCATTTTTATTACATGGGTTATGCTATGATGTATGGTTTATGATTTTGTGGCACACATAAGAATGGTATCATTATGAGATGGGTATGACCTATATCTCCCTCCAATGCATTGGGTAAAGATTTTATATCTCATGAGATAGACATGTCTAGAACGGTAGGTTATACCGGTTCAGTGAAACAGGACTGAAACGAGGGTGACTCGGTTCAGAAATGGACTTTGTCCACTAAGATAGTCTTGGCAATGAGTCTTGACTAATAAGAAATGATTCTCTATGATTATGTGTGTATGCCACAAAGTTTCATGTTTTAAGTTATGATTATTGGGATTACATTTCACTACTATGATTTATCCCATGTTATGAAATTATGATCTCTTTTGAAGTTTAGGATTTCCAAAATGTTATGTTCTTATGAATATGATGTGATTGATTTTTCTTCTGTTTACCCTTACTGAGCATTTGAGCTCACCCTTTTATGTTTTATTTTCCCCAGGATATAAAGAAAGGTTTTAGGTAAGAAAAAAAAGGGAAGATCTTTATTGGGAGATGTTGAAGATCTTTCACCACGATTAGAAGATTTTATTCCAAGTTTCCAAAGACACTAAACTATTACGGTCCTTATGTGTCTGTTTTTGTTATGTATTAAGTATTCCGAAAACTTAATTTAATTTCTATGTACGTTAAGCTTCGGATCGTTACAGTTGGTATCAGAGAAAAGGGTTAGTCAACCTTTGGAAACTAGGATGTGAGAACATTACTGAGATCCCTAGAGATATTTCTAAGGTATGTATAGGGATGTCCCTAAAGATAAGTATACGTATAGGATATAGTCCCAGAACTACGGTAACGATCATAGAATTTAACCTAAGATGTTAGATATTGAGGGCACTCCCCCTTTACTATGTTGTTTTCTCTAGAATGATTTTTTCCTCTCACAAGATTCTTTTTGTGTTTTAGTTAATGGAGGGAACCAGAAGGAATTCGGTTAACATTGAATCCAATGAACAAATTGGTGATTATGAGCAATAAAATTGTTTAATTCCTAGAGAGAAAGATATTGTGATTATGCTGAATCAGTCATCGCGATATATGATTAACAAGGTGACATTTAGTGGTATTCCTAATTCATCAAAGAAGAGGAAGATAAACTATTATTCATGTTCTCATGTTGAGGAGAATAAAGAAAGGAAGATTGATATTTCTAAAGAAGGGAAGAAGAACCATGAGGAATACCTCAAATGGAGGGACCGATGTTATCTGTGTGGAGAAAAGGGTCATAGAGTGACAGACTGTTACGGAGTTCAATATCTTATTTTCGGAGAACATGGGCATTACCCAACTCAATTCCCTGACCTAAAAAGTTACTTCTAAATCAAGGAAGGACTTATTCCTGGACAATCATTGAAGTGTATGGACTGAAGTGTTTATGTATTGGTATTCAAGAATAAAGTTGTTGAGGTAATTTTATGGTGTATTGAAATATTTATGTATTGGTGTATTGTGGTTTTCAATAATTTTAAGGTACCAGTAACCATGAAAAGTGATTCAAATATTTTGGAAAGCAGATGATATGCGCATAATGAAGGGATAAGGAGAAAATGAAATGTTTGAAAGTATTCATGAGCTCATGATTGATATGAGGACTAAGTGATATCATGGTATGAGTATATAGAATTTTGAGGATTTTGGTATGTGGAAAGTGTTAACTTTTAACTGCATTCATGTTTTCACTATGGTTCAATGGGTATTCATTTTTTCAAGAGAATACATGATTAAGGTAGTCACATGATTGGAATGTGACCAACAATATATATATGGGGGATAAATTATGGTATTCACATTTTTGGTTGATGACATTTCAAGTAATCATTTTCTTTATACTATGAGCTTGGACCGAAGTATTTTAGATAAGCCTAAATATTGGTATGGATTATTTTGGACATATGCTATGTATTGTTTAAGGATAGAATGTTTTTCGATATTACTGATGGGATTTTATAGTAATGCAGTTTTAGAAAAAGGACAACCTGCAGGACAGGCGACAACCCATCGCGTCGGACAAGGCTGTGGGAATCGAACCCACAACCGAAGTGCGACTGGCCTTTTTCTCCTTCCACTGGCCTACAGGAAGTCCCTGCTTAGTAGAAACTAGTTTTATTATATTAATCAGTATAAGTCCATTTTAGGAACTATATAAGATTAATCTCACTATAGATGGACTTATGTATTTTTTTGATAACTTTTCTAACCTTTTCTTTGAGACAGATGGAATGACCCATCATTCTATCACATGATCTGCTAACACATTACGAATGACAAATTCAAATTCATTTCATTAAGAGATGAAGTGGAAATTGTCCAAAGAATGACAAACGGTGATACTATACCAAAATCACGAAAGTATTTCATCTAATTCCAATTTCATCAATGTTAGGGAAATGATATTGAAAACCAAAAATGTTGTCCAAGTTCCCTTATATCTAATAAATCAGATGGTACCTTAGATCACCACAAATCAATAGCTTTGTGATTGTTGGCTTTTTCATAGCCATGTTTTCTACCACTCTCCATCAGAACATGAAGGTTATATTTCTCTTCCATGTCCATATTCTCTCCTATATAGAAACCCAGTGATGAGTTCATTTGGGTAACCGTTATATTTCATACTTTAGTTTTTAAAGTTCAGTTTTGGTATTTCTTTTTAAAGTGTGGGTTTTTATGAATAGTAAACAATTTATAACCCCGATGAATTTTGAGGGAGAAATTCATTTTAAGGGTGGTAGAATGTAACAACCCGAGATTTTATAAAAATGAGTGATATTAACAAATTAGTGATATTATCATCTTCCCACAAATAGAGATCATGAAGGTATATGTGATATTATATTTCTATAATCATAATAATATCATATATAAAGAAATTATCATTATATATAATTGTGAGAGGTGGTAATGGAAAATTTAATGATATTGGTTTGTGATGTAGTAGATTGCCGTACACATGACTGATGATTTTGTAACCTATTGGATGGAAGTGGATATGGTTTTAGGTCATGAACATAACGTAAAAAAATATAAATATATGAAATATCCTATCTTGATTATATCATAATGGTTTAATAATATTTCTTATAGGTGGATCAAGAAATAAAATAAAAATGTTTTTTGAAAAATGTTACCTCTTCTTTAAGTTTCATACTTAAGTTTACACCAATGCCTTCCTAGGTGGAATTTATAGCCAAAATAATGCTTCAAATATGATATGAGATAATTTAGGAAGTGATTTGTGAAGGTATTTGTTGAACTAATTTTTTTACAGTGTGAATATATGAGAAGGTGTGGCCATTTAAATGTTAGGTGAGTGGAACACATGTAATTTTTTGAGTGAAAGAATTCCTCCCATTAATTTTCTCACGTAAAAAGGATAAAAAATTGATTATTATCTATACTAGATGGGATATGGTTGAAATATGGCTGTTAAATACTGGTTAAATTATTTGGGGTATTTTTGACCCTTATCTTTTAAGGTTAACCCCATGGAAAAACCATTTTTACCCTAATCGCAATAGATACCTTTTACTAGTTTTACAATTCATTTTTGTCAAAAAAATAAGTTAAACATATGGTATAATACAAATTAATATAATTAAAAATATAGAATCTATTTTTCTAAATTCAATTCCCACAAGTGGGAAAATTTAATTTAAAAATAACACTACAGACACAATAAGAAAGCAGATTTTTAAAAGAGAAAATGTTCAAAAGATTACAATGTTTTGAGATGAGAAGTTAATATGAAATTGATTAAAATGACCTAAATTGGATTAATTTATAAATAATTTAACAAATTATATTTTAAATCATTTTAAAATATAATTTTACTTTATAAAAAATAAATGAAAAGGCAGTTTTCAATTGAAATTTTGTATTTCTTGATATTCTCAAGAAATGAAATTTTTCATAGAAATCCCAAAATTTAACCCTAACATATTTTTTAAATGATGTTTAAAAAAAGAAGATGATTTTATCAAAATCATTTTCTTAATTTTTTTTAAAAAAATATAATTATTATTCCCAAAAAGACATAATTTCTTTTGAGAAAATAATATTTTTGAAACGTAGAGAATATCAATTATAAAATATTTTATTTTAAACAAGTTTCATTCATATAAAAAAATTATATTTAATATTTTAAAACTTGTTATTAATTTTAATATCTCTAAGTTTAACATATAGGTTTCATTTATTGTGTTAAAATAATTATAATAAATGTATATTGTGGTTTTATTGAAACTCAGTGTTGTTTGTAACGCAAGATAACGTAGTGTTGTGTGTAGTGAAATATTAACATGGTGTAATGTGTAATAAAATACATAAAATATTTTTTTTAATTTTAAAAAACATTCATAAAAACTCAGGGCCTTGCATAAATAAAGGAGATCTCGTTCCTAATTAAGAAGCATTAAATTTATCTTGTAATGACACAAATTTTAATTAATAAAATTTCCTCTTGAACTAATTAAATGTCTTAATATGGTTATATAAAATGTGAACTTCATTTTTTATGTTTCTAGATTTTAAAATACAGCTATATATTGTGACTGTGCTAATATCATCGTTGACTAGTAATCACATGATTAGTATAAATATAGGGCTTTAATAAATCCAATTTACTCAGAAAAAGGAAGCGATGACCTCATCCAGTAGACTTTCCCCATAGGAAGCCCATTTTTCAGATCTCAGAAAAGAGGTGGCATCATTGGGCTTTGATCTTGACCAAACCCAAGCGAAGATTGAACATGTTAATCATGAGCGGAACCGAATACGGGAGAAATAGATGTTCATAGAGATTACCACCCGAACGATGTCACCTAAGCCACCCCAAGTGTCTGTCACCATCACAAACCTCACCATTCAATCTTATGCATATGTTATAAGGGGTTAAGAAATAATACCCTATAACTTTGACGATGTACATTTTTTTGTATAAATAATGTGCATTCATATTATTATTTTTTACTTTGTAAATAGTTGTTAAAGCACAAATAGTATTTTTAGTTAATATTCAACTAAGAAATATATTTTTATGAATTAATGGACTTTTTAATTAAATAATATTTTAATAAAATGTTAATATTAAATTACTTTTTATTAAATCTAAATGATCATAAAATTTTATGAATGAAATTGTAATTTTTAGTTAGGTTTGGAAACTCTTTTTGTCCAAACCCATGAATTTTCAGTAAATGCCGGTTTATATTTTAAAAGTAAAAATTTTCATATTTATAAAATTGTTTTGATAAAATTAATATTATTTTTGGAATCAGGACATTGAAATTATACAACTGTGATGTTTTTATAATTTTCTGAGATAGATGATTTTTTGGGTAAAAATTAAAAACGGTTTAAATATATAGTGTGTTTTATGACATCATAATGACCCAATAGTGAGGTAATAAAATAATATAAACATTATTTTCGTCCAATATATGTTTTATCATTAAGATAATTTTATTTTTGATTTTTTTTGATTTTTTTTACAAATCTCTTGTGGACTCTCCAAGACTTATAAAACATTTTGTCATTTAATATTTTTTCGTTCAGTGTGTGACTCACCTCCACATAAGAAACCCTATTATTTAAGATGTTCAGAAATTTTAATTTTAAAATATTGTTTCCCAATCCCCTTTGGAAAAAATAATTGGCAAAAACCATGGTCTGGTTTGTGGTATTGAGTAGTTTAATGTGAGGTTTCCCAAACCTAAATAATAAATAATTCCCTCTCCTTTCCTATATAAACCCACCCATGCTTCGACTAACTCTTCACTAAAAGCCTTTTTAGTTCAACCATACCATTCCCTCTTCTCTCTATAATCCTCCCATGGTGCTCCAAGCTCCAAATAAGCCTCTCTAAAACCTCTCCCAAGCCTTTGGCATCACACTTCCAAGTAAGGGATTTCTTCCCGTCTCATTTTTGTCAAATTTTCATTAAGTTGTTATGACCTTTGGGGTTCAATTAAAAATGATGGGGTATGATTTAAAACCACACCATACTATCATATTTATGTTTTTATGATGTGATACCCATTTATCTCTCATTAAATCCTCCCATGTACTCCTGTTACCGTGCTGAAATTCTGTGAGGGATTTCTATCTCCTCTTTTACATCCAAGTACTTCTTTTTGTAATATGTATCTAAATTCCATTATGTATGTTGGTAAATGTATCAATTTGAACCAATTATAGTACATTTAATGTACATATGATGATACCTCCTTTTTCTTTCTCATCAACTATTTTCATTAATCCTTATGTCACGCTGTTATGCTGCCAAAATTGCACCGCGTTTTTGCAAGCCAAGATCATTATGTAGTGAATACCATACCCATGTCTCTATCAATGGTATTCACCTTTATGCACATATACCTATTTAATGGTACTTTAATTTATTTATTACACATTAAATAATTTTTGAAAACATAAGATGTTGATTGATTCCATGTTATATGATCCACATGTCACACTTTTTTCATGAAATGAAATGTTCAAGAAGGGTGCACCCTGATAGTGATCTAATGCATTGGGTAAAGTATAGTATCATGATACATCATGTGCAATGGGTTTTGACTCATGATAATTACTGTGTAATTATGTTTTACTCGTGATTCATGTGTAATGAGGGTTTACTCATGCTCTATGTGAAATGAGCCTTGGCTCATGCTAATTCAATGTTAAGTGTTATTCCCCCATTTCCATGTCATGATAATCATGATTTATCATTCCTTTATGGTAATTCTTCTCTTGTTCTCCATTGATATGAATATTTTCTAACATGTATTGTATTCCTCATGTTATTAATTGTTTATTCCCTTACTGGTCTTTATAGATCACCCTATTCTTATGCATGTCCTCGGGTTATCCCATGCGGTGCTAAGTATGAGGGAATGCATTGGTCATGTAAAGGAAGTTTTCAATAAGGATGTTGTGTGTTTTATGTTCTAAGTTGTTATTTAATGTTACTAAGCCCCAAATAAACTAGAACTCTTGAAATTATATGTTTTATCAAGTGAATATTTTATGTAATAAATCAGGTTTAAGTGTGTAATAAAAAGTAGGTTTGTTATATATCACGCTTTTTAAAATTGTATGGGTGAGTCAATGCAACAAAAAGTAGATAATATATTGATATGGAGGGTGATTCTATTTTATTTTTTTCTTGGGGTAGTGTCATTTGAGGGTTATGGTAGATGTTAGAATGTGATGTATGGAGTTTTAAATGGTAATGAAGATGGATGTGTGGATTTGGAGGCATGAGGATACTGTGAGTTGGTGGCAGTGTTTTAGGTATAACAAGATCTCTTAGTGGTGTCTTATGTAATGGTTGTTCAAACCCCATAATTTCCATGTTTCTAGTTTTCTTTTTATTCTTATGTAAGGAATATTTTTTAATGTAATTTGATTTAAATTTCTAGCCCTTTTTTCCATTCTATTTTTCTATGGTTTATTGGTGCACAAAGGTAGTTCGATAGTGTTTTAGAACATATAAGGTTGTTTTTAACATTTCATGGGATCAAAACACCCTATCTTTGGGTCTGGTATAAGAAATTTTGGACCTTTTATGTAGTGTTGGAGCATCTTGGGCATCAAAATGTCCTTTTAAGTTGTTTTAGAGTCCATGTTGGTCGACAAGTCATCCTATAGAAAATAAAAAATGTGGAAAACAACCGGTGATAATGTGGAATAAGGTGAAGCTCCTTGGGGAAACTGATGTATGAAACTATGTTTAAAAAATAGATTTCAAAGATTTTTTAGAATCCTTGGAGACATTACAATTCCCAAGGGTGCGGAAACATGCCCTTGTGAATGATGTTTCGGGTTGTTGTGTCCAAGAGCACTATATTCATGGACATTCTATGGTTGTGGTTAGGTTGGTCTTGAAATGGAAGAAACTATGTCGATTTTATTAGATCTTGATTGATCCAAAAGGATAGAAATTAACATCATGTTATGGGGGTTTTAAATACAATTTCAATTTATTATTTTTTATATTAATTGATCCACTCCTCTCATTATAGATTCCATCAATTTCCAGGTAATCCAATGAACCTAGATAATAGCTAGGTTACTTCTCATATTGAGTATACATTGGTATATTTTTTATGTGTATGTTTTATTACTAAATACCTTGTAACCCTATGCTAATCTATAAAAATATTTTAACTTCGGAATCATGGAGATGAAAATATCTAAAAAGATAATAACCCCTGGAACATAGAGAATCAAATACCCTTTGATGAAGGAAATACTTCTCTCATATTTCTCCTATCATTATTATTTTTCCAATGTGTTTATTATGTCAAATCCATCCATTTTTCAGATGAGACATGAGTGTGGTATGATGATGGATTTTCATAGGTAGGCTCTGGTGATTTATACTTCAAGATGTGTGCGTCTTGATCACATTTTCTTCCTTATGTACAATGGATCTATTTTAATTTTCAAGCAAGGTAGGGGATCCTTCATCTCTCCTTCATTTGATTTACACATGGGAATATCCCGATTTTATCTTCTTTTGGGTAAATAATATATACTTACTAAATAAATATAATTAACTTGATTATTTGAATTGTATGGTATGAGAGAAATATCACGTGTTTAAATTATTCCTATGATTTTGATTATACGGTTGTGCATAATTTATATTTTCAAAATTTGTACATGTTAAGTTTTATTAGTCATTATGTAGTTTGAGAATTTAGAAACATGCTTTTTTATTATTTATACTAACCCCACATAAAAAATTTCCTGAAAATATATATTTCTAATAAATTGGTTTCCCATGTAATCTCATATTTGTTTGCAAATACCCTTGAAGTAATGAAGTAATTGTGATAAAATAACTTATTGTAAATGAATTATTTATTTTGGCTATGGATATTTATGGTGGTTGTGATGTATTTTGGTTTCTAGGTGTGGTGTATGAGATGTTTGGTGCCTGTGATGTGATGTGGATGTGACGTGAGGTTTATTGTCGGGTGATGGATGTGCTATGCTGTGTTGTGGTGTGTAGTTTTCCAATAGTTATGTAATGACCATGAAATGTTCACATGAGGATGAACATGGATGAAACTTTTTAGTAGTAAATGAAATAATTAATTAATTGGATCAAAAATGGGGTTGATCTAATTTTGAAATAAATTGGCTTGTTTAATGAATATAATTGGGAATTAGATAATTTATAAATTTTTTAACCTAAAAAAGGAATATAGAATGTGGCTTGAGTGTGTGTGGATTAACTGTGTGATGTGATGTGTTAGAGTGGTAAGTAATAGTAAAAATGGTTGTGAGGCCTTATAGTGATGTTGTGAGATGGTATTTAACTATTTTAATGAGGGCATAGGTTGGTCTGATGTGTAACTATCAAATATGGTATTTTTATTATGATTTTCTATATAAAACGCACATTATTCACATGTTTACATTGAAACATAATGTTTTTGGGTTATATATATTTGTTTGAAACACCCATAATAGTGAGGGAATATGGATGATTACCCCCTCTTCCCGACTCTCCCCTATATGTGGTATTTTTTATGAAAAACATGGGATGGCCATAATTACAAAGTATAATAATAGTGGTGTTTTTATAGGATAAGGTGGTTAATTTTTCTTGTTATAAATGATCGGAGTAGGGAATGAGGTTGTTATACATCATGATTATGATACCATACTATTCTGGATCAATGGCTATTTTTATGGGTGGATGTAGGTGTGGTGCGGATACCCTGGTGTCTATTCTTAGGAATGGATATGGTTTCCCTAATGACTTCATGAATTATTACTATGGATGGTATGGGAGAACTAATACATTTGATGTTGGGGTGTAAGAGTGGAAAATTAGTGGGAATGTTGAATGGGGAACCATTTATTGATATTCATATCATTATGTAATTACATAGATATCTATCATATAGTGATCCATCCATGGAAAGTATGAGACTAGTTAGTTGACTTGTTTAAGTGTGTGTTGGTCCTACTATCTACTCATGGGTGAATTAATATAATCATTTCACATGTTCCCAAGAGACCTTGGGTATGATAATACCGAGTATACTTGTTATGGTCACCCAATGCATCTATAAACTATTTTTCAGGTTCTAGGAGTACATCAGGGACTGAGCTAGACATTACCATCTTGTAAATTATATAAATCATAGCGGTGATTCCTTAGGATTTATTTTTAAATTTTATTGGGAGGATCTCTTTATATTTCCTACTTTATACCTGTATCATGGGTTAAATTTAGGTTTCCATTTTTCCTTTATGTAAAATATTTTCATGGTGGTTTTCATTCTATATCCATATCCAAATTTCATTATGAGTTTAATTACATACATGTGTGATATTTTATATACCTTCCATGTTAGTAATCCAATCGATTCCTACTAATAAAGATACTTGAGGGTCATTGTCTCTCTTACTTCATTACCGTCCTAGTAGGGATGCCTTTTAAGGGAGGTGTCCATGAAAGTTATTCCTACACATAGTCTATAAATGAATTCATATTTCCTTTCTCATATAAAAATAATAGATTCTTGATTCTTTAAATACTCCATCCTTCCTTCTAAATTTATCGACAACGCTATTACAATTACCTAGGGTATTAGATAACTCAATGTAAAAATTTTAAAGATACCCAACCCATATTTTTTACCTCGTGTTTAGATCCATTTAGGACAAGCCTACATTATAATTTTATTATCTAAATACACTAATACCTCCCTATTAAGGGAAAATGTCTCTAGATATTAGGGAAATAAAAAACCACTACTATCTCTAAATCATGAATTGGATTTTTATAATCTTTTGGTCATAAATATATCGAACTATATGTCACCAAATTCTCCCCTTACAGAAGAACACAATCCAAACTAAACATTAATGTGATAAAATACAATAAATACAACATACCAGATTTAGGTAAGATCAATAATTGAGTGGAATTTTAAATTATTTTTAACTTATCAGAATAATTTTATAACTTCTCACACCAATAAAGCATCACATCGATCTCCATTGAAAATTTCATATGTTATTATAACTTCCAAGATTCTATAATTCATAATCTATAATATCTATCCCAATTTGAGAAAATATTAAGCCCAGATATATTCTTAGATTTTTTTTCTAAAGATAAAAAGACTTTAACATTCATAGGGTAAACTTTTTCATAGATGACATGTCTCAAGAAATCCAACAATTTAATCCAAAAATGAAATTTATAAGGTTTGTAAAAAACATTATCTTTTTAAAATATAATTCTAATTTTACTTAATTTTTTATCATGTTTTTATTATGATCTTGAGTAAATCAAGATGTCATCCTCTAAACCACCCAGAATTATTAAAGGTATTTTTTAAATATATAAAGAATCAAGAACATAAAAATACATGGAACATTAGTCTCAAAAATTATAATAACCAAGAATATAATATGATTATACCTGATCTAGAATGAAAAATTTGAAATTCCCACTTACTTCACTCTCAAATAGGGATATCTTGATCTCAAGTTAATAATCGAAAATTAATTTACACATTTAATGTAATAAAAAATGCAATCAATTCAAGGTAAAGGGTCTGAATTTTTCAGTATTACTTTATTTAATTTTTTGATCAATACAAAATCATAGACTAATATCATTTTTTTTAAATTAGAACTCGTGAAACCTAAGGGGGAATGCATGGTTGAATAAACCACATTCCATTTGGATAATATATCTAAATATTCCATTCCTTAGTATTCTTTAGTGATAGTAAATATGAACAAAATGTGTCCATATTTTTCAAGATAATAAGTAAATAGTAAAATCCACATAACTCTTAGCTAGAAATCATGAAAATTTCAAGGAAAAAATCCATGAAATCATCCATTATCACTATAAATTACGTTTTCTTCTTTAATTTAGACTAATAAATACCCAACACAACCCATTAAAATGTTAAAGCTCTATTTTCTCAAATCACAGATCCTACCCGACACACATAAATTTGCCACTCCCTGTGAAAAGTGTGATCTTTTCCATTGAGTGGATCCAAATATTTTTTATGAACATGGTATACTATAAGAGTCTTAAACATTACTATCCAATATATGTTAATTATTTGAGATTATGTGATCATATTTAAGACCATGATGTAAAATTTTATTCCCATATAAGTAATTATAATAGTGAAAAAGATATAATTGAGTATTTTTATATCACATTTATAAATTTTATTTTAATGTTTATAAAAAGGAAAAAATTACATATTAAAATTAAATTATTCTATTTATAGTGTATATATCAGTGTATGAGATAAACCAGTATCATATATTGTATAACAAATCATCAAATTCCCTCATATAATGGTCATTCCTACTTTTGATTCTTCTAGCATGTACACTATAATGAACAACTACTCCTCATTCTTCTATTCCTATACCTATAATGGATTACCCATTTTAATCACCTATAAATAAATAATAACTGGATTCAGTTAATCTATATTAATTATATGTTATTATGTCTTGTTATAAGTTATTACAGTCAATCCTTGAGATAAGTAACTAAAAAATAATTTGACCATGTTTTTATAATTCTTACATGTCGTAGTTTCATTAGGATAATTATTTTTTGAATGTTTGTTGATATTACAATTAAAACACCCGGATTATATATTATACTATGATATGTGTGATCTAGTAATTCCATTTTTAAAATATTAATGTTGTGTATTGTTCTTATTTATTTTCAATATACCAAAATTATGATTATCTACAATATATTGTTGAAGAATGTAATCACACTTCAAGCACCTATCATGTTTCCTTATTCTCTAAATTCTTTTTTTGAACTATAAAATCAATAGTTACTTCAATATAGAAAACTTTAGATCTAATGTCTTATTTAATCAATATCACGAATCTTATAGAATTTTTGTTATAATTTTAAATAATTTCTAGTGTAAGAAAAACTAGTTCCTAAAAATGAGTTTCATACCCCAATACCATCCTACCCCATACCAAACTATAGGAACTACCAAGATTTCATTAGGTTTATTATCTTAATATAGATATAATAAAAAATCCACTAAAATCCATCCCATAAAAAATATTTTAATATATTATGTTCCATAACAATATTATACTATATAAATGTTTCACAATCCAGTATGTAAGTAAAAAATTCTTCCCTTCACATCTCAAAAGTATGAAGAAACATGAAGATCTGATAGATTTTTTCCAAAATATATCTAGATTCCTTCACTCTTCCAAATTCACAAAAAAATATTAGTATTGAAATTCAATAATTACAAGGCATGGTTAAATTCCATTATTAAATGTTAATTGATTAATCCTCCAAAAATACATTTATCGAACAAAAAAACTAAAATTTTCTAAAAATTATTTCACATTCTTGATTCCTTTCTCACACATAGATCCTCTTTATTAATTAATTTTTGTAATATCAAAAAAATAAAATAAAAATATACACAATAAAAACTATAAATAGTATAGATAAAAAGTGTTTAAATACTCTATCTATGAAATTAAATTTAGATCAAAGTGTCTTTATTCACATATTTTAGATTTATTCATTTCACAATTTAATTTTCACATGATAAAATTAAACCAAATTTCAACCAAATTATTTGTCAAAATAGAACATTTAAAAATTAATTTGAAAAATTTTCAAAAACCAATTTCATGTAATAATGTTATTATGAAAAATATAATACTTGTGTATGTCATCTCTATTTATGATTACAATGACACATGAATACACTTCCCATATCAATTTTTCATGTTGACCTACATGTGTGTGAATAAAAATTAATAATAAATAATTTTATCGTTAGTAACATCCAAAACATAGTAAATGAATGTTTAACTATAAAGTGATTAGAAAAACTTTTTTTATAAGTTCATATTGATTTTTTACCATCCAATAAAACCTGACAGTTATATATCATAAGATTAAATTTCAAAAAAACTTCTATGATACCATTTTATTATACCCATAATTGAATAAATTATTTATAACTCATTCTAGTACACTATAAATATATAATTTTTATCCCCAATCATAAATATCTAGAAATAAGTGGTATGTGATGAAACAAAATTATTGAGTAATTATTTTATCTCATTATGAAAATCAAAACAATATAATATTAAAATATAGTATATATATAATAAAATATCAACTTTATAAATATAGCTTCAAATGAAAATTAGTTTGAATGATATAGTTAAAAGACATAACATTCCAAGTCATAACAAAACTAATAAGTAAATAATTATATATAATATATTATCTCATTATCTAATAATACATGATTTTACACTAACACATCACTTCTTATACCAAGATTATATGATTCATAACCAATGAATAAGGTAGTTTTTATTTTTCTTATATCTTGATTAAAAATACACATAAACACTTTGATGTTCGGGTAGAGGTGGGAAACACAATAATAAATAATGTTGCCACAAATAAATCCCATTAAAATCCATGTATAATCCATTAGATATAATATAAACAATTCTATTTAGAAATAAATAAAATAAATTTATAAATAAAAACCTAAAATAAAATGTCCTATAAAACCTTTTTATAATATATAAAACCCACATAATAGTAATCATGAATAAAAGAAACAACGACTAGTTTACCCGTAAAAAAAATATGGTATTTTCTTTGTAAATTATTAAAATATTGAGAAATAATAATTAATATACCAAAACTATCCATGCCAATGATCATGTAATCACTCACCATGGATCATCATCCATATGATTTATTTTATAAATAATAGTCATCCCTCATCCTTTTTATAACTCATAGAGCCTTCCATACCTATCAATCCTAAAAATACATATCACTAAAAAACCATTGAATCCATTTTCAATACTTTCCTATTAGTTCTTACAGTAAATATTTCTTGATTCCTTTTAAATACATTAGGATCTCAAAATTATTTTACATATTAAACCAACTTATCATAAATTAAGTTCCAAAATTTAAGGTAATAATAAAAATAAAAAATCAATATCTTTAAAAAATATATCTAATTATTAATTTTTCACAAATCCCAAAAACATAATTTTATAAAAAAAATCATACACAAGTTTACAATTTCATTCATTTCTCATTTATTTTGAAGTTTCTTCCTTGAAATGATATATTCACACTGTTTAAACTTTCTTGTAGTTGTCAATCTTTACAGGAATTCCATTCAAATCAATTTTCTTTAGAAGATCTTCAGTGAAGGAACACTTCAATCATATTAATTATGTTGGATCATTTATAGTTATGTATCATTCTGGTTGATCTATATTCAATTTACACATTTATCACAAACCTTCAATTTTAACTTTTTTAAGTTATTTTTCAAGTAGCTAGATAAGAATTAGTACTTTGAGACACTTAAAGTGATTTTAATTTTTTTAGAAAAATTTACTTTCTAAAATAATATATAAAATTTTAAACATTTAAAAGCATTCCAATCTCATTTTATGGAAATATAATAATCTAAAGATAGAATAAGTTCTGATTATGTGCGTATGTTCTTCAAAACCACTCAAGTATCCAAAAGATAAACATAATAGAATGAACTATATAAGAAAACAACTTCTATAATTCATCTATAAATAATAGTTTATAAATTAATGGAATAACAACTTTGAATAAATTATATTATCATGAAATATTAATATTTTTCATGAACTCAATGTAAATAGTGTATGACTTATGCAATATTGTCATGCCACATTACATATATCTGTATTGGACTGCAAGCCCTCAAATGAGTTTCAAAAGTCAAATTATACTTGACCCACCCTAGTATAACTCACAATTTCAAGGAATAGAGGGATATGTAAATAGGGAGAAATATAGTAGATACTAGGGCCCCATACCAAACATTATAGATTTCATACAACCACTATTAGAGAGAGAGGGGTAAATTTTGTTGTTCTAAGATAAAATTATGAATAATCAAATGAATTTTTAATCACCTTGAAAATCTTGAATAATTCTAGGATATACTGTCAAAATATTTTATAATCTCTGATCTTTGATCACCATTCATCCTCACATATTCCTCATGTATATAACTAGGTAGACCAATTGAGAAAGGAAGATAGATTTTAAGGATTCCCTCAATTTAAAACCCATTCCATAAATTTACGTAATTTATTAAGCATATTGAGATACATAATTTATGATTTAACAATCCCCCACTCCATAATACATCATTTTTATTATCTTTGTAACATTAAAATAGTGCACTTAATATAAATCACTTGTAAAAACATTTTCTCTTAATCTGTTATTTTGTTATAAATATCCGTAATTATTTTATAATCTATCAATTCCAACAAAAATTCATCATGTGGAATTCATTCATCTAATAATAAAATAATATGAAACACAAGATTGGAATAAAAAATCACATAATAATAAAAATTAAGGAAAATTACAATTTTCTTTAGAAAGTAAGATTTCATAAATAAACTGTATTCATCATTTGTATCCATTTAATAAAATAAAAAAACACATGGTATAATTTGGGTAGTTTAGTTTTTATTTCAATGTGAAAATTTTTTCTATGTGGTATATGATTTATAAGAAATTCGGGATGGGTTTTTTGGAAATAAATGATTAGTCATTTAGGTAATAATGGGTCATGTTTGTAAAATAAGTCATTTTGTTTTGGGTTACTATTATAAAACATTAATATAGGTTTTGGGTTTATTTTATTGGGGAAAACTCATATGCATTATATATATCGATGGGTTAGGTAATTATTTTTGGTGTTCTGATGTTGATTATAAATATTAAGCATTACAATTAGGTTAGTGGGGAAAATAAGGATTTAAAATATTTTATCATGGTTAACCTAGATGATTTTTAAAAAAATTTGGGAAGTGGTAATGGGGTTTGAGGTGTCACATAGTTAGGTGATGCATCAAAACATCTTCCTTTAATATCATGTAAACATTTATTTTTTTTAATATTTTCTTGTCATATAATTTTTGAAATGGTTTACATGTATTTTAGTGTTAAATAAACTTGTTTAGAGTGTTTCGATGAGCTTGGAGTAGTTAATATATCCTAAATTATAAGGATTTATCCCATTTAACTTCTTATTATAGAGGTATTGGGTATGTGTATATTATTTTATATATGGTTATTCTCATTATGAGTAGTAAATCCATTTCCAAATTTTTTTTGTGACTATTAGATCATATCTGTTCACAGTTTTGACATAACACAATGGTAGATGAGTTCCAATAAGTGTGGGTAGTGAAATTATATTAGGATACAATTATATGTGTGATAATACTGATAATATAGATATATTATGATCATAGTAGGTTCAAAAATATATTTTCATGTCCATGTTTTGAATTTATTATGCTAAAGAGAAAAAAACTCACCATGCATTCATTGCGTTACATCTTCATGGGAGGGAATTGATAAAACACTAGAATGAGAATATTAACATTGAAAATTGTTTGAATTGGATTGTGGTTGACTTCATTTGTTGTTAAATTTGGGGTTTGGTATTTTCATGCTATTATTACCGAATTATTTTAAATTGTATCCTATTTTATTTCCCATTATCAATATCTTATTAATTTTATTTACCATTATGATTTTAGGTTGGTAATTTTTTGGAAATTTTTTTTCGATGAGATTATATAATATTTTTATGAGTATTTAATGTTATGGAAATTGTATTTATAGTTTTCATTATGGGATAGATTTCAAGATTTGAGTATTGGTTCTTGTGTGGTGGGGTGGATCATGGGTTGGAATGAAATAGATTTTTATACTAATGGTATGTCCTATATTATAAATTCATTTAGATTCTATATTATTTATTTATTTATATATTTATAAAGTTATATGCCACACCTAGACCATGTAAATTATTTTATTTTAATCATATCTTGTCAATGGATCATTTAGTTGAGGTTTGGGATGATTCTTAGTCTAAATTTTTGAGTTTTTGTTGAAAAATGGATGTTTTGTGCTTGAAAACATGTGGTTTATGGGTAGCACACAGTTAGGGGAAAATATTAATATTCTCCCAGGTAACCATGTAACTTGAATATTGGTGTCTGGGACATGATGCACAACCTGCACATTGTTAGGGAATCCTTGTGGTAGTCGTACGATTCAGTTATAGAATCAAAAAGAGTTGTTTAGCATGGCTGGATCACAAACTGGGAACTGTGCATATTGCCTATAAAAGTTGATCATCTTCTATAGTGTGGGGAATATAGTTAGAGAATGTTTTGGAAAATAATATGGCCAAACTATAAGAGCTTCCTAGATTATTAAAAATGTGAAATTCCATAGTTTTCCATCCGATCGTTTAACCCCATTTCTGGAGTTTCCTCTCTTGTTTTATCTAGGAACACTAGGGGTCCTCCAAAATCCTCATCCCTTAATCTCCATCCATTTTTTAATCCCCTTGAAGGTTCTATGTTGATCTTACTTTAGATTCTTGGTTGATTTTCTCATCTCCTCTTCCCTCTCTCTTGGTTCTTGGTTATTCTTTGGGGGGGGGGGGGTCATTTTCCCGAACCTGGAGGAATGGGTTGGTCTGTGGTTCTATTTCAAAGATTTTAGGATGTTTGGATTGTCTCTCATTATTTTATATTCCTCCTACCGATTTTTGGATGTGTTCACACATCATTGAGGATGGTGTTTCTATCAATTTCCTTTTCATCTCATTCCATTCGATTATTGCCAATTTTTAGCATAGCATATAAATGTGTTCTGCATGATTATAGTGTTATTAGAACTATAAGATCTTTTAATTAGTGAATTATGAAAAAAAAATTAATATAAAGTATAACCCATTTGATCTGAAGTTGAGTTTATTTATCATTTTTTCCTATTCATCGATGGTTGTTGTTTCTTGATGGAGCTGAACCAGATTTCATCTATATCATCATAAAATGTTTCCAAATACAAGAAGAGAATAAAGAAATACATTGTGGGTGATAGTTCCATAAAAAAATATTCCATCAATGTCCATATGATCACTACTATATAGTTCCATCAATCTATAAATAAGAACCACAACTGAGTGCTTCAAATAAGCACTTCTTTCTCTAGGATGTAGGAGAGGAGAGAGAGGCTCTCATAAACTCATTGAGAACTGTTTCCATGTGAAATCCTATATACTCATATATTTTATAAGTTAATTTAATACAGATTATTGTATCCATGTACTCCAATTATTTATTACTCTCTATAAAATATAAAAACATCATTTTATTACTAACATACATAGTCATAAATATCATTTATATTTTTATCACTTGTAATATTATAAATATATTACATGATAAAAAAATGTCATTAACTTGACTTGATATTCCAAAAAATATTAAATGAACTTCATATATTAAAATAATATTCATTTATTAAATATATTTCTCATATTTACTTATGTACCTGTAAATAAATTTAATTAATAATTTGAATACAAATTATTATAAACTCAAATAATATGGATTTATTTATTCTTTTGTGACTGTATATTCATGGCCGTATCTTGAACCCTATTATTGGGTCCCACTATGTCCTAAAAACCTTTTCCTCAGAATAGGCCATAAATCTGAATATACTATAGTGTGTCGCCCACTAGAACCTTATCTTAGAAGTAGTAAATATTTTTGAAATAGAAGGAGAATATTATTTCAACCCTCTATGGAACCTAAACAGATAAGGAGTAGTCATTATAATGAAAACCATCCTATAAATAAATTTCATGTATTATAATCTCTTTGTCTCATGATTTCTCATAAATCTAGATACAAACTTGTGTTATTACAGTTCCATGATTTATTATTTATTGACCTTACTAGATTAACATAATTTCTTTTTCCATGGACATGGATTTAGTGAAGTAACTTCCATACTGATCAACTTGGACTAAGATATATCTTCTAATTTAATGTAAGAAATTATATATTAACTATTAAAACAATTTAATACCTCCAAAGATACACCCAAAACAAAATACCTTTCCATGAATTCAAAGAAATGGGTTTTCATTTGCATCAAATCACATGATAAAATGGTATATATTGATGATGATATCAAGTTAGGAGGACAATACCCATGTTCATAGATAAGAATAACCAATGATACCTAAAACATCTGGGGTTCCTATTTTTGGGTGAGTCTACATCATCTCATCAACTTGAGATCCACAAGTGAGAACCTCTTAAGAAGAAGTATCAATGCTTATAAGACCCCACAACCTGATAGTCAAATTTAATCTCTATTTAGTAAGAATGATTTATCAAAATAATAAGAAATATATTTATGATTAATTTCATAGATTATCATGGTTCTAATTTTATAATGAAAAAAACTTTAACCTCATGAAATGGAAAATAATATATAGATATTATCATTTAAATAGTGGAAATAAGAATATAATCACTACTATGATAAGTGTAACTCATGCATAACACATTGTATAAATGATATGGTAATAAAAACATATTGTCTATGTTGGTTCATTATAAATAACTATTGTAACACTTCTAGTGGTAGTAGGGACAACTTTCTAACTAAACTTGTCAGCTCTCAAATGAAAATACCAGGATTCTATAAAGTTATGGATTCAGTCATTGGTCCTACCCGGACTCTACCATGTGTCTATTCTATTATCTGTGATTTTACCTTCTTGAGTAATAATTATCAATGTAATTTGTCTCTAAATATGTCCCTTTTTCAACTTTCAAGACATGACATATTTTCTATTAACAGTTGAATAATTATCATAATGTATATCATGATAAAAATTAACTTACTAGGTATGATTACCATAACTAAAAAAATACTTTCATATTATAAACTGCGTCTTCAGTTATATCAGATGCCAAAATGCATACAGTATTTGTTGTTATGTATTCCACTAGCATGAATGAGCTTCTATTTCCTATAAAAATTACCTTTCTCAGATATTATATCATATTTATCCAATGTTCAACTAGTTTTTGAACACTTAAAATTAGTGTTCCTTCATATCCACATACAAGTTACACATACATTATACATACTATAGTACAATTGGATAGTTTAGACTACATCCATTATAGTTCTCTAAGATACAACTAATATTTTCCTATAATAAATTACATGATAGATATATCATATATATTAAATAACATGGAACATGTGATAGATCCTTTTCTGGTGCTTGTGGGATTCGACTCACAACATTAATCTCATCATATGACCCATGTCTGTATTCTTCGTGTGATTATTCAATGTGAAATTGGTAAAAAAATATCTCAAATTGATCCAACATGTATTTTAATATAACTTGTCAGTATATTTACTTTTTAAAAGTCTTGAGAACCCATTGGATCCACATCAGTAGATCCCATTACATATAACTTGTGTTAATAATTTATTTCAATTTCTTGAAAGATACATTGATTCTGGTTTCAACAAACTAGAAGACCAACATTTGTCTTACATTTGTTATCAAATATATTTTTCCATGTAAAATATTAATGTTTAACCTACTAACCTCTTGTAGGAACATGGAAACAATTAAATATTAAATTAATATTCTATGATATTTTTTCTTAAGTCAATCTAAAATTGTTTTTTATTAAATTTCAACCCTTATTTCCATTCTATGGTGTCACCACTCACTTAAAGTTATGTCATATAGACACCTTTGATGATTTATGGTCATGATATCTGATTCCCAATATAATTATCATATAAAGTGCATATGAAAATGTGAAAATTATAATTGATTTAGGAATAATGACATAGTATAACCAATCAAGACATATTGGAACCACACTTGTACCACCCATGTATAGTCTCACATGAATACCCATCGCAATATTTAATAATAATATTCCCCTGTATTTTGATACTTGGAATCTTTATTGAATTTAATATAACATTTTCAATCACTGATAATGTCCATTTACTACTTAAATAAAGGATCCATAATTTTCATCAGTAATAATGAAGGCTATATAATAACCTTTATTTTAACATTCCTATAAAGTATTCTTCTCTAAGGCATTCATTTTCCTTATATGTTCTTATAGGACTTGTTCACATGCCAACTATTTTTGCATTATCTTCATTAACTAAATCCCATAGATTTATTTTCCCTCTATCTATAATACAAATGTTCACCCTTTTATTGAAATATAATTAATTCATTGACTATAAAATTTTCATTTTAGGGTTCTTGAATATATCCTTAAAACATGAGGATATATACTTTACATGCACATTTGGTTTTTATGAAAAATAATTATGTTCATAACAGACCCTTTTCATCTAAAACACATGTTAATTATGATATAATGGATTAATATCATAATTTAATTAATATGATATATATTTTTATATATTTTTGTTATAATTTTTTGGGATGCCACTGAAATTTTTAGGGCATTTATTGAAGTACCTAAAATTTGTATAAGTCATTACATTGATACTCCTTTTACTTACATCACTACTCTGATATCTATAAGAAAATGTTTGTTTAGGAATTAATCGATGATTCATTTCATAGGTCAATGTTAACATGTAATACTCAATATCTATCATACTTTGTTACACCATAACTATGATGTGTATTAATATAATGTGAATTTTGGAATTACTCCACACTACATTATTATGATAGATGAATGATGGCCACCATATTATTTTGCATATGGTCCTAAAGAAACTCTTATATTTTATCCAGGAATATTACATACTACAATTTACTATTCATTAAAACACTATAAGTAATCTTATAAAGCATGGTTTTGACAAGCTTACCCATGTATTAGGTTAGGATATCTAGATGAAATAATACCAAACTATTTGTGCCTTACCTTTCTATATCATGAATTATTTATTAAAGACAAAGTAAATGTGTTGAAAATACCTAATGTATTTAATTCCAAATTGTCTAAAATCATACATGGTATATCCTTGATTATTACTTTTAGTTATACTATACAATGAATCATTTTTCCATAACTAGGTATTAGAGTGTGAAATTTATATTTATCAGTTATTTCTAATGATTGAAACAATAATAAAACATTAGTTGAGTATAAAACACCATAACAACATTAATTCCAATATAATAATAATGTATGATTTTTTACTATATACACATGAGTTAAATGTTTTTGTTGTACTTCATAAATTTCAAACTAAAATAATTTACTTGAAAATTATAAGTTGTATACTTCTCATTCCTGACTTAGGAATCACTCTTTCTTAGTCAGTAAGATAATAAAACTTACATTGAGTAAAATTTATTTCCTTTCATGATTAGTTTATTTCAATAAAAATATTTGATATGAATATTATATTTAATACATAAGAATAATGATACAAAACATTACTTATAATTAATGAATACACTTAATGAAAAAGTGAAAAATTTATTCTTTAATTACATTCATTTAATTTTAACTTTCAAAGATTTATTTCATAATATGCAATGAAAATAACCTACTATATGTTGATTTACGAATGTTAATTAAAGAATGTTTCAAATGTTTCTTTGGATTTACACTATCCTTTGGCTATTTTGTACTGTCTTTAACATTATCACCATAATAACTAAAGATTAAACATTTTTATGTTCTTATATACTTAGTGAATCTTACCAAAAGGTAATGAATCATTTTCTCAAAATATTTCATTTTTAAATCCAAAATTAAATTAGATTAATTGAGTGAAAATGAAATGTGAAAGGGATTCATAAAAATATTATGTTCCATCTTTCAATTTACACAAATCTAGTGAAATCAGCATCTATTCATATCACACATAACTTTTTCCTCATATGATTCTCAGAGATGAGACAATAAGTGAAATAATCCATGACCTGATAGTGTATCAAGAATTCATACCATTTTAGGATGATAAAATTCTGATATAACCATCAAATATGATATCCATGTGTCTCCTATTTGAATCATTTACACCCTCGCTTCTTGAGGTTTCTCAAAAGGTATTGAGGGATCCACCACCTTAAATTTCCCACATCATAGCACCTTTTGGATGTACTGGAATTAAACATGGAAATTCATTCCATTTTAGATAGATTTTTTTTCAAAAATTAATCACATTATTTATAAGGTATTATTTTCCATTTTTTTACAAAATGAAAACTAGAATATTAATAATTTTATTTTTATTACTAATTAAACATGACAGATTAATTAATTCATTAAATTTCTCCCTCAATTTTATTGAAGCATAGTATCGACACTACTAGATTGTGAATACAATGTACCAATAGTATATTAATGTAAATGATCCATAATACTACTCCGCATAGTTAACAATATATGTCTACACAACTACTTAAAGAGTTCCAAGGTAGGTACTAGCCTAGCCAATCACATTAACTCACATATCCTTGATCTATTAAATGATGTCACATCATCTAAAATCATAATCATATTTTACACAACACTTTGCATCAAAATATGAACAAATTATGACATGGATACTTATTTTATTCCATATATTGTTAATTCAACCCATCAATATAATAATATATTTCATGTAGAAGGAGGAACCCTCAACTATGGCTGACAATCACCCCATAAATCGGGTTGCGTACAAATTCAAATGATGGAATATGTTTAGGAGTTTATATTTCCCTGATGGTTTTTATTATGTATTGATGAATGAAATAATTTTATACATGCACATTATATGAGATAACACTCCCAGATGAATATGAAATAAATTAAAAAAACATTCATCGCATCACATGTTCATTTTATCTGCACATGGTTTCTTGTTATTCTATGTGATCCTACATAAAAAAACAAATATAAAACATAATAAAAAATGAATAAATAAAATTAAATGACATGATCATGATTTGATGCTAATGGATGATCGATTATGTGAAATTGGAATTACCTAGACCCTTGGAGTAACTCCTTGACTTGCTACAAATATGACTCAAGTTGCAACACTCACCCATCCAATGCGTCAAACTACAATACGGTGCATCATCCAATATCAATGTGAACCCACATAACTGATTTCACTCTTAATTATAAATAAAAATAATTGTATATAGGAAAGGGGGGTATTTGTAATGTGGAATAATGAAAAAAAACTACTTAAGAGAGAATACCCTTATACATAGAATAACTCAATGATTTCATATAGACCTTCATTAATTAAGTAATTATTAATAACCATACATTGCCACAATTAAATTAATAAATAAATAAAAAATTAGACTTGAATTTGTTTTTATTAGTCTCGTGATTATTCAATACACATTAAAGATTCATATTTTTATTCAATCTATAAAAACCTACTATAAATTCTTTTTACGGGTGGTTTTAATGAATTTACATAATTCACCCTTATTTTAATTCGAAAATTTATATTGTTTGATCCTATTAATTAATTTCATTTATCTTATTAAATTAAACTAATAATTTCACCAATTCAATTATCTATTTAAAATATAATTAATTTATATATATATATATAAACCTAATGAGGGAATTGTTCGATATGTTGACCTCAACTTCCTTCCTAGTTTGTTTTTGTTTCCTATCTGTCAAAAAAGGGATATGTCCTTAAGTATTTTAATATATGAATGCAAATATAATTGTTCTAGGGCACCAAAAAATAATAAACTAACTTTGTTGATTTGTAAGGACCCTCTTTGGACAATTTTTAGTCATGAAGGACCTACATTCCCATGCTAGATCGGGTAGGACCTAACCATCCCAGTTTGGGTCAGATCACATGTACCTGGTTGATAGATACATTCATATAAGGCTATCTAATAAGTATGTATTAGGTACCCGACTAGTATGATAGTGTTTTCTTAGTGTTCACCATTGAAAGGGGTCATTAGACAAGTGTTGTCAACCCTAATCAAGCGATTGGTGAAGATTCAGGATATTTTCATTGGGAAAATAATGTCATTGGGATGGCATATAGTCGGGATCTGCTACAGAAGTTTCAGAATCATGATAATATGTCTCAATAGGGAAACCAAATGAGAACCAAATAATAGTTCTAACATGGGATTCCTAGAAAATATTTTTTAAAACATTCCAAAAATATATGAATTTAAAGGTTATTAGGAAAAAAACATTCTATATGCCTGAATCATTGTTGGAATTCTTTTTAACCCGATACCACCAATGAAAGTCTACCATCGAATAAAATAACATAAATATATATAATATATTTTCTTCATAATTATACCCATAAAAATGATTTCAATTCATATGAAAAAATTCAAATGGTAGCAACATGGCCATCCGATGTCGGATTCAAGCATCATTTAGGGTGTTGAGATCGCAGAAATATCTACTACACAAATTTAATGAAAATTTAATACTTCTATATCATTAAAAATAACATGATCTCCATGATATGAATTACAGATACCATTCATGTACTGGATTCCTAAAAAACTGGGAACTATACAATTTCCCCCAGTGGTCGATTTAACTAGGACATTTCTATTTAAGTGTTTCCTAGATACATCCCCAGGATCATTATATGAATGAATTATGTTCAATAATTTAATATAAATAATACCTCATTCGAACTGCTGTCGCATTCATTAATCATCTAATGATCTTTTTTTCATCGAAAATAATTACACAAAGGAACCAAATATTATTCCCACTATATCATCCACATGAATTTCAAAGGATTATGGGGTTGATACATGGTAATATGATAACACATTTGGAGTCTGATGATCACCACTACATCATTTCATCAATCCATGAATAAGTACAATAATCAGGTTATTGTAATGTGAGATTCTCTCTTTAGAAAGTGGGAATGGGGAGAGTGTCTCACATAAACTTCTATTTAATAGTTCCATGTGAGCATCTATCACCATATATATATAGCGAGTTAATAAATTATCTGGTACTGGATCCATGACACTAGAATATTTATAACTTTCTAAAAAAACTTTTAAGACCATTTAACCACTAAATTACTGAGTTTTAAATATCATTTATATAAATTTACTTGTAATATAATAAGTATATTATGTGATAAGAGAAAGGGATTAACACGATTCAATAATCCTTCAAATATTAAAAAATACTTTTATATTAAAATAATACTCATTTATTAAATATATCCATGTAATTAATTTAATGTTTGAAAATATATTTAATAAATTACTTTAATTCCAATTATTATAAACATTAATTATATGAATTTGTGTATTATTTGGTGATCTAATATTCATGGACATATCTCATGCCCCACTCAAAGGGCCCACAATGTCCTAAACTTTTATTCATCAGAATAGGTCGTACTTTTCAATATTCTATTGTGTGTGACCTTCTAAGACCTTATATCGATAGCATTGAATACTATTCACACACCATTAGTAAATTCTAGCAAAACTTCAAGGCCCCATATGTGATAAGGAATAGTCATAACGGCTACAACCATCCAATGAACACAAACCTTATAATCCAATTTCATTATCTCATGATATCCCTTAAAGAAGGATACAATCTTATTTCATAATCCTTCCTTACATTATTTTTTCTAGGCCTTAGTAGATGGAATTACCTTCGTCAACCATGACCATGAATTTAGTGAATGTTCTAACATACTTATAAACTTTTCGAAATATATCTCATCCAATCAGAAGAGAAAAAATCTATCTTGATTATTTATCCAATTCCATACTACCAAAGATACACCCAACAAAATACAGAATTCCTTGAATTTAATGTCATGATTTTTCCTTGAATCAATTTATAATAAGAAATGATACACATTGATAAAAAATATAAATTCTAGATATCAATAATGACGTTCATAGATTGGAACAACCAATAACACCTAAAACATGTAGTTTTCTTATTCACAGGTCCATCCATATGATTTTATCTACTTGATATAACCAAGCACGAAATTCATGAGAATAATTGTCCATTATTATGATCCCCAATCACCTGATAGTTAGACACAATTTGTTTCTATTTAGAATATTGTATATACACCATAGGACATAGGTTTAAGATTAATTTGATAATAGCTTGAGGTTCACATTATATAATTTGAATAGCTGAAAATTTTTGAAATGGAAAATAATCTATGGAAATTTCATTTTAAATAGTGCTTGATGGAATATAAACACTACTATGACATGTTTACATCAAACATAAATCAATGTATACTGACATAGTAATCGAAATGTACTACATAAGTTGGGTCTCTATAACCTACTATTACAGCGATGATAGATATAGTTGGGATGATTGGATTGAGTGGCGCCTCTAATTTTATGAAAGGATGTTAGGGTTCATTATTTATTTGAAAGTGGAAGCATGATAAATCATGATGTGATAATAGTGGGAGTGTGGAACAATATTTTGATTCCACTCCTATGACCCCATTGGGTGTAAGGTGATAATGTTCTAACATAGGAAGTTAGTATATAGTATTTTAGATTTATAGGAATCTATAAGGAAATCTATAAATTTGGAACTTTGGTTTATATAAAAATGATTTATTATAATACATCCTCTGAGTAGTAAGGTTTGGTCTTCTTATAATGAAGGCTCTTATGTGTATTCACATGCACCTGGGGGAGATGGTTCTCATCCATAGATGAAATTTGATTCTCTTATTTCCATAATGTATTAGAGTGATCATGAAAATGGGTGCTTATTTTCAATAGATCATATTCAAATGAATTTGATATTGAGAAAAATAAAACATGGGGTATAGTTATTATTTTATCTTCTATAGAGCGATTTTTTTGAAACAGGTGTATCCCATTTTTTCATTTAATCATGATGTATTAATTATTTGTATCTATAATCTAATTTTATGCCATATGTAATTAATATTTCTACTCCATTAGAAAAAATATTGATTATGGATGTAATTTCCACAAGTTTGATGTCATAGTTATTAAGGTAGGGAATATGTGTGATTTTCTAGTTCTTTATCTAGATATAATTTATCTTATTTATGGTTTGTATTGTATTGTTAGCTCTAACGTTTATATGTAATTATACTATTTAATGTTTTGATTCTATTATACTTATAGAAAAACTAACATCTTCAATAGTGAGAGGGATCCAATATTTTATGGGTAAAGACCCATAACTCAATATTTTGGATTTATTTCATAACAAATATCTATTTTTTATTTTTTGATTTTTTAGAAAATTTTATATGGTTGGTTTTCTATGGAGGTGGATTGGTATCTAAAGGTTTCTCTAGGTGATTTCCATGATTTGAAACCCATACGGGAGGTGAAATTCATTATTGATCCAATCCCATGGAAATGAATCATTTTATTTTTATCTTATCAAAAAGATACTATAGTGCTAAATGAATTGAAGGTTCAATTTAATGATATTAAAATAAAGTTCTTTATTTATCTTAACATGTCACAATTGGAGCCATCAGTTATCTTTTAAAATTTGTTGGAAAAATTATTTGAATTATAATTGATTATAAGAATCCCATTTAAGTGTCCATCAAGAATATACACTTGTTTCAAAGTATTAAAGCTATTTTTGATCTCATCATGCTAGTGGAATGGTTTTGAATGCTTAAAATATATCCCAATAACACCAGTTTAGAGTAAAGTAAGTAGATATTCATAAAGACAATTTCTATATTAAGTAGAGGAATTATAAGTATCCTTTTATACTATTCGAAATTTTTAATGACCCAACTAATGCCATTGATTTTATGACATGGATATTCCATGAATACTTCAACACATTTTTTTATTGTTTTCACTTATGATATATTAGTTTTTTCCTTAGATAAATAAGATCATAAAGAGCATCTGGATGTTGTTTTGGATACTTTAATAGAGTACTCCCTATATTCCAAGAGGTCTATATATTAGTTTTGGATCCAGAATGTGAGATTTTTTGGTTATGTTGTATCAGACAAAGGAATATATAAATATCATAAGAATATTTAATTAGTAATTAATTTCTAAATACCAGTGAATGTATTCTAGATTATAATATTTCTTGGTATGACTAAATATTAATAGAGTTTTTTTAATTATATTTAGAATATTGAATACCCTTAATCATTCTTCTATATCTTGGTGATAAAAATTTGTTATATTATGATGCCTTAGGTATGGTTTTGTTATGTGTTTTAGGGTAGTGTGAATATATTTTGGTTGATGGATCTCACTAGTAACCCTATGAGAAAAACTATCGTACCCTTGACCTTGTGTTAGAAAAGATGGTAAATACCTTAAAATCACAGTTCCATTATCTCTTATAAGATAATTTTACCAAGTATTTTGATTATAAATTCATGATGTAAATATTAAACTAAAGAAATATAAATCCTCTATAATGGTATTGGTTAGAATATCTTTGAAACATAGATTTTAATTTTTGCAAAACACAATGTAAATGAAATGTGGTGGTTGATTTTTTGAGTTATAATATGTTGATTAAGGTGGGGAACGAATCAATGAATGGGTAGTAATTATTGATATTATTTATATAAATTCATCTATATCATAAAGAGGATGATGATCATGTGTTATTTATTAGTGTTCCATTCACACCATCCATGGATGATCATATTTTTCATGAGGAGGTGGTGGTTCTTGATTATTGATGTGTGTGGGGAATTCTAGTCTGTAGGGAGACCTTAAGTGACAGGTCTCAATCTTTTTATAGATCTATTAATTTATTAATAAGGTTAGTACTTCCTTTAAAATTATTAAATTTGTTAATGTTGGTGATAACTATAGGGACCCATGATTTTCATATATAGATATTACATATTGTTAGATGAATATTCATTACATTACACAAACAGACACCTGAGGATCATAAATGTATAATGACTTTGGAAACATGGAACACATTCTAATATCCTTAATGATATTCAATTTTTATCATAATGATACTTAATTTTAGTACATTTTATAGACATACCCTACTTAAAACATTTCTTAATATCATGGGTAAAAGAGACATCCTAAAGGGTGAGCTATGATTCTTAGTAAGGGTAAACAAGGGAAAATACATAAACATAATGTGGGAATATGATATGATAATTTGAGAATAACATATGAAAACTATACACTAAAAAAGATCAAAATCCAATGTCGTGGAATAAATATTGGTAGTTTATATGACATGAATAATAAAGAAAATAAACATGAACAATGAGACCATAACATTGGAATAAGACAAAGAATTCTAGAATACACATACAAATAAAAAATAATTTCAATATTATTCAAGCCTCAAAAACAAGGATATAAAAGTGGACTATGTTAACTCCCTAAATCTTCAAAGTAATCAAGGTTCACTCCCAATACCATCATAGAAAACGATGTCCCTTACTGAACATTGTTCAATCCTTTTTCCATTCATATATATCTAATAAGATATAAATATTTACCCAATAAATTTGAGGGTGGTATATGTCCCAATAATAAAATGATGAATATCATATTTACGTGTTAGAGAAGATCATTAAACATTCATTATATCAAAACCCATGAAATAAAATTGATTTTATAAGCATTTCATCAAATATTAACATGTGTAAAGGATATATGTTTCTTAATAATTTAATCAGTTCATCGTAGCATAAAATATAAAAAAAATCTTGTATCAAAGTCATTTACTAGGGGTGTAACCCTTATAAGAGAAATTGGTTTCATAAACCTTATTACATCATAATAAAATACCATTTAGATAATGAAAAAGAAATGCATCATTGGATCATATCCCTAGTAAAGAAAAGGACTCATCAATGAATGTCATCTTATATGGAAAATTATTTTGATATATCCTATAATTTTTTTGGAAGATAAAATTTCATTAAAAATATATTTTTAAACTAAATATTCATAAAACATTTTGGAAATACTTTAATTTGAAAATAAACTTTTATACTTATAAATAGATATTTAAAAATCATTTAAAACATTTCTTGTGTAAACTATCCTTTCTTCTTTATTTTTTTTATATAAAACATTTTTAAACTCCTATTTTTTGAAAATAATCTTGAAAATTATGAAATATGATTAAAAGAATATAATGGTAATGGTGGTGGGAAACTCTATTCATGTTTTATTCATTAAAATAATGATTCCTTTCATAGATTAAGTAATATATAAACGGGAAATGTTTGGTAAACATCATGAAGAATCCTTTCAAAAAAATTATATATTAAAAATTGGTTAATGATTTCATTAATTAATAATTTGAATAATGTAAAAAATATTATTTTTCTTTAGTAATCATGGTTTTGGAAAAAAAAAGTGTTTTCGATTGATGAGAGAAATAATGTTTATTTTCTTAAAAGTATTGTTTTGAACTCTTTAATAGATAAATATAGGTATTTGAAGAGAAAACATTAATTGTACATAAAAAATAGGAAAATTATTGATTTCCATAGATAAGGATCATAATATTTTATCATTAGAAGTATTATGATGAGAAATCCTGATAAATAATGAGATTGTAACATAAAACCCTTAGCACTTTGGTAACATTGAATCTTAATCCCCATGAAGGAATAATGATACATGAAACCTATAATATAAAGAGAATAAATAAATCCATAATATTATATTTAAATTTGTTATGCATATACTCCTCATAGAATAAGATAGCTGCGAAATATACCATATTTATCAAGTATAGAAAATAAAGACAAAAATCACCTACCACTTCAGTTTCTTTTGAGATGTATACCACGTGAAAGTGAGATAATAAACTATATATATAAATAAAAATATTTTTAGTTGAATCATTATAAAATAAATTATTTGGTATTATATAGGCCATATAAAATAAATAGGTGGTGAACATGGCATGTGTCTCAGGGAATTATAAAATTGAGAGATAAATCACTCACCGCTTTAGTACTATTTTGAATCATTAAGATCCAATAAATATTAATAACTAATTAAAGTTTAAATATCATTAAAATAATGATATTAATGATTTAAAATGTCAAATTAGATGTATATACCCCCCAAAAAATAAAAGAGTGGTGAATTTTCATGTCGCCTAGAAATAAAAGAGAGACTAGATATCCCTATCCACAAGTCCCAACTTCCTTCATACATGTTCTAACCTCTTGTATAATAAATATGTGTTTATTATAAATATATTATTTAACCATATATATATATTATACCACATATTATTAACTTATATCATTTTATTACCCTTTTATTAACAATTCTATAATAAATTCATGTTTCGGGTGGCAATCGATTTGTTTTTAGTATATTTTTTGATTTTTATTACTATTAGTTATATTATGTTCATCATGTTTATATAATCTTCATAATTTAAACCCTGATATAAATATTATAAAAATATAATAAAAATTCAGTATAGAAGTATTTATAGTGATCCATAAAATTTATATATTGAAAAAAAATTAAACTATTCCTTGAGAGAGTAGGCAAAGAGTACACATGACCATTGTTTCCATTTTATTGATTAAAGAAAATAATGATATATAAATAATAAATTACCACTATATAAGAATTATTATATAATATATTTATTTATTTTTATGAAAACCATCTTTATTACCTTTCATGTAATGCGTAAATTAATCATAACACTTCATGTGGCATTAGTCCGTCATACACACCAATTACAATATTTTATTCCCATTAAATGGAAACTAAGAAGGAATGTGAAATATAATGATTAAAGAAGAATAATAATACAATAAAAACCATATATAAAGAATATATCTATAATTATATCCAGTTATGAGAGGTGATTATGTAAAACAAATAACATCATATTGCGAGGATGTAGTATGCCCACGCAACAAATGATGATTTTGTAACCCATTTGAGAGAAGAGGAAAATTATTTAGGTTATAAAATTAAAATAATAAAATATAATTATATAAAATATATTAATTTAATTATTTTTTCGTGGTTTAAAAATAATATAAGGATTTTTTGGATGAAATAAAATAAAATGATAAATTAGGCACATTACCTCTTCTTCAGAAAAATTATCTCATTTTTCACCAAAATTATTATTAGGTTTTATTTATGTATAAAAAAGTGATTAAAGTATGATAAGAGGAAATTAATTAAGTTATTTGGGTAGTCAGTGGCCTGAAAAATTGTTTTGGAAGTGTGAAGAGGAGAGAGGAGTTGGCATCCCATTATAAGTTAGGTGAGTGGCACACTTGTGATTTTTGAAAAGAAAAGGTTTACTTACATTTTCCACATGCCAAAATGATCCAAAAGGGTAAATTATATAATATGTAAGATATGAGGTCATAATAAGGCCATAAAATTGGTTTTTAAAATTTTTTGTTAATCTTTAACCATTATCATTCAAGTTTAGCCACCCAAAAGTCCTATATTTAACCAAACTACAATAAATATGTTTTAGTTGTTTTTACAACTAATTATGGTAAAAAAATTAATTTGAGATTATTAGATAATATAAAATATTATTATAAAAAATATAGATTCCATTTTTCTATATTTTATTCACCCAAGTGGGAAAAAATTAAAATTAATCTTACAGATGTGAAAAAAAGATGGGTTTCAAAGAGAAAATGATCAAAAGATTAAAAAGTTGTTATACCAAAATTTAATATGAAAAATATTATAATGTAATAAATATATTAATATATATATATATAATTTAACTAATTTTTTTTATTAAAACTATCTTATAAAAATTTATATGTTTCCAAAATCATTATGAGAAATGAGAATTTTAAATAAAAACGTGTATTTTTTTATTCATAAAAAACATATCATCTTTGAAAATTCTAAAAAATTTACCCTAAAATAATTTTAAAGTTAAAAATTAAAAACAACTTTAAAAAAATAAATTAAATTTTAAAAAATTATTTTTATAATAAATGAAAAAAAGGCATCAAAACTAATTTTTAGGACACTACAATTTTTAAGAATAAAATTGGATTTATTATCATGCCTTATAAAGACAAAAATAAGATGAATTTTAAATATTTTATTGAATATATAATATATAAATTTAATTAATATCATTCTCTCAATGTTATATTTCAACTTATTTATTGAAAACACATTTGGGTAAATAAAAATTTTTATCCAGAAAAAGTTTTCCATTATTTTCAAATAGTTTTTATTATAAATTATAGTAAATTATTCACTAAATAATTTATCATATATAAATTTAAAGCCATATATTTTTATAATTTACTTAGTCCTAGTCATACAAAAAATTCCAATTTCTAAGCGATAACTACCATATTAAATACTAATATTTTAATAGTATGTCATATTTCATTTAAACAGAGTGTTGTGTTTAATGAAAGATGCACGTAGTATTTCTTGTTAAAAAAGATAAAATTAGGGTTGTGTGTAATGAAAAATACTTAAAAGATTAAATATATTTGAAAATAAATATTTCAAAAATATTGTGGTTCTACATTTTATCCAATTAAATAATGTGAACCTTCACAATTTGAACTTGTTCTTAATAAACAATGGTACAACATTTGAAAATCCATTTTTGGGGAAACCAAATCATAAAATATGTTAATAAAACTTCTTCTCTAATACAGAGTATGGAATTTGAAAGTGGCATCTAGAATAACACATGCAGGGTTTTCAAATAGGGTAACATAAATGGGATGTGATAACATTGACATTGATGAGAAATTGATACCAATGGAAAGAAGAAAGTTAATGACCATAGAGCCATAAACAAAAGAGGTGTGAAAAGTCCATTGATATCATAAAAATTGATGATAATAGAACCAAATTTTATTTCATGGATCTTTTTCCAATATTGGAAAATTTTCTTTAGAAGATATACTAAATTTCATTCTATTTCCTAAGCAAAATATCATCCTTTGTGACTTGATCAATTTATACTTGATCTCTTATAATAATAGTTGTATTTTTTATGTCCCAATTACTAAATATGATCCATTATTTAATGATAAGTAATTCATTCTCTATCTAGTTATTATAAAAAACAATGTGTTTTTCATAGGGCCTATATAAATTTCCATATAGTGAAATAATACATTAATCTCTAAATCCTCAACCAAAATTAGACATAAAATATTGAATAGATGGTTAATCATATACCCCTTTCAAAATTCAAAATTTATAAATACGGTCACCAATTCGTTCAGAATAAATTTTTCATTAATCCCCAATTATGCAAATATTGTTCGTAATTATCACATAAAAAATACATGAATACTATAGTCATATATTTTCTTAACTATTCTTAATAACAATAATTTCTATTAAACCTTAATGAAAAAAAACATACATTCTCATTACATGAATAATAACACTGATTACAGAATATATTCCTCTTCTCATGGTCCGTTTCCTATCTTCAGTGGAAGGGGAGAGACCTCTTGGGTTTAGTTTTCAGAGAAGGGTCCCTATCTTATAGGTATGAACCTCAGCAATTCTTCTTGTTTGCGATCACGATCTATTGTGATTGGGTTCTTTCCCATTATTTTATTTTATAGATCACCATGTTGGAGTCTGAATCGGGTGATATTGAAGACCTCTCGCTCTCCTTGAATTGGAAGCTGCCTCTTCTGGCCTTGTGCTCTCCTCTATTGGTGTCCTCCCCTCCATCTTCATCCGCTCCAATTTTGACTCATTCCCCTCCTCACTCTCCTTCATCACCTTTGATGTTGGTTAATAGTTCGATTTATGGGAATGATTTTATCTCTCTAGAAGTATCTAGTAAGGTGTCTTTCAGAGGAGTGGTCTCTTCAAGGGAAATCTCCTTACAGGTGAATGCTAGTGTTCCAACAGGATCTCAATCAAAATCAGATGCAATGGTATGTGCAATCTCGCCTCATATTGAAGAATTCTAGTAGGCCAGGGACAACTCCAGATGTTCCTGACTCAATGTCTAATGATTTAATTTGGAACTCATAGGGTCTCGGGGATAGGGAGAAGTCTGACGTCATCATCAACGAGCACCGTAATAATCAGGTTTCAATGTTCACTATCCAAGAACCAAAACAGGTTTATAGCATGATAAATTAGTATGAGAAGAGGCTCAAAGTTCACGGATTCTTTTATAGAGATCCTCCTAACACCCATATTTGGCTGTTTTATAAGGATAATGTTATTGTTGATCATTTGGGTGCATCAGATCAGTCTCTTACCACCATAATTATTGTTGGGAATCAAGTATCTATTCTTGCCTTCATCTATGCCAAGTGTGAACTCAAGTCATAGAATCTTTGTGGCATGAGTTAGATGATGTGAAACCAAATTATGTTCCTTATATCTTTGTGGAGTATTTCAATATTATCGCATGCTCAGAGGAGAGGAAAGGGGGAGGTGATTTTCCCACATATGGTAGTCACACATTTGGATCCTTCATGGCTAGGAACGACCTTATAGATGACGGATTTGAGGGAAGATTCTATACCTGGTGAAAAAACCAACACGGAGGGAGGCATACCTATTTTCAGCTTGATCGATTCCGGGTGAATGAGGCTACTATTTAAATGTTCTAGGACTCCAAAGTTTTTCATCTAGTCCGGTGTTTATCAGATCACTCTCTACTCTGTATTCCTCTGGGTACTGGGTATAGTAGGGAAGACTATGATTTATTTTCCAAAATGTGGATGGAGGAACCTGGTGTCTCAGATGTGGTCAGGGAAGCATTGTATCTTAATCCCCAAGGGAATATGTGGATCACTATTCATAACAAGTTTATATAGCCCAAAAATCTTCTTCTCACCTTGACAAAGAAGATCCATGATCGTGATCGTGACCTGGTCATGATTAGTAAATAGGTGGAACATTTGGAGAATCTATTGGAGAATGACTAGGATAATTCTCTATTTAACAAACTGAGAGTTAAAAAAGGATCGTCTTACTGATAGTCTTCTGAGATAAGAGTGGCTGGCCATAGAGGGTGGTAGAGTCAGATGGCTCTTGGAGGGAGATCAGAACTGTAGCTATTTTCACTCCTGCATTAGAGAACACTGTTGTGTTCAGCATCCCAATATTTATAGAGATGATGGATCCTTCACCAATGATCATGATAAGGTAGGAGCCATGTTTAATGGCCCCCTCAAATCTCTATTGACTGCACCCAATTCATGTTAGGTAGGGGGTAAATGAGAGGTGTTGTAGAAATATTTTAGGGCATTCTAAGATGTGTTTTAAACGTCATTGATGAGGGCTTCATGAGGACTCCATAAGAGGCTGAAATTCATGAGGAAATTTATTTTCTGAAACCGGATAGTGCACCATGTTTGGATGGATTCCTTGGATCTTTCTACAGGTAAATTTGGGACTTTGTTTAAGGGGACCTGGTGAGAGAAGTCATGTATTTCTTCAAGGGATGGGAGTAGAAATGTATTTCTTGTGTAACCGAGATGTTTTTTATTCATAAGTTGTGTAAATCCAAGTCTATTGATCAGTATCATCCCATTAGTATGTGAAATATACCTTAGAATACCCTGGCCAACATTCTAAATAAATTATCGGCTATTCATCTGGATTCTTGGATGGCCTCAGAACAACAAGGGTTCATTAATGGGAGGTCAACATAGGGTGCAATAGGAGTGGTCCAAGAAATGGTTTGTGGCATCAACAACAGGTCCTTCAGGTGAAATTTAGTGGTTTAGATAGACATGAGAAAGGCATATGATAGAGTGGAATTGGGTTTTGTTATCAGAGTCATGACTATCATGGGATTATTTATTGGGACAAGTGACTTGCTTTTCCGCAGTTTCAGCTTGACATGGATTTCAACTTCTTTTATGGGAAGTAATTTGGGTTTTTCAAGATGCATAATCATATCCATCAAGGGGATCCTTTTCCCCCACTATTTTCATTCTCTCTCAAAACACTTTTATATACTTCATTAATTAAGGCCTTAACATGGGTAATGTTCTCCCTTACCACAATAGGTATGCTACAAGTGGTATCTCAAACTTGATGTTTGCAGATGAAAAAATTTTCTTTATCAATGGCAGTAGATGATCTGTGCAGGGGTTGAATGGACTTCTAGGGGACTAATGTAAGTGGAGTTGGAAGGATGTGAATAAAGAAAAAAGTTATTTTTATATAACCAAGAATTTCTCTAAAGAGGGGGGGTTGAGGGATGTGGGGGCCAATTTGTGTATGGAGAGATGGTATTTTCCCATGGAATATCATGGGGATCCGGTTAGTCCCTCCTCTCTTATGGTCCATCATTTTGATAAACTAGTTAGTAAAATATTTTGGCCGATCAATAACTGAAAAAATAGATTCCAATCCTTCAGAGGTTATATAACTTTAGTGAATAATGTCTTGGTCCTTATTACCATGCATATTATATCTACCCTAACGGTTACAAAAAGTGTAATTTATAAACTGGATAAGTGTATGGTGTCCTTTATATGGGATGGTATGATGGAGGGAAGACATCATTGGGATTCGGGGAAATGTCTACAAAACCTCTCTGTGAAGGGGGAATCAACCTGCGGAGTGTCTCCTCAACCATACAGGGGCATCATGCAATGATTAATTGGGAAGCTCTGGAATGTTGGTCCCTTTTGGGGAAGGACAATGCAAGACATATAAGGCCAGAATATGTGGGATCAGAGACTGACTTTTTCTAGGATATGGAATATGATTCATCATTTCATGGAGTTTCTTCATCATCCCTCTTGGTGGTTTGAGGGAACAACGTAATTTAATTTCTCGAAGTATGATTGAGGGGCGGGTAGGCTGTATTTCCCGGGCTTCCCCACCCCGGACATATTCTTTAGTGATGATAGTGGTTATCCTCTATTTCTTCAATCCTTCCTTGATTAGAATAAACATGTTGTTTTTAACAGTATTGTTACCAATGATGATCTTGATAAACTTATATTCACAGGTTTGATTTTGGGGATTTTTTATATTAAGGATTTCATCCATGTGACAAGGGACATGTCATATGAATACATGTGGGGAGCGACACTGTGGTGCAAGGAGATTCCCTCTAAATTTAATTTTTGGTTGTGGTGTGTCAGGAAAAAAGCACTTCCTACTGATGCAAATTTGCAATGTATGGGTGTGAATATGGCCTCTACGTTCTGGTGTTGAAGGTCCTTAAATCATGAAAAAGTGGGTCATATTTTCAATGACAGTGAATGGGCTTGAGGTATTTGGAATACATTTGGGGTGTTCTTTGGATAGAATGAATCTATGGGGGTATAGGGAAATTTTCTATGTTTGTGGTTCAGGGGTACGAATACCAATGGGGCTGAGAGGAAGCCCAAGAGCATCATCCATGTTATTGGTTGATGGACTATCTAGAAATAACGAAACGTGGTGTGAAATAACCATGGATTGAGATATCAGGTATGTGTAATTTTCAGAGTGAAAAAAATCATGACATATTTGTTTCGAGTGTGCATAGATTTCCTATCAGCATCGTCTGTGAAATCAACTTTTATGAATCTCTCAAACATCAACCAGGCTTTTATTCCAAGGTAGGGAAGGTGGGTTTGATGGCATCTACCATGTTAGAATTTCAAGCTTAATATGGATGGGTCTCTTATAATGGGGGAGATGTTTGGGGGTGAGGTCGTGAGAGATCAGCTAAGTTCAGTCATTGTAGTGTTCGGAGCCTCTTATGGAAGGGGAGATGTATGGAAGGTAGAGGCTATGTCCATGGTAACTGGGCTGGTGGTATGCAAGCAAAGAAAGATTAATTTTAATATGGTGGAGATAGACTCCATGGTTCTGTGTGAAGCACTATTGGGTAAGGCCAATATCCCTTGGAACATCACTTATATTATCATAAAATTTAATTCCCTCATGGGAAACCACATAGAGGTCTCTCATACATGGTGGGAGGGGAACATGGTTGCAGGATTTTTTGGAATCTATGGTAACATCCAATCAATGTATTTTTTATACCTTTTTCTGGGGTTATTTTATGAAGGAGGGGATGATTTTTTTGTCAATGATGCAATGGGTTTACATTACTTTTGACCACTATGAGGTATTTGTTATTTGGGGTTTTTGTACGGTGGACTTTTCCAAATCAATAAAAAATTTAATTGTTAGTCATATCAATCATCTATTTATAGAAACTAAAAAACATTTTCTCAGGAACATATTAAGAGTTATATTCCCTCACCTTTCCACTAAATCTCATTTCTAGGTCATCAACAACATTAAATATATTTTTTAAAATCCTTAATAAAAATGTTATACCTAATAATCCTAATATATTTTAAGAATAATATAACATAATTCTTGGATTCCAATACATAATAACATCAATCATCCAACATCCTTCTAAACCCATTAACATGGATTTATTATCTTCTTAAAAAATACCTATTTCATATAATAAAAAATAGGAATCATATATTAATATTCATCGAACTCACGCTAATCATTATTCTCGTGTTTAACATATAAAATACTGTTATAATTTTCCATACCTTTTATATTTAATTTTTAGTCTCCCCATCAACTATATTATAAACATTACTCATATAATCTTTCTGAATTTTTTCATCATCTTTTCCTTTAGTAAATCAACTTCCATAATGCCCATACATTCCAAATCTGAAATATTCAATGGTTGATGATATCTTAGGAATACCATTACTATAATCCATTCAGTTAAAAAAACATTTCCTTTTTCTTCCCAAATAACATTATTTTCATACTTCTTTTTTAACCTCAAAACACCTTCTCATTTCACCAATAAAACCACTTGGGTGCTTCTTCCCACATTCTTAACAAATAGGAAACTGAATCTTCATTCCTCTATGGTCTCCACCACCAGAAGTCTTAATGAACCCATTCTCTTGTTTTTCAGTTTGAGAGTTGGTTAATGTGAAATTTATTAATAATATATCATCATATCATATTAGACATAATCAAAATATCTTTTACTCTAGTTTTCACTCCTTTTGGTTTCTCGTCATTAAATTTTGTATCATCTTCCAATTGATCATGTCCTTTTTAGTTCCTGGCATTGAGTAAATCCTAAAAAACATAGTGTGAGTAACAATAATCATTGTGGGAAACCACATAATCAATAAAAAATAAATTATAGTATTTCAAAATCACGATTCCAGATTTTTAATCTATGATAACATAAGTTTTTCCTTGGTCATTCATAGTCACAATCTACTTAAATCCATCATGGTGGTTCATAAATAGTCTGTGAATTTCCACATCATATCCCATGGGTGTGTCAAAATAGGTATAAAAAGGCTTGTTATTGTACACTTGGTTATGATCGAGCCCGGCTCAATGTCACTTTTTGGATTTATTACACATTGGTACCTCTATACTAGCACTGTATCCACTTTTAGTATTAAAGAGAGAAACAATTACTTCCAAAACTGCATTCCCTATCCATTACAAAAAAAAAATAGGAAATTTTCATATACATAGACTTATACATATAATTATCCTTAGGGATTGTTATAATATTTTGTTTTCTTAGTTCCAGAAGATTAATTAAACCTATCCTCAGATACTAACTATAGTGACCCATGGTTTTCATAAATAGATGTTACATGTTTTTATGTGAATATTAAATAAACTACATTATCACACACTTGAGGATTCTAAAGGTATAGTGAATTTGGAAACAAGGAAAATAATATTCATATTTTATGAAATATATTTAATGTTTCCCACAAATATATTCCCATTTAGTAATCCTCATACACATACCCTACTTAAAACCTTTCTTCAAAACATGGGGAAATGTTATAAGTTATTGACTCTAGTAAATAATATATTACTATTATATACTCATTATTATTTCATATATATCACATATGTTCATTAAAACGACCCTTATTTCATTACATGTTAATCAAGAATGAATCACATCACTTCGTGAGGTGGTAGTATACCATACACGTGAACAATGTTATTATATTCCCATGGAATTGAAAGTAAGAAGGAACTTATGATATCAGTATTCTTGAAGAAAAAAAATATCATAAATATAATATATAAAAAATAATTGCATTAGTTTATCAATCCATGATAGGTGGTTATAGAAGAAAAATAACATTGGTTTGGGAGGCGGTAGTCCTCAGTACACATGAATGGTGATTTCATAATAAATTAATGGGAGAAGATAACAGTTTATGTTATGAAATTAAAAATAGATCTTAGCATATATAAGATAATGTGGTTATTATGTCATCAATATTAAATATTGATTTAAGGAGTTTGAGGAATAAATAAAGTAACATTCTTGATTAGAAATGTTACATATTCTTTGGAATACTTTTTTTGGTTTGCACAAAAAGGATTCATAGGTTGTATTTATGAATAAAAAACGAATTATAAGACGATATCTAGGAATTAATGAAGTTATTTTAATAGGTTTTTTCCAAACCAAATTATTTTGGATGTGAAAATAGAATGAGAGAGTGTGTATTTATTAGAGAGGTGAGTGACACACATTTAATATTTGGAAAGAAAATAGTTTACCAATATTCATTATATGGGAAAAGGATAAAACATAGTCCATTATAAGAAAATTAGAGAGAGGATATAGAAATATCTCCATACAAATGGTTTTATAATAGTTTTGGTTCATTTTTAATATGCATCCTTTTATTTTAACCCTTTGGTAAACCCTTTTTTACCTTTACCCGGGTAAGTAATTTTTAAGGTTTTTAATAATCATTACGGTAAAATAACATTAGTGTACCTAATAATATAATATTAATTATAATTATTAAAAATATGGAATCCATTTTATTCATATCCGTTCAAAAAAGTGGAAAATTTTAATTTAAAATTAATCCTATAGTTTTGATGAGAAATCATATTATTATGGAGAAAAATGTTTAAAAGATTAGAGAGTTTTTATATAAATTTTCATTATTAAAATGGTTCTGATGAACTGAATTAGTTTAATAGATATAAAATTGAACTAATATTTCTTTAAAAATTATATTAATAAAATTTTTATGTTTATAAAATTTTAAAATATATGAAAATACTTAATAAAAATAAGTATTTTTCATTATTCATCAAAATATTTCTCTTTGTAGAAAAATTATAAAAAATTAACTATATAAAAATTATGACATGATGATTTCAAAAAATAATATTATGTTTTCATTTTTTAAAAAAATGTAAGAATTATTTTTAAATTAAGATAAAAATGTGATTTTTTTCAAAAGTACAGTTTTAAGCATGAATTTGGATTTAATCATTCCCCTCATATAGAAAACTTTTAAAATGATTTTTAAACATTTTATTGAATTTATAATAAATAAATTTCATTAAAATAATTCAATTAGTGTTATTTGTTTAATTTATTTATGTAAAACACATTTTTTAATATAAAAATATGTTTCTAAAAAAATATTTCATTTATTTTTTAAAAGATTTTATTTTCCATTATAATTAATTGGTCACAAAATAATTCATTATATATATATTAATGATTAATTCTCATAATTTAGTTAGTTATATTTATACCCTGCATTCTGATGGCTAAGTGATATATATTATATTAAATAATAATATTTTAAATTTTTTTCATGTTTTGTTTAAACTTAGTGTTGCATATAATGGAAGCTATATATAGTGTTGCTAGAAAAAAAATATAAACACAATGTTTTTTGTAATTAAAATCATTGAAATGATTAAATTTATTTGAAAATAAAAATTTCAAAAAATATTTGGGTGCTACATTCTATCTCCCTAAATAAATTGGATCCTATCAATATGAACTTGTGCTTGATAAACTAGGGTTTAACATTTGAAAATCCCTGGGTGGGAAACCCACATCGTAAAATGGGTTCATAAAAATTTCAATTGAGAAGACAGAAAGGGATGTGTGTGGGTATTCTGTAATAAAACATACCTAGTTTCAAAATGGGATAAAATAAGTTGGAAGTGAAAACATGTAAATAGAATAAACAACTAAAACAAAAATACTAATGGAGAGTGATATAGAATATAGTTAGAAGAAATTTAGTGACCACAAAACCAAAAACTGAATAGGTGTAAAAATTTCAATGATATCATAAAAATGATTATAATAGGACAATATTTTATTTCAATATCATTTTCATAATGTTGGGTAATTTTTATAAGATGGAATACTTACTTGATTTCATTCCAATTAATATGAAAAATCACATCATTTATTTGTTCCATAATCAACTTCCAATTCATCTATTGGTTTTAGATATTATTTTTTCATGTATAAATCACTAAATGAGATCAATAAATGAATGATAAGTCATTATTTCTATCTCTTGTTATTATGATAAACAATATGGTTAGTAAAATTAATGCATAGATAATTATATAGTGAAACAATACATTACCCTCAAACAATTCATTATAAATTCAATTGAAACCATTCTAGAAATGGTTTACCTTATAACCCTTCCAAAAATCAATATTTATAAAGAAGGGAAATAAATTTTTGAAAAAAACCTTAACATTAACACACCAAATATAATAATGTATCTCATAATATTCATATACCAATTATGATAATACCTTAGTCCTGTATTTTCATGACTCATGGTTATAACTAGAATTACCCTAAAAACTCTATGAAAAAAATACATATTCCTCCATTCATAGAATAAAACACTAGATTATTGAATATATTCTAGATATCAAATAATTTTTTAAACTCCATCCATGATAACTTAAAATACTTTGTATGAAAATAATTAATCATTACCAACCAATCCAATTTATTTTATCTTTGTCAATCATTTCTTTTTCTAGACTAAACACTATTTTTAAAATATTAGGAACATATTAAGTGTTATCTTACCTCAATAAAAATATTAAAATTCCTATAAATAAATTTTCTAGTTCATTAGAATCATTCAATAAAATTTCTAAAATTATAAAAAAAAACTATTATACTGAACAATTATTATATATTTCATGATTCATAATACATAATTCTATAATTACAATACATAAGCACCTCAATCATCACACTTCTATCTCAAAACTATAACTATGAATAAAATCTAATTCCTTAATATCGTTTTTCTATAGTATGGAATACGAATTATGTATTGACGATCATCATCCTCAATATAGTCATGTTTCTCACATTTAACATAAAAAACAAAGTTAGAACAAACAATACCTTTCGCATTCCATTTATTGTTTCCTCATCATCATCAATATAATCATTACTCGTATGACATTTTTGATTCTCTTCCTGATATTTCCCATTAGGAAATGGAATTTTTGATCCCCATTCTTTCAAAATTTTAAACAATTAACTGTAGAAGATATATTAGGGGTAAAATTATTCTCATCCATATTTTTAAAAAATATTTCATTTTCCACTATAATTACTATGTCTTTTTTATTCTTTTCCACATTGAAAACATCTTCTCATTCCTATAAGGCATCCAAATGGGTTCTTCTTCCCACATTATCAAAATTTATGAAAATTAATCTAATTTCCACAATATTCTCTACCACCAAAACTATCAATGAAATATATCACTATATTCTATGATTATTACAAGAGTTGGATAATGTGGGAGTGTTTAATAATATATCTTGATAAATGATTAGGCATAATTGAGATATATGTCACACTAAATGTAATCCCATTTAGTTTCTCATCAACAGAATATCTATCTTATTCGTTGTTCATCCAGTTCCATTGGGTTATCAGGATTATCTAAAACCAAAAATCATTGCATAAGTAACAATAATAACATTGGGGAACCACATAATCCATTAAATTCACCTATAGGGTTTCTACGTCATGAAACCTTCTTTTAATCCATGAAACCTTAGATTTATCTCATTTCATTTATATTATACATATATTTGAATCCCTCATCATGGTTCATAAAGAGTTTCTTAATTTACAAAGCATATCCCATAGGAGTGCCAAACTAGGTGTGCAAGAAGGCCCATTTTCTTGCATCAGGTGATAATCAAGTCCTGATCAATACACCTTTTTAGAGTTATTACTCATTGGTGACTTTGTTATAGACCTACATCCACTTGTAGTATCAGGAAAAATGTGTAATTTTTTGGAAACCAATAACTCTATCCTTTACCAAAATTCAAGGACATTTTATAAACCATTGAATCATCCTTAGAATTATCCATTAGAATCTCACTAAGGTTTTCTAACACTCATTTCCAATGGTTAACAAAACTAATCCAATAATACTAACTATAGTGACCCATGATTTCCATACATATATATTTTATTTTTTTGGTGAATATTCATGACATTATATAAACACATGACTGGGGAATGTAAAGGTATAATGCCTTTAAAAATACAGAACATAATATTGTTATTTCCTGAAATATATTCAATGTTTCAATTAAATATCTTCCCATTTTTTAGTCCTCGTAGAGATAACCAATTTAAAACATTTGTTTCATAACTTGGGGAAAAGACACATAAGGAAGGGTGATACCATATGAACAATAAGGGATAAAAAGGGAATACAAAAAATATATAACACAAGTATAACATATAAAAACCATACCCATTATATCATAGATCATAATCATGAGTCATGAAATAATAATTGGTAGTTCATAGGACATATATCATAAGAAAATAAAAAAAAACATGAACCATGATATAATAATAATGGCATGAGATATGGAATTTTGGAATATACATAATCATATAAAATAATTTCCATGGTAGTCTAAGATCACTACCAAGGCTATCGTAGTTAAATTGGTTCACTCCCCAAACAATATTAGTAGAGAAATTTCGTTACTCTACTAGGTTCACTCCATTATTCATTCATGACTATCTCATGATATATAAAACATTACCTAATACATTATATGGAGATATAAGACCCACATATCACAAAATAAAAATCATACATATTTATAATAGAAGAGAATAAAACATTCATTATATCATATCCCATGAAATTAAATTTGTTTCATAAAACATTAATCATATCATAAACTGTGGAAATGAGACAAGTTTCATAATAACTTAAATATTACCATATAATATCCTATTAAATGAAGTGGGTTTTATAATAATTTCCCCATGGTGTAACCTATTTGAGATAAATATGTTTCATAAAATTCATTCCATCATAAAAAATGACCCCTCGAAAGAATATGAATAGTATCCTTCAATCATATCCTCAGTAAGGAATCACTAACATCATTGGATATAGTATTTTACTGAATATAGTTTTAAAGGATCCTTGAAAACTTTTTGTTGGGAATGTTTATTTTCATTGAAAATAAAATTTCAAAACTAAAAAATTATAAAAAAATTATAATTCATTTTCATTGAAAATAAAATTTTAATCTTCGAATGGAATCATTAAAGATTATTAAAAACATTTCATAAGGAAAATATCATTTCCATTTTGAATAAGAGTTTTTAAAACCTAAAACAATTTAAAATTAATTTTCTTTGATAATAACCTTGAAAATTATAAAGGAATCTTCAAAGAAAGTGATGTTAATGATGGTGGGAAATTATGTTCATGTCATACATGTTGAAATAATGATTCCTTTCACATTTTTTAAAATTTAAAATTTAGGTAGAAACAAATTTAATAAAAAATTTATATAAATCTAAAACAATTTTATAAAATATTTTTAGAAACATTATTTTGGATGAAAAATGGGTTTTGGACAATGAGAGAAATAAAGAAAAAACTTATTATTATTATTTGAAATTATGAGTTATTAAGAAGGTAAAAATAATGTTAAAACATGTATTATATATAAATACATTGATGAAAATAAAACAATGGAGTTCCAAGTGGAATATATCATAATATTTTATCCTTAGAAGAATAATCGTGAGTAATTTCGATAAACGATGAGATTGAAACATAAAAACCTTACCACTTTGGAAACATTGTGTCATAAGAACCAAGAGATAATAATTTCAAATGAAATATAGAATATCATGAATGTAATTAAATATATGATATTACATATCAAAAGGGGTTGTATATACACCTTATAAAATAAGATAGCTAAATAGCATAATATATTTCCAAAGAAAGGAAAATTTAGAAAAAATCTGCTACTATTTGGTAACTTTAGAAATATAAAACACATGAAACTGGTATCCTAAAATGGATATGTAAATACCCATAATATTTTTATTATGAATAAATAATAAATTTATGGTAATTATATAAACTAAATAAATGATACAGGTGGTGAATATTGTATGTGTCTCACAGAAGTAAAAATTAAAATTTAAATCCAATATTACTTTGGCAATATTTTTCTTCATAATCCCAATAATTATTAAAAAAATTAATATAATGAAAAAAATAATATTAATGAAAAATATATGAAAGGGGTAGTATATATAACATAGAAAAGAAATAACTGGTGAATTTTTATGTCTCCCAAAAACAAAAGAGATACTAGAAAACCCTTACCATAAGTATCAAATTCATTCAAACACTTTTGAATGAATTTTTATTTTTTGTCCTATTAATTTCATAATTTTTTAATCATCTACAGAACATTAAACATTATATTAATATTACATAAATTTTGTATACATGTATTTATATTTATACATAAAATCTAGAGACGGAATATTAAATACACAGTTTGTGGAGATATTGGGTTGTACATACGCATGAACACTATTTCCATTTTATTAGAAAAAATAAATAAATAAAGATGAATACTCTATTAAAATTATAGAATAATTTATATTATATATATATCACATATTTTCATTAAACCCATAGTAATTACATTATATGTAATGCTTTATCAAATCATATCACTTTGTGAGGCAGTAGTCTTCCATACATATGAACGATGTTATCATATTATGAAGGAATGGAAAGTAAGATGGTGCCTGTGAAATATTTATTAAAAAAGAATAATAATATCAAAACATCATATATATATGTATAATAAATCTATCATTATATCCACACATGAGATGTAGTGATATAAAATGAATATAATTGGTTTGTAAGGAAACAGTTCACCGTACACACAAAAATTTTATTTCTTAAATCATTTGATGGAATAAGAGAAGGATTAATGTTATGAATTTAAAATAATAAAATCCAAATATGTGTAATATTATTATGATATAATATCATCATAGTTTAATAATAATTAAATGAGGTGGAGGAAGAAATAAAATAAAATGAGCCATTATGGACATTAATCTTCTTAAGATAATTTCTTTTGGTTTCCACCAAAATTATTAATAGTTTATATTCATGTAAAAAATAAGTATTTTGGGATAATAGATTGAAATTAATTAAGTTATTTTGTTATTTCATGGCCTAAATAAAGGATTTTGGATGAACTTAGTGGAAAGAAGAGGGTATAGACATTTATAAGAGAGGAGAGTGGTACACTTGTAATGTAGGAAAAAAAGTTGTAACTACATTTTTCACATTCCAAAATGATCAATTATAGATCCTAGAAGTATTAATGTATATATATATGTCCACCCAATGGTATTTATATAAGTTTTGGTTCATTTTCAACCATTTTGTTTATTTTAATACAAGATAAACTCATTTTTACTTTCATCACAGTAAATAATTTTTAATATTTTTATTATTCATTATGGAAAAATATTAAGTTAAACTCATTATATATTATAAATTACTATTATTAAAAATATTTAATCCCATTTTCTTAATTCAATTCATATAATTTCGAAAATTTTAATTTTAAATTTATACCACGAACGTAATAAGAAAGCTAGTTTCCAAAGAGAAAATTTTGAAAATATTAAAGTTTTTATAACAAAATTCAATATTAAAATTATTAAAATGTACTAAATTATAATAAAATATATATATTTGAACTAATTTTTCTTTTTAAAATATATTAAAACAATTTTTATGAATCTAAAATCATTAAAATAAATGACAATTCATTTATAAAACCCTGTATTTTTCTATATTTATCACACAATTTATCTTCTCAAAAAAATATTTAAAATCAACCATAAGATAAATTTTACAGGATTATTTCAAAAATAAAATTTATTTTATCGAAATAAATTTATAATAGTTTGAAAAATATTTTTAAAAAAAGTATCGAAATGGCCAAAAAACTATTTTTTTTGAAAAATAATGTTTTGATGGTGAAATTTTATTTATTCTCGTATATTTTTATAGAAAACACATAATGTGAATTTTAAAATTTTGATTGAATATATAATATATGAACATAATTGAAATCATTTATGCAAGTTTATTTTTTAATTTATTGATGCGAAACACATTTAAACAAATTAAAATAATTTTTTCGAAGTTGATTTCATCTTTTTCCAAAAAGTTTATTATTCTTTTTAATTAATTGGTCACCAAAAAATTATTTATAAATTTATATATTAATGAAACATATAATTTCTATAATTTATAAATAATATTTATAATATCCACTATAATATCTATTTGATAACTATCATATTAAATAATAATATTTTTATAGTATTTTACACTTCCTTTAAACTAAATGTTTCTTGTAATGAAAGCTAGACCAAGTGGTATGTGTAAATAAAGAAAAAATCTATGTTTAATGTAATAAAAATATCTAAATTATTAAATTTATTAAAAAAATATATTTTTCAACAAAAATGGGTGTTACGTGAACCATTCTAGTTCCTTGTTATGCCTTATGGATATAAATATGTTTTATAATCCTGAAAATTGTTATTGGAAGCCTTATATGAGGTATGTAGTTTCTAAATTTGTGTCTCAGAGATGTTATTGTTAAATGAATAATGTCAAGCCATAATATATAGTGTATTTATTGAAATAACTCCCTATAACATTTTTTATGTGATAGGAAATTTATATGGACATTTTGGTCATTATACCTTGATCTCTATGTTCGAAGAAATATGGGTGATTATTGACCGGTAGATGAAGCTAGATCATTTTCATCTAATTGTGGAGTTAATGAAAATGTAAGATATTAGAAACCAATATGTTTGTGGAATTTTTATGATTCATGGTGTACCATTGTCTATCATTTCTAGTCTAGGACCATGATTTTCATCCCATTTATGGAATGGTCTTTCGATAACGAGGAGTTCTCAATTGATGTTTTTCACTAATTATCATTTAAAGACTAATGTGTAAAGTAAGTGGGATATTATGATTTTAAAAGATATAATTCATCTATACATTCTTTAATTTTTAATCTCATGGGATATATATATATAGTTGGTAGATTTTCACTGTAATAATACTTATCACGCCTTGATAACGATGGATCCATTTGAATAAATTTATAGATGATCATTAAATTCCCCTAATATTTTGTTGGAATTAGGTGAACCTTCAATGATTGGATAGACTCTATTTTTGGAAATGACTGATAAGGTTTAGCTTATTCATAAAATATTTTCACGATCTCATCATTACGAGAAATCTAAATTTTACCCTCATTATCATCCACTATATTTTTCTATTTGTCATTGGGTGTTTCAATAATTTTCTCATTGATTTAGACATCGTAGGTTAGGCAAGAAGGAAAAATTGATGTCAAGGTATCTTGGGACATTCAATATAGTAAAGTATTATGGGTAAGTGGTTTACCAGATATTTTTTCCATATGAATGTAATTTTATTAATGATATGTTTTATATATAAAAATTATAAAAGAATCATAAATAAATTTATCATTTAGTGGGGTGGTAGTATTTTGTATTATATTCAAACACCACTCTCATTAATAAACTCTTTTGTTATGTTTTTATGGAAAAAAATATAGGATTAACTAAATCTATTAGTATATGTGAAATAATAACTTTGAAGGTATATATATGATACATGGGAGCATGGTCCCTTTATGAATGAAAAAATTCCTCACTTATTGTCTAAGGAGTAATTTTGATTTCTTTACGTGGGAATAAAGTGGAAAGTTAGGGAGAATTGTGACACCCAATGCATTACATGTATATATTTAATTCATCTATTTGATATATTAACTTTTCTTATATCATTTTATATAGTTTTAGTTTGTGGTAATTTTAAAAATAGGAAACAATATATGGTATAAAAAGTATAACATGGTTAATGCTAAGTATTTCTCCAAAAAATATAGAATGATAATAATGTTCTAGTATAATTTTCAGGTTTGAAAAAACATTATACAAACTATATATTCAAACCATGTAGACTAACCATACATATATGACGAATATAAATATTTTTGACATGGTTTCAGAAAAAATATAGCTAACCTCAATGATCTATTTTTATATATAGTGTTTCTTTCAAAGATAATAATACATTTTGGGTATGGTTTCTTGGACATTGTATAATTTTAAATATAGAAATTTATGTTTTTATCAAGTTATATTTAATCCCCATTCCTCCTTCCACTTCCCAATTTTTAATAAATAGACACCTATCAGTGATGTTTCATTGCCTTCAAGTTTCGTTTATAGAATCTTTAGTGATTTTATTAGAGTTGTAATAATATTTCTAAAATAAAACACCTATTTTCTTCCACCCCTTTTTATAATATCATATTCCTCTATTTTACTTTTTGAAAATATTCCATTATTTATTATAGAGTCAAAATCTATGAATAGGGATAGTTTTAACCTAAATTGTTATGGATTTTAAGACTTATAAGGATTCATCTCTCCCCTTTCTATTGATTTTGGATGAAAGTGATGTGGTGAAAGTGAGTTTAAGATTAGTGTATACATAAATAATATTTACATGGGAATACATGCAGGGATTGATTTTTTATTTCTTATTCCACCATTATAAGCTTGAAATGAGTTATTGAGGAATGATTAATTTTTATTCCTTGTGTTTATTATATTTAAATTAAATTAGGTGAGGGTTTTAAATGGGTTTCCTTCTAAACAAATATTTATTCCAATGAATATCTTTAAAACATTATATAAAGATCATAAAAGCATTAAATTTACTAAAAAATGTATTTCTTAATAAAAATTATTTTTATTTATTTAGAAGGATTACTTTTATGCAAATGATTTTTTGATATGTCATTATTTAATGTTGACGTACTTTTTTATATTGAACTCTTATTTTAAGTATTTTTGAAATTATTATGATGATTCTATGATGTTTTATATTTCATAATAATTTTTTTTGATGAGATTCTCATGTGAAACATGGGTATATATTTTGATTATTGGATGTTTTCTACACTATTTTAGATTATTGCACTAGCTGGTGCCTCAAGTTGAGATTATTTCATTGGACAAGGATTTTTCACCAAGAGAGTCTGAAGAATAAACCAAGATTAGGATTATATTAGGTTATCATAGTCCACTCTAGAATTCCACAAGCGAGTTCTAAGTTTCAATTGTTTTTGTGTTTTACTATGGTTAGATCCCATGTGATTTATTGTTGAGATATGTATTTAATTATATTTATGCTAGATATTTATATTTTATTACTATTGGTTATGTTTTATACTCATTATGCTCTCATTTACTCCCAATGGTTTTTTTAAAACCTATGTAATTTGAAATACACTTACAAATTCTTGTTTTTAGAAAAAAAATATATTCATAAAGAGGGTGTTTTCTAGATCTTATTTGAAAACTAGTTAAAACTATTTTAATTATTAGGGATGTTATGTATATACATGGTGGAATAATACTATGATTTTTAACTCAAACCCAATAGAAACCCTTTGTGTAAGTGAAGGAATAGTTATTTCTAATGTAGGTGAAGGAAAAGGAGCTATAACTTATGGCTTGTGCTTCTTGATACCTTACTCATCTTGTGTATGTTGTGATCAATAATGACCATATGTCATGAGGAGTTATAATAATTTTTTTCTTTTGGGTATACCCGAATGATGTTTTTCAATTTTTTATTTATTATCAATTATGAAATTATATTTATTATGTATTCATTTATTTATATTATTATTCTATCACAACAATAATTTTTATAAAATGATTTCTCAATGTTCACACATTTTCATTACATTATACTCTTGTTATTATAGTTTATATTAATGAACTACATATTTATGTTCCTATTTGTTTATTGTATGTATATTATATGATGAATTCTTAGGAAGAGTATATGTATTGATTTATATTAAATTAATTGTGAAATCATTCCCAATGGTTTCATTTAATACCCTTATCACTTGCCTATATAATACAGTGATCGAGAACATGCTTCTAGTATTTCCATGGGCTACCTCACGTGAAGTGTTAAGTAATTTTGGGACAATTTATTACACAATGGTATTATATCCATCTTGTTATTTAGATGATTAAGGATTGTATAGAGATAATAACATTAAATATTGAGAGGTGAGTGTGATGGAGTATTCAGAAAAATATATTTCATGCTAATCTATGAGTTACCATGGGTGTTCAGGAATCATGATGTGAGTTTGAGATATTTTCAATTGTATTTTTCTATGATTTTATGTGATATATTATTATTTTTAGTTTTAGTGGAATCCTATATATTATATGTATAAATTTCATTATCATCGGTGGAATGAATAAGTAAACATGATGACCATGATTTAGCTTCACATTCTTGAAAACCATTCCTTAGTAGTGAAACTAGCTACATGAACCTTCTAATTTTACTCACACAATTGTTACATGACCTTCGAAACTATGGATCCAAACCATACATATTGGTGAAATATTTTGAATTCATATTTTTACACTCATTTAGTACATAATATTGTTATTATAATTGATGATATATGTTTATGAGTAATATAGAAAAGATTTAATGTTTATAAATAATAGTGGCGTTGAATTATGTGTCAATTTAGCTTTAGGATCAATGTTTTATAGAAAATTCTTCTTAGAGATACAAAAAAGAATTGTACCATGATAGAGATAGGGATTGTACTATAGGAAAACACTCATGTGGACCTTATCATCATCGAGTTAATAAAAAAATATTCTATTTATTCATTGGGATGATCATTGATGTCAATATATAGTGGTGGATTTTATACATGATTTCACTATATATAATCCCCCTGTATTCCATGGAGACTAAGGTTCTTAAGAACCCCTAAAATGTATTTAGAGGATTGAGAAAATATTTTTTCCTTTAAACCACTAATATTTACAATGATATATTTGAAACTTATGTTCTCAATATTTTGAGATATAAATATTGGGAATCCATAATAAAAGTTATGATACATGTCGATCACACTTGGGGAATGTTTATGTAAATGTTCAATTAATAGTTTAACCCCTATATATTGAGGGTGTATATGGAAACAATTATGCTAATTTAGAGAAATGGTAATATTAAATGCTAGAGTATGCCTTTTAGTTTTGTTATTATGTCTATATTTCCCTTGATATTCTCATGAAATATTATCCCAGGTATTAATCATTTGAGTGAGGTTTTAGGATAGAGGTCAGATTAGGAATTAGTCTTTTTTAAACTACTATCCTATATTGACGTTGTTGATATGGTAGTGATTGATGATATATTTTTGGAAATAATGACTAGGATGAGTGGTGAATTGACCATTAATGGATAAATTTAGGGTTCCTCTCCTTGTTAAAAGAGAAATCCTAAGGCATATCACTGAGGTAGTAGTAGTAGTGTGAAACATTCATTAGATTATACTCCCATTACACCATCAGGGTGTAAGATGGTAATATTCTTCTAATATAGTATGTTGATCCACACTGAACATGATTTCCAATAATCTATCATTATATATCATCAATGTGGGAAAATGGTTCATCGATAATTGTTTTAGAGGTGGCCTATTAAAATATGTATTATTGGGTTTTCTTATATCAAAGTATTAAATATGTTTTAAGATTCATTTAAGAGAACAAGGTATCATCCTTAGATAAAATAATATTATCATCCCTCAATAATTATCATAATGGAATCAAAGTATTTTATTTAAATTTATTATATCTTGTTATTGAGGAATACTGTTTTGGGGAAATAACTATTTAAGGTATGATTATTATTACATCTTTGATGGACTTATATTTTTGACATAGGTGTATCAAATTATTCAATTTTATCTAAAACAATTAACTCATTACGTTTGTGGTATGATTTTTCCCCATATTTTATGGATATTTTAAATCCTTTTGAAAAAATATTGGTAAATAGATTTCAGTGGCCTAGGAGTCATAGGATATATGTTGATGATGAGATCATTTGGGATTTTATATTTTTTTATCTATAAATATTTGATATTATATTTTTGAGATATATTTCTTGTATAACCCCTATTTTAATTTATAAGGTGTATATACTACCGCACTAATATGATATATCATGAATATATTTATATTAATGGTATTTTATGTTTCATTTAAAGCTATTTATTTCATGATATTGTGATTCAGAAGTTTCCAAAGCAGTAAAAGTTTTTTTTATAATCTCATTTTTTTATATTTCCAATGTTAAATTCATATTGGTGGAAAATAAAATGATAAATTTCGTTTAAACACTGTCTATATTATTATCCTATGTTTATTTTAGGGATTTTCATGTATTAGAACCATTTACTCGAGTTTAATACCTGATATATCCATGAAAATATTTTAAAGATAATCTAACCTTTTTTACAATATCATCGTTGGAATGTTTCATCTATGTCCATGTTTATAACAATATTTTATGAAATTTTTTATCCATAAATAATGGTCTATGAATATTATTTTTACAACCGTTTTCTTGGTATAGAATTGATTAAATGGAAAATTTCAAATTCTTCACATATGAATCACTTTTGACATTTTCCAAAAGTGTAAAATTATATATTTTATTATATATAGAATGAAAATATTTTCCATTCATCAAGATCATTATTTTATTTAAATAATCATTTGAATGTTTCAATGGTCATATTCAAATAAAATATATTTCTTATTTTTTTTATTTTTTTAAAGATACAAGATGAAAATTTATATTTTCCTTAATTTCAATGATATGTTAAAATTAACATTTACGTTTGTTTTTCATCTATGGAAACATCATTTAAATATTTTTTCTTTTTACTAGCGATATGATCATATGATACAATTGAGTTTCCTTATCTAGATGAATTATGATGATGAATCTTTAAAGATGTTTGTAAGAAAATTTTTTATTTTCTACTTGATATGTTATATTGAAATGAAGTATTTTTTTATGATATTTTGGAAAACATAGGTATAGTATTAATTAAGTGATATTTGGGCCTATAATTATATATGCATTCAATTAATTGGGTAATTTATTATATTTCATGAGATAATATGGAATAGAATGGGTAGTGAACCCATATTAGTAATGGCCAATGTGTATTATGATAGTGTTGGGAGTGACCCTTTACCATAGAAATGTAAGAATGGTGATTGAAACTAATATACTATGAGAATGTTTCTACTATGAAGGTCTTGTGTGTGAAAGATAACTATATAAATCATAGAATGGGGAGTGATCCCTATCCACGAAGTGGAAATCTCCACTATGAAATTATATGAACTGAACCTTGAAAATGTCAATGATTATCCACGATTATGTGTACGCCACAAATTTTTTTCATGGGATTATTTTATATTCTCATAGATCATGATTTTTTATTGATTATTCCAAATTTTTATAACTTATATTTTTTTTCTAAAAAATCCACATTCCACCAATCATGTTAAATGATGTTTAACTGATGAGGGATGTATTTTTTAGTTTAAAGTCACATTCTAATATTCTTATTCTTATATTATACCCACTTATGATCACTTACAAATATTCATTATGATTAACATTACTAAGAGTTTGATTTCACCCTTTCTTAGGTTTACATTTCCCTGGGTTATGATGGAAGATTTAAGTAGAGTATATCAATGATGGGTACTATGTGTAAATCAATTTTTAGGATTTATTAAAGATAATTTTTTAAAAAATATGATTATGTATATAATCTCTAAAGAAATTAAACAATTATGTGTCTAGGGAAAGTATTATTAAGAGATCTATTGACTATTAAAAAATTATTTAATATATATTTTTAAAATTATGGGGTTTCCCCCATTAGTATCATAGAATGATTTAGTTATTTTTGGAGATTTGGATTATAAAAATTCAGTGATAATCAATGGGATATGTTTATATATATGATAACAACCAAAAGTTTTGGTAATTTACATTTTTTTGGTTTCCTAGTAATTAAATCTCAAACAAGATACATACTACTGAATTTAGTCTCTAGCATAGATGCATCTCGGGGTAATTAACCAAGAAGGTTTTTTTGGTATCAACTCAATCTTAACCTAGTATACAATAAAAAAACACCAACAAAACACCTTTTTTTATATTCTTAGTGGATATTATTTTTCTAGTTCATATTAAGTTTATAAGGCACTATAAAGAATAAAAATATTACATCTATGAAAACAATTTATGAATTTCATGTGATTTATAAAAAACCTAATGTTTCATTAGTTGATAATAATGTCTAATAATTTATGACATAATTGGAAGGATTTTTATGATTATATTATTTTTTACTATGATTAACAAGGTCACATTCACTCACTGTGATTTTTGGTTTTAGTTTCTAGATTAAACTAGGTGGAACAAAGTTAATAATGAGTGTGAAAAAAATGTAGTGGTTTTTAAAAGGAAGAATAAATCGTGATAGAGGATATGGAAATGAATCATCTGGATATTCCTAACTAGATATATTGACTAATGATTAAAAACCTTAAACTAGGTGTGTTTTTTAACAAAACCAATAAAAGTAAATTGGATTTTCATGGGAGTATAGTTTATGTTGACCATGGAGGATAAAAAATTCAATTTATTATGTGAGAAAAATATGAGAAGAAGCACCCAGGGAAATGTATCAATGTAAAGTGAAGATATTTTATGTATGAACTTGATGGTTGTAGAGTAAATAATTACAAATTAAAAATTAATTTTTCAGTGGAGGGAAATAACGTAAATCATATGAGACCACTAATAGTTTAATGTCTTAAATGTGGGAAACTCAATCATTATCCAAGTAAATCCCCTAATTCAAGGGATAATTTCCAAACTAGGGAAGGAAAGAAGGTACTAGGTTATATCAATCACTGAAGTGGATAATTAGGTACCACTTATCCTATACACTGGAGTTGGGTATTTCCAGTGGATTTTTGTAAAAATTTGTTCAAGGAAAATAATATTGTTCTACCATTAATAAAATTTGATGTGATTTTGAGCATTGATTATATCCTGACTCATCCCCCAGGGATCGTGCCTTGACTATACCAAGAAAACCTTGCATAGTATAGGGGATGGAGAATAGAAATGACATGGAATATCCAAGAAAGGGAAGGAATTTTACTTTAAACCTGTACAGATGCTCAAATATCAAACTATGTAAAGTAAACACAAAGTAAACAACAACTCCCACTGAGAAAACTACTTATATTATAATAAAAATGGAAACTACAAAGGGGATAGAATGAAAGAACAAAACAATTAAGGAAATTACAATGACCATGTTCCATCCGATAGAGATGACACTTAAAGGGTAGGTGAAGGGTAACTGTCTGTAGCAGTATAAGTACACCCGTTCGTCCCATCTCACTGAGCACGACCTGGCCCTAGACCACCAAGGTCTCCATCGATGCTTCGATCTACAACCTGGGGCACGACATGTATGGGTGAATCCCATATAGAAGTGAGTATCACAATACTCATTAGGGACCCAAAAACAAAAAGGAAAGAACACAAAGAAAGACCACAAAATAAGACCCAAAATCAATCACACCTCACACCATTTTTAACTCAATGGATAGAAAGTATGATTTTTAGTCGTAAAGGTGAATAATCTTTTATTATTGAGAAACTCATCCCTGATGAGCCACTAATATTTTCTTGACTACTAGACCACAAATGTTCTCTCAGCTACTGGACCACTATGGTATGCTCGGCTGCTAGACCACAGAGGTCCCCTTGTTCGCTGGACCACTGAGGTTCACTCGTCTTATGGACAACTGAAGTTCGCTCGTCTGTTGGACCACTAAGGTCCACTCATCTATGATAATACATAGGTCATCTCATATACTGGACCCCTGAGGTCCACTTGTTTATTGGAACACTAAGGTCAATTATTCATATACTTCATGTCACAACCAGCCTTAGGATTTGGTCTCTCCAGTGTGCTTTATTTCAGGAGAATATACTCCTCAAGCCATTGGTCTTATCTCTACTACCACAAAAGCTCAGTTAGAGTTCACCCAAAGGAACTTCTCTTTGTAAGGTTCACAATTCCATAGACGATGAGTAAATTGGATTCTCATTCTGAATGATATTATCATTTCATTAAATAGGGACTGGTTATGTCCAGAACCAGTTACTTTTGGGCCTGGTCCGACTTGGTTGGACCGACCCGAACTACCTGGATCAGGGGCCCCACACGGAATGACCCATTTCGTCTAAAAAAACCAGAACCAATTTTTCCTGGGATGACCCACCTGACCTAGCATATTGGATTGGAACTTTGGGCCTTGTTAGACCTGGCCCAGTTCGGCAGTTTGTAAAGCCAGCCGGGTCAACTACCGACTCGGTTCTCATCAAGTCTAGTCTGACTTAGTTGAACTTGTTCTAACCTTCTGGACCACCCAAGGGCCCGGTTTCACATCTGGTATAACCCTCATTGGCTGGCTGATTCTCCTACATCCCAGGATGCACAGTGGAACAATGTATTTCACCGGCCCGACCCACATCAGCGGGCTGGCTTGGATCCAGCCCGAACACCAAGCGGGTGTCCAGTTCATGTAGCCACGTGACCATCTGAGGCCGTCCACCTCCCCTCCGCACGATGTTCACACTGGAACGTGTACCAATACATACCATGACCCTTTCAGTGGGCCTCTACCCTTAAAGATACTCTAGACCAGATCCACCCTCCTACACCACTGCGACCCTAACTGACCACGACCTTTGCTGCATCTGTGCAACACCTCCCACTTGCTTCCAAGCATGGGCATAGTGGCTCCTAGTGCCACCATGACCTGGTGTCTCCATGACGGTTGGGGGCCGCAGCCTTTTTCTACCAACACGACCATTTTCAACATCCTCTCACTGATATTGCGGCCTGCCTGGTTACAAAACTTCTTTCCTAGCAGCATTGGATAATGAGGTACCGACCATTTCACTATGAAGAACATTTGGAATGTGTGAAGATGAGTGGTGAAAGAGTCACCAATAAAAACACTCAATCAATGATCTAGGTCCTTATTTGTGTTGAAATGGATGTGTTATTGTTAGAAGAATCATGAAGAACCAAAATAAGGCAAAATACTCACTATGAAAGATATCCGTTTATCCCACAACATTATCCATCTTGCATAAATGATTGATCCATGGGTTAACTTATTCGTGGGTTAACCTGCTTTCATCATTTAAAAGAATGAATGGGGAAAACAAATTTACACAGAAAAGCATCAAACCCCTACTTGGAAAAAGTATATCGATCAAGGAATATCGCCAATCATCATCTATCGATCTATGGTTATGATTCTCTCTCTACGGGTATCATCTCCACTTTTGATTTGCAGAAATTTTCCTATGGAGAGGTTTCCTTCAAAGATTGAGAGTAAATTTCAATATCCAAATCTAATATCCAAATATTTTTATCCAATTAAATGGAAAAAATGTATCGTTGTGTTTCAATTACACTGAGTCATATCCATTACGTTGTTTCATTTATGAAATAGAATTTCTATTACTTTTAATTGTAGCATTGTTACATGGTTTTATTTTTTGAATGAAACAGTCATCTAATCGTTGCGTTGTAGAGAAACAATTTCAAATAAAATAAACATTTTATGTTTATTTTATTTTTCCTTAAAACATCAAAAAATTAACTTTTTTCCTTGACTTTCATTAGTCGAGGTTAGGCCCCCTTATAGAGAACACCTCATTATGAACTCAATTGTGGTATCATATTTTTTATTTGACTTACCATTTGTTAGTTATGAGGATTCTAAAATAAAATAATTTTTATTTGAATAATTTTATTTATAGTTACATACAAAAACCAACTTCCACAGTCGGCCCATGCCAGCTGATGTTAAGATCCACCTAAGGGAATCACACCCTCATAAGAGCAATGATACTCTTAGATTTCCAATCTGAGTTAGCATTAATGAGTTAATAGGATTTGATAATAAAATAATCTTTACTCAATTATTTTATTTACGGCCAAAAATAAATTTCCAATGTTGGCCTGCGCAAGCTAATGTTAGGATCTTCAAATGGAATGAACACCATCATGTGGTCAATAGTGGTCTTCTATTTTCAATCTGAGTCACCATTGATCTATTATAAGGATTTGAAATAAAAATTGATTTTATTTAATTATTTTATTTATGGGTATTCCATTTTCAGGTTTTCTAATTGGAGGCCCCCACTGACTAAATGTAAGTCGCACCTAGGGTAAAACCAACATACTTAACATAATGGTGCTCTCATATTTATTATATGGGAACCCATTTAAGTGATATTACACTTTTTCAATAAAACTGATCACGTGTGCTATTTAAAACATAACATTTTTCAACAGACCATTCTAGGAACATTGGGCCTCAGAATTGCACGTTGTCTCTGCGCCTAGTCTTAGAATAATACACAAAAAATAAAAAAACATGGAATTACATGAAATTACATTACTCCCAACATTAGGTCTTTAAGTCCCTATAAAGCCCAAAATGGGATAAACAAACAAATGGGGGTACTGAGCACGGATCTGAGCCTCATGCTCGCACGTGCTCTCTTAGAGATTCTTGTACTGCCACCGAATGCTCACTAGAGGAATCGATCACCCATGTAGGTTCCTCTATTTTTAATCCTCGTTATCTACCAGAAACTTCACAATAGTCTCCCCGTCATAAAATATCTAGTACATGGAGGCATCTGGAGCCCTCTACTAAACTTTTCTCCAGGGTAGTTAGGAAGTGGGTCAAATCCGTGAGTCAGTCAACGATCACCCAGATCGTGTCATGTGTCCTGGAAATCCAAGGTAAAATCTTCATTAAGTCCATATATATCCTATACCACTTCCACTCTGATACATTGAGGGGTTGTGTTAAACCTACAGGAACCTGGTGCTCAGCCTTCATTGGCTTACAAGTGACACATCTCAAGACAAAATCTTCCACTCCCTTCTTCATCCCTGGCCAATTGTACTAAAGTTGAAGGTCATGGTACATATCTACAACACATGGATTTACCTCTAAAGGGTATGTATGTAACTACCTCCACACCTCCTCCTGCAATTCCTTTGGTACTATGGTACGTCCTCGGAAAAGGAAGAGGTGCCCCTACATTTCAAATATCCCTCAAGGGCATGCCCTGTGGACATCTGGACACATGTAGTCTCGCAGCTGGAATATATAAGCTGCACCTCCATGACTTGATTTAAGATTTGAGGGGAAGATACCATCTATTGAAGAAAATATGTTTCCTGTATATCCTCGAAGGCTATCTGAAGCGAGGCTAATGTCTCTAAGGCCTTGTTCAGTAGTGGTGAACTCGATCTTCTACTGAGAGCATCTTTCACCATGTTACCCTTAGCAGGACTATAGATTACGTCGTTGTCATAGTCCCAGAGGATACCTAGCTAACATCGCTATAAAAAATTTATATCCTTCTGAAAAATTTATACTTGAGACTCTTTTGGTCATAGTAGATGATGAATTATTCTCCCATAAGGTAGTGTCGCCACATCTTCAGTGCGAAGACTACTGCTACCAACTCAAGGTCACGAGACACATAGTTCTTATCATGCGGTCTCAATTTCTGTGATCCAAGAGTAATCCCTACTTGACCCTACATCAAGAAATAATGAAGACAGGTTCTTGATTAACTATAGAACATGACATAGTTGGTTCCCTCCATTGGAAGCTTTAAGATAAGAGCACTCATCATGCTTTTCTTCAGCTACTGAAATCTCTGCTGGCATCTTTTTCCCCACCCAAAGGGTTTTCCATTGTTTTTCAAAAGACATAATGGGTGATTCCACTTTAGAGAAGCCAAGTAAAAAAGTTTATAGTACCTATCCTACCCAAGGAAACCCTAAACCTATATAAACCTCTTGGGTGGATCCCAAGAAAGCATCACCTTGATCTTCGCTATATCCACCGCAACTCCAGCGTCTGAGATGACATGTCCCAGGAAGTGGACTTTTTGTATCCAGAACTCAAACTTTGAGATCATTATCTAAATATGGTTCTCTCATAGTGTGTCATGAACCATACTCAGGTGAATCACGTACTCCTCCTCGGATACTAAATAAAATCAATGTCAATAATGATGAACACTTCCAAAATGGTCTATGTATAACTAGAAGATCATGTTCATGAGTCCCATGAACACTTCTGGGGAGTTAATCACACCCAATAGAATAAAAAAGTACTCTTAGTGGCAATAGATAAATATGAAAGTCACCTTTTATATTTCCTCATGTCGTACTTGAATTTGGTGTTAGCCTAATCAGAGGTATGTCATGGAGAACCATCTCACTCTCTTCAGTTGACTGAAGAGGTCATAAATCCTCTATAGAGGATAGTGGTTATTCAAGATCATCTATTTTATGAATCAAAATTCCACACATAACTTCAATATTTCTTCTACATTCTTGGAAAACAAAACTGGGTATGCCCATGGTTAAATGATGGGCTTTATGAACCCCCTTTTCTACAAGTCCTCCAACTATAACATCAGATCCCCGAGCACCGTGGGAACCATTAGATATGTAGGTGTAGATATGGGTTCCATCCTGGGGTACAATCAATGTATAATTCTACCTCTCTATGAGTAGGTAGTCTGGGAATATCTTATAAAAGGACATTATCGTACTCATCCACTACTGTAGGGAATTGAAAACTCAAAACATCCACTGTTATGCAGGCAAGGATGGTCTCTTTTAGCTACCCCTTTCCTTATCATCTAGCTCCTTGATCCTAGTGCAGACCACATTAGGGTGGTGGTTTTAACATAAAAAAATATATACCACCTCTTACTTCTCTCCCTCTCCTTTACCATGTCTTCCACCCTATAGATTAATCTATTTTTCCCTGTATCTGACCGGGTGGCCCATCCACCATTTCAATATCAGCACAAAGGCCTATAAAATCTCTATAGAGATGTACCCTACCATATCTTGAAAATAATTACCTCTTTCTAGGCTGACTGGACTCACCTTATAAGCCTTGAGATGTATATCCCCTATTTGGGGACCTCTTCTCAGAACTTCATACACATCCAAGTCTTTGAGACTGACAACGACTTCCTTCTTTCCAACTTTTGACATCCACTGGACGTATCTAATTAGCCAATGGACTTTCGACTTCTAAGGTTCTCTCTAGAACCCTATTATAACTAGGAATTCATAGAGGAATGGTGTAGACTCATATTTCCCTAAACTCATCTCTCTTGGAGGTCCGAGTCCTGAAGCACAGGTCGCATCATATTCATCAATTACCTGGAATGGTTGGTACGCCTCCATGAATACTCAGCTACTGACATGTCATCCTGCAGAAGCTATACAATCTCTTTGGCACTCATAACCCTTAGATTGTTTGGAAATAGCCCCTTCTATGAGAAAGTTTCTCAAGCATTGACCACAGAAAAGTCTCATGATCGTAATACCCGGTAATATAAACCCTACCATCACTATGTTGAGCCATATAGAAGGCTCACTGTAATGAAACCATCCAATGTAATGGTTCCCTAACTAGATGGAAAACTCATTCACCACATAATGCTAGTCCTTTTCCACCTGTGAGTCAGGCTATCCTTGGAACCTGAGGGGTCTCTATCACTGAAACTCAAGTTAGGAACTGAGCCTATGTGCATCCTCTACCAGTAGTGCTAGTAGTAACTACTGACCAATGGGTATTGGTAAAACTGGTACACCTCCTAAAGGTTTAGTCTTGAGAAAAAATACCTATACAAAAGCTTCATCACTATGTGGACCATCCTCATGGTAACACATTGGAATCCTAGCAAGCTATCTGCATGGGGGAATCTTGAAATAGATCAAGATGAATCATTATTATTAGATTATAATTACTGAGAATACTGTGGATCAGAAATATCATGAGAAAAAAATTCAAAGATGCATGAAACCAGTGTTTTCGTGTACCGAATCAGAAAATAGAATTTAAGGTTATGGTGTTTGGATACATCGACTGTCACAACAACACCATACTCCCTAACCTAAAATCCAAACTCCAAAAAACTCAACACTATTTCCCCTTTAAAATTTATATAATCTTAGTTATTTTTGTAGAATCCACCTACATATGATACCACTTTGTCATGCCCCATCCAACAGTGCACGTACCGTGACTACCCAAAGACCACCTTTCACAGGCCAGGGGATAGCGACTAGCACCGAGAAGGAATATCCAAAAAAGGGAACACATTTTACATTAAACATGTAAACATTCACAAAGCTCAAACTACGGAAAGTAAAAAAAGTAAACAAAAACTATCACTATGACAACTACATAGGGTAAAATACAAACTAAAAGTACAAATGTGCTAAAATACAAGCCCAAAACCAAAAAAGAATGTACAACTACCACGATCTGTCTTCTCGAGACCCCTCCTAAAGGGTAGGTGTAGGGTAGATGCATGTAACTATAGAAGTATTTCTGTAAGTACCATTTCACTAAGCACCGCTTGGTTTGATACCACCAAGGTCTTCATCGAGGTGTCGATCACCTGCACGGGACACAACACGTACGATAAAAGCCCAGGTAGGGGTGAGTAGCACAATACTCAATAGGGACCCCAAACCTGAAAGGAAAGACAACAAATAAATAACACAAATAAATGACCCCAAATAAAAGACATATCACACCAGTTATAACTCAAAGTATTTAAAGTAAGATTTTATGTCCTAAAGATGAATCGTCTTGTAATATTGAGGGAATAATCCCTAATGAGCCACAACAATCTTCTAGGATACTGGACCACTGAGGTTTCCTCGGCTGCTGGAATACTGAAGTCCGCTTGGCTACTAGACCAATACGATTCGCTCAGTTGCTGGAATTCTGCGGTCTGCTCAGTTGCTCGACCACTATGGTCCACATTGTGGTTGTACCACTTATGACCGCTCATCTATTGGACCATTGAGGTCTTCTCATCTACTGGACCAATGAGTTCCACTCGTCTAATGGAACCCAAATTTTCACACTACTGTTGGACCACTGAGGTCTACTCATTTGCTAGAACACTGAGTTCCGATCATATATTGGACCTCTGTGGTTCTCTCCAATGTTGGACCACTGAGGTCTGATCATTTTCTAGACCACTGAGGTCCGATCATCATATCATTCATGTCAAAACCATCCTTAGGATTCGTGCTCCCTATCATGATTGATTCTAGGAGAATCTGCTCTTGAATCCATCATTTGTATATTGACTTCCATGAAAACTCACTAAGATTATACCCAAAGAACATTCTCATCGCAAGGGTCCCAAATCCACAGATGGTTTGTCAATTGGATTTCTGGTCTGAACAATTTTTTCATTTTAGTAAATAGGGGATGGTTGTGTCTGGGCCCGGTCCGACTTGGTCAGGCCGACCCGACCAACCTATCTCAGGGTCTCGCATGACCCGACCAATTTCGGTCGACCTATTATAGCCTAGATAGTGGACAAGCCCATTGGGCCTTGTTGGACCTTTCCTAGTATGGCCGTGAGTCCATCCCACCGGGTCGTTCAGCAACCCAGTTCTCCTCTGGTCCGGTCTGACTTTGTCGGACCGGTTTTTACCATCCAGTCATCATAGGGGCCCAATTTCCCATCTGGCCTAGCCCGCATGGGTAGGTCGGTTCTCCTCCAACCTGGGCCATCCATTTTCCTCATTTTTTTCCCTACCTACTCATATCGATGTTCTGTCTTGGATCCCATACAGACGCCATGTTGGTGTCTGGTTTGTGTGGCAATGTGGCTGGATGAGGCCAGCCACCGCCCCTCTAAAACGGTCCATGCTGGACCATGTGCCAGTGAACAATGTGGCCCTCCCTATGGGACACTTCCGTTGACACATTTCCCATTAGGTGCTGATATCATGCACCACCATGGCCCCTTATGGCCGTGGTATCTGCCATATCGGTGCTCCACCGGGGCGCACCGCCTCCCGCATGCCTCTATCCTTAGTGTTGGAGGCTCCTGGTGTAGCTGCAGCCTAGATCCACTACCACAACCTTGTTTCATAGCCTCCCACTAATGTCGTAGCCCACCTGGCTATGAACCTTCTCTCCTAGTACCCTCAAACATTGTGCCACAAAGAACAACAAGAATAAACAAAGATGGAAGGAAAAGGAGTCCCACATATGAATACCCAAAGAATGATCTGAGTCTTTGTTCATGTGGACCCAGATGCATTGTTTTTTACAAGATCATAAAGAAACAAAACAAGCCAGAATAATCATTAAGATAAATATCCCTTTTATCTCACATTATTAACCATCCCACATGAATGATCAATACCTAGGTTAAGTTGTTTGTGAGTTAACCCACATTCATCGTTTAAAAGAATGAATGGGGAAAATCAATTCACATAAAAAGCATAAACCCCTACTTGGGAAATAGGGAAAGGTCGAGGCAGATCGATCATCGTTGTCTGTTGATTTCTTGTTCTGATTCACTCACCAAGGGTATCATCGCCGCTTTCTGATTTGTCGATGTTTGTTGTGGGAGAGGTTTCCTTGAGATATTTTGAGTGATTTTCAAGATCAAAATATGATCTCCAATTACTATTATCCCACTAAATGTGCAAAATATGATGCAATCCTCCTATTAATTTTAATTGTAGCATCGCTACAAAGTTTCATTTAGGGAATGAAAAGTTAGCTCATCACGGTGTTGCAGCGAAATAATTTTTAATTGAATAGTCTTTTTAAGTTTATTTTATTTTTCCTTATAACATCTGAAAATTAACCTATTCCATCAACCCATACCGATCAAGGTTAGGCACATATTAAGGAGAAAAATGCATTACAAACTTAATTCTAATATCCGATTTTAAATTTGAGTTATCAATTGTGACTTCTGAGGATTCAAAAATAAAATATTTTCATTTAATTTATTTTATTTATAGTTATGTCCCAAAAACCAAATTTTATAATCGGCCTATGTCGATTGTTGTTAGGCTCCACCTAAAGGAAAATCACCCTCATGAGCTTAAAGGAACTATCATATTTCTAATCTGCATTACTGTTTATGAGTTATAAGTATTTAAAAATAAAATAATCTTTATTCAATTTTTTTATTTACGGCCAAAAACTACTTTCTAATATTGGCCCAAGCTGGCCAATGTTAGGCTTTGAATAAAGAAGGAATATTCTCATGAGCTCAACTGTTGTGACCAATTTTCAATCCAAGTCACCGTTCATGAGTTATAAGGATTTCAAAAATAAAATAAAATAATTTAATTATTTTTTTTACAGTTATGCCATTTTTGGGTTCTCTCACTAGAAGCCCACACCGACTAAACCTAAGTCATTCATAGGGTAAACATGCCATCTCGAACTTAATCGTACCCTCAGATTTTTTATCTAGGCACCCGTTTAAGTGTTATTCCAGTTTTTCATGAAAACCACTCATGCGCGGTATTTAAAATATAATATCTTTCGAAAAACCATTCCGGGAACACCAATCCTCAGAATCACATGTTGTCTCAGTTCCTGGTCATGGAATAATCCCCAAGAATTAAAAAAAATCATGGTATTCTAGTACATTATAGATTATATATCTTTTCTAGATCATTTTTAAATTTATAAAGAATAGAGGTTAAATTTGAAATTTTGAAATATCCAATTTTTGTTAACAGGTGTGAAGAAGATCATGAACATTCAATTGAAATGCCTTCCATAATATGGGTCTCGCTACCTATTTATCATGGGTAATTAACTTAAATGGTTAGTGATAAAAAAATTAATATATAGAGGAATTATCTATATGATTGAATGTCTAATATAAATAATTATCATAAAACCATTAAGTATGTATTATCAACGATTGAATTAAATATTCACTAAAGGTGATTATTTTTGTTCCTTAAATATTATGACTAATTAATACACAATAAGTCAGAGAAATAGAACATGGTGAGTACTAATTTGAGATGGCAGGACAATAATAGTTTTTCAATGATGAGGATTAAAAGAGATCCAATAATTATTTATTTTTATAGGATTAACCTTGAAACCATAATGAGAGGATAAATATCCTATATTACTCAAATGAATGCTTAAACATCAATTTATGTAATGTTTGATGTGGAAAAAATGAGGATTTGGAGCTCCAAAAGAATGTTTAAATTATTATAGAGTTAAACCTTGACACATAATGGATTGACTAGATTCATGAACTAGGAACATGTCTTGTCAATGCTATATTTGAAGAAGGATCTATTTGATGAATCTCATAGTTCCCCATCATATATTAAACATAGAAGTTCAACGATTTTTAGATATTTTTAATCATATTTTTAAGGGATAAAATTAAGAGGTATATAGAAGAGTATGTATCTAGTTTCATGGTATGTCATCAAGATAGGGCTAGGAGATATAATTCTAATGGGATGTTATAACCATTACCCATACCATAATTTAAATGGGGAAACATCAACATGTATTTCATCATTGAACTCCCCAAAATTTCTAAAGGCCATAATTTTATTTGTTTTATAGTCTAAAACCTAATGAAGTGATAATATTTAATTAATATTATAAAATATTTCACTTTTGATCATCTTTCTATATTATACATTATGGAAGTGGAATGATTTCATAGAGTACCACTCTGAATCGTATTTAATCATGATCGAAGGTATACCATGTAGTTCTAGAGCTATCTTCATTATTAATTAAATATTGAGTTGAGCTACAACACTGTTTGTCATATTTAGATATATTATAAATTTAAAAGAACATTTAATGCCTTCTATGATATGTTAAGGTATTGTTCTATAGACTTTTTTGGTGTTTGGGAACAAAACCTTCCTCTGGTTGAGTTTTCATACAAAAATAAATTTCAATAAATAATTTCGATTGATCCTTATGAGTCCCAATATGGACAGAAGTGAAAAAAAATATTTAATGTAATGATATATGAAACTGAAATATATTAAGATTGGAGGCAGCTAATGAAATATCATAAAGGTTAGGTATATTTAGAATCACAATAGGACAACTCATAGTTAACAAAAAATTTATACTGCCAACAATCCATGAGATATAGAGCCCAAAGTTGGTGAGAAAGTATTGCTACTAATGTATCCATTGATGAAGGTTATAATATTTGGAATAAAGGGAAATTTGATCCTTATTTATATCAATGAATTTGAGATTCTTATTCATATATAGATGGTATATTATCTCTTGGCACTTCCACTAAACCTCTCTCATTGTTATGATGTGTTCCATGTATCAACTTTTTATGAAGTACATACATGATTCTTCACATATACTGAAATAAGATTTTGTATCGCTAAAGTGCGATGTTTCTTATAAAGAAACATTAATGAAAATATTACACTATAAAGATAATGTTTTTTGGAATAAGACTAATCACTTGGTTAAATTTTATTTGAGGAATCATAAATCTGAGGAAGCTATGTGGGAACCTAGGGATGTGATGAGGTAGAATTATCCTCACATGATTGTTTCAAAGTGATAAAATTTCATGGTACAAATTTGAATAAGGCTTTAGAATGAAACATATTGATATTTTATGAAATATTTATATTTAAATAAATTTTCTATGTTTGATATCCAACTTTACACACAATAACATGCTTAATCAATTCTCGATATAGTATTTAAATATTATTTTTAAATGTTATTTATATAAGATACCCCTTGGATTGGATGGTATGAATTAGACTAAATAAAATTTTGAAAAAATATATATATTTTTTCTTTAATGAAAAATTATTCTGAAATTTCTATTAAATAAGCACACATTTTTAAATTTTGAAAATTATATCATTTTATATAAAAAGATCTATTTTAAAAGTGTTTTATTTATTTATATATTAGCTGTATTTATCAATAATGAAATTATATTTAGATGAAATATACTGTAAATTAATGTATTAAAAATTAATAATAGTTCATACAATGATAATCAAATGGTTATAAATAAAGTAAAACCATTTAAAGGTTAAAAGAAATACTCCTTCCCAGAAACTAATTTTATTGTTATCAATGTATTTTATCCTAATAAATTACATTATTTATTATTTATGAATTATTTAATAAAAGGATTATATAAAATAATCAATACAGCAACCCTAATATTTATTACACGCCTAAACATGATTTATTACATAAAAATGCACTTAAGGAAACTATAAGGATCGAGAGTTATAGTGTACTAGGAAAATTAGGAACATTACATAACAACATAGAACATAAAACACAACATCTTTATTGAAAACAACTTTTAAATTTCCTCTAAATTCCTTTGTACCAATCATTGCATGGGATAACCTGAGAACGTGCATAAGAAAAGGGTGAGATATAAATCTTATTAAGGGGGTAAACAATGTATAACATTAATAATATGTTAAATGTTAGGAAATAGGAATATCAATAGAGAAAAATAGAAAAATGATCATAAAGGCATGATATAACATGATTATCATAACATGGAATTTTGGTAACAACATTTAACATGATATTAGCACAAGACAAGTCTCATTGCACATGGAGCATATGTAAATCATCAATGAACTTGAATTAGAATGCGTAAACCCTCATTGTATTTGAATTATCATGAGTAAAACCTCATTACACTTGACGTATCCTGATAATAACCATTACCCAATTCATTGGAGGGATATCAGGGAACACCCTCATTAATCATTTCATTTCAAGCACAAGTGTTCCACATGGATCATATAAAATGGATTCATTAAGAATAATCATTTATTCTACAGTAAAGGAATGTGTAATTAATAAATGAAACTATATAAAAAATAAGTAAATGTGAATAAAGGTGAATACACATGATAGATAAATTGGCATGGTATTCACTACACAATGACTTTGGCTTGGAAAATAGCAGTGTAATTTCGGCCGCATAATAGTGTGACATAAGAATTCATAAAATAGTTGCTGAGAGAGGAATTGGTGACTAATGATATTTACCTGAAACTAACAGAAAGGGGTTCATAAATATTCATGTCCAAACATATTTAATATAATTTATATTTATAAAACAAAATATGATCTTAAATTTATATGAGGAGAGAAAATCCCATACAGAATTTTGGGTTGGTAATGGGTGTATATGGGAGGAATTAATGAGAAATAAATGGGTATCTCATCATTTAGACATAAAAAGGAATGTATGTGGAGATGAGAAATCATCCCCCAAGGTTTTTAATTGAAAATAACAATTAATAACCACATAAATAAACATGGATAAAAATGAGAAAGGAAGAAATCCCTCACTGGGAAGTGTGATGTAAAGGCTTGGGAGAGGCTTGATAGAAGCTTCAGGGGAACATGGGATGACTTTGGAGGATTTTAGAGAGAGTAGGGAAGAGTTTTTTTGTGATCTATAGGTTTTCATTGAAGAGGAAGTGAAAGCTTGGGTGGGTTTATAGAGGAAAAGAGAGGGAATTATTTATTATCTAGGTTTTGGACACAACACATTAAACTAATCAAAACAACAAACCAACCTATGTGTTTTTTCCATCGTTTTTTAATAATGATATTGGAAAAAATTAATTTATATGTATAATGGCCGATCATCTTAAAATATTAGGCTTGCTTATGTGGAGGTGAGTCGCACTATCATTGAAATCATTTTAAAATTTTTAAATGTTTTATATGTCTTGGAGGGTCCAATAAGGCATTTTCAAATAAATCAATCCAAAAATAACATTATTTTAATGGTAAAACATATATTGGCCAAAAATTCATATTATATTATTTTATTACTTCATTATTGGGTCATTATGATGTCAAAAAACACATTATATATTTAAACAGTATTTAATTTTTACCCAAAAAGTTGACAGTCTCAGAAAATTATGAAAAAATAATCATTGGATAATTTTGACGACCTGATTCAAAAAATCATATTAATTTCTACAAAATAATTATTCATATATTTTCATTTTCACTTTTAAATTAAAAATTGACAATAATTGAAAATTCATGGTTTTTGAAAAAAATAGTTTTTAAACCATAATAAATATTATTATTGTATTCATAAAAATTATATGATAATTTATATTGAAAAGGTAATTCAGTAATAATAATATTTTATTAAAATATTATTTAATTCAAAAAATTCATTAATTTATCAAAATTTATTTATTAATCGAATATTAACTAAAAATAATATTTGGGCTTTAAAAACAATTTACAAAGTAACAATAATGAAATGAATGTATATTATTTATACAAAAAATAAGGCACATAATGTTAGTTCTAGGGTCTTGTTACATAACCCCATATAACACCTTCATAATACTTAAGGTTAAGGTGTGCGATGGTGACAGAATTTTGGGTGGATTGGATAACATCGCCTGGGTGGTAATCTCTTTCAACTACCACTTCTCTCGTAGGCATTTCCGTTCAAGATTAATGTATTGATGCTCATCTTGGGTTTGGTTAAGATAGAATCCTAGTGATGCTACCTCTTTTCTATGCTCCGACAAATGGGCTTCGTATAGAGCAATTCTACGGGATGTAGCCATCACTTCCTTTTTCTAAGTAAATTGGGTTTGTTAAAGCCCTATATTTATACTAATTATGCTATCACTATTCAACGACTATATTAGAAATGGTTAAAATTATTAATGGTATGTTAAAATCCAAAAACATAAAACGAAGGAAATGAATATTTTATATAATCATTTTACATAATAAGACATTTAATTAGATCATGATTATTTTTCATTAATAAAATCTTGGGTTGTTAAAATCTTCCCCCATTAAGAAAGTTATCCCTATAAATTTTCATTTCCCACACTAAAACAGATGTGGGAAACTCCGCTTCATTACTTCCTCCAATTCTCAAGTTGCTTAATAAAATTTTTTGTTTCATCAAAACACATTGTTGATGGCCATTGTCTTATTTCAAATAAATTTATATCTACGATATAAGATCTTCACAAACTTATATTCATAGGAGAGGTCATTCTACAATGGTTCTACCTCTAGATTGAGTAGGTGTGATGGGTCAAGTATCTACTTTCTCAAGAGTGATACGTGTAATACATCATGTACCTGAGATAGGTTTGTTGGGAGTGTTAGTCAGTAGTCCAATAATCCAATGTAGTCAAGGATCTCAAAAGGGATGATGTACTTTGGACTAAGCTCTCCCTTCTTCCCAAATTTTATAACTCTCTTCCGCGATGATATGAGATGGAATACCATTTCTCCCACATCAAACTCTAGGTCTCATTAATGATTATCAATATAGATCATTTGTCGGCTTTGAGCATCTTTAATGTGCTATTGGATGGTCGTAACCTTATCCTCCATTTCATCGACCATTTCTAGACCTAGGATTTCTCGCTCCCCAACTTCATCCAAACATGTCGGTGTTCTACAACTCTTCCCATAAAGGGATTCATAAGGAGCCATTTGGTTGCTTGAGTGGAAACTGTTATTGTAAGAGAACTCATCCAGAGGATGATTTTGATCCCATCCTTATTTGAAGCTCCTTGAGCATGCTCTCAAAATGTTCTCAAGTGTTTTGATAGTCCGCTAAGATTGACTATCACTTTGAGGATGATAAGCTATATTGAATATTAACTCAGTATTCAAAGCACATTGAAGAATCTTATAGAACATAGAGGAGAATCTTGGATCTCGATCTGATACAATTAATAATGATACTCCATATATCTTTACCACATCTCTGATGTATATCAGTTCTAGTTAGTCCAATGAGAAATCCTCCTGATTTGAAATGAAGTGTTAAATCCCGGTAATATGATCCACAATAACCCAGTTAGAATTTTATTTCTTTTTTATGTCTTAAAAAGTACGGTGTCAAATTCCAAGGTGATGTTTTCCCATTTATATGTTGGTATGGGTAATGGTTTCTTCATATCCATAGAATTATGCCTCTCAGCCATCACTTTTTGAAATACTAGGCACTTTGATGTTTACTCAGTGATCTCCTTGTTCATGTTTTCCCACCAATAAACCACTTGTAGATCTCAATATATCATTGTGTTTCCTTTGTGAATGGATAAATTCAATCTATGTGAATCATCAAAAAGCTAATTCTTCAACATAAGATATCATGGAACACACAGTGTTGATCCAAATCTCACATGTCCTTATTTATTAATATTGAACTTTGAGGATTTCCCCTTTCTGATAGTTTCCACTTTCTTTTGAATTCCCTCATCATCCTTTTAAGCATCCTTTATCCTTTCCAAAAGAGACGGTTGAGCAATCATTTGAGAAAGTATTGATGATATTATTTTATTTATGATTCCCATATCCATCTTTATTAAACCTATAAAGATTGGATCTTTTTCAATTCTCATAAATGATAGAATTTATCGTTCATTTCTACTTAGAGAATACACCACCTTGTTCGCTTTCCCATGGTGGAAATAGATTGTGTTATCATTGTCTTTGATCAGATTTAACAATATTCGTTGGTGCATATTCAACTCATTCTACGATTATATATACTTGGGGATTTTGTAGTCTATTTATATCTAAAACTTCTCCCCAAAGAGGTAATGTTGTCAAACTTTTAAATCCATGATTGTTGTAGTCAACTACAGATCATGTGTTGGATAGTTTATCTAATGAATATTCAATTTCCTTGAAGCATAGGCAATGAATTTTTCATTTTTCATCAACACACAACCCATTATCTTCTTTGAAGCATCACTAAATACCACAAATAGTTATCCACTTATGGGCAGTATGAGAACGGACCTATTGATAAGCCTCCTTTTCAACACCATGATTCCCTCTTCAAATTCATCACTCCAAGAAAACTTGACTCCCATCAAACTTATCTTGGTAAGAAGGTATTTAAATCATGAGAAATTTCTCACAAATCGGTGATAATATCCAGATAACCCAGGGAAGCTACAGATATATGTCACTGATTTTGTCCTCCTCCATCCCTCAATTTCCACTATCTTGGAGGGATCCATTGAAATCTTATTGCTTGTGATGATATGACCCAATAAAGAGACTCCCTTTAACTAGAGCTCACAATTTTTATACTTTTCATTGAGCTTCTTCTTTTCCTAGGGATATAGTATAGTTCCTAGATGCTTCTAATATCCCCCTTGGTTTTGGAGTATGTTAGAATACCTTCTATAAAGACTACCATAAAAATGTCAAGGTAATATCTAAAGACATGATTCATCATGTACCTAATGATTTCTAGAGAATTACTATGTCGGAAAATTCATTACTATGAATTTATAGTGCCCCTACCTTTTATGAAATATATTCTTGGAGATATCCTTCTTCTTTACCCTTACATGGTAATATCCTGATTGCAGATCCACCTTGGAAAAGTATTGTGCTCCACATATCTAATCAAACAAGCCATCAATTCGGGGCAGAGAATACTTGTTCTTTGTCAAGAATTTGTTCATCTCATGATAATAGATGCAATGGTGTGTTGAACAATCTGTCTTCTTAATGAAAAGTACTCGTGCACCCCATGGTGAATCACTTGGGCATATAAACCCTTTTCTAGATTCTCCTGTAGTGGTTTCTTCATCTCCTCATGCCCAACAGTAGAAATTCTATATGGAGTCTTTGATATTGGAAACGCCCTAGGTATAAGATAAATTTAGAATTCATCATCTCTTCTAGGAGGAATACCATGAAATTAATTGGGAAACACTTTGGAGAATTCCCTCACAATAAGCATGTCTTTAAGGAAGGTTTCATCCTTAGAATCAATCATCCGAGAAAGATACAGATTCTCATACGGAATTATTATCAATGCTTGAAATGATAGTGATAAAGAAGATTCATCCTCCTCCTTGAACTTGTACAAACGAAGTGGGTTGATTATTCATATGGAGAGTGATTTCCCTCTCACGAAAAATTATGTTGGATCTATATAAGGAAATCCAAACCATGCCTAGAATTACATCAAATTCCACTAAAGGGAGTATGAAATGGTTCTCAAGGAAGTTAAAACCAAAAATTGTAACAGGGTAGAAGTTATATTCATAGAATGCAATGATTTCCCAATTTTCCATTCTCATCGACATCTCTACATCCATGATTTGTGGTGGTCTTGGGATAGTTCAATTAAACATCTGGTATATAAAGGAATGTGTATAAATAGAATCAAAAGGTACATTCTCTATACTTGAATTAATAACTAGAATACCTATCACCACTTCATTGTAGGGGATCAGTTCAGTGGTAGTGATGGAAAACGCTCTCCCTTACTACCTTGGAGGTTGTTGGTTTCCTAAAAAAACACTTGGATTAGGGAACTGGTTTGAAATGTGCCTTAATTCTTTGAAGATAATTCAGTGAAAAACTAGTTGAGATTCAAACATAGTGTTCATCTCCTCTGTCACAGTTTCTAGAATTTTTTTCAGTAGTTAATAGTCAGGTTCCCTTTTCTCCCACACCTAAAGAATTTCCACATCCTATTCAGGCAATATCGAAGGTGCTTCTTTCCACACCTTTGGAAACTGGGGTGTTATATTTTCAAAGCACCATTGGATTAATCCATCAGACTTCCATAATTAAATTACACCTAACGCTTTTTATCCCCATGATACCCATGAGATTTTACAATCACTATTTCGACTTTGAGGGCACATTAGATGAATTTCTCAAAGCTCTTAAAGTCATAGATCTCTTGGTCTTTTTGAAGGCATGGTTTTGTCCTGCCAATGAAGCGGTCAACCTGGAATTCAGGAATAATGAAAAATCCAAATGCATATCATGAAATCCTTGTGAAGTATTCCTCAAACACTATGAGGGATTAATCATACTTCTTCATGTGGTAATGGAAGTCGCTTTCCCTCTTAAGCCATAGGGTGCACGAAAAATAACTATTAAAAAACAATTTATGGAAATCAACCCATTTCAATGCCTCAATCTCCTCCTTAGGCTTCATATTTGTTATCAATGTCCACCACCGATCAGCTTCACCCTCCATATGGTAATCAGCCAGAATAACCTTCTCTTGTTCAAAACATTGAAGGATGGAGAAGATCTTTTCAATGTAGTTGACCCCTTATTCGTAAATTTAGGGACCAGATGATCTATTAAAGGTAGGAGATCTTTTTCTTACGAAACACCTGATTGCGGCTTGTTCTTTCTTGGGGGGGGTGAACTTTTCTATTGACCCATGATTATATTCAAAAAATTAGTTAATTGTGTGAGTATCATGACAATGTTTGTGATTCCATCTCCCATCAGATTAGGCATCTCATTAGGACAATCATCACATTGATCTTTTCATGGGATGTTAGCCAGACTCCTCCTATGACCAACCATTGGCTATAATAAAAGGAAAGTTAAGGGTAACACATAAAGTGTAATCCAAAGAAAAAAACAAATTAAATATAAATTACTTTTATTTCCTTAACATATGAATTTATAGGCTTCAATCTATGTTATCCATGGCCTACTTCCCAATATATATTCTTATGGTAATTTTTTACCTTAATAATGATTCATAAAATGCTAATGAATTTATCATAACATATCCCATGGTAGTTTCATAACCAAGTGTATAGCACGGCCCATTGTCTTGCACTAGTTCCCGTTAGAGTCTATCTCAAAGCATTGTTTTTAGGTTTTACCCCTAAATACATATGTCCCAGAGTCGCCGCTACATACTCATATCCAAAAAGGGATGTATTTTCATGTTAATCCACTTACTCAATACTCAAAAAAAATTTGGAATGATTTTATTATAATTAGTCTTATCCATATGGATTTCACTAGGGTTTTCTAATTCTAATCCAAAAAAAAACTAAACCTATCATCTAATACCAACAAAAAAAATCATGCTCTTTGTTACACAATTAAACATGATTTATTAAATAAGCATGAACTTAATACAAATATAAGGATCGAGAGGTTCATTGTCTTGGGAAAAATAGGATCATTACATAACAACATAGAACATAAAACCCAACATCATTGTTGAGAACTTATTTTACATGAGCACAGAATAACTTCGTACTTAGAATTTCATGGGATAACCTGAGGACATCTATAAGAAAATGGTAAGATATAAAGCCTAGTAATGGAGTAACAAAGACATAACATGAATAATATAGTACATTTTATTAAATAGGAATATTAATTGAGCACAAGAGAAACATGAACATAATATCATGATATAACATGATTAGCATAACATGGAAAGATGGTATCAACATTAAACATGATATTAGCATGAGCCAAGGATCATTGCAAATGGATCATGATTAAACTCTCATTGCACTCGAATTAGCATGATTAAACCCTCATTTCACATGATGTATCATGATACTAATCTTTACCCAATGCATTGAAGTACTATTAGTGCATACCCTTCTTAATCATTTCATTTCAGGCATAAGTGTGCCACATGGATCATATAACATGGATTCAATAAACATTATCATTTATTCCAGGATAAAGGAATGTGGAATTAATACATGAAACTCTACAAACAATAAGTAAATGTACATAAAGCTGAATACCCTTGATAGATAAACGGGCATGGTACTCACTACATAATGACTTTGTCTTGGAAAATCCCTGTACAATTTCGGCAGTATAACTGTATAACATAATAATTCATAAAAATGGTTAATGAGAGTAAAAGAGGTGTCTCATAATATATACCTGAAATGTACACTAAGGGTTTCATATAGACACATGTTCCAACATATTTAATGGAATTTATATTCATAAAACAAAATAATTTCTTGAAAGTACATGAGGAGAGGGAAACCACTTACGGAATATTGGCATGGTAACAGGTGTACATGAGAGGAATTAATGAAAGAAAAGGGGTCTATATTAATTATTGCATAAGTAGATAAGTATAGGGGAGGTGATAAATCATAATACATCTATTTAATTGAAAATATAATGGAATAACATCCTAAATAAACATAGATTAAAATGACAAATGAAGAAACCCCTTACTTGAAAGTCTGATATAATTGTTTGGGAGAGGTTTGAGAGAGTATTCATGGGAGCCTGGGGTTCCATTGGAGGATTTTAGAGAGAGTAGGGAAGAGGCTGGTCATGCTCCAAATGTTTTGAGTGAAGAGGAAGGAGGATATTGGGTGGGTTTATATAAGAGAGGGGAGGAAATTATTTATTGTTTAGGTACTGGCTACCATTAATTAAACTAATCAAAACCAGAAATGAACCCATGGTTTTGGTCCATGGTTTTTTCTAAAGGGGAGTGGAAATAATTATTTTATAAGGCCAATGACCAAACCTCTAAAAATTTTAGGCTTGCTTATGTGTAGGTGAATCACACTCTCAAGGAAATCATTTTAAAAAGTTAAAATGTTGTTATAAGTCTTGGATGGTCCACTAAGCCTCTGAAAAATAAATCAAACCAACCTAAAATCAAATTATTTTAAGTTTAAAACATAAATTGGGTGATAAGAAACTTTATATTATTCTACGACATCACAATTGGGACATTATGATGTCATAAAACACATTATATATTTAAACGATATTTAATTTTTTATCCAAAAAATTTATCGTCTTAGGAAATTATGAAAAATTATCCATTTGATAATTTTGATGTACTAATTCCAAAAATAATACTCATTTTATCTAAATAATTTTCTAAATATGTGAATTTTTACTTTTAAAATAAAAACTGACATTTATTGAAAATTCATGGGGTTTGACAAAAACATTTTTCAAACCATAATAAAAATTACAATATTATTAATAAAAATAATACGATTATTTATATTTAAAAATTAATTTATTAATAATAGTATTTTATTAAAATAATAATTAATTCCAAAAATATCTAAATTCATCAAAATAGATTTCTTAATTGAATATTAACTAAAAATAAAATATGTGCTTTCAAAACCATTAATAATGAAACAATAATGAAATTAAGGTATATTATTTACACAGAAAATAATGCACAAAATCATAGTGCTTGGGTCTTGTTACATAACCCATTAAATCATGTGAATAAGACATAATGGTAATGTGTGTGATAGTGACAGATACGTGGGGTGGCTCGGATAACATCGCTCATGTGGTAATCTTTATCAACATCCACTTCTATCATAGGCAGTTCTATTTATGCTTAACATGTGGAAGCTCCACTAGGGATTGGTTAAAAGAGAAGCCCAGTGATGCTAAATCCTTTCTAAGCTGTGACAAATGGGCTTCATATAGAGAAATTATACTGGATAAGGCCATCACATCCTTTGTCTATGTAAATTGGATTTGTTAAATCCCCACATTAATACTAATCATGCAATCACTATTCAGTGGCTATATTGGCAAAGGTAACAAATCATAACTGAATTTTAAAATCCAAAAACATAGAACCAAGGAACCTCATATTTTACATAACCATTTCATGTAATAAGACATTTAATTTGATCAAGATGAATTTTCATTAATAAAATATTGGGTCTTTACAATAAATAAAAAATATTAACACTCATATAATCGTTTTCATAGGCAAGGAATATGAATAAATTCATTTTTATACATAAAAATGACTTTTTTGCATACTTAATTTGAAATAAATTTCTGAAATATGTCAAATTTGAATCTAATAAAATTCTTTATATGTTATGAATCATCATTTATAAATTTTTTAATGAGTTCAATTTCATATTTGGACATTCTTAAAGGTAGCCAAAGAAAAAAATCATTTTCTATAGTAACGATTAAAATGGTTAAAGAGGGTTTAATATAAAAAGATAAGTGTTAAAATTATATAAAAATAAGTCTAAATACTATTAAATTAATTTATTTGGAACCTGTATAAGAATATATTTTATCTTGATCCAATTTTTTGAAACTTTTTCCTGATAGTGACTTTATAATATGTGAATTTTCTTAACAATTACAAGTGTATAACCTCCCTCACTTACAATAAATAACCTCCACTCCTCTCTTCTACAACCCACATAAAAAATTTATTTTTACCATGTTTTAAAAAAGTAAACATTAAAAGATTTTTTGACAAAATTTATGTGATAATATTCCTAAAATACACATCCAATAATCCTTAGTGTTCTTTTCAAAGGATGGTACTTGAATAAGAGGTTTATGTTATTACCAGTATTTTTGAAGTTTATTTTTTCTTAACCCTGATCAAAATTATATATAACCATCATAAAATGAAGAAATAAGTTTATCTAACATAATAATATGTTTTTTATATTAATTTTTCATCCATTTTATTTCTCATTCCCAGTTATTGGGAAGTGATAACATCACTCATTCATATATGTGGAATACCACCTCCATTAAGAGAAATGAGACTTTTTTCATTTCCTAATTACATATATAGTAATAAGGTAAAATTTAATGAATACACATGATATAATTATTTGTATATATATTATATTTATTATATACCATTATTTTATTCCATTTATCGAATAGTCGATACCTTACATGTGCATACATATAGACTCCAATCTCTAACACATGATGTAATTCATTTTTCTAAATTGTTTTATATGAATAATTATAAAATAATATTAATGAGAAATATTAAATTTCTAAAATTATTTTGATTCTATATATGTTGAAACCATGACCAAAGTATAAGGACCAGAACTGTCAAACAGAATCATTCAAGGAAAATTGACCAATTTTCATTTGAATTTTCATTTTGATAAAGTATTTTTAATAAAAGGATAGTTGGAAATTATAATTGAATCATATATACTAATATTTATATAAATATAGTCATATAATATTTTAATAATAAATCAATATTTAATATACAAGATTTTGAATGTGTATGTTTAGGATGATAACAAAGGTAAATTTTTTTGTCACATTTTTATTTCCTTAAGGCATGTGAAATATTCAAAAAAAATATTTTTGTGGTGGATATATATGAAATTAATTTATTATATGATTATTCTCATGAAAAACGTATTCATTTATTATTAAATATATGTTTCTCTCTTTAATGTGATTTTGAATCAGAGATTATGAAACTGTATTGATTATTCGTTGCAATATTGTTTTTTTCAGAAATGTTTCATGTTAAGAAACTATTTTTTATATAGTTTATATAATTTCCCATTTATACGTTATATATTTAATATAATTATATTTAGGGTATTTTAATTATAGTTTAATAATATCTATTTTGATGGATTATGAATAAAAAGTTACTAAATCTGTAAGGGTTTCCATTATAATCTCTATTTTTTAGATTGTTTATATTTAATTTTCATTGAGGTAAGTTATATAATCATTATCATTTCAAAAAATATATCTTTTAATATATTATACTTATTTCTATAATTATCATATATTATTTCCATTTTTTCTTCTTCGCACTTAAGATGACCCAGAATGTTTTATAAAAATTCAACCTTATTTCTTATTTGTTCAATGAGATTTAGATTCCTTATACTAGTTTATAAATTATTTTATTTAAGTTATTATCTATATGTAAATTTTTTAGAATTATATTTTTTACTACCTTTAACTTTATATACAGAATATTAAAATTAATATTTTAAAATGTTGTGTGTAATACTCACTTTTAAATTTTAATAAAGACATGGATAAAATGGGTTCTTTCAATATATAATGAATGAAATAATATTCCCAATGTTATGAATATTAATTTATTTGATGATTACATTATAAGATTCTATAGTTATTTTATCAGAATGTTTTTTTAAATATTCGGTAATTTTTTATTTTTTAATCATATTGAAAGAAAAGGGTACATTATCTCTTTTTAATGAAATGATCAAATGCTCTATTGGTGGTATTTTCCATCCAATTTAACATGAGTAAAAATTACTATTATTCCACAGGGATGCGATATTGTGATACCATATAATTTATTTCTCTCATTTGATTATGATTATTATTCTTTAAAATTTGATTTCATGAAACCCATTTATTTTTATTAGGATATGTTATGATAAAATGATGAATGGTTTTATGATATTATGGCACACATATGAAAAATTCTCATTATGTTATGTATGTGATTTCAATTACACAACACCTCTATTAATTCGTTAAATAATGATATGTCATTAGATAATATGGACTTTAATAGGGAGTGATCCCAATTTTGGTAGGAACACTACCGACTATTATAGTCTTGGGAGTGAGCCTCGGCTAAGGAAATGATGCAATGGTGAGTTAACCCAATCCACTATGGGTTTTTGTGAGCTATTATAGACATTGAGTGAACCTTTACATATAAGATAATGTAATAGGGATTCAAAATAATCTAATATGGTACTTTTTTCATTATAATAGTCTTGGATGTGAACCTTGACAAAATAAATGATTTATCTATTTACATGACTGAAAAAAACATATATATTGTGCTTTGACTATGTTCTCATGGATCATTATTGTTTATTGATGATTCAACACTCATATGAATTACAAATTTTATAATAAAAAGTATTTAAAAAAAGTTATGGTAAATTATCATAGAATGATTGGATATTAATTTTTTATGTTATGATCATCTTCTCATACCCTTATGATTATAATATGATCACTTAGGTTCACTGAATAATATGTCATAAATTTACCCTCAATGAGAATCTGAGATCACCCGTTCTTAATTTCCAATTTCTATAGGTTATGATGAATGGTTTTAAATAGGGTATGTCTAAGAAGGGTCCAATGAGAGAAGAAATTTATGGGAGATATTTAAGATTATACAGAAAATAAGTTTATAATGTGTATAGTATCCAAAGACACTGATTGTTTATGGTTTTGGGGTATATAATATTATGATATATATTAAATATTCAAAAAATGTCATAATATCTATGTATGTTATGCTTAGGTCATGTAATTAAATATATTCTATAGGATTTATTAGATTCTAATGTATAATTAAAGAATTTATTATTAAGATAATGATATTATATTATGTTAGATTATTATTGAATAACTTTTTTAAGATGATAGACTTAATTTTATACATCTTATTTGAAACCACCTCTAGTTTCATAATGCAAAGAAATTATTATAGATGATATAGATAAAATTTAATCTATAAAGGAGAAGGATACTATATTAATAGAGTATGTATTAATTATATATGATTACATTGATGTAATTCATAATAAATTAACTATATATCCACTTAATCATAACGTTGAATTATTTATTAACCTTATATGTGATACAAAAAAACATATATAATCTTCCATAAAGAATCACGTTAATAGAATTAGTGGAATTAAAGAAAGAACTACAAGAGTTGTGTCATGAGAGATAAAAAAAACCTGAGTATTACATCTTTTGGAGCAATAATTATATTTTTAAATATAGAATATGGTTTAATGAGTTTTTTCATCAATTAAATGGAAATAAATTCTCTATCTATTAAGAACAAGAAACCATTACCATGTATTTATGAAGTGTTTGACATACTTCAAGTGGATAAATAGTTTTCAAATATTGAGATTCATTTTTTATCAATAATCAATTTTTATGATGGATGATATTATAAGAAAATATATAAAACCCAAAAAACTGATGATATTTATTTTTTAAAATAAATTTAATCTCATCAATAAATTACTTTTCATAAAACACCAAGATCAAATGAAATCTAAAAATATTATTACTTCAACATAGAAATTATCACCATGATATTGGAATAGAGGATTTGAATGATATTCAATAAATTCTGAAAATTTAGTTTTCACATTTTTATAAAATGAATTCCCTGGTAACGAATTTATTATAAATTATAATAAAAAAATTGAACATAAAGGATGTGATTTTATAAAAAAACTATTTTTATTCTCATAATGGAATTTGGAATTAATAAATTGATTAACTCACTATTAGTGAATGATATTGATGAAATTTATGTGTTATATATTCATTACAATTTTATTAAATTCATTCAATATGTTTGATAGGATTAAGATAAGAATCAATCCAATTTTAAGAATACAATATATATTTCTTCTAAAAGGTAATTATATCTCCCATTAAGGGTGAATTTTAAAACATAAATTTTACAAATTTATAAGCTTTTGTATGGAAAATAAAATTAATTTTTAAATTAATATATAAAAAATATATTAGGGGGTAGTTTTAGTATTTTTATGATAAGTTTCATTTTTTTACAAATAGTAAAAATATTTACTTTTAATTGAAAACTATTTTTTCACTTAATTTATTTATATAGATAAATTATATTTTATATTATTTATAATGTATAATTATATTCACTATATATCAAAAAATATTACTTCATTAGAATCAATTTTACTTGGGAATTGGGTTTGAAAATATTTCAAACTTTTGAACTTTTCACTTTAACACCCATTTTTCATTGTCTGCAAGATTAATTTAAAATATAATTTTTCAAATTATGTGAATTGATTTAATAAAATATATTCCATATTTGTAATCATATTGTAAAAAGTATTTTTTAGGGATAATGTTTTTTAGGAATAATAAAGTGACCATTGTAATAAAATTATTTATCATGTTAAAGGTAAAAAATGAAACATGTTAAAGTTAAAAGAGTTAAGAATTAACATACCTAAACACTAAAAACATTAATGGTTTTTGAGGTATTTATACAACATAATAAGATTATAAAATATTAATTTTACTCCATTTTCATGGAAATTAATGCAACCGCGATGTGGATTGCTTAAAATATAAAATAATCATTGTGTTAATTACCTAAACCCTCCTCTCATCAAGTATAAATACCACCCCATTTTGATTCATAAGCCATGAAGCTACTAAACAATTTACCATATATTTTTACATAAACCCTCCCCACATTTATGTTTTTTTAGAATCACCAAAATGCCAAATCTAAGGTCCTCAGGGGGTCATTCAATGAGGTGATATTCAGATGTTAATTTTCTAAAAAACCACAATTATTTTCTATTTTAGTATACTTTGTTATCACATCATTCATCCATCTAGGAATGATGACTCTATAATCATTTGAATATTTATTTTATATGTTATTAATGGAATATTTCATATCTATTTCAATTCTCATCAACTCTCATTCAATGAAATAACACAATTTTCCAAATTATGTTGTTTTACTGCCTTCGTGAATAATGATTTTTCATTGTCCATTAACGACTTCATGGTTGGTTATAAAATTGTAATTATGGTCAATTTATATTTAAATTTCTATATTTTTATATATTTAATAACCTTTATGTAATATAAACACATAATACTAAATAAAATGATACTAGTTTGTGATATATGGAAAAACTGCTAAAACAATCTAAACATTTATCATTAATGTCTTATCTAAAGAATGATCATATCGTAAGAATTAAAAATATTATAAAAAACCATTAATATTTAATTGGGATAAATAATACTATTTCATTCTAACTATGGAGTCTTAATGAATTTTTATAAGAATATCCTAAATTTTATACATGTAAAATAGAGTATAAAACCATGAAATGAAAACACCCAAAACCATAAAAATAATGAAGCATTTTTAATTAATGAGTCATAAGATGTTATAAAATCTTCTCATAAGGTATTATAAATTTTAATATGGTTCTGAAATTAATTAATCACAATATTTATCCATTATACCAAAGGATAATGTGTGCACCCCTAAATAAATGTGTGAGGTACAAGTTTCTCATCTCACTTTTTTCTTTTTTGAGATATATGTACTATTCACCAAATTTTTTTGTGTGTGGTGTATATATAAAGAAACGACATATATAATAATATTAATATAATTATCTTCATGTTATTAAATTATTCACTTGATAATTATTAATTTTTTTGTGCATATGATTCGATTGATTGCAAAGTGGTCAAGGAATTCCTAACCTAATTTCCATTCCATGGGTTATGCTTCTACATAATTGAAAATGTAATAACAAAATTATTTTTGAAATGAATTTTTAATATATTATTTCATCTTTAAACTCATTTTATGTTTATTTACAGATATTATATTTATTTCATTCAGTTTTTTAATTATCAATCCAATTTATATGGGGAATTTTTTTAAGAAATTATAGTTTTAATGTTTCCCTTAAACATAGTTTTTCAACCATGTCTAGGTTTTATAAAATCATTTATAAATTTTATTTACTACTATTTCAAGGTTTATTAATGAAATTTTTACTAGGGTTTTAATTTTTACAAAGTATTTTGAAAAATATATTTTTTATTTTCCTAAACAATTTTATTAGGATTTTTCCAATAAAAATATAGAAGTAAATTTTTTTGACTTATATATCATGAGAGTTATTTTTCCATCTTGAAAAATTAATTATTTGAGTCTTTATTTAAAATCTTAAAAGGTTATCTTCAATGAAATATTTTTCCTTTTTTATTCCATGTTGTTTTAAACCAATGTAATTTGCAACGTGAAAAGGGTATTTTCCAAATTAATTTTTCAATAATCCCATTTAAAGTATTTTTATGTTTTCCAACATTATTTTTTGAATCGACTGTTCATTAAAGTTGATATCTATTGAAAATATATTCAATATTTTCAATATATTTTTTATGATCATTTTGACTAGTTATGTACTATTTCGATACCAGTTTTATATTTTCTTTGGTGATACTTCATGAAAATAACACAATACGCATTTCATTACATGAGTAACCATTATGATTATTCAATAATTTTTATTCTTGATACCAAAACATATGCATGATCTTGTTTTAATTGGTTCTCCTAAATAGTTATCTAATGCATTGGGTAATGTTTTTAGTCTTAAGAGATATCATGTTTGGATATGAAGTATACTTAATTCTTTTATGGGACTTTTCAACCATGTGACATAGTCTTGAAAGTTAGCCTTGACTCATATTTGTGTCCTATTATGAGTTATTTCCACAATTATATGTATTATGTTTTACTATCATGGCTCATGTTTTTTGATTATTTTATAACTCATTTCTTACGAACATCCATATGTTATTTCTTGTCTCAATATGTCGACCTTTGATATTTAGGGTATATTTTTTCAATGTTATGTTCATGATCACATACCTGTATGCCCATATTATGATTTCATATGATCATGGTTTGATTACACTTATGTTTATCCTTATTGATAATCTAATCCCACACATATCATGGTTTACTTTCCCCTGGGTATGAGGAAAAATGCCATATAAACCATGTCTAGAAGGATTTCACTTGGTTAATGTTGATGACCTATTGTAAAATTTGGGTATAGTTGGAGACAATGTTGATCTTTTTGACCCATTTGTTTATGAACCCCAATGTTTATGTGTTTGTACTAATGTTATAAAACACTAAACCTAAAAGATAATGGGTATGTAAGTGATTCAATATTTCTTTTTGGCATTCAATGTTTTTTTCGATAGAAGTCATGTCACATTTGTCAATATTAATTTGAGGAATATAATATTACTTATTTTAGTATCATAAACAGAAGTTTATATTTTAAACTATTATAAAATAATTTCAACCATGTTTTTTGAATTATGAATTTATAATAATGACTATTATATTAAAAATATGTACCCCATTATTTATGAATTTAATAAATATAAAATACAAGTATTATATTTATAATTGTTTGATTGTATTTATATATCATATCATGATTGGATATAATAACTATGATTGTCATGAGAACCGTTTTCAAGTTATTCTTGATGTTAAGAGAGAAAAAGCGTTATTCAACAAGATTAGTCTATGTAAATTTTACCTTTAATAAATTTCTTTTCTTCACTATATTATCTCTATAAATGGAATATATATTAACTATTAAAAGGAAATGGTGATAAAAAAATGGTAAATACCTATAAATATAGTTGATATAGGAAGTTCCCTTTTCATATATGGTTATTATATTTGATTTTTTTAATGATTTAATAGATTATAAATGTCGTTATTCAATTTGATATAAAATGGTGGTCCAATTCACATAATAAAAAGTTTTTTAATAATGTTTTAATGAAATAAATAAGTGATTAATAAATAATTGTTATTAAATTTATCAATTTTAATGGGATGATTTGTAATATATAGTAGTGAATCAAAGAAAGGAATGTTTTTTGTATGTATATAAAATGATACTATTATAGATTCTGCTTAAATTTAAGAAATGTCCCATGAAATTAATTATCCAACATAAGAGATATTGTTAGAGGATTCAATATTTTCCTTTAATATACATACAATTTATCAATATACTAGAATATGAATCATATATACGAATCACCCGAGTTTCAATTATACATTCACATAAAAAATGATAAATTTTAGATAAAGGTGATTGATGAAACTATTCAGGGACTTTGAAAATATAATACATTACCTCCCCAGGAAGAAAAAAATGAGGTGGATGAATTATGTAGAAAGAATCAGGGAGTAATATACATGATAATGATAGAAAAAGGATAAAATATTTTTAGATTTAGTCAAATTGGATATAGAAATTATTATGGATGGGGGAAAAACATTCATTATCAATGAAATTACCACACTCTATATATTATAGAATATAAAAAATAATTTACATGATGGAAAGGGTTTTTAAAATAGGTAAAAAATAAATAAAACATGGGAAATTTAAAAGATTCATATAAGAAGATGGCGTTTTCATGTTTGAAAAGAGACTATGTGTACTGTCAATATCTATGTAAAGGAATAAATTTCTAGATGATGTTTATAACTCTAATTTATGTATGAATTATAATAAAATATTGTTGTATTTGAATTTTTGAGAATACTTATAGTGGGACAACATGATTTGAGAGATTCTTGAGCATTTTTTATATTGAAAGTATGATAAGAAATAAAATTTCGGAGAAATATTTGAATGTGTTTCATGAAAACTATTACTGTAACTAGGTGGATGTTGGATAGTAAAAAAATGGAATTTTCTATTGAACATTTTATGATATCCAAGAGGAATGATAAAATATGTGTTATTATAGTCCCCCAAAAAATTATTTTTATTTCATATGATTAGAAGAATATATAACCCTTCAGTATACCATAACAATTTACATAAATTATGTCATAAGGATTTATGGTTAACATCTAACAATTATATTTGATCATAACCCACATTTCACATAAAATGATTAAATAATTATTTATCTTTTAACACTAAGTTATATTTAAGAATTTCCTATATAAAATAGACATTTGATTGAAATATGAGAATATCCTATCATCCTTAAATTCATGGGAACACTAAAGTGATTATCTGAAGATTTGAGAGCATGGTGAGGTCATGGTCACTTGAATTTCATGGAAATAGAAGCTAATATCAGACTTAAGTGGTATTCACATAAAATAATATTTTTCACTCAATCCTATATATGAAATAATATAAATCCTTTTATAAAAAAATTTCAAAATCCAACCTACTAGAATGAATTCAGGGAAGGAATGTTACTTGTTTTAAATTAGCATAGGAGAAAATAAAGATTGTGTGAGTTATCGAGTAATATATCATGACATCTAAAAATATATATAAATGTTATGTTGATAATCGAAGGACTCTGATACTCAAGTAAAGTATTTTACATCTTAATGGAATCGTAGTGGAATAGAGTTATAAGGTTTTGTATAGAGGCGGAGCTATTTCTATGTTTATTTATACCTTTAGTAATTTTGGATAGAATTATAATGTCTTATCATTTTTTTTACTACCCAACCTCCATAAAGTACCACACATCCTTCATGTATCAATGTAAATAATGAAGATGAAAGACACAACAAATTTAGTCACTAAAAATAAAATACAACATGATCTTAAATTATCAGATAATGAATAAGCCATACAGATTTATTATTCAAGAGAGAAAGTATAGGAGTTCCCGAAACATGTGTAAAAAACCATTGAGATAGTAATGAATTACTGTTAAAAAACACAATGCATACCTTCTATTCACTAATATTTTTAAACTATTTAGTGGATAAGATATTAAGTAAAAATTATAATGATGTAAATAAATAAAAATAATATAGGATAAGACACATGAATGAAATATTTTTACAATGTTCTTGTCAACCACTTTATTAGATGGGTATGCGATGGTGAATAATTGTAATAATTTCACTATTCAAAATTTCATAATTATTATCTATGAGAACAAGTCTAGAGGAACATGTAGGATATGTCTACTCTATTAAAGACCAAAATTAAATAACAAATAATAATAAATAACTTCATATACCTTCTAAAATTCCATTGTGTTGTTTTCTTCATTCTCCAACACAAGATTACCCCTTTCACATAATAAATCTATATAGTTCATGAGAAAACACCATAAAATATTCACAACACCATTCTTTGGTTGAAAATTTTATATTTATAAAAATTTAAACAATGTTTTTGTGGTTTATTTGGATATATCATGATAGTAAAGTACATAATTCCCATTATTGTTTTTAAATTTATCGTTGAACAATGTCATTTCATGACAATTCTCACTACATGAGTTATCATTAATATATATCTATGTTAGAGGGTGATATCCATTATTATGTTGTGATATTAAAGAAAAAACGACTTTCCAGAAAATTTAAATAGAATATAATTTTAACCTATCAAAAAATATTCTTGTGATATTTTTTTATCCCTAAATAGTATTTTTATTATTGCATGATGATCTCCCTCATAGAAAAATAATATTATTCTTCTCCAGCCAAAATTTTCTAGATTTAAAAAACCCCATTCCTCAAGTTATAACCAATTACATTTTGACAAGATATATCTAATAAATTCGTAGTTGTGTTGAAATATACTGATTATGATGTGAGTTTTCTAGAGACACTAGATTCAACATGCTATGGAATTCTTGCAACTTAAAAAATTTCTACGTGATCCAAAAGATTATAGTATGAAGAACATTATCTCATAAGAAAGTGAAATAAAAATTCATATAGCTTCTCCAAACCACGAAATGTGTTCCCTATAATTTTTAGAAACAGTTTTCATGATTTAATAATTTATTCTATAATAATAATTATGTATGTATGATTAATTTTTTATCTCAAAATAACATGTTAGACTATGATAAGAAATCATTTCTCAAGGGTTATTCCACCTTAAAATAAATATATCCTTTCATATTCTTATAATTCAAATTATTGTCATATAAATTCATGGATATGTTGTGATCAAAGATAATATGAATGAAAAAACACACTTGAATGATCATATCAAGAGTATGGAATGACATGTTCAAAAATGTGAGAGAAAACTGACACCACATAGTTATATTTAATGGCCTTTTTAGTATTTGATCAGCTATTAGTGTAAAGAATCATACTATGTTAACTCGTCTCAATTATGGTCTTCTTTATAGATCCCCCGTTATCAAAAGTGAATACAATCACTTGGGTGTTTCTATCTCTCAAATCTTAATTTCTTGAAAACCTCAAAGAAACTAGTTCTCCTAAACCATATAGAAAAAAGCTAATAATGTAACCATTGAAAGTTATATATTACCCCAAATTTTATACCTATGAAATTACCCACAAACAAGTTGTAATCTCTACCTGATTTCTAGGATATAATAAAAAAATATTATCCCCATTCGGAAACAAATTCATGGGAACTTGAATAAGAAATGATTAAAATGTACTCATAGAGAAAGAACACTAAAAAACATCATAAAATTAAGAAATGTTTCCTCAAATTCTATCATTATAATGAAATTATTAACCTTATATATTATCATAAAAATAATTTATTATGGACTCTCCATATTCATCCTTCACTTTGATAAAGTGATATTTTATGTAAAATAATTTTAATCTGTATGATTGGATGTGATTATTTGATAGGGTTATGGTTATTTGGTTACTAAACCAAATTACTAATGGGTATGTAACATGTAACATCATTTAATAAAGTTTATATTTCATCTAAATCATTTTATTTATGTCTTATGATGCCATAATATACATATCTTTAGTAATAATTAATGTGACCAAATTTTTCCCCATGGATTTTCATGGTACATACCTTACTTCGATAAATACCTCAAGTCTTGAATTTTATTTCTAACCTCCAATATCAGCTTCCATATTATAATATTTAAATCCATAAAAATTCATGAAGTTATGTTACAAACCAACCCTGGTCATCCACCTATGCCACTGGGGTTAGTCCACCATAACGCTCGAGACACATTCTTGATGTCCCCTGTTTGGAAACCTATGTCGGTGTATCCTAAGAAAACTTTTGTGAATGGTTTCAACAAAAGAATAAAATAAATAATTACATAGATAATACTGATAATCCAATATGACTCATCCTTATATCAAATATCGATGAAAATGAATAAATAGTTTCAAACAAAAATATAAATCAATAGAGTATTATATTAATAAAAATATACCAATAAAATAAAAAACACTATAATAATTAAAATAATAGTAGAAAATAATATATCATCTTAAAAATAAAACATCAATGTATATCATGGCAGGTGCGAAAAATACTAAAAATCATTAATCCTCATTTAGGTTCAAAATATGATCCATAAGATCCCAATATCCATGTGAAAATTGGTCCCCACCAAAAAAAACATCTTGAAGTAAAATTACAGTCGGTTACCATTACGAATCATCCTAATCCCGTCAGGTATGAATACTCTCACCGAGATTGAGATTAATAATTTTCATTCCTTTATCATTTAATTTTTTTAATATAATTTGGTTTTTTTTAAAGAAGAAAATGTACATAAACCAAAAATGAAGAAAATCATCAATAAAATGTGGAAATAAGGATAAATAATACAAGCAACCAATTGTGAAATGTTAAATAAATAGTTACATACCCAAGTGAAACAATAAATGAAACACCACATTCATAAGGCAAGATTCATTAGAGTTATATTAACAATTGGTTACAAAGGAACTAAAACCCGTTCATGGAAGACTAGTCATCATATGTTATTATAAACATTTAATGAAAACTGGGCCTCTCAATGAAAAAATTGAACACTATCTTGAATCATGCCTAATGTTATGGAATCACCCATCTACTCTCATATATACCTATGGTCAACCATTTATAACAAAAAACAACCCATAAAGAAATTCTAAATAAAATAAAATCACATTACCAAATCACTCCCATTACTAATAACCTATTAAATAATGGAAAACCAAATTCAAATAGCATTTTAAAATAATTTATCAAAATTTTTTATATAAACGTAATTTTTTAAGGAAATCCATTTGAAACCAAACCATATTTGAAATAATTTGGTGTTACGACTATCCTTGATGCATTTAACGAATTAAAATTACGGAAAAAAACTCTTTTACTTGATAAAAATACTTGAAAACACCATTTAAACCCTCACATACAAAAAAACATATCAACAAACACATAATCACACCTAAAAAATTATAAAAAATATAATTTTATATATTAATCCAAATAAAATTTATGAACTTGTGTCCATCCAGGGGAATGTTTGATTATGTTGTTACATATAACACATAATTTTAGTACATTTCATCTCCTTTCTCAGAAACCATAAAAAAGAAATAAAGACCCTAACACACATAAAAACCCATGAAGCTTCATTATGTGATCACCCCTAATCCAAGGTTTGGAATACCAATGTGAATTTGGGTTCTAAAACTCTAAATTAATGGAGGAACATGGTAAGGAATGAAGAATGGAGTGGAAAAGCAAATGAAATCCTAATTACCTCAAGAGACACAACATAAAATTAAGGCAAATACACCAAGTAATAAAAATTGGAGTTCCATTAATAGGAAGTAGGGATTTTTGATTCCTAAGGAATAGAGAGTGATTTTGATTTAAATATATCAATGTCAAAAGGTTAAATTCAATGATTTTAATAAGATGGATAATCCACATGGTTTAGATGGACTGTTTGAAATATTGGTCATCATCTAATGAAATGCACTGACTTCAAAAAACTTCAACATATGTTTTTCTAGAGTGTGCCACATGATTATCCAAATGTTGTAGTGACTATGAAAATCCACAATGTTCTTCAAAAACCTCTCTCACATAGTTATACACTTGGTTAGAAATAAATATGTGCTAATCATAATCCCTATAATGTTTATCTAAAATTCAATATTTTACGCCTCTAACCCATGTGAACTCCATGAAAAAATAAAATAGAAAATAAAATTCAAGATGTACATAACGATGACCCTAATTTGTAACATAATTCTCTTCACCATTCCACTTTGGGCCTAAAAAAGTATCCAAATGCTTCTCATCATTGAGAAAAAATGGTCAGAGGTCCATCTCTTATTGAGGACTAATTCATCAAAAAATGTAAGGCTAACTAGGACCCACAAACTCAAAAGATTAAAAAATATAGTCCATTACCTAGAAGATTTGGCCTCAAGAGGCCGTAATCACAAATAGACTGATCAATAATTGGGACATCAAGTTCTAGTTCTGAGTCTTCTCACAAAACCATGATGGGGAACCATACTAGAGAATATAATTTCCATGTAACTCTATAATATAAAGGTCCAACGTAACACAATTTCAACTAACCAAGATCATTTAAATTATAATATCTTAATTAGATAAATATGGAAGATTTTTATCCAATTAATGATTATAATACATTAAGGATGAAATGATAACTTCTATGAAAATATTAAATGAAACTATTTCAAAGCCTATCCCTCCAAATAAACATATTTTCACTAACTAACTCGAGGATGTCCCTTAGTTAGAAAAAAAGTGTTCAAGAAAAACTTGATTGGTTCTAGGGAGATCGATATTTACATTCCTGAAGGATTTAAGGGATTCATTTGTGTAACTGTTTAATGATCATTCTTAGATGAGGTCAAAATGTAACGCCCCGAGCCCAGCTACCCAGAGTCGGTGCATTACTTCGTAACATTGGCATGATCCCAAAAGATCAAGTCTCGAAAGACCGATTAGTTTAGTAGCCTTGGAAACACTAGATACATTCGTAAACGTTACATTACATCATAGAGTGAAAAACTACAATAACAAAGTCTCCATAGTCCACACTCATATCCTCTTCTGACTATCCCTGCAGGTCATTCATAAAATACTTCTTCACATCCTGGAAAATATTAAAACATTGAAAGGGGTGAGCTCAGATGCTCAGTAAGGATAACAATAATGCGGAAGCTTTCATAAATAATCATTAACAATTAAGGCAATGTATAAATAAAACAAAAGCCTTTTAAACATGAACTTCAACATAATATGGCAAAAGTAAAATGAGATAATGCCATTCACTTCTTCACATGGATATTCTACTGGTCGAATAATCACATGAAATATCAATAACCACTTTCATAATGAGGGAATGTATAATGCCGGACATTCTGAAACATTTTGTCAAGGCCTCGGCCAAGACATCTAAAATGATTAAGGCCTCGGCCAAAACCATAAATCAAATTGGGAAAGGGCCTCGGCCAATTCCACGTCTAGTTGTATCATGAGACCTACCGATGCATCGAGGAGCTATAGCGGGCTCCACCCGTCACTTATTAAGTCCAATACATTCCTCATATGAATAGGTTTAAACATATCATAAACCATAACATAATTGTATCACATTAAACATACTTAAAGGAAACATAACATTTCCACATTTCAATCACAAGATATCAATACAACACATTGATATAATAAAAACGCTTTCAAAACCATTTTCAATAAAAGAAAAGTAAAACATGGTATTTATTTTTCTTTTAAAAAGAAGGTATGGCTTGTAGAGGAAGCCGAAACTCAAATAATGGTCACGGCGGCGGAGAAGTCGTTGTCGCCGCATAAGTACGGAAAGAAAAACATTCCCTTTTGTCGTTTAGTAAAACTCTTCGTATAAAAAAGATTCCTTTTGAATAAATGTAAAAGTCAAAGGGGTTTATACACCGTATAAAAGAAAGTTGTGTATAAAACCAAATATGCCTCAATGAAAGGGGATTGAGACGGAGTCCTTCAAAAGATCATTTTTAAAATAAAATAGATATATTATGTCTATTCACTATAGGTACACATAAAGAATACAAAATAAGACATAATAATATCATGACATAATTTGAAAGTAGGAGATTAACCCAAAGAATGGAAGTTGGGTTAAGAAATTCCCTTACAAATAAAATAGATCTATTATGTGTATTCATTATAGGTACACATAAAGAAAGTAAAAATACAAAATATGACATAATAACATCATGACATAATTTGAAAGTAGGAGATTAACCCAAAGAATGGAAATTGGGTTTAGAAGTTCCCTTACCTCGTGTCTGACTTGACTCAACCGTTCTTTAACCTCCTGAATAATAAACTAGAGTTAATATATACCTTATTAAGAACCATTTTCAACTTCATTATCCTTATTATATCACTTATTACAATGATATGAACATTATGTAATTATTTAAGTTAATAATGTTCATTTTGTCGGTATTTGGTTCTTAAGTCAAAAATAGGCTTCTTACACTTACATGTTGTTAATTTGGTCAAAGGTTAATTATATCCAGAATGGTATTCATGATGTAGATATCATATATGTCATATATATCCAGTACATACATTCATTTATAATATTACATCACATTTAGAGGTAAGAAATGAAATGCACCGTTCATGGAGACGGTAAGCCGTACGTACGCATGAACGCTACTTCCATTTCTATTTCATATTTTCTGGAATGGAATCATAATGATATGAGAGTATATTATAATTCCAGTATAATAACATATATAATATCATTAACTTTATCCTTCACACATCCCACATATGGTATTAACGAATCAAATCACTTTCAGGGGGCGGTAGTCCGCGCTTCCTAAAATGAAGATATCGTGTTTTACCCATAATGGAAACCATAAAGGTATGCCCAAAATGAAAAAAACAGAAGCTTAAGGAAAACATAAACATATTATATATCATATATAAAAATAGTGACATCATAATGGCCACCTTTGAAGGTGTTAAATGAGGGTTGAACAATCATCGTTTCGGGAGGCAGAATTTCGCCATCCACGGAAACCTTATGTTCTTTAACCATTTGATGTAGTTGTGTGGAAGTGTAGCTCAAACAAATCTTATAACAACATCCTAGTATATTTAAGATACTGGTGTTGTTACAAAAGAAGTAAATAAAAAGAGTTTAGGGGGTTGGAGAAGCAAAATAAAACAAAAGAACATGAGAGAATGAATTACCTTAAAAAGTGTAACTCCTTTTGAGTTGAGCCTAAAGGCTTCCTTTGAAAGGATTCTGCCCAAAGGGAATCCTCTAGGATGAGGAGAGGGATGTGGAGAGAGCAAATGGGCAGGGGTTGGCCGAGCCAATGGCTTGAAGAGTGTGTGAAATGAGGTAGAGGTGGGGGCCTTTTATAAGAGGAGAGGAGGGGCACTTTTGGAAAGTAAAGGAACATTACATTATTTGAAAATGTGTTTCGGTTTTAAAAGGTCCCACATTGATAGAATTCGTGGATAAGGTGATAAGGCATCGAAATCCACTCATCCAATTGGTTTTGTCCATGTGTAGTTCATAGATTTTATATTATCTTTCCATTTTATTTAAATCGTCAAATAATGATGTCATCGCTGCATCATTATTATGTCATAAATAATTAAATTTATTTAATGTCTAAAAATTATAAAAAAAATACTATGATATAGGAAATCGTTTTATCTTTCCAATGACTATTTATAATCAAAATTTGGACTTGTGTAACCCTACTTAAAAATTGTTTTAGTAAAACACTTTATGTTAGTGTCATTTTCACTTTAACATTAAATAAAAAGTAATTTATGTTATTTCCCAACAAAAGTGGATCCATGGGGTCCCCAAGTTAGGCCATGGCTTGTCTTGGTCGGCCATGACACAACCAATGAGGTTGGGACATGTGTCTAGGTCATTTAATATTATTAAAGTATTATTTATACCTTAAACTACCCTAATTACCACTAATCGCGATTAAGAACTTAATAAGTTACTATTCACCGAAAAATTATTTTTATCCCATTGAACCACATTTTACTTCTTAATGACAACCATGTATGTCGGATTTTTGAAAATCAAATCACAGAAGTGGTAATATTTCATTTAAACGAAAAATCAGTTATTTAACAACCACTTAGTGGTTTCACTATTCATCAAAAATTGAAGTTTTTCAGAATAAGGCCAAAATTTCACCCTAAGCTATAATTGATATTCCGAATTGAAAAATGATGTCTATTTTACAAAATTCCAAACATATTAGTTGCATTAATTAATTTTATAATTAATTCCCGCTGTCACAACAAATAGCGTGTTTTTAAGATACAATTTATATCAAAAGATTGGCAATTGTTTATGTCCAATTTCAATGTTAAATTAATTCTAATGACCACCATTGGATAAAATGGTAAAAATATATTCTAATTATACTTTAAAACCATCAAATATTATAATTTATCACTATAAATTATTTTGATTAAAAAAGTTGTTTTAAGTATTTTTCACTATTTATAAAATTTTAGAAGTTCTCAGAAAAATACCAAAAATTCAACATAGGCTAATTTCGATATTACGAATACAAAAATGAAGTCCATTTTGACATATAAAATTTATAATATTTCAAAAAGAAGGTATTACTATTCATAACGGCTACTTTGATTAGTCGCGGTGTTTTAGAACTCGAAGTTGCGTACAATGCAAGCTATTGTATTACTGAATGAGAAGCGTATCGTGGAAGCTCGGGGTGTTACATTCTCCCCTCCTTCAATAAATTGCGTCCTCGCAATTTGAAATTTTTCTTGGAAAATACAAGGTTGAAAAGAGAAAATACCTTTGAGGAAAACCCACATCGGAAATAAGGTTAATAAATATATAACATTAAAAGAAAGCAGGATAAGTACAAAGGTCACCCGATATAGCCCATTCTAGGATTCTATGAAAATATGGATATGGAGGAGAAACAAACCATCAAGGTCTGATGGAGAGTTATAGAAAACAGGATTAGGAGAATGTTTAACCACAAGAAAATCACAAACTTGTGATTGGTTAAACGGTCATTGAATCCCCAGTTGGAAAAGTTAACCGACAACATTTTTGTTTTAAGTTACCTTTTATAATGTTGAGGAATTTATTTATGAGATTTACTAAGAACGTAGGGGAATATACATACTTGTTATGTATACTTTCATTCGTTAATAAATTTTTACCACAAACCCAACTTTTACTCCAAATGGTAACGGAACTCAAAAATATTCTATTTATCCTAATTGTATAAGGTTCCAAATGTTAACACATACCATTTAGATTAGTAAAACGATTTTGTAATAACCAGGGACTTCCTGTAGGCTAGTGGTAGGAAATAAAGGCTTGTCGCACTATGATTGTGGGTTCGATTCCTACAGCTTTGTCCGACGCGACGATTTATGCCCCACCCTGCAGGTTGTCCTTTTCCTAAAACTATAGTATTATAATACTCCAAAAACAATCTTCATTAATTTTTTAACCTTAAACCATACTATCCAAAGATCAACTTAATCCACTCCAAAATAACTCTGTCCAGACTTTCTCTAAAATGTCTCTTAATTCCAAAATCAATTGTAGCATCAGATTCCCCATAAAAAGAAAAGTTTCTCTTATTGTCACATACTAAAAATATGATTACCTTAATCATATTAAAACCTTACTGAAATCAAAAAGTACTGCAGTACAATCCTTATATAGATCACATTATTCTAATAACCAGAATATAATCCATGAGTCCAAAAGCACCAATACATTAGTTATTCTGCTTCAACTGTAGTAATAGCATAAGATTGTCCTTGATCCCTTGGCCTTTTCTGAGGTAAGTTTCCTTGACGCTTAGGACATTCATTTGCATAATGACCCATTTCTCTACAATTGTAGCATTCAACTTTGACAGCCTCTTTCTTTCCCTTGCAATCACGTGCCTGGTGACCTTTTTCTCCACATTTATAACAGACTCCCATTCCTTTTAGGCAAGTACCAGGGTGATTCTTCCCACAATTATCACATAATGGAAAATCCTTCTTTCCCTTTTTCCCTTTATCTGTCTCTTGTTCCACCGTTCTCTTCTTCTCTTGCTTTACTTTGTTGTCATAAGACATAGAGAATTCCTTTTCTGTCTTGATAGCACATGAGACTATATCTTCGTATGTTGAGAAAGATTGTGACACTAGAGCTCGACGGAGAAATGGTTTTAACCCATCAAAGAAACGATCAATCTTACTTCTTGGGTTACGTATATAATCGGCAGCATGCCTCGCTAACCTTGTAAAGTTAGCCTCATACTTTGCGACATTCTCATCCTCCTTCTGCCTCAAACTCAGAAATTGCCTTTCCATATCTGCTCGATGGTCACGAGGAAAGTATTTTTCTAAGAACAACTCTTTGAACTCTCTCCATTCCATATTCGATACGTCATCATCTTCCTTTGTGTTTTGAATTAGTGACCACCACTGATCGGCATCTCCAGTGAGGCGGTAAACTGCCATGACAACATTCTCCCTTTCACTACTCCCCAGGGCATGGAATATTTTCTCTAAGGAATTTATCCATTGCTCAGCTACTATAGGATTTGTACTCCCATTGAAGGTTGGCGGTTGTTGCCTCATGAAACGGTCTAGCATTGATCCTCCACGTTGCGGATCAGGGTGCTCCATACGAGTAAGGTTGTTATTCATAACCTGCGTGAGTTGTCCCAGTATGGTAATAAGTTGATCAGCACCAGTTGTATCTCCAGGTCCACAATAATTATCTTGAGCAGGAGGGCAATCCCTACACGGAGTTCGTGCATTGATACAGTTTCCATTCCTTCTACTAGGCGCCATTTCTAAACAATGGCATAAACTAGATTAGTTTATGAATCAAAATACATAATTCCATACTTGTAAAATACTTAACATAAATTGAACTATTTATGGATATAATCCATAATCATAAAAAGGTTTTATTTGAGGAAGTATATACTCATAACCGTTCATAGTGGTTTGTAAAGAAAATGAGAATTATCCTAAGCGTATCCCCCGGGAGTGTCGTAACCAAGAGTGCAGCAAGGCCCGTTGTCGTGCACCAGTTCCCGTTCGAGTCTAGCTCAAAGCGGTGTTTTCGGGTTTTACCCCTAGGTACATCTGTGCCAGAGCCGCCTCTACCTGCTCGTATCCAGACAGGGATGTATTGCTCGGAAAACTCATATCATCTCTATAATACCAAAATTCTAGGAAGTTCTTCTATACTAATCCTCGAAGCCTATCTTTGGGCTATGCGTTCTAATCAGAGTTTATCTACATCTAGCTTCCAAGGTTAGTACTAAACTGCCTCTGATACCAACTGTAACGCCCCGAGCCCAGCTACCCAGAGTCGGTGCATTACTTCGTAACATTGGCATGATCCCAAAAGATCAAGTCTCGAAAGACCGATTAGTTTAGTAGCCTTGGAAACACTAGATACATTCGTAAACGTTACATTACATCATAGAGTGAAAAACTACAATAACAAAGTCTCCATAGTCCACACTCATATCCTCTTCTGACTATCCCTGCAGGTCATTCATAAAATACTTCTTCACATCCTGGAAAATATTAAAACATTGAAAGGGGTGAGCTCAGATGCTCAGTAAGGATAACAATAATGCGGAAGCTTTCATAAATAATCATTAACAATTAAGGCAATGTATAAATAAAACAAAAGCCTTTTAAACATGAACTTCAACATAATATGGCAAAAGTAAAATGAGATAATGCCATTCACTTCTTCACATGGATATTCTACTGGTCGAATAATCACATGAAATATCAATAACCACTTTCATAATGAGGGAATGTATAATGCCGGACATTCTGAAACATTTTGTCAAGGCCTCGGCCAAGACATCTAAAATGATTAAGGCCTCGGCCAAAACCATAAATCAAATTGGGAAAGGGCCTCGGCCAATTCCACGTCTAGTTGTCTCATGAGACCTACCGATGCATCGAGGAGCTATAGCGGGCTCCACCCGTCACTTATTAAGTCCAATACATTCCTCATATGAATAGGTTTAAACATATCATAAACCATAACATAATTGTATCACATTAAACATACTTAAAGGAAACATAACATTTCCACATTTCAATCACAAGATATCAATACAACACATTGATATAATAAAAACGCTTTCAAAACCATTTTCAATAAAAGAAAAGTAAAACATGGCATTTATTTTTCTTTTAAAAAGAAGGTATGGCTTGTAGAGGAAGCCGAAACTCAAATAATGGTCACGGCGGCGGAGAAGTCGTTGTCGCCGCATAAGTACGGAAAGAAAAACATTCCCTTTTGTCGTTTAGTAAAACGCTTCGTATAAAAAAGATTCCTTTTGAATAAATGTAAAAGTCAAAGGGGTTTATACACCGTATAAAAGAAAGTTGTGTATAAAACCAAATATGCCTCAATGAAAGGGGATTGAGACGGAGTCCTTCAAAAGATCATTTTTAAAATAAAATAGATATATTATGTCTATTCACTATAGGTACACATAAAGAATACAAAATAAGACATAATAATATCATGACATAATTTGAAAGTAGGAGATTAACCCAAAGAATGGAAGTTGGGTTAAGAAATTCCCTTACAAATAAAATAGATCTATTATGTGTATTCATTATAGGTACACATAAAGAAAGTAAAAATACAAAATATGACATAATAACATCATGACATAATTTGAAAGTAGGAGATTAACCCAAAGAATGGAAATTGGGTTTAGAAGTTCCCTTACCTCGTGTCTGACTTGACTCAACCGTTCTTTAACCTCCTGAATAATAAACTAGAGTTAATATATACCTTATTAAGAACCATTTTCAACTTCATTATCCTTATTATATCACTTATTACAATGATATGAACATTATGTAATTATTTAAGTTAATAATGTTCATTTTGTCGGTATTTGGTTCTTAAGTCAAAAATAGGCTTCTTACACTTACATGTTGTTAATTTGGTCAAAGGTTAATTATATCCAGAATGGTATTCATGATTTAGATATCATATATGTCATATATATCCAGTACATACATTCATTTATAATATTACATCACATTTAGAGGTAAGAAATGAAATGCACCGTTCATGGAGACGGTAAGCCGTACGTACGCATGAACGCTACTTCCATTTCTATTTCATATTTTCTGGAATGGAATCATAATGATATGAGAGTATATTATAATTCCAGTATAATAACATATATAATATCATTAACTTTATCCTTCACACATCCCACATATGGTATTAACGAATCAAATCACTTTCAGGGGGCGGTAGTCCGCGCTTCCTAAAATGAAGATATCGTGTTTTACCCATAATGGAAACCATAAAGGTATGCCCAAAATGAAAAAAACAGAAGCTTAAGGAAAACATAAACATATTATATATCATATATAAAAATAGTGACATCATAATGGCCACCTTTGAAGGTGTTAAATGAGTGTTGAACAATCATCGTTTCGGGAGGCAGAATTTCGCCATCCACGGAAACCTTATGTTCTTTAACCATTTGATGTAGTTGTGTGGAAGTGTAGCTCAAACAAATCTTATAACAACATCCTAGTATATTTAAGATACTGGTGTTGTTACAAAAGAAGTAAATAAAAAGAGTTTAGGGGGTTGGAGAAGCAAAATAAAACAAAAGAACATGAGAGAATGAATTACCTTAAAAAGTGTAACTCCTTTTGAGTTGAGCCTAAAGGCTTCCTTTGAAAGGATTCTGCCCAAAGGGAATCCTCTAGGATGAGGAGAGGGATGTGGAGAGAGCAAATGGGCAGGGGTTGGCCGAGCCAATGGCTTGAAGAGTGTGTGAAATGAGGTAGAGGTGGGGGCCTTTTATAAGAGGAGAGGAGGGGCACTTTTGGAAAGTAAAGGAACATTACATTATTTGAAAATGTGTTTCGGTTTTAAAAGGTCCCACATTGATAGAATTCGTGGATAAGGTGATAAGGCATCGAAATCCACTCATCCAATTGGTTTTGTCCATGTGTAGTTCATAGATTTTATATTATCTTTCCATTTTATTTAAATCGTCAAATAATGATGTCATCGCTGCATCATTATTATGTCATAAATAATTAAATTTATTTAATGTCTAAAAATTATAAAAAAAATACTATGATATAGGAAATCTTTTTATCTTTCCAATGACTATTTATAATCAAAATTTGGACTTGTGTAACCCTACTTAAAAATTGTTTTAGTAAAACACTTTATGTTAGTGTCATTTTCACTTTAACATTAAATAAAAAGTAATTTATGTTATTTCCCAACAAAAGTGGATCCATGGGGTCCCCAAGTTAGGCCATGGCTTGTCTTGGTCGGCCATGACACAACCAATGAGGTTGGGACATGTGTCTAGGTCATTTAATATTATTAAAGTATTATTTATACCTTAAACTACCCTAATTACCACTAATCGCGATTAAGAACTTAATAAGTTACTATTCACCGAAAAATTATTTTTATCCCATTGAACCACATTTTACTTCTTAATGACAACCATGTATGTCGGATTTTTGAAAATCAAATCACAGAAGTGGTAATATTTCATTTAAACGAAAAATCAGTTATTTAACAACCACTTAGTGGTTTCACTATTCATCAAAAATTGAAGTTTTTCAGAATAAGGCCAAAATTTCACCCTAAGCTATAATTGATATTCCGAATTGAAAAATGATGTCTATTTTACAAAATTCCAAACATATTAGTTGCATTAATTAATTTTATAATTAATTCCCGCTGTCACAACAAATAGCGTGTTTTTAAGAAACAATTTATATCAAAAGATTGGCAATTGTTTATGTCCAATTTCAATGTTAAATTAATTCTAATGACCACCATTGGATAAAATGGTAAAAATATATTCTAATTATACTTTAAAACCATCAAATATTATAATTTATCACTATAAATTATTTTGATTAAAAAAGTTGTTTTAAGTATTTTTCACTATTTATAAAATTTTAGAAGTTCTCAGAAAAATACCAAAAATTCAACATAGGCTAATTTCGATATTACGAATACAAAAATGAAGTCCATTTTGACATATAAAATTTATAATATTTCAAAAAGAAGGTATTACTATTCATAACGGCTACTTTGATTAGTCGCGGTGTTTTAGAACTCGAAGTTGCGTACAATGCAAGCTATTGTATTACTGAATGAGAAGCGTATCGTGGAAGCTCGGGGTGTTACACAAAAACTGATAGTTGATTCCTTACCAATTAGACACCAAAATCATGCATACATTCATGGATATTTTACTCATACATTTGGTTAGATCACAGAGAAAACATATCAGTCAGAAATAAACCACTCTGTTCAAGTGGAGGGACACCCACTCCTTATGATCTATATTACCATGTTTAGGGAAGTAAAATAATTTTTATAATAAGTTGAATCCAATGGGAAACTATGCTAAAAACCAAGGTAACTCCACCATTTATGATTTTCCTAAAATTGTTGAATAAAAAATTAACACCTTCGATCAAGGATCACATAAAAAGAGACAGCACCTCAAAAATTACCCAAAAAAGGCATCACGACAAAGAATGAACCACTACTCTCATTATAGAACAATACTTATTTCATGTGACCAAAATACCTTGGAATAAGACCCCAAAATATCACATGTACTCAAACCTCAAAAAACCCAATACTTGAGTCATGAGAGAGACTATATACATCTCCTCTTACAAGAAACAATCAAGAGTTATGAAACAATTCACCAATCTAGAGTTATCCCAAAACACATTCATTCTGATCATATTTTCCAAACATTCAAGGCTCAATGAAAACCACATAAAAAATTGAATTGTAACAACAAAGATATCAGTCCTCTAAAAGAATAATAGTATAATATTTTATAAATGATCATCCAACTAGTTTAATGAAAATTCACCCTAATGAGGATTTAAGATTTGAATAATTTCTCCAAACGTAGGATTTCTCAGAACAACACCATTGAATAAAACCAAACTAAATGTTTTTCAAAATGTTTTATCATATAAATATGTTTGGAAATATATCTTCCACTAACCCCATACCCAGTCACCAATAAATCCAACATTGGCCTTTATACTTAAGGTTTCTTGAATTTTTAGAGGATAAAAGTTATCACCACTCACTTTATCCACCCAATGACAATAAGAAAAATCCGACCATCACAAAAGAAGTCATTGATAGGATAAAAAAATATTTAATGAATCCCAAGTGCATAAGGACTCTGACCCAACCATCCAATTCTTTTTCTGGGTAGAGGAGACCATGAAATGGGACCATTATTTTATAATAATATTAATTACATAAAGGATCACTCCTAGGAAAAAACTACACACCTTTCATTAAGTGTTTTTTGTTGGTAGACACCAAGTAACATAAAACTAAAACATTCTCAATTTAGGTCCAACCACCCAAATCAAACGACACCATCCTTTGTAAATAAGGTAACTCAAAATAATATATCACTAAGAAAACTCAATTAAAAATATCTAATTCTAAATTAAATCCCAGTCAAAATAATCCACCCAATCTTTAACCAAATCACACATTTTTTTAAAAAATATTGTTATAAAATTTCTCTTTTCAAATATTCATCACACTTTAATCCTCAGTTACCTTACATGAAATATTTAAAATATACTAATTGGTTTTGAAACTAGTACCCAAACCTAATAAAAAACAAATTACTCTTGATAATATTAATTGATGTTTAGGAATTCAAATTTAGGGTAAGTTATCACCAAATAATCCATAATTTTATGTCCTTCAAGAAATCATATTATAATTCAAAACACAAGATAACACTAATGAAATTCATACATTAGTCGTGCAAAAAATAAGTATAGAATCTTTAGCTTCTTAATTATCCTCTTTCACAATATGATGCCAAATATTAAAAAAATTATCATTGAAATGATTTTTCCATACTTCAAATACTCTGAATGTTCCAACTTATGATCTTATAGTAAGTAGAAAACAGTGAATAAATTTTAATATAGTAGTTTAATACATAACATCAATGAATTCATGATTTTTCATGAATCATGGGAAGCTAACCACTTGTAAAGAACATTTTATGAAAATCAAAAGCATTTTGAAATATTATATACGAACTCATTTAAAGTTAAACAAACTTGAAAAATTTCTTTTTTCCAAAACACACAACAATTTAAATTAACAATATTTATTAAAACATTGAAATCAAAATATAATAAAAAATAATTTTGTATTTATCCCTAAAGTCAAGATAACAAAGTCCACAAACATTATAGAAAAACATTCACAAATAAAAACATTTTTTATGACCCTTCACAACAACAAAAATGTACTCACACTAATAGTCAAAAAAATTCAATTCATGTTACCAATAATAATAAATTTATAATATCTAACACATAAAAACCCCATTTAATCACTCTTACACACGATATGATAATATCATTACAGCTTCGAATAAAGAATTGTTGAAAATAGTGGAAATGTAAAAATATCTTATATATGTATGGTTTGGTATCATGGTTTGGAAAACTATGCACTAACCAAGAATGTTACACTAGAAGTGTCATAGACTCGGTCACATATGTTCAACATGGTTTCTCCTAATTGTGATCCAAAAAACTAAACCTCTTGTTCCTAGTCTATTTTACCTAAAAACTACATATTTCCCAAAATGGGTCATAGTTTTTTCTAGGAACCATTAACCAATTGTAAAACTTATATAATCAAATTAAAATAACCCAATACCTAATAATAATTTAAGACACAACTCCAATGAACCTCTGCAAAATTGATGATTGAAAGGTAGAAGATCCATCAGGGAACTCATCTGCACTAACATCTCGAGTTATGAATATCCTATCCCCATTATACCTTTATTCACAAAAAAAATATATGGGTGGGATATGATAAAATTTTGTAATGATCAATCCTAGGTCAACTTACCACATCAACATGGTCATCCACCATAAATCCTATGGTTCAGTCATTATTTCTCAGGTTGGAAATCAGTTATAGGGTATCCTGTGTGGCAAGGTGGGAATAGATTCAGCCATATAATCTAATAAAACATTAAAAAAATTATACCAAGAAACTGAAATAACCCATTTTTAAATCTAACATCCACACCAATGGATATAATATTTCAAAATAAAATGACAACCAATTTATCATAAAATAAATAATAATAAACAAGAACCACATAAGAAATAAACTATAATTATCACCAATGCATGGGAACAATTGATACCCACAATTAAAAAATAAAAAATAATGGTCATGGAAAAAGAGGTAGATACTAACATACGTAAAGCCACATTAAGGATCCCAATATTCTCCACAAGAGGTTAACCTCTTGGTGATAATCAGTTATCACTAGAACTACCTCAATAAGGATGATGAACATCATAAATAGTTACCATGTGCATGAAACTCCAAGTTAACATGTATCCTACAAAACTGGTCTACATACAGAAAATGAAATATGCATGTAGTGAGTTAAATTTCCACATTACCCCATCATTAATATATGTAATTAATTTATCCATGAAAACTTTTAGTTCATGTATTAAGTAAAAAAAATTAATATATTTTCATTTGAACATTATTGTAAACAAATGCTTTATTTTTTACATTATAAAAATTCTAATTTCCATAAACAACTCATTATAAATTTTAATCGATAAAACTAATTCAGTAACGAATGAATAAAAAAATATAAACGTTAAATTATCTATAATAAATTACACATCTAAATAAAACCATATATGAAACACCAAATCCATAAAACACGATACGTGGGGGAATTCTAACTTATAGGTTCTATTGGAACTAGGAGTCACTCATTGTATAGTATCCATCTTATGTGATCCCAACCAAGTAATAAAAACCATTACACTCATGGTTATAGATACTAACCCCTTAATAGCATAATTTATAAATCTTAGGAATCACCCATCTGCATGTTTACACACCTATGGTCACCCATGTGAAACTAAAAACAACCCAGAATTAATTAAACAAAAATACAATCACTTTACAAACTAAAACCCAGTATTATTAACCCATAAATAAAGGGTAATCCTCATTCATACATCCTTTAAAACAATTTATCAAAACATATTGGTCAGAAAGTGTATTTTTAATGAAAACCCTTTGAAACCAAAACCTCTTTTAAATCACTTAGAGATAACAATACCATGGAAACATTTCACCATTGCCTTTAGGGGAAAAAATATTACATTCATAATCCACATGAAAAAACCATTTAAACCCACACAAACTAGTAAACACATCAATGAATATACAAGAACCTATAACAAAAACACAACCAACATAATTTATTTAATTAAACCAAATGATTTTCCCAAACATGAAATAATTGATTGGATTATACCTTTAAGTAGAGACACCTACCTCTAAATGAAATATAATAGATAAAACCTCAATATCTAAGAGGGAGGGTTTAGTGTTAATGGGCTAGAAGATATAGTGATTTGGAGTAAAATAAATTAAAAAAAAGTAAAAAATTATGAAATTTTAATGAGATATAAAATACTCATAGTTTGGGCATATTGTATGAAAAACCATTGGATAATGATGTGGATGTCTATAACTTATTGAAACACCACATCATAATTTTTTAAGGGTATTGAATGGTTATCCAAACCATGAAGATACCATGATAAATCAGACTATCCCCCAAACTCTTATCTCATATGGTTCATTGCAAGGTTATTACTAACCATGCACTAACATTGAAACTAGGTTTATTTCTAAAAAATTTATTATTTTTAGCCTCTAATCTTAATTAACATCACGAAATAGAAAAATAGTATTTAAAATAAAATAATTATATATTAGAGACATATTGGGTGTTACATAGAATCTTTTCATACAATATTCTATAAGAAACTATACTATTGAAGTACAGTAATATTATTATTTTTCTATCATAAAGTGTGACACCTTATAAGAATTTTGAAATATTTCCAAAATTGTAATAGATAAATCAATCCCAGGTATGAAGTTTTATCATTTGTAATATACTTTTGATAAGTTTATGAAAATAATTTTGATCAACTACTTTTCCATTATCTTCTAAAGAGAGCATTGTCACTAGAGAAATAGAAGTATATAGTTCAATTTACTCTTCATGTAGCTCCCCAACCCCAGAATCCTAGAGTCGATGTGTAATTTTAATACATAGGCATGATTACAAGGAATCATGTCCCGAAATACCGATCAGTTTAGAAGTCTGGGAAAATAAATTACATACATGAACATTACCTTACACATTAGAAAATAAAACAAAATATAAATTATCCTTTGAGAATGCCATTAATCCTCTATATTAATCCTACTTATCAATCATAATACACTTCATTTAATCCTTGTAAAATAAAACATAAGAAAGGGATGAGCTTAGATGCACAGTTTTGATAACAGTATACCAAAAACTTTCATAAATAAGTATAAACATTTAAGGAAATGTATAATACTAAAAAAAGAATCCTTTTAAAAATAAAATTCTGTATAATATGGCCAATGTAAATCAAATAATTCAGTTTACTTATTCACAAGGATATTCTACTAGTTTAATAATCACATGCAGTATCAATAGCCAATTTCATAATGATGGAATGCATAATGCTAGACATCATAACCACATTGTCAAGGACTTATGCCAAGCCTACAAATAATATTTTGTCAAGACCTTGTGCCAAGACACTATTTTGTCTCATAAGACCTACTGATGCAATGAGGATCTATAGTGGACTCCACCCGTCACTTACTAAGTCCAATTCATTCCTCATATGAAAAGGCTTGAACATAACAAAAACATTCTTATTAAAACTATCGTATGAAATATCAATACATTATCCATAAACCATAAATGGTATAAAAATAATACATCCCTAGTCAAACATATCACAAACCCTTCAATACAATATTGAATATTTGTATCATAATAAATCAACTTCAAACAAGTTTAAAATCCATCAATGGATGAGGACATAAATGAAAATTATTTTTAAAACTTTTTGAGAGAAATATACCATTTTCATGAAAACATTTAAAAGTCACACAATTTGAAAATGAATACATTTAAAGAAATTTTTGAATCAAATTTCCCCATACCACTTTGAATATTTTCAAAGGAATTAACATTTTAAAAACATTCATGTCTAAATATATAAACCCTTAAAAACCATTTTGAAAACGTGGACATTAATGAGAGTTCTTTAGAAGAATAACTTTTTAATAAATTTATAATGATGATTTAGTAAAAGTGTACCTTCCATAAAACCTTAAAATATTCCTTTTGAAAATATTTTTATGAAACAAGAATGTGGATGATAATGAGGTCCTAGTAGATACTCACGAAAAAACAACCTCGGATAATGAAGTGATTTGTAGAATGAACCCCTACCTTGCACATTTCTTTGGTCGAGGGTATGTTTAACCACCTGTATAATGATCATAGTATGTTATTAAATTATACCAGAACAATATTCATATTTATTATATCATACATTATTCATTTACGACTTTATAATTCCCATTTAATAATTATTTCCATGTAAACTTAAAATTTTGGGTAATAATCGCTTTCTTTATCATATGTGTTTTAACATGTATAATTTAGATCGTGATTTAAATACGTCAAAAATATAAAACTTCATTTATATATCATATTTATTTAGAATATAAACATTTATAATATGTAGATATATGAAATTTAAGGCACCATTTATGGAGACGGTAGGTCATACGTACGCATAAACTCTGTTTCCGTTTTCATATGGTATTGAATGGAAGTAAGTGAATAAGCTATATGTAAGTACATAAATAAATATACATACATATATATATATCTCCAGTATCATTATTTTTTTCATACTTATTAAAAATATATATTTTTATAATCATCATTGAATGGTGAACGTGGGAATGAATATCATCGTGTCATGGAGATGGTAATTCCTATGTACGCATGAGCAACAATATCATTATATAGTTGGTGAAACCATATGTAATTGGATGTTATTCATATATATAGAATTATTAACATGTTATATTTATTATTTACATTAGTCATAGTCATTATTGTACCCATCCGAATAATGAAGTGTTTGAATAACAAACTACACCACGACTTGGAGACGGTAAGCTGTACGTATGCATTTATGGTGAATTTGTCATTTATAGGAAGGATAGAATAATGAATATAGTTTTACCATATTTATAAAAACATCACAGTATGTAGGATGTACTGGATTTATTATTTCTTTATGGAAAAAATAGAGAAAGAGAAGTAGAAGAAGAAAATAACTTGAAAGAGGGGATGAAATATTTACCTCTTCTTTGGGTTCTTCCATTTGATTTGATCAAAAGGGCTCCATAGGTTGTCCTTCTGACCAAAGGAAGGCCTCTTGTATTAAAGGATTAAATTTGAGAGGATACCTGGGTAGGGTTTGGTCAAGCCAAATGGCTTTGGAGGTGTTAAATTAAGAGAAGGGGAAGTTCCCTTTTATAAGAGAGATGAGGGTTAAATTAGGAAAATCTTGAAATATTATTTTATAATAAAATAATTTTTAGTTTATAAGGGATAAAAAATGAATTATTAAGAGGAATGTGGGGATGGGTTGAAAAACTATAAACCAATAGGTTTTAGGAAAGTTTAGGTCAGCATACTAACCTTACCATTTAGATTTAACTCTTAGTTAAATAGTTTGACATTTATCATGTCTTATTGTATTTTTATATTATATGGTTAATAAACATTCTATAACAAGTCAATCAAACCCCATGTGATTAATTATTAATTTATATTACGTTACATAACTCCTTTTATGTATCCTTATATTTTTAGGAATATTATATTAATTAATAATATAGTATTTGTTTTAAAAACTCAATTATGTCAATTTTTACACTATTTAGTATTTGATTTTTTTAAAGTCATAAAAACATTATCACTTTGAATAAAATATATTTATAAAACCCTATCATGTAATATTAACCTATAAAATTATTTTAATTCATCATAAGTCTCAATTTACATTTATTTTGATATTTATAATATCAATTATTATAATATTTCATTAATATGGTGATTAATACATCATCATTGTGGCATAAATAAATTACATTATTTAATGTATAAAAATGATAAATAAAATACCATTATGTAGGAAATCATTTTATATTACTAATGAATATTCATAGTTGAGTTTATATATTTTAACCTTATATTAATAAAAATTTGGTTATTAAACATTAAATTTAACTCTTTTAACTCTTCTTTAAATAAAATAATAATAAATGTCCAAATCTAATCCAAGTGGACCAAAGAGGGTCATATTATATTCTTATGTATTTTTTTGTGTAATTGTACTTATAGAATAGAATTAGGAAATGTGTTACGATAATTATGATATCATTTTTACCCTTAATTACCCTATTTAATTTTAACTATGGAAAATAAAAGTCAAATGTTACTATTCACCAAAAAATTATTTTTATCTTATTGAACCACATTTTACATTCTGATATTAATTGTGTCTCTTGTATTTTTGAAATTCAACTCATAAAAGCTGAAAAATTATATTTTATGCAAATTTGCAAATGCTCCTAGGAGGTGGGAAAAAGAGGTTAAAAAGTTCAATAAAATTTAATACATCTAATTTTATTATAAAATGACTCTAATGAATTTAATTGAACTTATATAAATATTATATATCTATTTTGAGTTAAAATAAATTTCAATAAAATAAATAATTATTTAAATAAAAATTTAGTTTTAAATAATAACGTAGTGTTTTCACTATTCATCAAAAATTGAAAGTTTTCAGAAAAAATACCAAAAATTCACCTAAATAAAATTTTGAAATTAAGAATTCAAAAATGAAGTCTATTTTACCAAATTCTAAGCATATAAGATTCTTTTATTAATTTAAAATTAATTTCGTTGTCAAAACCAAAAAGTGGGTTTTTTAAAAGTAGAAACTATCAAAAGATTGACATATGTATATGTCAAATTTAAATGTGAAATTACTTATAATGACTTAAATTGTATTAAATGATAAAAATATAATCTAATTATACTTCAAAAACATTCAAATTCATAAATTATCAATATAAATTATTTCGATTTAAAAAGTTGTTTTCAATTCAAACATAGTATTTTTCAATATTGGACAAACATTGAAAGTTATCCGAAAAGTACCAAAAATTTATCCAAACTTACTTTTCTATTTCCCTCTTCTAAAGAAATATTTGATTTCATTAAATTTAATATATAAAAGACTCTAATATTGGTCTTAAAAATGGTTTTCCATTAAAAGGTGGTAAAGTAGCATTTTTTGAAAAATACTTCTTTTATTAGAAAAAATGAATTTGTTATTATATTATGTATTAAAAACAAATAATATGTATGATAAAATTTTATAGAGTATATAAGATTAAAAATTTAGTTAATGCTATTCATAACTGCTTTTTGAACGGCTAGTTGGGTAAGTTGTGGTGCACTCAAACTCGATATTGCATGTAGCGCAAGGTATTGAAATACTTTAAGGAGATACCGTAATATGAAATATTGGGGTGTTACATTCTCTCTTCCTTTAATAAATTTCATCCTTACAATTTGAAATTGTTCTTCGAAAATGAATGGTTAAAAATAGAAAAATACCTTTGTGGAAAACCCACATCAGGAATTGGGTAAATAAAATTTAGTCTTAATAAGAGGGAAAGGGAAATGAAAAAGTAACCACCAAATTATTATCTCGATTAGGAGAACATTGGTGGAAATTAGAGACACATAATTGGAGGGAAACATAAATATTTATAGGGAGTGATTGAGGTCTTCAATCACAAGAATGTTTAAAATTGAAGTCCACAAAGCCATTAATCTATGCTGATTTAAAATATCATCGATTCAACAAAACATAAGGTATTATGATAACAAATTTTTGGTTTTAAGATCCCTCGCCTAAAGATTTAGAATTAATTTATTCAAAGAATAAGTGAAAAGATATACTTGATAAGTATAGTTTCATCCTTCAACTAATTCCTACCACAAACACATCTTTCTCTCCAAAAGATAATAGTATTAAAAAATATTCTATTTATCCTAATTTTATAGGGTTCAGATATAATGAATTTATAATTATTTTATCATAATATTAAAAAAACTACATTATACAAACCAGGACATAAAATACGCTAGTGGTAGGTGATCCACCCTTGTCACCCTTCGGTTGTGGGTTCAAGCCTCGAGGCCTTTCCGGACGCGAAGGGTTGCCGCCCAACCTCCAGGTTTTCCTTTTAATGACAATCCAAAAATAATCTCATGAATTGATTAAACCTTAACAATGGTATCCAATGTCAAACTTAATCGATTCCAACCTTTAGACTTATCCAATATACTTCTGTCCGAACTCACAATCCAAAATTTATAAAGAAGGTAAACAAAGTGAATATCCTTTTTTCCACATAATAACATGTGAATACCTTCATCATGTATTCTTTTAAAACATCATAACATCCTAATTTACCATAAAACATTATTGATTACATTCAGGCTCCCTTATTCATTATAGAATACTAGATATACTCTTTCTATCCAAAATTTTTTAAACTCCAAAAATGATGGAATATAAAAATAATTTATCAGTTTTAAGGTTGTCAAGAATATCCAATATAATTTATCCAAATCAATAATATATTATTCCAAAATAACCGCCTCAGTATCAGAACCATGTTATGGTTTATCTTTCTCCCAACCATATATATTCCAATATATCTAACCTACTATTGAGTCACTTTTCTTGTTTCCACACAATCTCAAGTCCATAATGAAATAGTACTTCAATACAATCCTTATGCCAGAGCTGCCTATACCTGCTCATATCCAGACATGGATACATTTTATGGAAAATATACAAAATCTTTATATTACCAAAATTCTTGGATGTTCTTCTATAATAATCCTAAATGTCTATCTTAGGTTAATGTTCTCAAATCAGAGTTTATCTAAATCTATTTGCATGGTTGTGGCAAAACTTCCTCTGATACCAACTATAATGCCCAGACCATAGAATCCTAGAGTCAGTGCATTATTTTAATAAATTGACATGATTACAAGGAATCAAGTCCTGAAATACAAATCAGTTTAGCAGTCTTAGAAAATAGATTACATACATGAACGTTACATTACACATTAGAAAATAAATCACAACATAAATTATACATTGATAACACCATTAATCCCCTAGAATAACCCTACTTATCAATCATAATACACTTCTTGGTATCCTGGGAAATTAAAACATAAGGGGTGAGCCCATATGCTCAGTAAGGATAACAATATAGCAGAAAATTTCATAAATAAGCATAAACATTTAAGGAAATGTATAAGAATAAAAAAATAATCCTTCTAAACAAAATCTTCTGCATAATATGGCCAATGTAATTCAAATAATGCCATTTACGTATTCACATGGATATTATACTTGTCGAATAATCACATGAAATATCAATAGAAAATTTCATAATGATGGAATTCATAATTCCAAACTTCATAACCACATAGTCAAGGCCTTCTTCCAAGACTAAAAATAAGATTTTTTCAATGCCTTATTCCAAGACACTAGTTTGTCTCATGAGACCTACCGATGCATCGAGGAGTATAGAGGGATCCACCAATCACTTACTCAGTCCAATGCATTCCTCTTATGAAAATGTTTTAATATGACATAAACATTCATATTAAAAATAGAACAAGAAATGTCAATACTTTATCCATAAAACATGAATGGTATAAAAATAACACATACACTATCAAACATATCAAAAAAGCTTCAATTCAATATTGATGATTTTTATCCTAATAAATCAACTTAAAACAAGTTTAAAATCCATCAAAATATTTTGACATAGATGAAAATGATTTGTAAAACTCTTTGAGAGAAATATATCATTTTAATAAAAACATTTAAAAGTTACACAATTTAGAAAGGAATACATTTAAAGACATTATTGAATCAAAGTGTCCCATACCACTTTGAAACTTTTTAAAGCAATTATCATTTTAAAAACATTCTTATCTATATAAATAAATACTTAAAAACAATTTTGAAAACATGGAAATTAGTGAGGATGATTTAGAAGAATAAATATTTAAAACATTTAAAATTATGACCTAGTTAATGAGTCCCTTCCATAAAACCTTAAAATATTCCTTTTGAAAATATCTTTATGAACCACAGATGTGGATGATAAAGAGGTCCCAGTAGATTCTCACATAAAAATAACCTCAGATAATGAAGAGATTGTAGAATTTACCCTTACCTTGAACTTTCCTTTGGTCGAGGGTACGTTTGACCCCTGTATAATGACCATATAATCTTATTAAATAATTCCACAACCATAATCATGTTTATTATATCATACATGTTTTATTTATGACTTTATAATTCCAATTTAATAATGACTTCCATGTAAAATTAACATTTGGGGTAATAATCGCTTTCTTTATCATATATGTTTTAACATGTATCATTTATATCATGATTTAAATACTTCTTAGATATAAAACATGATTTATATATCACATATATTTAGAATATAAATATTTATAATGGATAGATATATGAAATGTAAGGCACCATTTATGGAGATGATAGGCCGTACGTATGCATAAATGTTGTTTCCATTTTCATATCGTATCGAACAGAAGTAAGTGAATAAGATATATGTAACTACATACATACATACATATATATATATATATATCTCTCCAGTAGAATTATTATTTCATAATTATTAATAATATATATTTTTATAATCATTGTTGAATGTTGAATGTGGGAATGAATCTCATCGCGTCCTGGAGACGGTAATCCGTACGTACGCACGAGCGGCAATATCATTATATTGATGGTGAAATTGTATGTAATTGGATGGTTTATCATATATAAAGAATCATTAACATGTTATATCTATTATTTATATTATTTATACTAATTATTATTCCCATCCAAATAATTAAGTGTTTGGATAATAAACTATACCACGATATGAAGACGGAAAGCCACACGTACGCACGTATGGGGACTTTGTCATTTATAGGATGGATAGAATAATGAATACAATTGTAAAATATTTATAATAACATCATAGTAAGTAGGAGGTACTGGAGTTATTATTTTGTATGGAAACAAAAAATACGGAGGAAGTGGAAGAAGAAAATAACTTGAAAGAGGTGATTAAATATTTACCACTTCTTCGAGTTCTTCCGTTTTATTTGATCAAAAGGGCTCCTTAGGTTGTCATTAAGACCAATGGAAGGCCTATAATATGAATGGATAGAAGTTTGTAGGACATTTGGGGTAGGGTTTGGCTAAGCCAAAAGGCTTTGGATGTGTGAAATTATGAGAAAGAAAGTCCCCTTTTATAAGAGAGGCGAGGGTAACTTTAGGAAAAGCTTCAAATATTATTTTATAATAAAATAATTTTCTGTTTCTAATGGCTCAAAAATGAATTATTTAATGGATAATGTGGTTATGAGTCTAAAAACTCACATACAATAGGTTTTTGACAGGTTTAGGTCATCATACTAACCTTATCTTTTAGATTTAACTTTTAGTTAAATAGTTTGACATTTACCATGTCTCTTTGTATTGTTATATTATATGGTTTATAAAAAAATATAACAAGACAAGAGAACCCCATTTGGTTCATTATTAATATATATATCTTGATATAAGTTTTTTTTGAAACATATTTTTTCATGAAATATTATATCAATTAATAATATAGTATTTGTTTTAAAAACTCAATTAAGTCAGTTATGACACTATTTAGTATTTGATTTTTTTAAAAGTTATAAAAACGTTATCACTTCGAATGAAATTTATTTAACCAACCCTAACATGTCGTATTAACCTATAAAATTATTTTAATTTATCATAAGTATCAATTTACTTTTATTTGGATATTTATAATATCAATTATATTAATATTTCTCTAATAAGGTTATTACTGCATCATCATTGTGTCCAAAATAAATTTATATATTTAATGTATAAAATTTAAACAAAAAATACCATTAGTTAGGAAATATTTTATCTTTATAATGAATATTTATAGTTTAATTAATATTATGTGTAGCCCTATATTAGAAATGGTTTATTTATTAAACTATGAATTTAAGTCTTTTCACTCTTCATTAAATAAAAATAATAAATGTCCTAATCTAATTTAAGTGGACCAAAATGGTTAACATTTTATTCCTAATGTTGTTTTTGGTTGATTTATACTTACGCAATAGAATTAGGACATGTGTTTGGGTAATTAAGATATCATTTTTACCCTTAATTATCCTATTTACTTTAAACCATGGTAAATAAAAGTCAAAAGTTACTATTCACCAAAAATTATTTTCGTCTTATTGAACAACATTATACTTATTGATATTAATCACGTCTCTCCGATTTTTGAAATTCAACTCACAAAAGAGGTAGAATTAAGTTTTATGCAAACTTGTTAATGCTCCTTCGAGGTGGGTAAAAGAGGTTAAAAAGTTCAATAAAATTTAATACATATAATTTTATTATAAAATGACTCCGAGGAATTACATTGAACATATATAGGTATTATATATCTATTTTTAATTAATATAAATTTAAACAAAAAAAATAATTATTTAAATAAAAAGACGATTTTAAATAATAAAACAGTGTTTTTCACTATTCATCTAAAATAGAAAGTTTCCAAAAAAATACCAAAACATGACCCAAAGATAATTTTGATATTACATATTCAAAAATGAATCCTATTTTATCCAATTAAAACATAGAAGTTTCAATTATTTATTTAAAATTAATTCCTGTTGTCAAAACCAAAAGGCGGGTTTTTAAAAAGTAAAAACTACCAAAAGATTGACACATGATTATGTCAAATTTAAATGAGATATTACATATAATGACCAAAATTGTATTAAATTATACAAATATAATCTAATTATACTTTTAAACCTTTCAAATACATAATTTAACACTATAAATTATATCTATTTAAAAAGTTGTTTTCAATTAAAACATAGAATTTTTCAATATTTGTCAAAATATGAAAGTTATGAGAAAGTATAAAAAATTGTACGAACCAAACTTTTATGCCCCGATTCTATAGAATAATTTAATTTCATTAAATTGAATATATAAAAGTCTCAAATAATGGTTTTAAAAAGTGTTCTCCATTAAAATATAGTAAAGTTTCATTTTTTTTAAATGCTTCTTTTAACTGAAAAAATTAATTTGTTATTATATTATATCTAAGAAACACATAATATGGATGATGTAATTATATAGAGTATATATGAATCAAAATGATGTTAATACTATTCATAACTGCTTTTTGAACCTCTAGTTTGGTAAGTGGTGGTGCGCTCAAACTTGGTTTTGCTTGTAGCAGAAGCTATTGAATTATAATAACAAGATAACGTACTATGAAATCTTGGGGTGTTATAATTCTATGATAAATCAATTTATTAATTATAGAGAATATTTTTCTTGGGATAAAAATAATTCACTAACTATATTTTTGATTTTAAATACTGATAAAAAATCCAACTTTCAAAGATTTTTATTTTTAAGTGTTCCTTAATATGGATAGTGAACTCCTCTAATTCATTAACATAAAAACATGTAAAGATAATTTGATCAATATACACAATATCAATAAGTTTTGTTTGTGTCATCTCTTGTAAAATTTATATTAGAATCTAATGTTTCTTTTTTAAATTATATATCTTTTGGGATATTATCTATCCTATAATAAAACACTATTAGTATTTTTTCAATACATATAAGTCATTATATAATATGAAAGCATTTGAACCTAAATAATCAAGAAAAAATACTTTATATTTTCCAATATAAAATTCCTTTTCAAACTCATTTTTCGATAATGTTGGTTTTAAATCCATATATATGAATTTTTATTTATACCAGTCATAAATAGAAATAATTTTATTTTTAATTTATTAGGAAGTTAAACTAATGAAAATATTTCATCATAATTAATACCTAAAATTATAGAGTATCATTTTCATAGAAGATTAGCATTTTCTATTAACATTCACCACTCTCATTCAACTTTTTTTAAGACACCCACATGGACCAAATAAAAATATTATTATTTGGAAAAATGTTTAATTTATTTCAATGATATGTAAATAGAATTTTGGTATTTAAATATGAAGTGTTGATTCTTGGAAATTTTTTACGATTCATATAATTGAATGAAATTTTATGCATCAAAAATTCCACTCGCTACTTGTGATGATGGTTTCCTAAATCTTGAGATAAAAATCATATGACTCAATTAACATTGTTTACAAAAATTATTTAATAATATGAATAATATAGGAAGATAACAGGAAAAACATAGATGTACATGAAATTATGTTTGTAGGTGGAGTTTTTATTTCATAAATATTTCTTGATTAAATGTTGAAGAAGAACATAGTTCGACAATTCACATTTAATATAGTTGTGGAAATTTATGTTTATGAATATGGATAATTATTTACTGGGGGTTACATAAAAAAACCAACCATGTTAGATGAAAGGATCACCTCGGCCACATATTGTGCCATATGAGTCAACCAAGTTGAAGGAAATCAACATTTCCAAACCACAACAGTAGAGGTGTAATATGGGGAAATCATTATTCCCGATGGTGTGTAAAAAGTTCATGTAATGAGGTTCCAATTGGTCTAAATGGGTCTGAATGACCCGTGTGGTTTTATATGTGTCGATATCCTACCGCTATATCATAAACTCATTTGAATGTGATCTATAATTTAGCATCACGCAACTGGTTTTGAGTTCAATATAGGATGAGACATACTGGGTTACCATTCCTCCATCTTTAACACATATGTATAGAACAAAATTTATCATGTTTTATTGATGTAATTTGATGGATCCAATAAGTGTATTCATCCATGAAGCCTAATCTAAGAAAACCTATCCACCATAGTTCAAAAAAACCTCTAACTATTGGACTGATGATTTCATTGGTGTTCTATGATTGATTTTATTATACTGCAAACCTCTATGCAATAAATTTCTATATTTCATGCTTTTGGATATTCAAAAAATATAATTTGGATAAAATGAAAACAATGTTGAAAGGGAAATTCAGAAATATGCTTGTGTTTGATCATTAAAAAATGATGAGAATCATGTGATCAATATCACATGTATGTGAGGAAAAAACATGATATCACACGATGAGGGACATCTTGTATTCTAATGCAATGTGAAGATAAAAAATAAGGAAACCCATGTGCAGATATTTGATTCATTGTAATATTCTAGGATATTATGATGGTGGTTAACATGAAATATAAAGTTGAGGCTGAGATAGTGTGAGGTAGTGATTCTCTATAAATAAAAAGATTTGAACTTTGCAAAATTGTTCTATTGTTGATCATTTTTTTAGTATCTTATTTTCTTATGAAAAATAAAACATCGCAAAATCAATATTTCATGATATGGAGATCCCATGAAGAACTTGGATTGTGCAAAATGGAAGATGATTTCATGACATATTGATTTTAAAAACTCAAACTCAAGGTATTTATGAAGAAACAAAGATTTCATGACTGGCATAGAAATTTCATTAGAGTCCATGATATATTGTATACCCACACCATATTTAAAAAATAATGATAATTGAGATATAATGAATATGTGTTTATAAACTTTTATTAATAAGACAGAAATATTGTAAGGCTACATACACCCTTGTGTAGAAGAATATTGACAAAAACACCCTTATATGAATGATTTTTATGATACACTCAATATAAATGCATGTAATAACATTCATGTATGAGGGAAAATTGAGGTGATCTATAAATCTTGAGGGAAGATAATGGATTGCTCATTAGAACATGCTCATGTGAAACAATAACCATTTATGGAGATAAAACTAATGTAATATTGATTAACAAAAAAACTAACAATGAAATATATAATATCAGATAGGGTTTCAAGAAGGGAACAGGATTGGGTTTTGAAAGTATTTTATTGTATAAAATAATAAATGAGAGTGTGTGGGAATATCTTGTACACTTATAATTGAGGCTAAGACTTTATTTGAATGAACATGAACAACTTGAGCATTTGTTTCACTGACACAACTTTTTATTACAGGTGATTACAAAATTGAGAAAGAGGAACATACTCATTTAGTGGGTTTTGAATGTACTTAAATAATACAAAATAAAGTTAGATCCCATGAGCTCAGGGATGAATATTAAACAATCATCCTACATTAGGTAAGGCCATGAATAAATTTGAATCCTTTCTAATGGTTTTTTAGAGTAGTTCAAGTGTTCTGGTTGGTTCTAGTAGTAGAAGGAGTCACTTTATTAGAGATTAAGAAATGAAAGTATTTTGGTTAGAGGTAGAAGTATAAGTCCCTAAGTAAGATATGAGAGCAGGATAATATGGTTCGTGGGTATAACAAACCAAGGTAGAAGAGCTAGATTGCTTGGGGTGTAACTATAATTGAATGGAGGATAAATTATTGGAGGGTATAACTAGTTTTTTCATGAACCACTATAATTGATAAAATATTTTAATGGAGAGTATATGTAGTGGTCATTACAAACATATAAAGAATTAGGTATTTCTACCAAACCATGTAAATACCATGTGTTTGTTTAACTATTATTACACTATGTATAAGGTTATATTGAGAAATATTATAGAGTTGGTCAATAATTTAAAAAAATTTAAGTTGTATAATTCAAAAGTTAATGAATTCACAAAATGAGTGTAACATTGATTTACCCCTCACTTGGTGGAATCTAATTTGGTCTAAGGATCTACAAGTGGAATCATAGCATAGGTCCCCTCTTAATATCCATGAGAATATTTATAAATTGAAGACATTAGGAAATGTGTGAGGAAAAACATATGGAAATTTATTTCATTTCACATAATAACGGAAACATAACAAAGACATGGAAACCAAATAATAATATTACAGTAAAGGAAGAGACACCACTAATAAAAGGTAATCAAAGTTGTATGAGTTGCAATAGTTTTTTTCTTATGATTATAATGATTAATCCTATTCAAGATTTTATTATGATGCATCATGTAGGGATGTTCATTTTATATTACAAGAAAATCCAAATAATCTTAAAAAAGAGGTTATAAATTATAATCCTAAAAATGTAAAGGTATTTATTTCTGATAAAGAAAAACTATAAGAAAATTTTGAATAATTGAAGAGTACACTAAGTAAATATTTTAGAAAGTGAAACAATCTTACAGACCTACTATAAGTAAGAGATAAATCCATTAATGAAACCAATGAATAAATTAAAAATAATTCATGTGAAAAAGTGTTTTCTTAGATAGTTTTTGTGGAATATTTCAATGCACATAAAAATTGACACAATTTTTATACATTTGGAAAAACTACTCAAATAGAGGATAATGAAAACAATGTAAAGGACCTTGATAATTTAATAAAATAATATGGTGTAATTATTGAATAAAATTTAAATAATCTAATGTAAAATTTTGATGATAAGATACGATTATTTTAGGATGGGAGTAACTCTCTGAATATTATGTTCTTAAATAATAAGGTGATATTGAAGAATAATGAATCACCACAATGTTGAACTAATGAAAAATATGGAAAACTATCCACACAAGATGGAATTTAGGATAATGACTTCATAAAGTTCATGATATCATACTCTAACTAAATGTAATCTTACTAAAGAATAAGGTATATAATAATTTAATAACCTTCATGTGTACTATTGTTATTTCATGTGCTGGTATATGTTTGAAACAAAACTCTATAGAAGTATTGATGGTGAATATTATAATAAATCCCAAACCTCAAGGGTTCATTTACAAATTATTATGAGTAATTAATCCCCTAAAGTGTCCAAATTGGTGGTGGTTCCACTAAAAATCTGTATGGCTCACAATCTATGAAATCTAAACAGACTACACCACAAAAGAAGGTAAGAAGGCTCATATTCTATTATTGAAGTTACAAGAAATTTGTGAACAAGGAATTGTAATGTAATTATGGCCTGAAAATTCATGAGTTTAATAGATTTCTAAAATCTAGGGGGAGAGAAGTTGGATAATCAAAAACACAATCACTAGATAAGAGGGAACCACATAAATATGAATGGTGACAAGTGAGACTTATGTTGTAAACAAAATAAGAAGACTATTAAATAAACTATATCCAAGATGAACAATGAGAGATCCTATCTTAGAACAAATAAAGAATGTAATATTTCTAGAAAATCACTACCCCCTACTCAAAGGAAATATCAATTTAAAGAAGTAAAACAACAAAATGATTCAGGAGAGAATGCATAACAAGCTGGAAGATTTAAATTCATTGATTTTTGTTGGTGATGGGGATATTATAGGCCCTAATTAGACTATTTTTTGTATAACAATTCATTTATATGAAATAATAATGGATCAAATAGAATTCATGGTAATTATGTTAGGATATGTTCCGAGAGAAATAATGTAGTGAATTAATATATATCCATGATTCTAAGAAACACAATATCGGAAGTATAAAAAGAAATTTGTGGAATATGTAATCAAAAGTTTCACACATTAAAGAAATGATTGAAAAGAGTGATCAGAGATATTTCACATATTGTGAAAGGGAGGATTCCTCAACAATAAAAATAGTGCAATATCCTGTGACAATTTTGAGATGATATTGAATTCCAAGAAGTAAGGTCTAGTTTTCTATTCACATCAAGTAAAATTGGATAAGTAGTTAGAGGAAAAAAAACATAGTAAATAAAAGAAAAATAAAGTAGATATAGAAAATGAGGTGAAAAAGGTTTTCCGTGTAACATCCTAGGTAAATAAAGAACACAGAATTTTTCATATTTATTAATATTTGTGAAGTAAATATTAATTCTACTTTAAATGGGACACTATGTTCGATGGTATACCCAATACACAATAATGGGTTTCTTTGAAATCTTACATTGCACACTAATAATATTATATTATTATTTTAAATGGTAGTTAACACCTAGTTGTTTTAATGGTGGGAATGAACATAACTAACTAAAAAAATGATTATATATGTTTGTTAAATGTTTTCACATTTATCCAATAAAATTGAGAGGCTTAAAATGTGAATGAATCTAATTTTAAATATAATTTACTTTAAAGGGATGATTTACCTCCTTTTATTGGAGAACCCTCTTTATATATAGTTTTATTCACTTTTATATGTTAAATTTTATGAAATAATATTCTTCTTTAGAATCGGGATATCAAAATTTACTTTGAGTAAATTTTTGGCATTTTTTTAATAATATTCATTTTTTATCAATAGTGAAAAATAACGTATTTTAATTCAAAACTGCCTTTTAATCTAATTTATTTATATTGTTAGATTATATTTTAAATTGGTTTTGAAGTGTAATTAGATTATATATTATAAAATTTAATCCAATTTTTCTCATTGGAATTAATTATACTTTGAAATTATACATAAACAAGTGTCAATCTTTTGATAGTTATTGTTTCTTAAAAACACACTATTTGTTTTGACAACGAGAATTAATTTTAAAATAACTAATCAAAATTCTATGTTTTGAATTTTGTAAAAGAGACGACATTTTTTAATTTGGAATATCAATTATATCGTAGGGTGAATTTTCAAGATTTTTCTGAAAAAACATCAATTTTTGATGAATAGTGAAACTATAAAGTAGTAGTTTCAACTCTGACTTTTTAATTTAAATGAAATTTTACCACTTCTGAGAATTTAATTTAAAAAATATGAGATACATGGTTGTTATTAGTATGTAAATTCTGGTTCAATAAGATGAAAATAATTTTTGGTGAATAGTAAGTTTTGACTTTTAATTAACACGATTAAAGTTAAATAGGGTAATTCATGGTAAAAGAAATATTATAATAATACAAAATTACCTTAACACAAGTTCAAACCTAGTTGGATAATTCATGGCCGACCATGGGCATCCTTGGATGAATTTTGGGACCCCATGGAGCCACTAAAAAATGATAATGACACTTTATTATAATTAACATAAAGTAAAGGCTAAAATTACATTACCAAATATCTTTTAGTATATCAATTTTTACAAGGGGATATATAATTCATCTTTTTTACTATAAATAATGATTGGAAAGATAAAATTATTTCCTATATTATGGTAAATTTTTTGTAATTTTTAGACATCAAATAAATTAAATTATTTATAACACAATAAGGATGTAGAATTTAACTCATTAATAAATGATTTAAATAAATATGATTATTAATATTAAAATAATATCCAAAACATGTCCATTTGTTTTTGAAATATATTATTTCGACCATGAGTCATCTTATATTTAACTTTAATTAGTTTTGGACCTTTATAAATCAAATATAACTATATAATAAAATAATATTTTCACACTTTCCTAAAGAGCCTCTCTCCCCTCTTATAAAAGGACACCACTTCTAACCCATTACACACACCTCTCAAGCCCCTTTACTTGTCAAAAACCTACCAAAATAATATCTAAATATCCCTTTATTCCCCTTAGAAGCCTCACCATAGTAATAGGTAACTACAAGAAGTCCTTTTCATTCAAACCAAAAGAAGTTCTCCAAATTAAAGGTAATGATTTCTCCTAAATTCTTTTGTTTTATTTTGTTTTATTTTACTTCTCCAACACCCTAAACAGTTTTTATTACCTTATTTTATAACAATACCTATAACGCCCTGACCCCAATTACCCAGATTGGTGCATTATTACATAACATTGGTATGATTAAAAAAGATCAATTCTCGAATGACCGATTTGTTTAGTAGCCTAGGAATCACAAGATACATTAATAAAGTATACATTACATCGTAAAGTAAAAAACTACAATAATATAGTAGCAATAGTCCACAATCATATCCCCTTTAGACTATCCCTGTAGGCGAGTCATAAAATATTTCTTCACATTTTGGGAAAAATAAAACCTAGAAAGGGGTGAGATGAGATGCTCAGTAAGAATAACAATATAGCATAAACTTTCATAAATAAGCATAAACATTTAAGGAAATGCATTAATAAAACAAAATCATTTTAAACATAAACTTCAGCATAATATAGAAAAGGTGAAATTAAATAATTCCATTTACTTATTCACATGGATATTCTACTAGTTGAATAATCACATGAAATATCAATAACCACTTTTATAATGATGGAAGGCATAATGCTAGACCATCATAACCACATAGTCAAGGCCATGTTCCAAGACTACAAATAAGATTTTGTCAAGGCCTTATTCAAAGACACTAGTTTGCCTCATGAGACATACCGATGCATCAAGGAGCTATAGCGGGCTCCACCAGTCACTTATTAAGTCTAATGCATTCCTCATATGAATAGGTTTAAGCATAACATAAACATTCGTATTAAAACTAGCATATGAAATGTCAATACATTATCCATAAACCATGAATGGTATAAAAATAACACATCCACGGTCGAATATATCACAAAACCTTCTATACTATATGGATGTTTTGTATCATAACAAATCAACTACAAATAAGCTTAAAATCTATCAAAGGATGTTGACATAGATGTAGTTGGGGTTTGGCTTAGTGGTAAGAACCCCGTAATACTAGAAGAAAAATGGGGGTTCAAAACCCATTAGGTGTAGGTTACTATAGCAGTAATGTAGCAGGTACTGTAGCAGTGGTTGTACTGTTGATCGGTGGGTACTGTACTAGCGGTAGGGCACTGTAGCGGCGGCGGTACTGTACAGGTACTGTAGCAGCTGGGGTTACTATTCACAGAATGGGAATTGGGTCAAAATTTTGGGTCTACGGGATATGTTATGGGATAAAAGCCCACTGGGCCTTCGGGCTATGTAATGGGTCTCCCTCTACCCAATTAAAAGTGGTCATTGCTTTTATTTATTAAAAAAATGAGGCTTCTGTCCCAACCTTAAAAAAATGTTGACATAAATGAAATCAAAACTATTTGAGAGAAATATATCTTTTTTTAAATCATTTAAAAGTAACATAATTATAAAATAAATCATTTACATTGAAAATATATTTATAATCTTGTAAGGGAAGCATTGAAGATTTTATAACTCCAGAAAATAGCCGCACCCGCTGTAAATGTTAAAAAAGACACTCTTACCTTAATTCTGTCGAAAAGGATAAAAAGGACCTTGTTTTGAAAACGGTAGAAAGATTCCTTTATAAAATTCTTATAGAAAGTAAAATAAGGGTATAAATGAATTTTACCAATAGTCTTTAAAATAGAAATAATGATTTGAAATACATTTTTATGAAACATGGATGTGGATGATAAAGAGGTCCCAATAGATAATTATGTATAAACAACCTCGGATAATGAAGAGATTGTGAAATAAACCCTTACCAATTTGGTAACCTATGAAGAATACACCCCATGAAAAAAGTATCATACAATTAATACATAAATACACATAAATTAGAGTGTATTAAACAAAAAATACAATTACGGGAAGTACATACACCACACAAAAGGTAATAGTGGCAATAGGGCATGAATCTCACAGGAATAAGGAGTGAGATGAAAACCCCTTACCTTGTACTTTTTGTTGGTTGAGGGTAGTTTAAACTCTAGTATAATGTTGAAATAATAGTTATTAAATTATACAAGAGTCATATACATTAATAAGATATCATATATGATCTTTTAACATTGCTTTTTTAATAATATCTTAGTATTTTCGTCATTTCAGGTGTTAACTTACTCTCGTTTTTTTATATGTTTTGTTACATAACCTATGTTTGTTATGTATAAGTTGTATCTTATTGATATACATAATTATATAAAGACCTTAAACTTTATTTTTAATTATAAAATGAGAATTATACTTGAATGGATATGATGGGGAATGAATCTCATCGCATTCGCAGAGACGGTAGTCCATACGTACGCACGAACGCTACTTCCATTTCATTTTTCATTTTAAAAGCAATAGAAACAAAATTATAAATAGTTATATTATAATTATAGTATAATATAATATCTTATATATTTTACTTAAGTTCATTAACACCATCCTTTATACGTTCCATGTATGGTATCATGAGTCATATCACGTTGAGGGGGCGGTAGTCCGCACTTCCTCAAATGAAATTATCATATATATATAACCTGAAATGAATAATGGTATGATATAAAATGGAATTAAAGAATATTATATATATAATATATATCATTAATATCATATTTAATTATAGTTCTATCATAATGTCCTCCATGAGAGGTGGTAGGAGATTATTGAACATTCATCGTTTCGTGAGGTGTTTGGTTACCATCCACAGAAACATTATGTTCATCACCTATTAGATGGAGTTGTGTGTAAGTGTAATTAAAATAATTCTCATAAAAATATCCTGGTATATTGAGTATACTTTTTTTGTTACAAAAGAAAATAATAATAAGAGTTTAGGGGTTCAGGAAGTAAAATAAAAAAAATGAAGCTAAGAGAAATCCTTACCTTTAATTTGGGTAACTCCCTTTGGTTAAAACCAAAAAGTACTCTTGAAGGGAATTATTCCTAGTTTAAGGCTTCTAGGAGGAGGAGATTGATGTAGGGAGCTTAATTGGTCAGAGTTTGGAGGTGCCAAAAGGCTTTAGAGGTGTGAGTAATTGGTTAGAAGTGGTCTCCTTTTATAAGGGGGGGAGGGGCTCTTTAGGAAAAACTTAAAGTATCATTTTATTAAAAAATTATATTCTATTTATAATGGCTCCAAAGTGTTTTATTAAACGTATATGGTGGGGATGGGTCTAAAAAAACTCAACCAATAGGTTTTAGATAGGTTTGGGTCATTTTATTAACCTTATCGTTTTGTTTTAACTCTTAGTTAATTAGTTTGACACGTACCATATCACTTTGTATTTTTATATTATATGGTTAATAAACATACTATATACTTCCAAGCGACCCCCAAGTGGTCCATTAATTATACACCTATCATTATATAAGTCCTTTTTCCAAACCTTATATTTCTAGTAATATAATATCAATTAATAATATAATATTTGTTTTAAAAACTCATTTATGTCAATTTTGACACTATTTGATATATTGTTTTTGTTAAATTCATAAGTGCATTATTACTTCGATACTAATTAATTTTATCAACCCCAACGTGTCATATTAACCTATAAAATTAGTGTAATTCATTAAAACTCTCAAATTATATTTATTTTGGTATTTATAATATAAATTATTTTAATATTTCACTAATAAAGTAATTACTGCATCATCATTGTGTCATAAATAAATTAAATTATTATATGTCTAAAAATTCTAAATAAAATTCCATTATGTATGAAATATTTTTATCTTTCTAATGAATATTTATAATCGAATTTATCTTTTATATAACATTATATTAAAAATGTTTTAGTTATTAACTTTGATTTTATCTCTTTTCACTCTTCTTTGAATTAAATAATAATAAATGTCCTAATATAATTCAAGTGGACCTAAATGATAATATTTTATTCCTAAGTTTGTTTTTGGTTGATATACACTTGTCCAATAGAATTATTACATGTTTTATGGTAATATTAATATCATTTGTACCCTTAATTACCCAATTTTATTTTTTAACGTGGTAAATAAAAGTAAAAAGTTACAAATCACCAAAAAAAAATTTATCTTATTGAACCAAATTTTACTCCTTGATATTAACCGTGTCTCTTAGATTTTTTAAATTCCACTCATAGAAGTGGTAAAATTATGTTTTATGTGATTTTGAAAATTCTCCAAGAATGTGGGTAAAAGACGGTGAAATGTTCTATAAATTTTTATATATCTAAAATAATTATTATAAACTGACACAAATGAATTAAATTTAACTTATATAGATATTATGTATATATTTTTACCTAAAATAAATTTAAATAATATAAATAATTTTTTAAATAAAAATTAGTTTTTAAACTATAACTTTGTGTTATTCACTATTCATCAAAAATTGAACGTTTTTAGAAAAATATCAAAATTTCACCCAAAGCAAATTTTGATATACAGAATTCAATAATGAAGTCTATTTTACCAAATTCAAAACATATATGTTTCATTTATTAATTTAAAATTAATTCCCGCTGTCAAAACCAAAAGGCGTATTAAAAAATAATAATAACTACAAAACGTTTGACACTTGTTTATGTCCAATTTCAAAGTAAAATTACTTACAATGACCATCATTGGATTAAATGGTAAAAATATAATCTATTTATACTTCCAAACAATTATAATGTATAATTTAACAATATAAAGTATTTTTATTTAAAAAGTTTTTTCCAGTTAAAATATAGTATTTTTCACTATTCACCCAAATATGAAAGTCATCAGAAAAACACAAAGACTTTATTGAAAGTAAATTATTATGTCCCAATTCTAAAGAAGAAGTTTATTTTGGAAAATTGAATATATAAATGTTTCAAATATTGGATTTAAAAAGGCTTCCCAATTAAATGGTGGTAAAATTGAATTTTTTGAAAAAGACTTCTTTTATCAGAAAAAAATGTATTTGTTCATTAGATTTTGTCTAAAAAACTCATAATATGGATTCTAAAATTATAAGGATTATATAAAGTTCAAAATTCAGTTAATACTATTCATAACTGCTTTTGAACGTCTTGTTTGGTAAGTCATGGTGCTCTAGAACTCAGTGTTGCGTGTAGAGAAAGTTATTGAATTACTTTGAAGAAATAACATACTATGAAATCTCGGGGTGTTACATTATTCCCTCCTTCAATTCATTGCGTCCTCACAATTTGAAATTATTTTTCGAAAATAAAAGGTTGAAAATAGAAAATACCTTTGGGAAAACCAACATCGGAAATTAGGTTAATAAAATTTAGTCTTAATAAGAGGAAAATGGAAATGAAAGGGTCACCACCAAATTATGATCTCATTTAGGGGAACAGTGATGGTAATTAGAGACATATAATTAGAGAAAAAAGTAAATATTTATAGGTATTGATTGAGGTCATCAATCACAAATAAGTGTAAAATTGTGGGCCTCAAATTCATCCATCAATGAAGATTTAAAATACAATCGGTTCATCAAAACATATCATATTTGGATAACACATTATTGGTTTTAAGATCTCTTCGCTAAAGTCTAAGAATTAATTTCTTCATTAAATAAGAGAAGAAGAAAAATATATACTTGACAAGTAGAGTCTCATCCTTTAACTAATTTCTACCAAAAACTCATCCTTCACATTAAAAGATAATAGAACATAAAAAGAATATTCTATTTATCCTATTCGTATAGGGTTAAAAAAATGAATTTATGATTCATCTACCAGAAACTTTTTTAAAAATACTACATTATTCAATATAGGAAATCACATGGTCCAGTGGTAGGTGATACACCCTTGTTGCCCATCAGTTGCGGGTTTAAGTGTCGCGACCTTGTCGGACGTGACGGGTTGCCGCCCAACCAATGGGTTGTCCTTTAACGGAAATCCAAAAAAAAAAATATCAAACCAAACTTATCCAAAATACTTCTTTCCATACTCACAGTCCAAAATTTACAATGAAGATCCTTTTTGTCGCATAATAACAGGTGAATGCCTTCATCATGTATTCTTTTAAAACACTGCAACATCCTGAATTACCATAAAAACATATTGATTACATTAATGATTCCTTATTCCTTATAGAATACTGGATATACTACTATCCAAAAATGTTGTAAACTCCAACAATGATAGATTTTTCAAATCATTAATCAATTTCAAGGTAGTCAAGAATATCCAATATAATTTATCCAAATCAATCATGTATTATTCCCAAATCACTACCTCAGTATCAGAACTATATTATGGTTTCTCTTTCTCTTAACCATATATTTTCCAAAAAATTTAACCTTCTATTCAGTCACTTTTCTTTGTTCCACACAATCTCATGTCCTAGATTAAATAGTACTGCAGTACAATCCTTATATAATCCATAATTATTATAACCAGTGCAATTTTTATACAACACTCAAATGACATAATTCTATAATAACAACATAATAATTCAAATCATTCCTCCTCATCTGTGGTAGTATCATATCTTGATTATTATCCAATAGCATCACTTCGTGCATACTCTGATGATTTGGACATTGGTTCGCGTAGTGTCAAAACTCTTTATAGATGAAGCATTGTACATTTGAAACCTTTTTATGACCCTTGCAGTCATGTACATAGTGTCCTTTTTCTCCACACTTATAACAAAATACCATTCCCTTCAGGAATGTCCCAGAGTGTTTCTTCCCACAGTTATCAAATACGGGAAAATTCTTCTTTTCCCTCTTCCCTTCATCCATATTTCTCTCGTCCATCCTTTTCTTCTCTTGTATTCCCTTCAAAGCCATAAGACTCAGAGAATTATTTACTTATCTTATTAACACATGATACTATTTCTTTATATGTTGAGAATACATGGGAGAAAATTTCCCTTATAAATGTTGGATTAATATCATTAATTATATGATCTTTCTTACTCATTGGGTCATACATATTGCTGGAGTTCACATTCGTTCTACTGGGAACCATTTCTATAAAATGTCATACACTAGATTAGTTTATAAATCGCAATACATAAACCCAAACTTCTATAACACTTAAACATAAATTGAACAGTTTATGGATATAATCCATAATCATAAAAATGTTTTCTATGAGGAATTATATACTCATAATCCCTTTATAATGGTTTGTAAAGAAAATGTGAATTATCTTAAGCATATCTCTCACGAGTATCGTAACCAAGAGTGCAGCAGGGCATGTAGTCAGGCACCAGTTCATGTTCGACTCCAGCTCAAAGCGGTGTTTTTGTGTTTTACCCCTAGGTACATATGTTCTAGATCCTCCTCTACCTGCTCTTATCCAGACAGGGATGTATTGCTTGGAAAACTCACAAAATCTCTATAATACCAAAATTATAGGAAGTTCTTCTATACTAATCCTCAATTCCTATCTTAGGGCTATGTGTTCTAATTAGAGTTTATCTAAATATAGTTTCCAATGTTGTTTCTAAACATTCTTTGATACCAACTGTAATGCCTCGATCCCAGTTACCCATAGTCGGTGCATTATTAAATTACATTGGAATGATAAAAAAAGATCATGTCTCGAAGGATCAATTAGTTTAGTAGACTTGGAATCACTAGATACATTCATAATGTTTACATTAAATCATAAAGTGAAAAACTAAAATAATATAGTATCCACATTCCACACTCATTTCCCCTTTATACTATCCCTTCAGGTAAGTCATAAAATATTTCTTCACATCCTGGGAAAAATAAAACATAGAAAGAGGTGAGCTAAGATGCTCAGTAAGGATAAAAATATAGAGAAAACATTCATAAATAAGCATAAACATTTAAAATAATTTATAACTAAAACAAAATCCTTTTAAACATGAACTTCATTATAATATTGAAAAGATAAAATGAAATAATTCCATTTACTTATTCACATGGATATTCTAATAGTCGAATTATCACATGCAATATCAATAAACACTTTCATAATGATGGAATTCAGAATGCTAGACTATCATAACCACATAGTCAAGGCCTTGTGCCTAGACTCCAAATAAGATTTTTTAAAGGCCTTGTTCCAAGACACTAGTTTGTCTCATGATACCTACTGATGCATCAAGGAGCTATAGCAGGCTCCACCCGTCACTTATTAAGTCCAATGTATTCTTCATATGAATAGTTTTAAACATAACATAAACATTCATATTAAAACTAGCATATAAAATGTCAATACTTTCTCCATAAACCATGAATGGTGTAAAAATAAAACATCCACATTCAAACATATCAAAAAAACTTCAATACAAAATGTAAGTTTTGTATCATAGTAAATCAACTTAAATAACCTTAAAATCCATCAAAGGATGTTTATATAAATGAAATCAATACTATTTGAGAGAAATATCTCTTTTTTTGAAATCATTTAAAAGTCACATAATTTTAAAATAAAACATTTAAATTCAAAATATACTTATAATCTTGTAAGGTATGCTTCGAAGATTTTATAATGGAGGAATATAGATGCACCCGCCGTGTAAGTTAAAAAAGACATTCTTACCTTAATTCTGTCGAAAAGGTTAAAAAGGACTTTGTTTGGAAAACGATAGAAAGATTCCATTATAAACATATTATAAAAAGTAAAAAAAGGGTATAAATAACTTTGATCCATAGTCTATAAAATAGTAATAATTATTTGAAATACATTTTTAAGAAAAATTTATGTGGATGATAAAGAGGTCCCAGCAGATAATTACGTATAAACAACCTCAGATAATGAAAAGATTGTGAAATAAACTCATACCAATTTGGTAACTTACAAAACATACACCCCATGAAAAATTATCATACAATGAATATATAAATACACATAAATTATATTGTATTACACAAAGAATACAATTATGGGAAATACATACACCACACAAAAGGTAATAGAGGCAATATGGCATGAATCTCACGGGAATAAGGAGTGAGATGAAAACCCCTTACCTTGTAATTTTCCTTGGTTGAGGGTAGTTTAACCTCATATATAATGGTGAAATAATTTTTATTAAATTATAAAAGATTCATATACATTAATATGATATCATATATGATCTTTTAACATTGCTTTGTTAATAATATCTTAGTATTATCGTTGTTTTGGGTGTTAACTTACTCGCTTTATTTTATATGTTTTGTTACATAAGCCATGTTTGTTATGGATAGGTTATATATTATTCATATACAGAATGATATAAATTCCTTGAAAATTATTTTTAATCATAAAATGAGAATCAGACTTTAATGGATATGATGGGGAATGAATCTCATCGCATTCGTGGAGACGGTAGTCCGTACGTACGCACAAACGCTACTTCCATTTCATTTTTCATTTTAAAAGTAATAAAAACCAAATGATACATAGCTATATTATTATTACAGTATAATATAATATCTTATATGTGTTACTTATGTTCATTAACACCATCCTTTATATGTTCCATGTATGGTATGAATGAGTCATATCACTTTGAGGGGGTCGTAGTCCGCACTTCCTCAAATGAAATTATCGTATATATATATACAACATGAAACAAATAATGGTATGCTATAAAAATGAATTAAATAAGCTTATATATATAATAAATATCATTAATATAATATTTAATTATAGTTCCATCATAATGGACACCATGAGAGGTGGTTGTAGATAATTGAACAATGATCGTTTCGTGAGGCGTTTGGTTTCCAAACACAGAAACATTATGTTCTTCACCCATTAGATGGAGGGGTGTGTAAGTTTAGATCGAATAAATCTCATAAATATATCCTATAATATTGAGTATACTTGTTTTGTTACAAAATAAATGAATAAGAAGAGTTTACGGGTTCGAGAAGTAAAATAAAAGAAAAGAAGCTAAGAGAAATCGTTGCCTTTAATTTGGGTAACTCCCTTTGGTTTGTACCAAAAAGGACTCTTGAAGTGACTTCTGACTAAGGTAATACTTCTAGGAGGAGTCTAGGGATGTAGGTAGATTAATTGGGAAGATGTTGGATGAGCCAAAAGGCTTGAGTGGTGTGAGGAATTGTTTAGAAGTGGTGTCCTTTTATAAGGGGGAGGGGCTCTTTAGGAAAAAACTTAACCTATTATTTTATAATAAAATCATATTCAGTTTCTAATGGCTAAAAATTTTATTATTAAAATTATATGGTGGTTATAGTTCTAAAAAACTCATCCAATAGGTTTTAGACAGGTTTGGGTCACTTTATGAACCATATCTTTTTGTTTTAACTCTTATTTAATTAGTTTGACACTTACCATGTCACATTGTATTTTTATATTATATAGGTAATAAAATTTATTTATACTTCCAAGAGACCCCCAAGTGGTCCATTAATGATAGAACTATCATTATATAAGTACTTTGTCTGACCCATATATTCTTAAGAATTGAATAACAATTGATAATATAATATTTGTTTTAAAAACTCATTTATGTCAATTTTGACACTATTTGGTATTTTTTTTTCTAAATTCATAACATCATTATTACTTCAAACATAATTCCTTTAATCAACCCTAACATGTCATATTAACCTATAAAATTCTTTTAATTAAATAAAAGTATCAAATTATATTTATTTCGGTATTTATAATATCAATTATTGTAATATTCCACTAATAAGGTAATTACTGCATCATCATTGTGTCATAAATAAATTAAATTATTTAATGTCTAAAAATTATAAATAAAATACCATTATGTGGGTAATATTTTTATATTTATATTGAATATTTATAATCTAATTTATATTTTTTATAACTCTTTGTTAAAAATGTTTTAGTTATTTAACTTTGATTTTATCTCTTTTAACTCTTCATTGAATTTAATAATAATAAATGTCATAATCTAATTCAATTGAACATAAATGATAATATTTTATTCCTAAAGTTTTTTTTGGTAGAGAGAGACTTGTTCAATATAATTATGACTTGTGTTAGGGTAATATTAATATCATTTTTACCCTTAATTACCCAGTTTACTTTTTACCATGGTAAATAAAAGTAAAAAGTTACTATTCACCAAAAGATATTTTTATCTTATTGAACCCCATTTTACTCCTTCATATTAACCATGTCTCTCTGATTTTCAAAATTCCACTCACAGAAGCGGTAAAATTATGTTTTATATGAATTTTCAAATTCTTCTAGGATGTGGGTAAAAGACGGTGAAAAGTTCTATAACATTTTTATATATCTAAAATTATTATAAACTGAATCCCATGAATTAAATTAAACATATATAGGATTTATGTATCTATTTGGACCTAAAATAAATTTAAATAATATAAATAATTATTTAAATAAAAATTTGGTTTTAAACAATAACTCAGTGTTTTTCACTATTCATCAAAAATTGAAAGTTTTCAGAAAAATACCAAAATTTCAACCTAAGATAATTTTGATATTCAGAATTCAATAATGAAGTCTATTTTTCAAAATTCGAAACATAGGAGTCTCATTTATTAATTTAAAATTAATTCCCGCTGTCAAAACCAAAAGGCATGTTTTTAAGAAATAATAACAACAAAAAGTTTGACACTTATTTATGTCAAATTTCAATGTGGAATTACATAAAATGACCATAATTGGATTAAATGTTAGAAATATAATCTATTTATACTTCCAAACCATTAAAATTTATAATTTAAAAATATTAATTATTTTGATTTAAAAAGTTGTTTTCAGTTAAAATATAGTATTTTTCACTATTCACCCAAATATGAAAGTTATCAAAAAAACACCAAAACATTATTTAAACTAAATTATTATGTCCTGATTCTAAATAAGAAGTTTATTTTGTAAAATTGAATATATAAAAGTTTCAAATATTGGATATAAATAGGCTTCACCATTAAAAGGTGGTCAAATTGCATTTTTTGAAAAGTACTTCTTTTATCTGAAAAAAATGTATTGTTTCTTACATTATTTCTAAGAAACTCATTATATGGATTCTAAAATTTTAAGGATTATATATAGTTCAAAATTTAGTTAATACTATTCATAATAGCTTTTGAACGACTTGTTTGGTAAGTCATGGTGCACTAGAACTCGGTGTTGCATGTAGTGCGAGTTAATGAATTATTTTGAAGAAATAACGTATTATAAAATCTTGGGGTGTAACAATACCCATATAATAAATATACTAGGATGTTTTTATGATAATGATTCAAAATAAACGTACACACACCTCCATTTAATGGGTGAAGAACAAACTGTTTCTGTGGATGGAAAACTAACGCCTCACGAAATGATGATTGTTCGATTATCTCCTACTGCCTCTCATGGTGGACATTAAGATGGCACTGTATATATATATGATATATATATTATGTTTATGTTTTCTTTATTCTTTTATATTTTCCATTTATATCATTATTTTATGGTTTCCATTATGGGTAAAATGTTATAATTTCATTTGAGGAAGTGCGGACTACCGCCCCCTCAAAATGATATGACCTGTTAAGGCGTTATGTGGGTCGTATAAAGGATAGAATTAATGATATTATATATGATATTATAATGGTATTATAATATTCCTATGTATCATTATGTTTTAATTCCATTAAAATAAAAAATAGAAATGAAAGTAGCGTTCATGGGTACGTACGGCTTACCGTCTCCATTAACAGTACATTTCATTTATTATCTCCAAATGTTATGTACTGTTATAAATTGATATATATACTCGATATATAATATATATATGATATATAAATAATTTATATCATTCTAGAGATAATTGACTTTTGACCACATGCAAAAAAAGTAATAATAACAAGTTCATTTTTGGCTCAAGTTCCGAACATCGATAAAATATCCATTATGAACTAAAATAAATAACTAATTGTTATAGAAAGGTAACAAGTGATAGAAAAGGAATAATAGACATGAAAAGTTTTCCTAATCAAGTAGAAAATAACTTAAGTTTATTATTCTGGAAGAATAAGGAACACACAAGACTATTCAGACTTGAGGTAAGGGGTTTCTTATCTCACTTTTAATTCCGTGAGATTTCCATTATTCACCACTTATTTATTACATGTGGTGTATTGTGTACATCCATTTGATATATATTATCATGATTATATTTATATTCATGTAATTATGTCATTGACTTGATGGTTATAAACTTTTGGTCATACGACTCGATTAATTAAGACATGGTAAATAGTTTTCATGTCACTTCTTATTTTCGTGAGATTCATGCTATATTGGCCACCATTTCCTTTTGTGTGGTGTATGTACTGCCCATGATTGTGTTCTTGGTGTAATATAATTTAATTTAAGGGTATTTAAATATTCATTGTATGATCTTTCTTTCATGGAGTGTATGTTTCCTAAGTTACCAAATCGGTAAGGGAATTTCGAATTTCTATTTCCACTCATTTTGATTTATGCATACATCAGTGATTATTTTACTCCAATATTATTTGTGGAATCAATATTTATTATTTATTTACTAATTTCCACTCACCCTTATTTGGATATACATTTGATACACATAGTCACTCCATTTATAAATTATGAAGTCAACAATATGAACCTGATAAGAGTAATTTTAACTCATTCTCCATTCATTGAGTTAAACATCCAATTCATTTGTGTATTTTTACAACAATATGTGTGAATGTTCTAGGATTTATTTACACTGAATATCCAATCATATTGAGTGTATTTGTATTTTTCACACAGAATTATGTCATTGATTTATCTTTAACCTATGTATACAGTCTTTATAAGAGATTTCATCTCAACTTACATTCCATTGAGTATCTTTTGTTGTTATGTGCCAATTCACTTTTATTTGGTGTATATACTATAAATTGTCATAGTATATCATGAATACCTTTATTATCATGATATTATAATGTTTTTATTACCTAAATTAGTTGTGTTAAAGTGTCTCTCTTTTGGTTAGGAACTCTAACTAAAATATCATTTTAAATGTTTTAAAGATTTATTATTCCAAATCTTTCTCATTAATGTCCATGTTTTAAAAATGGTTTTAAGGATTTCCTTATATGGACATTAATGTTCTGAAATTAAAATTCCATTTAAATGTTTCAATGTGATATGGGTCACTTTGATTCAAAAATATATTTTTAAATGGCTTCTTGATAAATAGTGTGACTTTTGAATGTTTTCAAGAAAATGGGGGATATTTATCTAAAATGGTTTTGATGATTATTTTCATCTATGTCAATATCCATCATTATTCCTGATTAAGGTTAATCCGTTTCAATACAATATTTTATATTTTATTGAATGAGTTATGTTTGACCGTGGATGTGCTCTTTTTATACCATTTGTGGTTTATGGATAATGTATTGACATTTTTTTCCTAGTTTTAAAATGAATGTTTATGGTATGTTTAACCTTTTCATATGGGGAATTTATTGGACTTAGTAAGTTACGGGTGGAGCCCGCAATAGCTCATCGATGCATCGGTTAGTCTCATGAGACAAAAATAGTGTCTTGGCACAAGGCCTTGAAAAAAACTTATTTGTAATATTGGCATGAGGCCTTGACTATGTGGTTATGATGTCCGGCATTATAAACTCCATCATTATGAGATTATATATTGATATTTCATGTGGTTATTTGACTAATAGAATACCCACGACTATGTTTTATTATGACATTATTTACTCAGCTCATATTCCTGCCATAAAGTGATCATGTTAATTATTTGTAAAGGAATGTGTTTTCAATTATTAAACATGCCTAATGTATATGTTATCTTCTACTGTATTACTTAAACTTACTAATTGTTTGAGCTCACCCCTTTCTCATATTTTTTTCCTATGATATAAAGAAGTGAGTTATGAGTGACTTGTAGGAATAATCATGGAAGCTTGGATGATTATAATGGAATAATTATTTTTGTTTTTCTTTTCAATTTGTATTATAGAACTTAGGTGTGTATCTTGTTTCCATGACTACTATACTGGTCGGTCCTTCGGGAATTGATTCCTTGTAATCATACCAATGTATTAGAATAATGCATCGGCTCCTAGATTCTAGGGTCGGGCAATACAGTATGTGTCAGAGTAAGTTTAGTACAAACCTTGGAAAGTAGATTTAGATAAACTATGATTAGAGCACATTACCCTAAGATAGACCTTGATGATTAGTATAGAATAAATTCCTAGAATTTTGGTAATATAGAGATTTAGAGTATTTTCCAAGTAATATATCCCTATTTAGATATGAGCAGGTAGAGAAGGCTCTGGCATAGATGTACCTAGGAGTGAAAATACGACAAGGAGTTTCAGAATTGACCCAGGGTATCCTGGTACACGACAACATTCCTTGCTGCACTCTTGGTTACGACACTCTCAATGGATATTCCTAGGATAATTTACAGTCTCATTACAAACCGATTTTAATTATTTTAATATAATATGAGAATAAATATCCTTGGTTAATCCTAAGGTGTTTTTAATTGAAAATAAGGTGTCATGGTATTCTCTAAATGATTTTATGACTATTATTACTCACAAAATGCTTTCTGTTTTTAGTAAATGACTGGATTCCATGGAAGACATATTAACTTCGAGCATGATGTAGAAGGTTTGATAGGTGGTGGAAAAGAGAAACAAAATGGAATGTTCACAGGCATAAAAGATATCGTGTTCATGCTGAATCAGTTTTCAAAAAAAATATGCACAACAACATATATATTAACCAACTCTCAGACCCAACCAGGAAGAGAAAAGTGGTGAATTATAAGATATCCAGTAGTGAAGACCATGTATAAAAGAATGTTAATTTTCCATCATGCAGAAAATTTGGAAGGAGACACCTAGGAAGGTGTCTTAATAGAACAAAGAAATACATTATGTGTAGGAAAGAAGGACATAAAGTAAAGAATTACCAAGGAAAAATGAAGAGTACTATGGAAGAAAATAAAAAATGGTCCTAAGAATCCATTTACAGTCATTTGCCATAAATGTAGGGGACCTGGACATTACCCGAGTGAATGCCCTATTCTATAGGATATCCCCTTGGTCAAGGAAGAAGCTATGTTGAAATAAATGGATGGAGAAATGTTTAAAAAGTATTAGTGATCTTTTTTGATGGGATTACTTTGGATAACTTTTCTCTTGTATATGTAACCCTGCAGTTTGTCATGTAAAAATGATAATCGAGGAAGAATTATATTTTCTCTTATGGATATACTGATAAATAACCATTTTTTGCTATGATCATTGAGTTTGAGAAAATTACATGTTATTAAATTTTGGAATGAAAATGCATGGTATGAGAAAACATTTGTAATGAAATTATGTTGTAGTTATTTTGAGGAATCTATCTCATTTTTTAAAATATTTTGAAATTTTATAGTTTTTTAAAAATTACAACATGTAGATCATGTGACAACCCATCATGTCAGTAAAATCTGGGGGAATTGAACCCACAACCATAGTGCGATTAGATTTATCACCTGCCACTGGACTACGTGAAGTCCCAAGTTAGTTTGACTAATTATTTTCAGTTAAATGATTTTATTGATCAATAATAAGTTGATTAGATATCTTACGTCTTCTCAAATGGATATCCTTAGTATAGGAAAACAATTTTCTAGTTAAGTGCTAAATTTTATTTTGGAAGACGTTCGCTCTGTTGGGAACACTATATACCTAAATTACATAGAATACTATGGGATTACATATGATGAGTAGTGAGGGATTTTTATCTATATTTTGGGTTATTTATGGGAATGATTAAACTATTATAGAGAAGATGTGATTAGGTTAATTACTTTTGAGTATGTGACTTTAAGGGTAGCCGATGTCATTTGGAGATACAATTTAACGTGCAAGACTATAGAACCAAATTATTCTAAGTTTTGGGTTTCCATATTAGTTTGAATTATATTCAAGGATTTTAAGGACAATTGTTTATTGAATGGTATTTATTTAACTTTGGGGTATTGTTAGTTTAATTTTAGAAATTACAATTAGTATTTTTTTATCTAAAAGATTATCATTTTTTAGGATCATCTCATAATGTACTAATTATTTTGATAGTGGTTAATCTCTACAGACAAGGTAAATATATTATTTATCTTTTGTGGATAATGTGATTCTCAAGATGTTGATTCTAGCTCTTCTGGTGTGACCAATTCATCTTGAATACTCATCATTTAAAAAAAGATGAGTTGATGGAAGAAATTTATTAAAGAATGGAACACTACTTAAAAAGTAAGTATATCTCATTATGTTCTTAGTCAATCTTATAAATGAATTTCTCAACTTTAGTAAATGTAACATAAAACAAAAAAATTGTTATCCATTTACTTTTACTTCTAGGAAACTAAGGAACATTTATCACATCACAAGTTTGTGGTTTTCTTATTGTTAACCTTCTCCTGATCATGTTTTCTATCCCTATCTATCAGAACTTGACAAATAGTTTATCTTCCATACCAATATTGTCCTACATGGAATCCTAGTATGGGTTATCTCAGGTGACCTTTGTACTTTTCTTTCTTTCTTTTAAAGTGATGGTTTTATTGACTATTTTCTAATGTGGTACTTTTAATGAAGTTTCCAAGCCGAGTTTTAAAATTGCGAGGACAAAATTCCCAAAACGGGGGAAGGATGTAATATCCCAGGTAAATAAAGAACATGAAATTTTTCATATTTATTAATATTTGTGAACTAAATATAAATTCTATTTTAAATGGGACACTATGTTCGATGGTATACCCGATACGGAACAATGGGTTTCTTTGAAATCTTACGTTGCACACTAATATTATAATATTATTATATAAAATGGTAGTTAACACCTAGTCATTGTAATGGCGGGAAAGGACAGATCTAACTTAAAAATGATTATATATATTTGTTAAATGTTTTTAAAATTATCCAATAAAATTGAGAGGCTTAAAATGTGAATGAATCCAACTTTAAACGTAATTTACTATAAAGGGTTGAATTTATGCCTTTTAATGGAGCACCCTCCTTACATCTAGTTTTGGTCACTTTTATTTATTTCATTTGACAAAATAAAATTCTTATTTAGAATAGGGACGTCAAAATTTACTTTGTGTAAATTTTTGGTATTTTTCTAAAACTATCCATTTTTTTATGAATAGTGATAAATAATGTATTTTAATTTAAAACTGCCTTTTAATCTAATTTATTTATATGGATAGATTATATTTTAAATTAGTTTTGAAGTGTAATTCGATTATATTTTTACCATTTAATCCAATGTTAGTAATTGGAATTAATTTCACTTTGAAATTATACACAAACAAGTGTTAATATTTTCATAGTTATTATTTATTAAAAACTCGCTATTTTTTTGATAATGGGAATTAATTTTAAATTAATTAATCCAACTTTTATATTGTGAATTTGATAAAATAGAATTCATTTTTTTGAATTCAGAATATCATTTTTAGTTAATCCAACTTCTACGTTTTTAATTTGGTAAAATAGAAATCATTTTTTGTATTTTTCTAAAAAACTTCAATTTTGATGAATAGTGAAACCACCTAGTAGTAGTTAAAAATCAAAAAATTTCATTTAAATTAAATTTTAACGCTTCTATAAATTGAATTTATAAAATATGAGATACATGGTTTTTATTAGTAATTAAAATGTGGTTCAATAAGATGAAAATAATTTTTGGTGAATAGTAACTTTTGACCTTTATTTACCGTGATTAAAGGTAAATAGTGTAATTAATGATAAAAATAATATTATAATAATATGTAATTATCTCAAAACATGTCGTAACCTTATTGGATGTGTCATGTACAACCATAGGTATCCTTGGGTAAATTTTGGGACCCCATGGAGCCCCTTAAGAATGATAGTTACACTTTATTTTAATTAACTTAAAGAAAAGAAAAAAATGACACTAACAAATATCTTTTAGTATATCAATTTTTACATGGGGTTATATAAGTCATATTTAAAATTTAAATAATCATTGAAAAGCTAAAAATACTTCCTAAATTATGGTAATTTTTTGTAATTTTTAGACCTCAAATAAATTAAATTATTTATGACAAAATAATGATGTAGTATTTACCTCATTAGTAAATGATATAAATAAATATGATTATTAATATTAAAATAATGTCCAAGACCTGCCCAATTCTTATTGGATGATTTTATTTAGACCCTGAGTCATCTTATCTACTACTTTAATTAGTTTTTGACCTTTATAAAACGAATATCACTATATAATAAAATAATATTTTCACACTTCCCTAAAGTTCCCCTCCTCCCCCTTGTAAAAGGACACCACTTTTAACCCATTCCATACACCTCTCAAGCCTCATAGCTTGTCCAACCCCTGAAAAAGTAATCTCTCAAGATCCCCTATTCCTCATAGAAGCCTTACTATAGTCAGAAGGAACTTCAAGAAGTCCTTTTGGTTCAAACCAAAGGAAGTTACACAAATTAAAGGTAATGCTTTCTCTTAAATTCTTTTGTTTTATTTTGTTTTATTTTACTTCTCCAACCCCTAAACACTTTTTATTACTTCATTTTATACTAAAAAAAGTATAAAAATATACTAGGATGTTGGTATGAGAAGTATTTGAACTACACTTACACACACCTCCATCTAATGGGTGAAAAACATACTGTTTCTGTGGATGGAAAACTAACGCCTCACAAAATGATGATTGTTCGACTATCTCCTACCTCCTCTCATAGTGGCCATTAAGATGGAACTGTATTTATATATGATATATATATATATATATTATGTTTATGTTTAATTTATTCTTCTATATTTTCAATTTATATCATTATTTTATGATTTCCATTATGGGTAAAACGCAATAATTTCATTTGTAGAAGTGTGGACTACCGCCCAATCAAAATGATATGACTCGTTAATGACTTCATTTAGTTGTGTAAATGATGGAATTAATGATATTATATAATATATTATACTAGAATTATAATATACCTATGTATAATTATGTTTTAATTCCATTAAAATACAAAATAGAAATGAAAGTAGCATTCATGTGTACGTACGACTTACCGTCTCCATGAACGATACATTTCATTTATTATATCCAAATGTTATGTACTGTTATAAATAGATATATATAATGGATATATAATATATATATATGATATCTAAATCTGGTATATCAATCTGGAGATAATGGAATTTTTACCACATGGAAAAATTGTAATTATAACAAGTTCATTTTTGGCTGAAGTTCCGAACATCGATAAAATATCAATTATGAACTCAAATAAATAACTAATTGTTATAGCAAGTTAATAATTGATATAAAAGGAAAAATAAACATTAAAAATGTTCCTAATCTAGTAGAAGTTAACTTATGTTTATTATTCAGGAATAACAAGGAACATACAAGACAAGTTGGACTTGGGGTAAGGGGTTTCTTATCTCACTATTAATTCCATGAGATTTCCATTGTTCGTCACTTATTTATTGCATGTGGTGTATTGTGTACATAAATTTTATATATATAATCATGATTTTGTTTATATTAATGGAATTCTATCATTCATTTTATGGTTACTAACTTTTCTTCATACGACTCGATTAATTGCAACGTGGTAAGGAGTTTTTATCTCCCTTCTTATTTTCGTGAGATTCATGCTATATTGGACACTATTTCCTTTTTTGTGGTGTATGTACATCCTATGATTGTATTATTGGTGTAAAATAATTTAATTTATGGGTATTTAAGTCTTAATTTTATGATCCTTCTTTTGTGATGTGTATGTTTCATAAGTTACCAAATCGGTAAGGGAATTGCGAATTTCAATTTTCACTCAATTGGCTTTACACATACTTCATTGATTATTTTACTCCAAGATTGTGTGTTGAATCAACATTTATTATTTATGTAGTAATTTACACTCACCTTAATATGGATATACTTATGATACACATAATCACTCCATTTAAAAATTATCAAGTCATCAATATGAACCTGATAAGAGTAATTTTTACTCAATCTCCATTCATTTAGTTAAACATCAAATTCATTGGTGTTGTTTTTACAGGAATATGTGTGAATGCTATCTGATTGATTTACACTAAATATCCAATCATATTGAGTTTATTTATATCTTTTCGCACATATTTATGTCATTGATTTATCTTTAACCAAAGGATATAGTCTTTAAAATGGATTTAATCTCAACTTACATTCCATTGAGTCTTATTTGTTATTATGCACCAATTAACTTTTATTTGGGGTATATAATTTACTTTGACATAGTATATCATTAATACCATTATTCTCATGATATTATAATGTTTTTATTACCTCAATTATTTGTATTAAATTGTCTCTCTCTTTTGGTTAGGAAATCTAACTATAATATCATTTTAAACGATTTAATGATTTATTATTCTAAATCTTTCTCATTAATATCCATGTTTTAAAAATGGTTTTAAGGATTTATTATTTGGACATTAAATTTTTAAAATTAATATTCCTTTTAAAAGTTTCAAAGTTTAATGGGACACTTTTATTCAAAAATCTATTTTTAAACGGCTTCTTAACAAATAGTGTTACTTTTGAATGTTTTCAAGAAAAAGGGGGATATTTATCTCAAATGGATTGGATGATTATTTTCATCTATGTCAATATCCTTTATTATTATCGATTGAGGTTAATTTTTTACAATACTATCTTCCATATTGTATTGAATTAGTTATGTTTGATTGTGGATGTGCTATTTTTATACCATTCATGGTTTATGGAAAAAGTATTGAAATTTCATATGCTAGTTTTAATAAAAATGGTTATGTTATGTTTAAAAATTTTCATATGAGGAATTCATTGGACATAGTAAGTGATGGGTGGAGCTCACTATAGCTCCTCAATTCATCGGTAGGTCTCATGAGACAAACTAGTGTCTTGGCATAAGGCCTTGACAAAATCATATTTTTAGTCTTGGCCTGAGGCCTTGACTATGAGGTTATGATGTCTGCTGTTATACATTCCATCATTATGAGATTAGATATTAATATTTCATGTGGTTATTCGACTAGTAGAATACACATGACTATGTTTTATTATGGAATTATTTACTCAGCCCATATTCCCACCATAAAGTGTTCATGTTAATTATTTGTAATGGAATGTGTTTTCAAGTATTCACCATACCTAATAATTATATTATCTTCCGCTGTATTTCTTATTCTTATGGAGTGTTTGAACTCACACCTTTCTCATGTTTTGTTTTCTCAGGATATAAAGAAGTTAGTTATGAGTGACATTCAAGAATAATCTTGGAAGATTGGATGTTTCTATTGGAATAAATTAGTATTGTTTTTCTTTTCACCTTGTAGTGTTGAACTTATGTATGTATCTTTCTCCCAAGAATACTAAATTGATCGGTCTATCATGACTTGATTCCGTGTAATCCTGCCAATGTATTAAAATAATGCATCAGGTCCTGGATTATTGGGTCAGGGCGTTATAGTCCATACATATTTGATATGAATTATACTGATATTTGGAGAAAATAATTTAATAGGGTGATAGGAAATTGTTAACACGAATGTTACTCTTAAAGAATATAAATGTTGCTCATTTTCACTATATATATATATATATATTGGTTTTTTTGTTTTTGTACTAAAAATGTAGTGTATCGAGTGATATGTTTGAGGTTGTCACTTATGAATAACATAAAGATGTTGAACATTAAAGAGTCTAGTGACTTCCATGAATTGGAATAAAAGTATTCATCCCATAGTGGGGGTTGAAAAAAATAATTCATGTAATTAAAATCCAGTAAAACTAGAAATTATGGATAGATTTAAACTGAAAAGGGTGAGGTATTCAAATCACACTTTCAACCCTAATCCATAATTATATTTATCATATAAATGAAGGGGTATTTCTTAGTTGATGAAAATATGAGATATAGGGGGAGTTATTTATTTTCACCTGAACCTTACGATGTGTTCATTGAATTGTGTGCTATATTTTTTATTTCATTTATAACTCTGATTAGGTATATCCTCTTAAAACATGAATTTTGATATTGTAAGAAAGATTTCACCTAAATAGTAGTTTACAGACTATATGGACAACCGTGGATGTATATCAATTTTTATCTACATCTGGTTTTTCCACATATAATTATAGATGATAAAATAAATATTATTTGGTAATAGAACCACATGATATCATCTTCTATTAAAAGTTTTGAAGAAACAATATTTTAAGGGAGAATAAGTTGTTTTCAAAGAAAAAATAGAATAAGAGATGATAATTCTCCCAGTTATCCATTTAATTTGATTTTTAATAAGGGTGGGAATGATTGAGAACAAATATATACATTTAAATTTTTGATATATATTGAAAACAATATAAAAAGTAGATATTTTTGGGCTCAGAGTTCATTTTTTTCAAAAATAACTCAATAAGTGTTTAGAACATTGAATACGATGTGGTGACACTGGGAAAATTGTTATTGATTCATAAAATGGTATTGGTGTATGTTTGGAAAATTTCCATCACTAATTGTAATTATTGTTTCTCTGATTGTAAATTTAATTAAATATATTTCAACGCGGATAAAAAATTGTTTAAAAAAAGTTTGAAGAAGAAGAAGAATTTAAGAAGATACCCCGAAAAATATATAAGGATAGAACTAATATGATTTTCATGAAAACAACATATTGAAATATGGAAGAAGAACATGGACTTGAATTTTATATTGATAATAATTTAGAAATTTATGTTGAATAACATATAAAACTATTTCTGAGAGTTTAAAAAAAATATATACCCAACTATAGGCCATCCAAGGATCACCTCTACCACATATGGGACACTATGGGTCATCTATGTGGGAGGAAATCTACCTATCCAACCCATAGAGGAACATGTGTAGGGTAAAGAATTCATAAAAACCATAGTTTTGTACAAGATATTCACAAGTATGTTCTAGGGGACAACATAGGTTAACTCAGACCAAGAATCATGTGTGGTGTGTTGCGTGTGATGATATATCATTATTGGCTTGAATACTTAGTGGAATGATATATATTATTTAACACTACACAATTGGGTGTGATTTTGATAAGGTATGCAATGTAGTGGGTTTTTTTCTTATGTCATTAACACATAAAGACAAAAACACAAAAGTAATATTTTATTTATCTGATATGTTATATGGATCCATTAAGCTTCTTATTCATTGAAGCCTCATATGAGCATTCCTATTTATTGGAGTTTAGGAAAAACCTATGATGATCGATCCAATGCTACCATGGGTGTATATGATCAATTTTAACTAACTATAAACCTCAATTCAAGAAATATCTATCATTTATTCATTAAGATATTTAAATAATAATAATCATCTGAATTGAGATGGTGTTTTAAAGGCTATTCAGAAATTTGATTGTGTTGATCGTTAAACCATGATCAGAAGCACTTGATCCACATCACACGAATGTGAGGAGAAATCCCAAACTCATATAACATGCAACACCTTGTTTTTTTACTGTTATTTGATGGATAAAAATATGGATCCCTACATGTCATATATTTGATTCGCATGATCTTCAGTGATATTATAATTATTATTAAAATGAAATAAAAATCAAAGCCTAAGGTGGTTTGAGTTATTGACTTTCTTCCAATGAAAGGAGTAGCATAATGTCATGTGAGTGATTTTTTGGATCGTTCCTTGAGGCTTTCATTTTCTATTGTGAATGAGAGCACTTTGAACTAACTATTTTTCAAAGTGGATATCCTATGAAGCATATAGGTTGGGAAAATAGAAATATGACTACACAACCTCTTGATTTTTAAACCTATCACTCAAGGGTCATGTGAAGAAATAGATATTATAATAAAACTTCCAGGATTATGAGAATTTATTTAGAACTGTGAGATAGTGTATACTACCACTATTTTTATTAGAAGAAAAAAAATGAGATATAAATAACTTTTTTGTTTAAACGTTCACAAAGAAAAAATGTTTTAGAATTTTATGTACAATCTTACACAAGATAATGTGGACATACACACCTTTGGGTTAAGGACTTTCATGATATATTCAATATACATTCATGTGATAATATTCATGAATGAGGTATTAGTGAGGTGATATGTGAAGTTTGAAAGAAGATAATGGATATTTCATGATCACAAGAACATGTGAAAACATAACCATTTTAGAAGATAAAAAATATCATATTGGTTAGCACATAAAATAACAAATAATGATATAATATATTCTAGGGTTTCAAGAAGACAAAAGTATTGGGTTTTTAACCTTTTTTGTTGCATAAAATAATAATGGGGAACATTTTTTGTTCTTTTACAAACATCTATGTGAGTCCAGGACTTTATCTAAAGAAAAATGAATAGCCTGATCATTTTCTTTACTGAGGTAACTCGTCATTAAAGGTGATATTATAATTGAAAAAGTCTAATAGACTAATTTGGTGTATTTTGAAGGTACATGATGTGTTCAAAAACAATGTATTATCCTAAATTATCTTATAATAATATTAAAGGATTATCATAAATTAAATAAATACATGAACAAATTCTAAGTATATCAGTTGATGTTGGGAGCATTTGATGTCTTCTAGTTTGTTCTAGGAGAAGGAGTCTCTCTGTTGGTGCTAGAGTAGTTGAAGTACTTCAGTCAAAGATTAAATGAGTTGACTCTTAGTTAGAGCTTAGAGAAGGATAGGACAGTTTGGGGTATAACCAATCGAGTAAGAAGAATTGGATAGATTGGGGTGTAAACAAGATCATCTAAATGATCAGTTACTTGGTGGTATAACAATTTTCATATTAAACCGCTCTAATTGATAATAATATTGTACTGGAGAATCTATATTTGGGGGTATAACAAGCATAGAAAGTATTATGTATTTATAATGATCTTTATAAATACATTATACAACATTATGTGTTATTACTACTAAACATGTGGTGAGATTGAGTGAAATTACTAAGTGGATCAAGAACCATAACTATATTGAGAGGTTTAAATAAAAATTAAAATAATTTAAAAAATGATTGTTCCAATAATTCAACCCCCTCTTGGTGGAACTTAATATGGAATATGGTTTTTTACTTATCATTAGGATACATGACCAATTACCTTACTTTTTCATTAATTTTATTTTACTATTCCACCATCACAGAGAAAAAATGATCAATCCTTAAATATTATTCAACATAATTTATATGAACCTATGAATGTATAATTGTATGTTTTTTATTTCAAAATCTTCTTTAGGTTTTTCCGACCAATGATGATATCTCCAAAAATATTCCAGGTTTCTATATGTATTTTTAGTCTCGAAATTTTTATTCCCCTGGAATTATTTTCTTCCTTGTCATAATAAATTCTAAAATCAGAATTAGATTTCTAATAACCATATTATTAATTTATACATAATCATGTTCTCTATATTGTTGAAATTTACTTCTTCAAAATATTCATCAATAAGAAATGAAAAACATGTTATGCTAGAAAACATAAAAATCACATTAATTTTTCCCACAATCATCATACAATTTTTAATGAATTTTAACCTTTTCAATGAATAGGGTATCCAATAAATATACTTTCAATGAAACATTCATAAAATTTACAAAAAAATCTTCATTTTACTGTAATATATCATGGAAGTATGAAATCCTTCCATAAATTATAGTTAGGGTCCTTTAAAACCCATATCTAATATATTTTATTCATAGAATATATAAAAAGAAATATATTCTTACCGATTTTAATTACTTATTAAATATCATGTCTCTGAAAATGATTAGATTTCCTATCCCTCAAATGATTAATTCCTCAAACCTAAACCAAATTCATATTTTTTAGTTTTTCAAATCTATTTTTTCTGATTAGTGTAATGATCACTTTACTCATGTCAAACAAAACAGTGTGTAAGATATTCATTGATTTATTAATATCATTATTTGAGTCAATTGTCCTCTCAAAACGTTTTAATAGCATATCTTATAAAATTTTCTACAAATATCATTAACTTATTTAGAGACTAAAGTGATTTATGTTTTCTCTTCCTCAAGTGAAATAAACTAAAATGATTAAAATAATAAATAATATTATTTAAATTTATTCCATCATTTTTATATTTAAAATTAATATCAGAATAAGAATCCAAATTAAAATGAATGAAATGTTTATTTAACATGATCTACACTCCCACGTGAGATTTTTTCAAAATATCAACTTTATAAAAAACTTCACTTATATTTTTACATGAGAGAATATTTAACTATTCCTTACTGGTTTCTATTTGATATTTTTTCACCTTATTTTAGACCAAATGACTATGTATTTTGTGACACAATTCCTTCTCCACCTTTATGCTTAAATGAAATTTATTATGAACATTTTAAATTTATAAATGTTTACTATGGTATTATTATCCCCTCCTAAAAATAATTTCATCATTTATTCATCTATTAAAATATACATTTTTCTAAACTGTCACCTCATTCCCATCACCGTAAATTTTTGATACACTCTAGATATTTTTTCCCAATGTTTTTACTAAGATAACATCACTATATTTTACATAAATTCAAAAAAAAATTAGCAATTACAACTCCTTTTTCATTCTATGATGCATGATTTCCAAATTTAATGGATCAATAATCATTCCTATAGATATATTTGAGTTATTTTTTATTTTAATTCATATGATACAATCCACCTTTATAAAGAATATATGGTGATTCATTCATTAGATCATTGTAATTAATCTAAAATACCAATTTTTTTTATTATACAAATCATAAATTCATCTGAGTTCTCATATCATTTAACCTTTTTTGGAATTATTTTATGAAATTTATTCATAGTGTGTGTAGTTTAATCACATAGACCACATGTCTCCTTAATAGAATTAAAGGAATTGTAAATCTTCACAGTTTATTTTTTATGTCAACTTTTCTAGAACTTTATTTAATTATATATCCTTTTCCATAAGTTTTGAATTCACATTTATTATGAAACTTATAAATTATTCTAAGACAAATATAATTTTAGTTTATAAACTATTCAAAATCATATCGTACGTTCAAAATTAATCTTTATTGTTTGAAGAAATTCGTCTTTAGTTTTTATAATATTTTATAACCTTATTATACTTGTAATAAATCACCATTATTAGGGAATTTCCCTTAATCATAATAATAACTTCCTTATTATTCCATGCCTTATTGTCTTTTGATATTTATACTCTCTTGCATGGAATTTAAAAGGGGGTTTCTATCATATTAGATAAAGTACATATATTATTCCATTTATTATCATTTATTTCACTATTTTGATTATATTAATATTTGAAAATGAAAATGGTATTAGGTTTAAATAGACAAATCATAATTTTTTTTTGGGATCAATAACCTCTTCAGTCATTTTTTATCATTCACCAATATGTTTAATTTATTTTTTAAAATACAACTCATAATTTTTTATGGATAGTTATATATTTTCTAATATATATTATACAAAAATAAATTAATAATTTTTGGAATGTTTTTTTCTATAAACCTACATGTTTTTTGTAACACCCTAAGATTTTGTGAATTAGTTTTTTCTAATTAATTTATACTTTTCAATATTTTTCATTTCACACAACATTTAAAATAGTTTATTTCAATTAAAGAACTATATTTGGATTGTGTTATATGCATCACCATGTTCATCATGCACTAAACTCATCATACATTTTAGATTTATATACATGTATTGCTGATGATAGATTATGTTATAGAAAATAACGAATTTCCTCAATAGCTTGCGTAACACACACGATTTTGTTTTACCGAACAATAATATATTATTAAAATGTTATAATTTAGTATAATGAGATATATCCTAGAAATTAAATTAGATGTTATGAATAGTTTTAAATAATTTTTTAAGACATTTGTGCTAGAAAAATATTATAGGTATTTTTAGTTTACCAATTAATTATATATTAATATGAAAACTAATTAAATATAAATGAAAATGTTATTATTTTTAGTGGCCCAAAGATTTTTTACCCTAAATAATTAAATTAATTATAATTATTGAGTTATATTAATGTAATATATGTCATATATTAAATAAAATACTTTTTATATTCATCCAATAAATTTTATAGACATAAGATGAGAAAAAACCCAATTTTATGCTTAAAATCATAAATTTTTATTAAATAATTTACACCACCATTTAATGTAGAACCCATTTAAAATAACTTTTTTAGAAATTTTATAGATTTAATATGTCAAAATAAACTTCTTCTTTGAGATAAGAACATAATAATTAGGTTAGGGTAAATTTTCAGTTTTTTCTATGAAGTTTCATTTTTTAATCAATAGTGAAAAATAGTAAACTTTACTTCAAAATTGCTTTTTTATATAATTTATTTATAAGGTTAAATTAAATTTTAAATTATTTTAAACGTTTAATAAGATCATAATTAAATTTTGGTCATTTGGGTCAGTTTATCTTTGAAATTGGGTATAAAAACATAGAAATGTTTTTAGAAATGTTTTCTTTAAAAACAAGCATTGTTGTCCCATCTAAGGGATTAAATTTAAATTAATTTATGAAACTTATATTATTAGAATTTGTAAAAATGTATTCCATATATTTTATAATTACAATTTTTTATTTCTATTATGTTCAAGTTAATTTTTTACCAAAAATATTACTGAATGCAGTTAAAATTAATTAATGTGACTAAGGTAAAATTAATCTTAACAAGGGAATAAAAATTTATATTTAGGGCCCAAATGACCTAAAAAAAATTTAAATAAAAATTGATAAAATTGTTATAAAATACACAATAGATATTTTTTTGTTTTTCATGATTTTTTTGGTAAAAAAGTCGGTACACGTAACATGATTTCAAAAAATACAAGGTGTATCCTTTCCATTCCTTAAAAATGCCTCCACCTCTTCCACTTCTTTACACCTATAAAATAAATTATAATAATCCATGATATATCCAATACACTTCCCAATATCCCAATCTTCTTCCATTATGCCTCAATTTTGGATGCAATACATCTAAGGAATCCCTTTGGTGAAAACAAAAAAGAGTTATTTGATTAAGAGGTAACACCCTCCCTCAGGCTACTCTCTTTTATTTACATCACAAATTGAAAAACTATTATAATTACATGATTGTATAAAAACCCTAGAATTTTGAAAATAGTATTTTTTTTCTAATGTTATTACCTACACTTACACACACATCAATCTAATTGGTAACAAACATACTAATTATGTGTACGATGATCAAACACCTCACAAAACAATGATTGTTCATTTTTCCTCAATCGCCTAGCATGGTAGACACAATGATGTAAAATCTATTTATATATGAAATATTTGATATTTATAATGTTTTTATGATTATTGAATTTTTATTTTAAACATAACCTTATGATTTCTATACTGTGTAAATTCAATACATTTGTATGAGGACGTGTTGACTACCACCCCCTCAAAGTGATTTGATTTTTTCATAGACTACATGGAATGTATTAAGGATATGTTTAAAAACCCTATATTATATATATATATAATAATTCTAGTTTAAGGATATTATATATGTATATACATATACATATATGTCATTTACTTACTTATTTTCAATATTTCTATAAAAGGGATGTAGTGTCAATGCGTGCGTACAACCCACCGTCACCATGAATGATGTTTTCCATTTAAAAATTCTATGTTATATAGATTGTTATAATAAAAAAAATATACATAATATCAATGATATTTATATATTGTTTTAAATTAATGAAATAATTATATAATTATAAGGACCTAAGATATAAAAAATTGGGACACAAGTGAAAAACAAAGAGAATATTACCTGAAGTGTAACGTTGATATGGAATTGTTAAAAAATGAGTAATATAAAGTCATAATAAAAATATATATGATATTATATATAAGTATATGGTTTTCTAATAATATATATAAGAAACATAAATTTACAACACATGAGGTTTTAATGATTACAACAAGAGTAAAGACACATGGTAATGGGATTTCATCTCTCTTTTTATTTCAATGAGATACATGCCTTAATCATCATTGATTTTATTTGTGCTATAAGGCCGTGACATTAAATGTTACATAATGTTGACATAAGTAAACAATTTTACTTAATTTAACTTATAAGATCTTTTTAGGTTTATATATTTATATAATTAGGACATAACTCATAAATAAAAACTTAAATATTACAAGTAGAAACTTCAAATAAATATCAAAAAAATTTCATAAAAAGAACTATTATTAAAAAATATACATTGCTAGTTTAATTTTTAAACAGTATAAATTTTTTAGGATCCCATCCTTGACTCTATTATTCATTAATTCCTATGAAAAATATTTCAAAACTTGTGATGAGCATAAAAAATCCCAGTTATGGATTTATAAAGAATGAAAACTATTATTCTAGGTGAAAACATGTAAACCATGAATAATTTATCATAAAGTAATACATTTGACCTTTAAAAAGTAGTAAATATACTTCACTAAATATAATCTGACTGATTACCCTTTTTGTAACCAAAATATTACCATAAAGACCATAGAAACCAATATATAACATATAAAGGTAAATTGGGACATAAATATACTTAAATAGAATAACTATACAGTCGACTACCACACATATCACTTAATGGAATAGCTATATGACCAACATCCACACCCAATGAATTGGAGGTTATAATGTAACCACCCATACATGGTTTATCATGGAACCACCCTTTGTACTTTTACAACATAACCACCCATCTTTGGTTTATCACATAACCACCCTTCAAGGGTCTAAGAATCATAACATAATCATAACAAATAATACATGCATAATAGAATAATAAAATTTCCATATTTCAATCACAAGAGGTAATTTCTAGATGTTGACCTAATAAAACCTTTATAAAACTATTTTAAATACCAAAATATATAAAAATGGTACATGTTATTTATTTTTGTTTTAAAAAAATCACGTCTTGTAGAAGAAGCCAAATATCAAAATAATGGTTTTGGTGGTGGAGAAACCATTGTCTCCACATACATAAAAAAACATTACTTATATCATTTATAGAAATGATTCATATAAAAATATTCCCTTTTAAAAACCATTTAATGAAATTAAACATCAAAGGGTGTTTTATACATCATATAATAGAAAGAGGTTCCTATTATCAAAATATGTCTCAAAAAAAAGAGATTATGATGAAGTCCCTTACCTTGAGTCTGACTTATCACATAAAATTGTTTGGTTTATGAATAATAAACATTGGTTAATTTATAATTTCTAGACTAACTTTTTAATGTTTTTTTTAAATAAATTATTACCATTTTATAAAAATTACATAACTATTTGAGTTCATATCAGATGTTTTGTCCATATTTGGTACTTGAGTGAAAAATGATCTTGTTTTCATGTAAATTGTCCATGTAGTCCAAACATCATCATATCAAAAATATTATTGCACATCAATCCAGTATATATGTATTTATAATATAAATGATATTTTTAGATAGGAAATAAAATGCACCGTTCTTGGAGACGACAGGCTGTAGGTATGCATGAACGATGCTTTTATCTCTTTGCCATATTAAATGTATGATAACTAAATTATATATATGTATATTATAATTATAGTAATATTTCTATCTTATATATGTTATATAGGTTCGTTAACACCATAAATTATACATTCCATGTGTGGAATGAATGAGTCGTATAACATTGAGAGGGCGATAGTCCACACTTCCTCAAATGAAATTATCGTATTTACACAACTTGAAAAACATAAAAGTATGATCTAAATAAAAATTATAGAATAATTGAGACAAAATAAATATAATATATATCATATATCAATATATTGTACTTCATAATGGACACCATGATTAGTGTTACGTTAAAATTGATCAATCATCATTTCATGAGGCAGTAATTCACCGTACATAGAAAAAATATTTTCGTTACCATTAAATGGAGGTGTGTGAAAGTGTTGGTAGAAATATTATCATAACAATATCAAACTATATTTTTTATAATTTTTTAATTATATAATAATTAAATAATAAATGTATAGGTAATGTATAATGGAAATGAAAGTAAAAAAATATCATAGAAGGCATTACCTCTTAATTGGGTAACCTCTTTTGGTTTTCACCAAAAGGATTCCTTGAGAGGCTTTATTTTCTAAGAGAGGATTCTATGGTGAGGAGGGGGATCCATAGAATAGTTTTTGTTTGGAGGTTTTTTAATGAAAATGATTTTATAGTGTAAAAAAAGAGATGAATGGGTGTCATTTTATAGGAGAGGGTTGGGGCACCATTGGAAAGTATTAAAATATAAAATAAATTAAAATAGAAATGGTCCAAAACTAATTTATTTCAAAGATAAGTTGATGATAATTATAATTATCTAATAAAATAATTTTTATAAATTTATTTAATTTAGTTTTAACCTTATCTTTTTCAGTTTACCCTTAATTATCTCTTCTAATTTTAATTGATGTAACAAAATTGAATTATTCAGTGGCTGTTAATTTCATTTATATGGGATAAAATTTGAATAATTGGACAATAAAATTATATCTACAAAATAAAATATAATCTTTTTAATTTTAAATTATTTTAAGGATATTTAAATAATTTAATCAATTACTATTTTTTAAAAACATCAATTATGTAAATTTTTACACTATTCATTTCATTGAATTTAAATAAAATCCCAAAAGGGAGATAAATTCTAACCAAAACATTAAATAGTCTTATAAAATGTCATATTAACCTAGAAATGTATTTTATTATATAAAATATTTCGTATAATATTTATTTTAGTATTTATATTATCATTTATTTGATAGTTCTCTTAATAAAATATTAATTAAATCACCATTGTGTCAATATGTAAGGTAATTATTTATGGTGTAAAAATGTTAGTTAAATTAAAATAATTTATATAATTTAAATTATATTTCCAAAGAATATTTATTTTCTATTTTTTATCATGTTTATCACTACATTAAAATTATTATACTTATAGTAGATAAGAGAGTGACATGTTGTCACTATCATTTGTTTTAAAAAATAATTTCATTACTTTCATGTGAAAAATTACATTAAATGAGTCAATTATTTCCATTAAGTGATACTTGTTGACTTTAATTCATGAAATATGACTTTTTAAGGAGTTGGGGTAATTTTATTGTCCTTGCCATATTGTTTGTGACCCAAATTACCTGATTTACATTTATGTGTTGTAAATAAATATTAACAAAGTTACCATTTATAAAGTCCAAAAATAATTGGGAATTTTTACAAAATTTATAAATTCTGATTAAAAATATAGAATCTATTTTTTTCAAATTCAAAACACATATTTTTTTGTAATTAATTTAACATTAATTCTCATTGTCAAAATAAGAAAACAATTTTTTTTTTGAAACTAACAGTCATAAAATGATTGACTTGTGTTTATATCAAATTTAAATGTAAAATAACCTCCAATGATCAACATTGGATTAAATGATAAAATATTAATCTAAATATACTTTAAAACCAATTAAAAATATATTCTATTAATACAAATAAATTAGGAAAAAATGTAGTTTTGAATTAAAATGCAGTATTTTTCACTATTCCTTAAAATATGAATTTTTTCAGAAAAATGTCCAAATTTCAACCAAATTACTATTTGCTATCCAAATTCCAAATAAGAAGTTTATTTGTTCAAATAGAACATATAAAAGTGGAAAATACTATATTTAATAATGGTTCACCATCAAAAGGAGATAAATATTCTTTTAAAAATTTTAAAGTATGTTATGCTTAAAATTGGATTCATTCTCATTTTAATTCTCTAAAATGTATTGGATAAATGTAAAAACATTTAACAAACATGTGTAATCATAACATAGTTATTTATGTTCATTACCACCAATACAACAGCTAAGAGTTAACTACCATTAAAAATAATAATAATAATAATTTATTATTTTTCTGTATAACTCGGTATTATGTGCAACATAAGATTTCAGAGAAACCCGTTATTGTTTGTTGAGTACACTATCAAAGATAGTGTTCAATTAAACCTATAATTAATATATTATTTACAAATATTAATATATATGATATTATATTATTCTATAAATACCCGGGATGTTACATCCTTCCCCCCTTTTGGAAATTTTGTCCCCAAGATTTTATTAATTTATCAAATAAGTTGTGGTATTCCTCCTTCATAGAATTTTCAGCTTCCCACATTGACACTTCGACCATATAGGATTTCCAAAAAAACATTTCCCTGATAAATCACTTTATTCCACATCACGTTTTCTCTATGGTCAAAAATATGTACGGAATATTCTCCATAATAAATATTCTCTACTAACTGAATGACCTCTAGACTCAAAACCTGAGATAGATCTGACTTATGATTTCATAATATAGAAAAATGAAAACAAAATGTGTGCTTGGGATAAAATATTGGCTAAATACACTCTATAGGAAACTTAACAAAATTTCTTGATGATTTTATAGGCTCTAGTGTAAGTTATAAGCTGCTTCCCTTTCTTCATAAAATGCAAAACCCTTTTCCATGGTGAAACTTTTAGAATGGCATGATAAGCTACCTCGAAAGAAAGATCCTTCCTCTAGTTATCTGAAAAACAGTTCTAACTAATTTGATATGTAATCATATGATTCTATATCAACTGAACTTTTTCTACTATCTCTTGTATGAATTCTGGTCCCATCAACTTACTTTAACCTACTTTATCCCAAAAAGCTGGAGTTCGACACTGCTTTTCATGTAATTATTCAAATAGTGTCATCTATATACTGGAATGAAAACTATTATTATATGAAAACTCATACAATGAAATATATTGATCCAAAATTCCATATTAAACTATTGAAAATAGACATAGCATATCCTCTGTGGTCTTAATTGATCATTCCAACTTTCTATCCGATTAAGGATGAAAAGCTGTACTAAAATTTAATTCAGTTCCCAATGACTTCTGAAGGAATTTCAAAAATATATAAGTAAACGTATAATCATGATAAGATAAAATTTATAGGGGAAATACATGTAACCTAAATATATCCATAAGATAAAACTAAGAGAGTTGATCTTGAGACCAAGTGTCTAGAATAGGAAGAAAATGACTTGATTTACTCAATCGATCAACAATAAACCAAATCACATTGTTACTTTGAGAAGTATTTGATAATCCTACTATGAAATCCAAATATATATTTTCCCATTTCTAATCTAGTACTGGTAAAGTCTGAAGCACCTCTATCAGTAACTATCATCCTACTTTAACCTATTTATAAGTAAAACACTTCACAATAAAGTCATTAACATCAATTTTCTTTCTATCCCATTAGTAATACTCTTGAATAAATTTATACACCTTAGTATTTCCTAGATGAACAGAAAAAGGAGAACTATAATCATTATATAGAAAATATTTCTTCAACTGTGAATCACAAGGTACACATAATCTTATCCCAAACCACAAAACACAATCATTATTAATGTTAAATTCAGGAAACATACCCTTTGAAACCAATTCTATTATTTTTTTCAACTCATTGTCTTCATTTTGGGGATTGCTTAATTCTGTCTGATAGAGATGATTTCACTACCACCTGAATCATAATTGAGGAATTACCTATGCCAACAAATTTCAATCAAAAATTCATTAAACCAAAACAAAGGGATATTTTTCCAAACATAGCATGGTTAATGTAGCATTATTCAGTTGACTCATAGTTTCAAACTCTTTATTTTCCTTTCCTAGATGGTAATAAATCATGCAATCATACTCCTTGATTAATTCTATCCCTATCCTCTGTATCATTTTTTATTTTTTCTAAGTGAATATATTCATCAAAATTTTGTAAGCAGTATATATTTCACACTTTTCTCCATACTAATGTTGCCGCCAAATTTTTAATGAAAAAACAATAGAATTTATTTTCAAATCACGTTTTGGGTAATTTAAGTCACAACATTTCAACTAATGTAAAGTATAAGTAATTAGCTGATCATTTGTCATTATGACAAAACCATGTCCCTTCAATGATGCATTACTGTAGATAACAAATTAACCATTTATTGAAGGTAGGGCCAAAAATGAAGCATTTACCAACCTTCATTTAAATTTCATGAAAATAATAATCACATTATTTTTTTAATATAAACTTAACTACCCTGTGTTCTATCTTAGTAATTGGGGGTAGATAACTGAGAATAATGTTCAACAAACATTCAAAAATAAACTTTTAATATATGAAAACTATGAATTATTGTGATATTGTTAGGTCTTGGACACTCTTAAACCACTTTTGATTTAGAAGTTTCAATAGTTATGTAATCTTTAGAAGAAATATTTCAATGAAATTAAATTTTCTAAAACCAGAATTTACACTTAATAAACCATCCATACAGTTTCTTTTCTTTTAGGTTTTTCAAAACAATCCATAAGTGACTTTCATGTTACTCCTGACTTTTAGAATATACCAAAATATAATCTATAAACAAAACAATAAACTTATCCAAAAACTAATGAAAGACTCCATTCACAATATTCATAAATACAAAATGTGATTTTTACAACCCAAAGTTCCTAACTAGAAATTCACAATTCCCATATCTCATTCGAAAACATGTCTTTGGATTGTCTTCATCCTTCACCTTCAGTTTATGGTACCCGAACCTCAAATCAATATTTGAAAAATATAGAGTTCCCTGGTGCTGATCAAACAAATCATTGATATGATATAAAAGATACTTATTTTTAATAGTTTTTTATTCAATTATCAGTAATCAATACACAATCTCATAGAAGTATCTTTCTATTTCAGAAATAAAACTGGAGCACCCCAGGGTGAAGTGTTAGGTCGAATAAATCCTTTATCATGTAATTCTTGGAAGTATTTTTTAAATTCAATTTGTTCTATTTGATCCATTCTATAAATGTTTTTCGAAATAGGCTTAACATCAAGAACCAATTCAATAGTAAATTCAACTTCCCATTTAGGAACATTACCAGGAAATTCATCCAGTAAAAAATCTATAAATTCTTCTACTACTAGAATATCACTAATAAAAAATTATCCTTTATTTTCAACAACATGATCCAGATAACTATCACTACCATATTTAATCAATATTTCAACTTCTCAGTATGTTATCAATGGTATGAAATCCTTGAACAAAAATTCCTTGTATTTACAATCTATTTTAGCATGATAGATTGAAAGCCAATATCTACCCAAAATGATATCAAATTCCACTATGGAATGTCCAATAATATTTGTATGAGAGAGTATCCTAATAATGATATGGAAATATTCCTATAAATCTTATTTGATTTAATACATCCACTAGGAGTATTTACCAAAAGTTATATATCACAATCATGAGCTGATATTAAAAATTTACTTGCAAAGCTCTCTTAAATGAAAGAATGTGAAGATCTGGAGTGAAATAAAATATTGTAATATTTTAAAAAACATGTAAAACACATATCACCACTTCATTTGATAGTCCCACATCAAGAGTAGTAGTAGAAAATTATTTTTCCATGCCCTTATTCATTTAATCTTGCTAGTTTCTACCCTGGGTAATCAATATTAGATGTACATTGGCATAATGTCATAACTCATTGCAACTAAAACATCTTACCGCTGGGTTTTCATTTTCATCCTAGTCATGTTCCATATAGTTATGAAAATATGACCAAACATACCACATTATAAGCACATCCCCCACTTTGAGATACATTTTCTTGGATTCGTTTTTGCACACTTATCACAACTTGTAAATTTAGTTTTCATACCTCTAAACATCTTTGATGAATTATTTCCATCTAACTGCCTACTGGGTTGATTCTTTTTCTTTCTCTCATAGAACACATGATCATATAAAAACTCAGTTTCTAACTTCTCAACACATCATACAAGTTTCTCATAACTTTTGAACTCATGATAAGCTAACACCCTTTGGTATTTTAGTTTAAATCTCAAGTAAAACTGATTTATGTTACTGTCAATATCTTGGATAAAATTTGGGACACTCCTTGACAAATGAGTAGAATTTTCATTATATACAGCCACATAATCTTTCTTAAATTTTTTTAATTCCAAGAATTTCATTTCAATCCTTAGTCGAATAGCCTTAGGTAAAAATTTATCAAGGAAGATATTCTTAAATTCATCCCATTCCATGTGATCAAGGTCTTAACTTCTTATTATATTCTTAATCATTGACAACCTCTAAATGACTTAATCTTCAAAATGATAAATAAAAGGATGAATCTTTTGATTTCTTGAACACCCCCATTATATTAGAAATAATTTACAGTTCTTTAATCCACCCTTCTTCTTGTATAGGTTAAAATGATCCTCAGAATGATGGGGGACGTTTCCTCAAGAAAGCCTAAACAATCGACATGTTTCCCTATAGTTGGTCTGGTTGATTTCATGAATGGACACCACTACCATTTATTTCCTGAGTCAATTGATCCATCACTGCAACAAGAATTTTAGTTCTGATTTCAACCATCTCAGGATGTTGATTTGGATGTTTATTTTCCTCTGTATGACTTTCCAAAACAACTGTCATGTTTCCTCTGCTGAAAACCATTCTGAACAAACATATCTTAGATGAAGAAATTTGGTAATCTTAAAATGATATATCATTTCAATTAGACCACAAATTAAAAAATATTTTATGGATATTTGATTAATAATATTCTTAATCATAATGTTATCTAAACCGATCTCTAATACAAACTATAAGGCCTCGACCTTAAAAGTTATATAATCTTGAGATTTTTCAAAAAATTGACTTAAATTCACTTCTAGGATTATTTTAGGTTTAATGATTTATATAATTAAGAAAAAAACTCGTTCATAGTAACATAAATATTAAAAGTATACACTTCTACTCACTATCCATTTTTTTATAAAATAATAATTTTTTTAAAAAAACATGGTTTGATTCATGTTTAAATAACAAGACTTTTCCTTGATCACATCCTTGACTCTATTCTTCTTTATGTCCTGTGGAAAACATTTCAAAACATGGGATGAGTATAAAAATATCCATAACGGATACAAAAATAATGAAAACTATTATCCCGGTCAAAACATGTAAACCATGAATAATTTATTTTAATGAAATACTTTTCACCTTTAAGAAGTAGTAAATATACATCACTGAAAAAAATCTCATTTCTTACCATTTTAAAAAAAAATATTTCTATAAAGCCCACAAAAAGAAACAAATAACATATAAAGGTATCCTGGGGAAAAACATAATTAAATAAAATAACCATATGGTTGACTTACACACATATCACTAAATTGAATAGCCATACGACTTCCTTCCATACCCAATGAACTGGAGGTTATAATATAACCACCCATCCATGGTTTATCAAAAAACCACCCATATTTTTTTATCAGATAACCACTTGTCTTTGTTTAATCACGTAACCACCCATATAATTTCCAAATACCATAACATAATCATAACACATAAAATAAGCATAACGGGAAATTTACATTTCCATATTTCAATAACAAGATATTATTTCATGATATTGACATAATAAATATTTTATCAAAACAATTTTCAATTCCAAAATAAATAAAAATGGTATATGGTATTTATTTTTCATTTAAAACCATACATCTTATAAAGGATGCTAAATATAAAATAATGGTTCAAGCAACAAAAAAGTCGTTATAACCACGTACGTAAAAAAAGATACATTTGTTCGTTTAGGGAAATACTTCATAGAAAAAGGTTACCTTTTGGAAAAAATTGAATGAAATTAAAATTAAAAGGGTTGATTGAACACTATATAAAAGAATGAGGTGTATATTTTCAGAATATGCTTCAATGAAAGGAGATTGAGATGAAGTCACTTACCTTGAGTCCAAGTCGTCATGTACAATTGTTATGTTACAAAATAATAAACATTGGTTAGTTTCTACATTTTTGAGAAGTTTTTTTAAGTTTATTATTCCATTTAAATAACTTATTACCATTTTATAAATATTATATAATTATTTAATTTCATATCAGATGTTTTGTTGATATTCAGTACTTGAGTTGAAAATGAACTAGTTTTGATGTCAATTGTCTATGTAGTTTAAAGTTATTCATCTACAGAATATTATTCCATATATATCTTATATATATGTATTTATAATAACCATTATATTTGGATATAAGAACTGAAATTCACTGTTCATATAGACGATAGGCAGTACGTATGCATGAACACTACTTTTAATCATATTACAACAGTGAGAACTAAATAATACATATGTATAATATAATTCCAGTATAATATCAATGTTATATATGTTAAGTAGGTTCATTAACACCATCCTCTCTATGTTCCATGTATGGAATGAATGAGTCATATCACATTGAGGGGCATGTAGTCCACACTTCCGCAAATGAAATTATCGTATTTACACCACATGATACACATAAATATATTTTCAAAATAAAATTTTTATAAGGATAAATACGAAATAAATATAATATAAATCATATATCAATATATTTTCCATCATAATGGCCACCATGTGAGGTAGTAGGAAAACATTAAACAATCACCATTTTGTGAGGCAGAAATTCACCATACATAGAAATCGTATGTTCCTTAGAAATTAAATGGAGGTGTGTGTAAGTTTAGGTCAAATGATTATCATAAAAAATCATATTATTTTAAGGATACTATTTTTTATAATAATTTAATAATAAAATTATAGGTAATGGATAATGGAGATGAAATTAAAAAACATAATAGAAGGCATCACATCTTAATCAGGCAACCTATTTTGGTTTATACCAAATAGTATCCTTGAGAGACTCTATACCCAATGGTAGGCTTCTAGAACAAGGGAAGAGATTCTAGGAAGTGTTATGGGATGGTATTTACCAAATAAAATAGATTTTAGAGTGTGATGAAAAGAGAGGAATGTGTGCCTTTTTATATGAGAGGGGAGGGGCACCCTTGGAACGTATTAAGATATTAAATAGATATAAAATCAATTTCGATTACTAATAGTCCAAACCTCATTTATTTATATGATTATATGAGTATAGTTATAAATAATCTCATCCAATAATTTTTATTTGTGTATATATTTTATTTTAAACATTATGTTTTCAATTTACCCTTAATTACCCTTATTTAATTTTAATTGAGGTAACTAAATTTTAATTATTAAGTAGCTATTAATATCACTAATTTGGGTTAAATTTACCTTGATTGGAAAATTAATTATCCTTTAGTCCTTAACATATCTACATTGTATTGTTAAAATATTTTAGAATTTTTTAATAATTTATTAAATTACTATTTTTATAAAACATCAATTATGTCAATTTTTACAAAATTCATTTCATTGAATTTAAATAAAATCCAAATAGAAAGATAACTTAAAAAAATCATTTAAATGTATTATAAAATGTTATAGTAACCTTTAAAAATATTGGATGGAATAAATTATATCATATAATATTTATTATATTATTTATAATATCATTTATTCGATAGTTCTCGTAACAAAATATTTATTGTATCACTCTTGTGTCAATATATATGGTAATTATTTAATCTCAAAAAATAATAAATAATTAAATAATATAGATAATTTCCTTATACTTTTGGATACTATTTATTGTTGATGTATCATTACGTTTATCACTATATTAAAATTATTATACTTATAAGATACAAGAGGGTGACATGTTGTCACTTTAGTTTGTTTTAAAAAAGAATTACATCACATTTAGGGATAAAAGTACATTAAATGAATCAATTACAACCCTTAGGTGATATTGGCTGATTTAAATTCCTATAATATGATTTTGGAAGGTGTTAGGATAAAATTATTATCCTTATCATATAGTTTTTTACCCTAATTTACCTTATTTGCCTTTAACTTTGGTAAATAAAAATTACACAAGTTACTATTAATAATGTCCAAAAAATGGTCCTCTTTAAAAAAAATTACATTATGATTCCAAATAAGGAATCAATTTTTTATAAATTAAAAAAATTTATGTTATAATAATTAATTTAAAATTAATTCTCGTTGTCAAACCGTGAAAACATGTGTTTTTAAGTAAAATCCATCAAAATATTGAAAAGTGTTTATATCAAATTTCAATGTGAAATTACCTCCAATGAACAAAATTTTATTAAATGATAAAAATAATGTAAATATACTTTAAAATCAATTTAAAAGATAATATATCAATACAAATAAATTTGATAAAAAGAAATATTTGAATTAAAATGCAGTATTTTTCACTATTCCTTAACATATGAATTTTATTTGAAAAATGTCAATATTTCAACAAAAGTAAATTTGGATATCCTAATTTTAAATTTAAAGATTATATATTCAAATATAACATATAAAAGAATAAAAAAATGATTTAAAAATGATTCTCCATCAAAAGGTCGTAAAAATGACATTTAAACATATTAGAGTATTTTATGCTTGAAATTTGATTCATTATCATTTTAAGCGTCTTTAATTTATTGGATAAATGTAAAAAGAATTAACAACCATTTGTGATCATATTATAGTTAGTCCTATTCATTATAGAAAATACAACGGCTATGCGTTATATTTAATATAATAATACTTATAACACATTATTTTTCAATATAACTCATTCTTGTGTGAAACATACGATTTTGGAGAAACCCATTATTGTTTGTGGATTATGCTATCAAATATAGCATCCCTTTTAACATAAAATTAATATCTTTTTCAAAAATATTAATAGATTTACACAATTATTATTCTATGAAAACCTAGGATGTTACAAGTGTGATGTGTATGCATCCCATGGATGTATTATTCCATTATTATACATTAATTTATGGGTGTTTACATATCCATTTTTTTATCATTCTTGCATGCGGACTATGTTTTAAAAGTTACCAAATAGGTAATGTGATTTTGTCTCAATTTTATTTCTTTGAGACACATGCCCCGGTATGCACCTATATTTTTCCATGAGGTGTATATACTACATTTGACATGACATAAAATGAATCTAATTATTTTAAGGATATTATAAGCATCATTTAATGTAATTATTTTCATTTTTTAATAATCCATTGTTACCAAATTGGTAACGATTTATGGATCTAATCTCACCATTTATCATGATTGTTTGTGATTATTATCTTATAGAAGAAATCTTATGATTAATATCTCATGAAATATTATGAAATTTCATAACCACTATTTTTTTGTGTTATATCCACTTAATGGTACCATTTATCCACCCTTTGGTACTCCTATAATATTTCTTTTTCTTTTACTAATACTTTTAACGGAATATTCATATCCCTTTGAGAATAAGGATTTTTTCATACCTTTTTACCTTAAAAGGGAATATTATTTTTAACTTGTATGGCATGCTTGAATTTACATTATACTATAAATTTGAATCATCTTCTGATTTTTCAAGGTTAATTTAAAAAAAATTTAAATGTAATTATCATAGACAATTGTTTTAAAATAGTTTTGGATCTTATTTTATATTTTATCAAGGATTTTTTTATTTTCAAATTTTTTTTAAGATTCCATTATAATATTTTCAAATTAAAATGGTTTTCAAAATATTTTGAAACTCCTTTTATTAGTTTTCAAGTAAAATAGTTATCAAAATGATTTCAATCTACTTTTATTTCAAGTAAAATGTTTTTGAAGGAGTTTTAAAGTCCCTTTTATATGTTTTCAAGGAAAATTTTTTTCAAAATGTTTTAGAGCTCCATTTAAATGTTTATAAAGGAAAATGATTCCAAAAGGTTTTCAAATATTTATTTATAATCTTTCAATTTTATTTTCATGAAAATGGGTCTCAAAATGTTTAATGTTTTAAAGATCCTATCTTAAAGAAAAAAGGATATTTTCCAGAATATATACTTTTTTAATATAGTTAAAAATTATTTTCCCTATAATATGACATCTATAGATGTTACTAATTCCCTTCAAAGAAATTATTTGGAGGATGCATTAATATTCTTTCATGAATGGTTAATGTTTTGATGGAATTATTCTTATGATACTCGTTTCCCTCCCATGGGCTATATTCTTTTTAAACCCACTTCTTTTCATAAGTTAAGTTGTAATGAAATTATTATTCAAAAAATATCTTCTGAATATATTATGTTGTGATGAAATTTTAATGACTCTCATTTCAATTCATGGGTTATGATTTGATGTTTATAGAACCCATTTATTTTTATGGGCCATGTTATAATAAAAGTATTATTTTCTTGTGGCACATGTATGAATGATTTTATTTTGAGATGTATGGGACCTATATCTCTATCCAATGCATTAGATAAAGATTTTTATATCCAGAGATAATGTCTTGAATTAATTTAGAGAGCTTGATCCACTATATGAGTATGGGGAAACTGGGTCACTTATAAGGAATGGAATGTGATTGGGGATAGTGGTGTGTCCTACCTAGTAGGTGTAGTCACTATGAATATTGAATATGGGGGAACCTTATACACTATGGGATCTGGGGAAACCTAATCCACTATTGGAATATGGGGAAAGCAAATCCCATATAAGGAAAGGACTGTGACTAGGGATGGTGGTGTATCCCACTCAGTAGGTGTTGTTCCCATGATGCACCTTGATAAATTATATTAATTTTTATTGAATTATAGGGAATGATATCACGTGTTTATGCATTATAAAATTCTATGTCCTATTCCAAAGTAATGATTTCATGGATTTTGTTTTTATTTCATTTTGATTTATGCCTTATAAACTTAAAATCCTTAATCAGTTATTCATGTTTAGGATCTTTGATATGTTGGGTATGATCTTTTATTGTTATGATCTCATTATTATACCTCTATATTCATGTTTGTGCTCACATACCTTCCTTATTCACCCTTCTTGAGCATCTGATCTAACGACATTTTTTTTGCTTCCCCAGTTTACAAAGATATGTATTAAATTAAGTTTGTCTAAGAAGGCTACTAGTCCTGAATAACTTAGTGGGAGATAATGTAGATCTCTTATGTAATAGTCTTTATGTTTCCATGTTTCCAAAGGAACAATAATAATATGTTATTTGGGTGTCTATTGGTGTAATGTTTTATGTATTATAGAAATGTGATATAATTTCTATCTATGTCAAGACTGGGTTATTAAAGGTTGTATCAGAGAAAATATTTATTCATCCTTTAGAAAATAGGATTAGAGACATTTAGTTATATTCCTAGGTATATTTCTAAGGATGTGTATAGAGATTTATATAAGGATAAGTATAAGAATTAGTTAACATTTAGGAAAATTACCTTGAAGAATGGTTAAGGATAGAGTGAGTGGTTTCTTCTAAATATATCCCTTCTTGGATACTAGAAGTATATGTGGCTCTGCAAAAGATGTTCCTAGGGTTAAGAACTCGAACTAGATGTCTCGGGCCTGACATAGGGTAATCTGGTACATAAAAACGGTCCTCGATTCACACATGGTTTCACACTCCTGAAGGATATTTGGTTTCACCCAAATTTACCCATGTTTTTTTGTGTAAGCGTTCATTATAGTGTGTCTTGGTTTATCGATCCTCATAGACCTAAGAAGAAACCTAAGAAACATGTATTCTAAGAAAGTGATTTGATGGTGTTTATTTGGCTATGAAGTATCCAAATTTGGTTTGAATTGATTCGATTATTTGATATTTTAAAGACATAAGTGAGTTCAATTTAAAATCATGATTTGATCCTTGCTTATCACATGGGGTGTATTGGATGAATTTCTTTTTAAATTATTTCAATGTCTTAAATTCAAGTGTTTTTATTAATGAAATACAAACATCCCAAATAACTCACCAATTTTTAGTTTTCACTATCCTAAGGAAAATAAACTATACACATGGAGGATTATATTGATGAGAACTCCAAGGTAGAGGATAGTTTTAGAACTCAGGATGTGTATCCTTAAAATTAGTGAGTTTAAAGGATAACGTAAATCATTGAATTAAAATCTCAAAAATAGAATTGATTAAGAATTATTAAATTAATAAATAACATCCAATTAACCCCTTTATACTCCCTTGGATCAACCAATTATAGGATTATCCCTCCATTTATGCAATTTTATCAATGAAATCAGGTAGTAGACTTATGATGGTAGAATTGGAGAAAAAGAAAAAAAAATCACTCCACCCTTGTGTGAAGAGTTTACAAAAGATAATGTGAATAACCTCACTCCCTAAGGCAACGGTATCAACATGATATGGAAAAATAAATAATTAATTAATAATAATAATATGGTGATGATATTAGATTAATTAAATATAGGTGAATGAAAAACATGGGAGAAATTGACAAGAGATTTCCAAATGAAAGCATAACAATACAATTGAAAGAAAATAAAAACATCCATTCCAAACAAAAATATTCCACCCCCATTTCCTTCAAAATAAGCTCCTTATATAGGAATATTTAGAGACTTATATACAAACCCTAACAATAAATTACATCTCCATTAATTGGGAGAGTTAAAAGGAGAGTGAGAAAATCAAGGGAATTTGACGTTTCGAAGTTGACCTGGAAATTCATCCATATTTTTCCACCATTATGATGTGTGACTTTTACTTGATGGAGCCTGAATGCATAGGGGTCGTAGAAGAGAAATATTCTCTTCCATCTATCCTATATTATTTGAAAAAAATTCATGAAATTTGGTGTAGCTGTTTGGTTTTTATTGTCTAAATGGTGGGACGACTTTGTATGCATTAATATTAGGCCAACCATTTAAATCTCAATTTCAGATCCCTTTATCGTCATGAAAACATCAGAATTATCTCTGGAAACAGTTGAATAAAATGATCCTTCTATTTTTATACTTATACTGTAAAAAGTTTAGCTTCATTTGGCTTGTTTTGTGGGACCCACATTTGATTGATGGGCCTTAGTCCCATTATGCTGTTTCCAACAAATTTCTGCATTCTGGTGAAAAAATATCCATCTTCCCTTGGGATTCAGCCATCAGACCTACAAGATAAAATGTTACAAAATAATGTGATGAATCATATTCCAAAATATCAAACTAAAATTATGAACAATTTATTTTTCACAAGAAATTTATTGAGTGGGCCCAAATTGACACATTAAGCATGAATTGCACAATGATGGGAAATGAAGTCCAATTTTTTAATTGGACTAAAATTGATGTTTATGAACATTGAAACACATTAATATTAAGATATTACCAATTAATATTAGCCACTTTCAATGGCTAATCATACCCCCTAACTTGAGTTTTGCTACTCCCGAGGAAAATATATTACAAATATGAAATTCAAATATGGTTTTCCAAAAATAAATTTAATACACATTTCTCACCCAAAGACCTCATACTAAAAAAATTATGAAACCCATCAAAATAATTTAAAACAAGCTAGTTCCATAAGCATATCCCAATCCCAAGCCTATTTGTTTGTTCAAATTCATCACCACATTTCATCCAATTTCAATTAAGCATGATAAAGTGTTGTGCATCACAAAAGATATGGGGCCCATTTTATTGTTCAGGGGGAAAAATGGAAGCAATAGGTGGGAATCTCATTAAACATTATTATGAGTATCCCTTTTTTTATTTTTTTTGTCTGTTTGTTTTTATTTTTTTTAACCATGATAGATATGAATAGACTAACTCTAGGGAAAACAACTATAGAATCATGATCCCCAAGTGTCGGACGCCACACAAATTGTCAATTCCATGCTCTAAAATAGAGATATAAAGCCTAACTCTAGGCAAGAAAACTATGGATTAACGATCCCCAAGTGCCAGATGACACACATTTGGACAAAATATTTCTCTATGTGGCCATTATTATTTTCAATTTTTTTTAGTACTCAAATTAAACTAGAAGTGACCCCAAAACCCTACGCTATAATTAAAGGGACCCAAGAACTCAAATTTACACCCAAGATCTAGTAGACATGCAATGTGACATTTTTATTAATAGGATGAAAATTTAAACTTGAAAAATCACATCTGACAACCGCACATTCCAAAAACTAGGCTCATGAACTTAAACATGCATTAAAATCAGAATCAAGTCATGAAAAATTATTTGATATCCAATTTCAGAGTTTGAAATGTATGTTATCATGTTCATTGTTAATGAAATTTTTCGTTGCATGCATGTTCTTATTAAAAATAATAATTTTTTATTTCATCTCCCCCCAACATATAATACCATTGTCCTTAGTGTTTAAAGATAACTTAGAAGGTGGTATGGGAGAGGTGTTTAATGGAAATTTAAAATGATAATCATGGAATGAAGTCACCTGGTGGATGATGATTATAACACGTGCCACAATATTTCTTCAATCCTAGGTTCGAGTCTCAACAGCTTGGACGGTTGTGATGGAAATTTCTCCTCGACCTATGACTTGTTCTTTTTTTTAACTAAATAATGTAAAATTAAAATAAAAAACTGATGATACATTATCTTCTTTTATAAATTTATAGGTAAGGTGTTACTTAGAGATCACGCCACGTGACACGAATGAATATGGAGCTCCCCTTTCGTACCCATCCGTACTCATAAAAGAAGAACAGGTCAATAGTCAATGGTAATTTTTTTAAATGAAAAATTAAAAAAATTAAAAAAATGATTCACTTTATTGGAAACATGAAAAGCCATGGGTTGCCTCCCATAGAACACTTAATTTAAAGTCGTTTTCTTGACTTAGACAGCCCAACATATCCAATTTCAACTTTAAACATTTTTTGGACCACATTTTTATCCACCTCATCAGGATTTAGATTTATTATTTTTTTTATAATTTTTTATATGTGAAATCTCATGCTTAACAATGAGTATGAGAGTTCAAGGAATTTTGGTAATGGTTGATTCGGTTGAATTTATAGTCTTTGCTAAGACATCAATGACCATTCCAACATTATTGGTTTCTTGAGAATAATTAAGAACAACAAAAAGGTCATTCTTATCTCTTTTGGTGGGATTTTTGAGTTGGGAAGGAAGAAGAATAATTTTGAGCTCGGGTTCATTGAAATTTCCTAAAGGAGACTGAAAATTAAATTAAAATCAGTTTCTTCTCCAAAACATTTTGAACGAATTGGTTCATTTTGAAAATATGATTCATCTCAAAAATTGTCATGTTGAATATCAAGAATGGGTATAGACTCATTTTTTTATCTCTTCTAATGGTTCTATTATTGGTGCCTCTAAAAATTTATCAATTGAGTTATATTTAGGAAACTCTATCCATGATGTCAAATTTTCCTCTTTCGAGTCCAAAAAGTCAATTTTCTCCTGATTTAAAGACCCTTCAACAATTTTTTGTTCTTCTTCAATTGTCCCATATCCAAAGGTTAGTTATTATTTTAATTCATGAGTGGTTTTTAAGATAAAAGAATCGTCTATTAGTGATGAGGAAGGGACATCCTATGTGGGAATGGGTTCATCATAATTCTCAATGCTTTGTATTTCTAATCTTAGTGATGAAACTTCTAAATTAATTTTAACCATTTTTTCACACAAATGTTCAAGAAATTTTTCAAAATTACGATTTATAGATGTTTGGACATCATGAACATCATTAATATTGATCTCTCCAATGATCCTTGAGAGGTATGGAAATTGATCATTTGAACAATCAGCATCTCATTGATTGTACATGTCATCAGTTGTGGTGTATTCAATCAAGGATTGGTCAACGTAATTAAAAAAGGTTGGTGATTTTCAATGTGGATTTTCTAATTGATTCCATCCTGAGTTTTTGAATGGATATTGTTGATTATACTCTATTGGATTCATTTGGAATGTTTTAATCGTGATTTTCAGGAGTAAAAAAAATAGAATGGTTAAAAGAGAAGATAAATAGGGATGAGAAAATATAAATGAGAGAGAATATAAAGATGTTCTAAGGTGACTAAATTGGTCCCCGACAATGGCTCCAAAATTTGGTTTCACCCAAATTTACCCAAGTTGTATGGTGTTAGCGGTCATTGTAGTACATCTTGGGTTATTGATCCTGAGAGACCTAAGAGGAAACCTAAGAAACATACATTCTATAAAGGTGATTTGATGGTGTTGATTTGGATATGAAGTGTAAAATTTTGGTTTTATTTTATTGGATTATTTGATATTTTAACAATATAAGTGAATTCAATTTAAAATCATGAGTTAATCCTTGGTTATCGCATGAGGTGTATTGGATGAATTTCTTTTTAAATTATTTCAATGTCTTAATTTTGAGTATTTCCTTTAATGAAATACAACCATCCCAAGTCACCAACCAATTTTGAGTTTTCACTATCCTATGTCTAATAACATATACAATTGGAGGATCATATTGATGAGCACTCCAAGGAAGAGGATCGTTTTATCACTCGGGATGTGAATCCTTAAAATTGGGGAGTTTAAAGGATAACGTAAATCATTGAATTAAAATATCAAAATTAGAATTGATTAAGAATTATTAAATTATGAAATAACATCTAATTCACCCCTTCCCACTCCCTTGGATCAACCCATTATAGGATTATCCCTCCATTTATGTTATTCTATCGATGAAAGTGGGTATTAGACTTATGATGGTAGAATTGGAGAAGAAGAAAAAAACAATCACTCCACCGTTGTGTGAAGAGTTTCACCAAAGATAATGTGAATAACCTCACTCCCTAAGGAAACGGTATCAACTTGATATGGAAAAAAATAAAGAATTAAGAATAAGAATATGATGATGATATTTTATTAATTAAATGAAGGTTAACGAAAAACATACTTGGGATAAATTGACAAGTAATTACAAAATCAAAACATGACAATGCAATTGAAAGAAAATAAAAACATCCATTACAAACAAAAATATTCCATCCCTATTACCTTCATAATAAGCTCCTTATATATTAATATTTGGAGACTTAGATACACCCCAAAAATAAATTATATCTCCATTAATTGGGAGAGTTAAAAGGAGAGTGAGAAAATCATGGGAATTTGACGTTTCAAAGTTGACCCAGAATTTCATCCAGATTTTTCCACCCTTTTGATGTGTTAATTTTAAATTGATAGATTCCAAATTCAGAGGTGTCGTAGAAGAGAAATACTCTTTTACATATGTCCGATATTATCTATAAATATTTCTGGACATGTGGTGTAGTTGTTTTGACATTATGGTGTAAATGGTTGGATGACTTTATGTGCATTAATATCGGGCCCACCATTTAAATCTCAACTTCAGATCACTTTATCATCATGAAAACATCCGAATTAGCTCCAGACAGAGTTGAATAAAATGATCCTCATGTTTTTATATTTCTACTTTAAAAATCTGAGCATCATTGGTCTTGGTTTGTTGGCCCCACATTTGTTTGATGGGCCTTAGGACCATTATGCTTTTTCTAGTAAATTTCTGCATTCAGGTGAAAAAATATCAATCTTCCCTTAGGATTCAGCCATGATACCTAGAAGATAAAATGTTCTAAATAAAGCGATGAACCATATATCAAATTATCAAATTAAAATGACGAAAAATGTAATTTTCACAAGAAATATATTGATTGGGCCCAAATTGACACATTAAGCATTAATTGCACAATGATGGGAAATGAAGATTAATTTATAAATTGGACTAAAATTGATGTTTACACACATTGAAACACATTAATATTAAAATATTAACAATTAATATAATCCACTTTCAGTGGCTAATCAATATTATTTTAGAATTTACAAACTCTTCACAAAATATAATAAATTACTTAAATAGAGGTTTGTTATAAATAACCTATTATGAACCAGAGGTGTCATAGATTAATAAAGGGGTCATAATTTAGACAAAATATAATTTGTTTTCAAGATTATGTTATTCCTCACTATGATAATCATTTCATACTCATTTATTACTATTTTTACTCAATGGGGGGAACCTAAAGGAACTAGATTACTGTTGAATATGATGGAAAATATATTTATGAGCAGTTAAATGGGATGATCACGGGAATAAAGAACGTTTTGATCATGCCAAATCAGTTTTAAAGGAACATAATATACAACATCTATGTTAACAAAGTATTATAATCACCATGGAGTATAAGGAAATAGTTTTATTAGTTTTTTGGGTAATAGAGACCATGGAGGAAAAAATTTATGGTTTACTTTGTGTGAGGAACGTGGAAAGAATCACCTAATTGAATGTCTTAGAGGATGAGAGAATTTACATCTTTAAGAAATAATAAAAGTTTAAGTGTTTTATGTGTGGAATAAATGGACATTATATAACTCAATGGCCTAATAGGAAAACTCCTAAAGGGAATCAGCACGGGGGTGCGAGTAATGGTTACACTGCTGATGATGATGAGATTTCCAATGAAATGTTTAATGAAATAGTTATTATGTAATAGGATGAGGTATCGTTGTTAATTAATTAAAAAGGATGTGGAATAATGAACTATATATGTATTTATATTCAAGAATTATGTTATATATATGACTAAATAAATAAGGATTGTTAATTTTATATTTTGTCACTATGGATTTACAGGAATGTATTGAATGGTTTCAATGGAATAGAAATTTTTTTAATGGAAATTTAGTGTCCATGGAAGACACATTATTATGGGAATGATAACCATTAATATGTTTCTTATGTTAAGATATTTTTTTTGATAAAGTTATATGGGATATGAAAATGTAAATTGGATGTTACTAATTACCTTCAATGTAATTGAGGACTTATTGATTAGTGGATTATTCTATCATTGATTAAGTATAAAACATATTTTTGATTTAAGGAATAGATACAATATACATTTTAGTAAAGAAATGTTAATTTTTTAATAAGGATTTATGGTAATTCGGGTCATTACCCTATTTTAAGAGAATACATGATAGAGGTATTCACATGTTTGGAATGTGAAAACCTAGAGTAACTCTGTGATATTTTGGGAATTAATTTTAAGATGATTTTATGAATATAATTATAATGTTATATATTTTCATCTTTCAGAATGGTTATAAGATAAAAAATTCAAGAAAACTTTAAGTGAGTCATTATACTATGTATTTAAGTATTGATATTGTATTAAAAACCTTGGTAAAAATGATATTTAGTGGTTAGCCTTATTAAAAGTATGTCTATCATATTCCTTAATGTAGTTTTAGAAAATGACATCATGTATGTCGAGGGAAAACTAATCATGTCCTTCAAGGCCATATGTATTAAACCCATGATCGAATGACGATAAAGGTTTCATGTATGCCACTATCCTACATGATATCCTTGTTAATGTTTAATTATTTTTGAAGAATAAATACAAAAAGTAGAGTTAATTTTTATGTTTAGATATTATCATATTAAACATATTTATTATGAATAATAGTTATAGATAAATAGTTATAATTTGAATTATTTTCTGGGCCTTAATATATGTTAAAAGTTTATTTTAGTTATCATCCATCAATGTTAATTTCTGGAACATCCACTTCTTGAATTAATGGATGAAGTAGAAATAGATAAAATCACAACCAAATGATGATGTTTTTTATATAAATATATCAAGAACATCTATTTCCTTATATTATTGGTCTATGAAATAATTATTCAATGTTATGATAATGATAAAAAATGGTTTTTCCTAATACCTTAATTTTTTGAACAGATTTTTTTTAACCCATATCAGATTTTTGACTTTGAGGTCCTCAACTTTTCTTTTATCATTCAATTTCTTGTGATTTATGACCTCAATCACTCCCTATAAATATTTAAAATTTTCCTCCATGTCCAATCTCCACTCTAACACTAGGTTCTTCTATATGGAAACCTAGTTATATATTACTTTGGGTAACTGTTACGGTTCCAACATTCCCTTTTTAAGGGAAGTTTTACTATTCATTTTTATGATGTGGGTTTCTATAAATGAAAAATTTATGTATTAAACATTTTATAACCCAAATGAATTTAAGGAAGAAATTATTTTAAGGGGTAGAATGTAACTCCTAGATATTTTTTGAATTATTATTTTCTGAATTCATTAAACCTTTTTGATAGTTTTCATTTCATGCAACACTAAATATAGTTTATTTTATATTATAGAACTATGTTTTTTCAGTTGGAATGGCACAAAGGCCTTCATTTTTTTATTTTTTGATCATCCACATTTTAGGGGGTGACGTCAAACCCTTACAAGTCTTTAAGGCTTAGAGACAATAACATGATGCATAATTCTTAGAAGGAATCACTCAGACTAGACAACTTGGAACTGCTCCACCCTAGCATATTTCATGATATCATCACTCCACCTTCGTAGGGTTGGTCAGCTAGCTATCCTATGCAAAGCCGCATAGGCCTGATACCAATGCCAAAGGCATACCCTCTCATTCTTCAAAATCTGGTTAGCTCTTCTCAAGTGAATACACCATCCCTGAATCCTTATTTGTAGACTTGTTCCTTGAAGTCAAACCATTACATCTGAATTCAAGGGGCTCGAAGGCCTTTGGGTGGCCCAAAGGCCTAATGGTGGCCCGAATGCCTTGAGAATCAACTGTCCCAAAGGCCTTGCGTGGCCCGAAATCCATGCAGGACCAAAGGCCCAAATTGGTGGCACAAAGGCCTAAATGAATGAATAGTTCCCACTGCTTCTGTATCAAATAGTACCTGCTATAATATTATTACATCCCCCGCAGAAATATGCCTCCACCCAAATTTGATCTCAGGTCTCTTGGATTCACTTACTAAGTCCCCACCAAGAAGGATGCGGCTCATGTTCTTGTTTTCAATTATAAAAAAATGTTAGTCATGAAATACATGAAACATAATTTTTTTCTTTCTCTACACAGAACACTAATGTTATCTTGTGTTACATGTAATGATGACTTTCCTTGATAGCTTGCATAACACATTAGACCGATTTCTACAGCACAGTAATATATTAGTAAAATGTTATTATTTAATATACTAAAATATAACCAAGCCAATAAATTAGTTTTTAATAATAGTTTTAAATAATTTCTTAACATATATGGCATACAAAAATATAATATAAATTCATAGGATACCAATTAATTAGAAATTATTATGGAAAATAATTTAATATAATGGGAAATATTTTTATTTTTCAGGTCACAAAGTTTTTTTACATTAATAAATTAATTTAATTAATATTAGTGAGGAATATTAATATAATATATATTTTATATATGCAATAAAATATTTTTTATATTCATCCTATAGATTTTATAGTCATACGAAATGAGAAATCCCCGTTTTATGGTTAAAAACATATATTTTTATTAAGGCATTTATACCGCTTTTTAATAGAGAACACATTTTAAATCCAATTATTATTAATTTTATATATTTAATATGTAAAAATAAAATTCACCTTTGAAATTTTAATTTATGTATTATTTTATTTTAACTTTTTAATATTTTCTGTGAAATTTCATTTTTAGTGAATACTGAAAAATACAGAATTTTAGTTCAAAACTTTTTTTTTGATATTATTTATTTTTAAGGATAAATTACATTTTAAATTGGATTAAAAGTTTAATTAGATAATATTTTTATCAATAAATCAAATTTATATCCTTGGATTCAATTTCACTTCGAAATTGGGTATAAAAACATACCATCTTTTAAACATTTTTACTTTAAAAACCCACATTGTCGTCTCGTGTGCATGATTAAGTTTAAATTAATTTTTTCAACTTATGTGATTGGAATTTTGAAAAATGGATTCCAAATTTCTAATCAGAATAATTTATAATTTATAATTTTCATGTTAATTTTTGATCAAGAATATTATTGAATGAAGTTAAAATTAATTATAGTGATTGAGATAAAATTAAGCATAACAAGGGACTAAAACATAAAAATAAGGGACCAAATGACGTACCCACTAGTAAAAACCCCATTGGATGGAAATTTTTCGTCTATAAACCTTAAATTATTTGTTTTTGTTAGTTTTTTATGAATCTTATTAGGTAAAAACGTGGGTGAACATAACTTGTTTTAACAAATTCCACGAATATCATTTCCCTTCCCTATAACAGGTTACTACCTCTCCCACTTCCTCAAACCTATTGAACAACTTAGTTTAGGACCTGATAAAGAAAATAAACCTTCCAAAAACCCTCCCTTCATCATATAATCCCCCCTTTTTTGGAAATACTACTAATTATTCCTATTTGTGCAAACCAAAAGGAGTTACCTATTAATAGGTAACACCCTCCCTCAAGCTCCTTTACTTTATTTTCATTATCCACACCCAAAAATCATAGTATTAAATGATTTTATAAAAAAATTATCCTAAATTTTCTAGGATGTTTTTATGATAATATTTCAACATATAATTACAAACCCTTACATATATGGGTAATGAATATAATATTTACGTTTACAGAGAACTACCTCTGCAAGAAATGATGATTGTTTATTTTTCTTCTACCACCTGTCATGGTGGAAATTATGATGAAAAATATATTTATAAATGATATATATTATATTTATAATGTATTTATTCTTATAAAAGTTTTATTTAGAACATACCCTTATGCTTTTAATCTTGTGTAAAAACAATAATTTAATCTAAGGAAGTGTGGACTACCGCCCCCTAAAAGTGATGTGATTCATTCACATGATACATAGAATGTATTAAGGATTTATTTAGTGAAACTGTATGATATATATGAAATAATAATTCAACTATGATGATATTATATACATATATACATATACATATATTTCATTTTCTTTTTTTCTTTTAATATATAAATAAAACGAAATAAACATTAATATGTACGTATGATATACCGTCTCCACGAATAGTGAATTCCATTTCTAACATATATATTCTATATATTATTATAATACCCATATAATGAATTTTTTTGATATTTATATCCTTTTTTACATTCTTGAAAACATGATATATGTATAAGGACCAAATATATAACAAATTAGGACACATGTAATAAAGCTAATATTACCCGAAGTGTTACCTGAATAGGAAATTCTTATCAAGGGGGTAATATAATTTAATAATAAAAACATATATTGTGTTATATATAATAATAAGTTTATGTAAAATATTAATAATAAACTAAAATATATTATACTGACGTTTTTAATGAGTACAATGAGATTAAAAACATAAGGTAAGGGTATTTCATCTCACCATTTATTTCCATGAGATACATGCCTTAATCATCACTCGTTTAGTTTGTGTGGTGTGTATAATAACAATGGAAGTATTATATGATTATTATACTTTATTAGATGTGTATTTAAAAATCAAATTAGTTAAATTTATTTCATGGGGTATCTGTTTAAATAGTTTTCAAATTTTTAATGCGATTTTGTATCAATTTTCTTTCTTTGAGACACATTCCATGTCATACAACTCTATTTTTCCCAGAGTTGTATATACTGAATTTGACTTGTCATATTATGAGTCTAATTTTTTTTGTGATATTTCTATATTTATTTAATGTTACTCTTTCTATTTTTTTATTATCCAATGTTACCATGTTGGTAATGGTTTATGGCTACAATCTCACCATTTATAGAGATTATTTATGATTATGCGACCATTGATGAAATATTATGATCCATATCTCAAGAATTATTTTGAGAGATACTACCCTATATTTATTCCTATTATATCCAAGTAATGGTACCGATTATCCACTCTTTGGTACAAAGTATGATAAATATAATGATTTTAAGAAGGTCTCACTTTACATAGCTCTTGAGTGGAAAATCTATTTTCCTTCAGAACCATGTTCTCAAAAAAGCCTTTCCATGAATATACTACAATTCTACTATAATATTTAAAATTGATTTTACCCTTATTTTATTTTACCAATTAGTTAAAAGGAATCTTCATATCACATTCCAAATAAGGAATTTTTCATACCTTTTTACTATACAAAATGAATATTCTTTTTACCTCATACAACATGTAGAAAATTTACCCTCCATCATTTCTTTTAATCATCCACTGAATTTTCAAAATGTTAATCTTTAAGAATTTTTTTTCAAAGAAATTTTTGTGGGAAATTGTTTTAAAAATGTTTTAAATATTATTTATTACGTTTTAAATTGAAATAGTTTTCAAAATTTATTCAAGATTATTTTATAAATTTTTATATTCAATGGTTTTCAAAAAGTTTTCAAGATCTTTTTATATTATTTTGAAATAAAATGGGTTTCAAAAAAATTTCAAGATCCATTTTCAATTTGTTAAGTAAAATGGGTTTAAAAACGTTTTTATGATATTTTTTATGTCTTTAAGTAAATTGGTTTTCCAAAAATATTTTCATGCTCTCTTTATATGTTTACAAAGAAATTTGTTTGCAAAAGGTTTTCAATGATTTCTTTATAAGCATTCTGGTTAATTTTAATGAAAATATTTTTCAATAGTTTTTATGGTTTAAGGATCCTTTTTTAATGAGAAAAGTATATTTTCTTCAAGAAATTCTTTTTAAAGATATTTAAAAATTATTTTCATTATAAGATTACATCCATTGATGATAGTCAATTACTTGTAAAAATGATCCAAATGTTCTATTAATATTCATTCATAAATGGTTTATGTTTTGAGGTAATGATTCTTATGACCCCAATTTCTCTTCCCCATGTTATATTCCTTCAGTACCCTCTTCATTTCACAAGTTATGCTTTAATAAAATGATTATGAAGCCTATATATATTATATATGTTATAATGTGATGAAATGTTAATGATACCTATTAAATTTCATTGGTTATGATTTGATGGTTATAGAACCCATCTATTTGTATGGTTCGTGTTATGATGAATATTTCATTTTCTTGTTGCACATGTATGAATGATTTTATTATGAGATGGGTGAGACCTATATATATGAACAATTGTTTGGGTAAAGATTTATATCTCAAGATATAATTATTGGAATTAAGTTGATGGGCTTGATCCATTATGGGAAGATTGGGAATGCCGATGCCTTACAAGGAAACGTCTACGAACAGGGATAGTGGAGTGTCCTTCCTAATATGTGTAGTAACCATGAATATTTAAGATGGGGAAACCAAATAAACTATGGGAATATGGGGAAACCCAGTCCACTACGGGAAGATGTTGAAACCTGGTCCCTTATTAGGAAAGGACTCAAATTGGGGAAGGTTGTGTGTCCCACCTAGTAGGTCCAATTACCTTGAAGTGCCTCAATGTGTTCTAGCAATGCATATTGACTTGTAAAAAATGATATCATATGTTTAGGCATGCCTCATTTCTATGGATTATTCAAAATATATGATTTAATAGATGTTATTCTTTATTTAATTATGATTCATTCCTTATAAACTACCATGATCTATGCTATGATTCATGATTATGACTTTTGATTTGTAGGGTATGATATTCTAATGTTATGATCACATTTTTATACCCCTATAAGCAAGTTTATGCATACAGTTTTACCTTATTTACCATTACTGAGTATCTAAGATCACCCCATTTTATGTTTCTTTCTCTAGGTTACGTAGATATGTATTAATTATGGTGTGTCTAAGAAGGGTGTTAGTCATGAATAAAAAAGTGGGAGATAATGTAGCTTTCTTATATACCGATGTTTATGTTTCCATGTTTCCAAAGGAACTAAACTAATATAATATTCGATCATCTATTAGTATATTGTTGTATGTATTATGAAAAATTTATTTATTGACTAATTATGTAATGACTGGGTTATTATAGTTTTGGTGTGGGATTCAAGATGTTTATTGAGATCACATAAAATCTTTGAAGATTTTATTTAAAAATTTTGAAATTTGGCCCATTATGGGATTTCTTCAACGAATCATTTTTATATTTCAAAGTTGAAATATCCATTTCTGAATGTTAATTCTCTTTTAACAATACCTTGATTTCTATCCTAAAATAAAATTTTCTAGTTGTTTCTTTTCCACTAATCTCATCATCAATCGATTTATCTTCACTACATGTATCTTTATGCGATTATGATTTATCTTTAAAAATATTGTTCTCTTAAATGATCAATTCCTCATATTTGATATTACTATAATAATCATTGGTTGAAACACCATTTTTATATTGAAGGGTTCAATTATTTAACATATTTGACATGAAATTTCTCTCTATGAACATTATTTCATGATGTGTATTTGATGGATGGTTTGTAATGTGTGTTGCCGAATTACGAAAACAACACCTGAGCCACATCATCCCAACACCTCTAATGGAAATCAAAAATTTTATATGCTAGAATAAATATATATGGTCATGTAATACATGTGTTGGAAAAAAGTTCCCCATTTGGAATATTTAAAAAACATAAAAATGTTATTACCTAAAATAGTATTGACCTATCCAAGAGTTAGAAGAAGCCTAATACATAATGAATAATGATGAAAGAATAATCAATTTAATAAAATTAAAGATTTGTGAACATAATATAAAATAATAATAATATAATATCAGTAAAAAAACCCTCAAACCCATATAATATGTGTTACTATCTAAAATCTACACACATACAAGTAGTATAATCCCAACAAGTCCTATAGAAAAATAATGGTTCCTTCATATCTGTATCCTCTCCAAAAAGACATAAAAGATATACCATATTCATATAATAAGACTGTGTAAAACCCGAAAATTGTATCACTATATCTAGACACTAAATGTATATAAATATATCATGTTTTCCAATGCATTCCCCTAATATAGATGACACATAATTTCGTTTTCATTTATCTTGAGAGGTGTATATAGAGGGTGTGAGTATGAAAAATCGTTATACAGTCACTACCCCACCAATAAAAACCAACCACTATAACAACCTATATTAATTAATGAATAAAATAATTCTATATCTAATAGTATTCCTGAAATATGCAGTTATCATCTTTATAAATATATTAAATAATTATAAGAATATAAAGGGAAATGGTTCTATTAAACTTATTTATGATATGATTTTATAGAAAAGATTAATTTTCAAATAATAGAATGTCAATTTTGATAAATAAATATCATTCTTAATTTCATCGTGCCAAAATTATATTAGGACTTATTTTTTAGAATTTTATGTGAATATTCATTTTCAAGGAAAACTAAAAAATACAAATTTTTGTTGAAAACTATATTTTATTTTATTGTATTTATAAAGTAAAATTATGTTTTGAAATATTTTAAAATTTTTATATTTCAATTTTATTAAAATTATCCAATTACAGACACTGAAATGGATTTGAAACATGAATTTATTATTAAAACATTTTATATTTAAATGAGACTTTTTTGGTAAAATTGTTTCCTATTAAATTTTTTTGATTTAATTTTAATTCAAATTTTGCAACTTATTTGATTTAAAAAATGAATTTTTTTTAATTACATGAGATAATCAGGTAAAAATTTAGTAAATATGTCCATTTTAGTTTTTTACAATGTTAACAATAATCTTAGTAAAATTAATTATCACGGTAATGGTTAAATCAAGAAATTTATATTAAAAATAAAATGATAAGAAGTATTAAATGACCAAAAAACATACCTAAATAACATTTAATGATAATACCTCAACTAAAATAACCTAATAGTTAAATATATGATTTTTAGGGTCACTTGGATGAGATTTTGGCCGTTGAAGTATTTTATTTAATTAAATGTCAAACATATCACACTCTTGTTTATAATAAGTGTAATATATTTCAATTTGGTGTTATAAAATTTATATTTTCACTAATAAATTGTATTTTACAATATAAAATATTTATCTTCATCAAGGTTATTTATTTTTAATTTTTACTAAATAAATAATTACCTTAAATTATTACATATCACTGATGTAGATATTTTTCTATTACGGGGAAAATCTAAAATTTGATATTAAAAATATTATAATAAATAAAATTTGAGATAATTAATGTAATACATGAATTTTATAGATTAATTTTAAATTTTATGTATAATTGTTTTTTTAATTTTAGGTGTCATCATGATACTATTAAAGTCAATATAACGAATTGTTCTAAGAATTGACAGTATTTATATTTTATAATAAATAATATTTTATGAAGTGATAAAATTCCTCAAAATATTAATGTATGAAAATATATTATGATAGGGTGTAAAATATCATCCATGTTTCATTTATGTGTCTTCTATTATTTTATAGTAATTATATCGACCGTCAAAGACTAAACATCCATGTTGTCATGGTAAGAGCTGAAAGGGTTTAAAATAAAAGAGAAGTGTATAAAAATACTAAAAAATGTCCTTGTATTATTGTATGAAAGAATTTGGACCATCCATAGATTTTATTAGAGAAAAAACTTTGGAGCTCATTGTTTTGGAAATTAGTTTATAATAATTTATTATTTTCAGAAATTCCATGATTGTATTGAATCTTATAAATGGGAACCTCTTATTCTCAATACATCACCCTTAAAAACATTTCTAGTTCATAAAATCCGCACTATGATGCATTAATATAATCTCTCCTTTATTTATATATGTATTTTTTTCATAATACCAATATTATAGCGCTCAAGGTGTTAAGGAAATGAGGTTTTTCAAAGAAGAGGTTTAGTTTCCAACTTCTTTTTTTAGTTTTGTTTCATCTTTCACATCCTAAAAATATTCTTAAAAACTATAAAATGATATATCTAGTATCCAATATATAATAATATTTTATTATTTTAGTATAATGAGCTACATTCATATCCTCTACCATCAAATGGGAAATTGGACAATCATTCATGTTTACTGTGGACTACTACCTCACAAGATGATGTAATTTGTTTTCCACCATTATCTATGATGAATTGTTATAATGATGGAATTAATTATTATGTATTCAATTTATTAAAATTTTATCATTTAAAAAAATATAATATATCATTTTCATTTATACCATTATATGCAAAGAAAATGATAACGTCGTTCATGCATAGATGTGGATTACCACCTCTACGAAGTGATGCCATTAATATTTAATCACCACATCAAATGAATGTCATATGCAAGTATATTTGAAGAATTAATTTAAAATTTATGATATTAAGACAAATAATTTAGGATAACTCAGTAATTACCTTCTTTCCATAACAAAAAGTGAAAAATAAAAACGTTACTCATATGTATGTACGACCTACCATCACATTGATTGTAACAAATATTATTTTTCATAACTATATTTAATGGTTTTAATTAAAAGTATAATTTATTAAAAAACTGACAATTTTTCAAATAATATTATTCAATAAATTCTATAGTAATTTACACTTTTACCATAGTCAACATACCTATGTCATTTTGGACTTAGGAACTAAATATCATCAAATCATCCAAGATAAACTTATATAATAATGTAATTGTTAAATCATGGAAATAGGTGATATAGAAGGTTTAATAAATATGAAAAATGTTATTAATTAAGTTGAATATTAACCTAATTTTATTATTCATGAAGATAAATAATATACACAGTGAATCATACTCATGGTAAGTGGATTTATTTTAAAAATTAACTTTTAAAAGTTTCCCTTAAAAATAATTTTTCTCCCATGTCCATGTTTTCTAAACACGTTTCCAAAAATGTTCTAACTGTTATTGAATGAATTTTTAAATAATTTTTACTTTGTTGACATTCTAAAAACTGGTTTTGTATAAATGTTTTTTTCTAAATTGTGTACTTTGTGACTCTTCCAATAAAAGTATATAAAGAATGTTTTTTAACATATATGGTAAGAGAATATTTTACCATTTTACTAATTATTTAATCCTTTGAATTTTACTTTATATATTTCTATATTTATTTTTAAACTCAATAGTTTCTTTATTATGTTCATAGTTTTTTATATTTTAAATTAGTAATTAAAAGAATAGGGTGTTTCAATATCCAAAGATGGCATTATTTAAAAGAGTTTTATAAAATGGTTTTACGATGTACAATTTGAACCATAAAATTTTCTATTCATGATATGGAACCATGGTAATATACTAAAAATTGGTTTTCTTGATACAAATTATATGACAGGTTGTTCCCCATTATAGCTTAGGGGTGAGCCCAATGTATCTTATTTGAAGGGTGACCTCCATTATATCACTCCAATTCATAGGGGAATGATTATGTTCTCAAGATAATTATAATAGAATTCAGTTGTATAGTTATTCTATTTGCAATAGTTTTGAATGGATTTGTAAAATGTGATTCTCTATGTTTCCAAAAGGGTTTTTAATTTCTTTCTATGGGTTTAAAATGTTTTCTTCGAGACAAAATAATATCTATTATTAATTTTGAAATGTTTTATTTTATACCCTCAATTAATTTTGATGATAAAGTGAAAATTTCATGGTTTTTCATTTTATTAACTAGACTAATGGATTTAACCATTTTTATGTCCCTTAATAAGATTTTTGTGCTCATACCCAGTTTTTAAGATGGTTTTCATAGAGTATGGGAAAGAATAGGGATATGTATGGGAAATATGGATATTTAGTGTATGTGTCCGTGTGTAATTTATGGGTTTACAATGAATGTGTTTCTCCTAATTCATTAAAAATATAAACCAAAAAGATTGTTGGGAATGTAATAAAGGGAATTATAACTCAGAGACACTAGAATATGAAATGATTAATTTCTGGTCATAACAATTGTTATCAAAGGAGTATTTAGACAACTTTGGAGATTATAATGTTTTAATGAGATATTGTCTTAGAAGTTATGGACACTATCACCAGTTTATACATTCATGGATTATTATACGATAAATTTATTAGAAACCCCTTTTGTGGTTTTATTTTATTAAGTTTTAAGGTGAATAATTAAATTTTTTGAGACATTTATATTTGAGGAGTAATAGTTGCAAAATTTCATAATGAAAAATAAAATGTAAGAGATAACCTTTAAGGATAAAAAATTTATTAAATGTTAAATATATTTTTTTATTTTTTGGTTTTTATCACATGACTATAAATTTTATAATAATATATTTTTTATAAAATTTATAACCCGCAATTTAGGTGACAACTCATCACATCTAGCAAGGTCATAAGGTTTGAACGTATAATTGAAGGGTGATAAGGGTTCATATCCTACCACTGAACTACATGAATTCCCAATCAGTATTAATTTTTTTAATTAAAAAAATTCATGGATGAGGTATAATTGGATTTTTGTATGATATGTTTTATCATAAGGATAATTATAGGATTGGATATTGATTTGGTTATTAAGTGATGAATGTTACTTTGGAAGAATATCACTATAATTTCTCATAAACATTATGGGATTAAGGAAAATAGGATATAATGGGATTTTGTTTTAGTTGTAATAGTTAAAATATATTTTGGAGGCATATTTTATTTTAATGTATATTTAAGGAAAATCATTAGATTTACGGAAATGATTAAAAATCTTAGAGATTATGTGATTTGATAAATTATATGTCTGATTTTAGACATTAAGAGTTATATATTTTACATTATGAGATAAATGTTAATTTTATATTGGAATATATTGTTATCAAATCCAATTTATTTTTTTGTTTTAATTTCAGTATAGATTATTTTTGATGAATTTTTAGGATTGCTATTTTTTTAATCATCTTTGATAGAAAATTTGGTATTATGAAAAAAATTTATATATGAAATTATTTTTTATTCGTTTGAAGGATTATTTAATTTTGGTATTATCTTATCATTTTCAAACCATTTTAGTATTAGATAATGTTTATATAAATGAGAAATATATGGTTATTTGTTTGGATTTGTATTGATTCATAGAACTTGATTCTAATGGTTCAGTAATGAAAATTGTTTCTTGAAAACTAATGATATAGAAAACATGATTTTATGGCGGAAATTTATTAAAGGATTATATTATACTTTTGATATAATATTAGTTTATTAAATTCATTTTTTAGGTATTCAAATAATTTCTCATCAATAAAAAAAGACTTGGAAACAAAAAAATACCCATTTACATTTTTTACTGAGAAATTAAATGAATTTTAACCAATCAAAGGTTTACGGTTTTGTGATGGTTAGTTTTCTCGTGACCATCTTTTCTATCACTCTATTACAGCACATGAGTGTTAGTTTTCTCTTATGTATCCATTCATTCAATTCCCAAAAATGTTATCCTATATGGAAACCTAGTATATGTTATTATAGATGACCAACATACTTCCCTTTCACACTTTTCATGTGGATGTTTTGTTGTCTCATTTTATGATATGAGATTTCAATAAATGTATTTTGAAAATTCAAACATTGGTTAATATACCCATGTTCAATGTTATGAGGAAACAATTTACACAAGGGTTTATAATGTAAAAACCAAGGTAAATAATATAATAAATTTTTTTAATATTAATTAGTATTGATGAATTATACATCCATATTCATTATTAATATATCTAATAATTCATAAAATCAAATTATAAATGGTTCAATTAATATAAATTATTATAAGACATAATATAATGGTTTAGTCTCAAAATTATATCATTATAATTTATCAAAATTAACTTAATTTTTAAATTCACTTTTTCAATGTTATATTAGGATTAATTTTTGAGATGTTTCTGAAAAAATTAATTTTTTCAAGGAATAATGAAAACTAATGTTTTATATTGAAAAAAGTATTTTATCATATAGTAGTTTCAAGGTTAAATTCTATTTTAGATTAGTCTAAAATTTTTATTAGTATATTATGAATTAAAATAATCCAGTTTTTTTAAATGTATTTAATAACTAAATTTAGCATTAAAACATTTTATAATCCAAAGGAGTATTTTTATAAAAAAATCATTCCATTTTTCTGATTTAATTTCAAAATATATTTTGAAAATTTTGTATTTTTAATTGTCAAAAATAATGTTTATATTTGGAATCAATGGTTTGAAATTTATTAAATATTCTCATTTTCTTTTTTGGACAATATGAATAGTAACCTTAGTAATAAAAATTACTAACATATAGAGTAAATCAGGAAATTTATTTTAAAAATAAATTGATAAAAATAATTAAATTAACTGAGAACTTATATAAATATTATTTTATGAGTATATATAGACCATAGTCATCATTGATATGAATTAATCACTTTTTGGGACCAATTTGAATAGATTATGACCTTTGTTGTATTTTACTAAAATAAGTGTCAAACATGTCACACTCTTGTTTTTAATTAGTATAATATTTTTTAAATATGGTGTTATATAGAGGGTATGTTCAACTGTAAAATTTATTTTCAAATTTCAAAAATTAATATTAATTATGATAATTTATTTTCATTTTTTAATTTATATATAATTTCCATAAATTCTTGCACAACATTGATGTTGTAATTATTTAATTATAAATAAATTCGAATAAATGATGTTAAAAATAGTAAAATAAATAATATTTGGGATAATTAATTTAATATAAAAAAATTCTAGACTACTTTGACATTATAGGGATATACTAAAATAATGGTTTTAAATTTTATGTTCTATCGTGATATTATTAATGTGATTGTATTGAATAGTTATAAAAAATGATATTTTGGATATTTTGTAATAAATAATATTTTATTAAATTATATAAAATTCTTAAAACATAAATTCATTAAATTGATTACTATGTGGTTTAAAATATAAACCATGGTCCATTTTTGGGTCTATATTTCTTTTATTATAAATATATTCACATGAAAATAGTAAACATCCATGTTGTCATGGTTAGAGATTAAGCTTATAAATAGAAGTTAAAATCAAAAGTCAAGGGTAAAAATATATTCCAAATATGAAAAACTTTAATTTAATTAGATAATTTAGACCCATATACATGTTATATTTAAAATAAATCACTTATTAACCATTTTTAGTAGACAATATATTTATATCAACTTAGTATTTTGGGAAATGCCAAGAGTTCCCATGCTCTTTTTTATAAAAGGTTACCATATCTTCTCAAGACATAATCCCTAAAATACTTTTTTATTTTTATCTTCCTACTCCAATCCATTACTAGAATTACTCCCGTAATTATAGTTGTATTGTTATGTAGAATGCAACTACTATATGGATTATGTTGTTATGAAAATGATTTTTTTTCAATGAATATGTATAGTTTACAACTAGGTGTTTTTGTTTTGATTATTCTTAAGAAATTTTGAAAAGTTGATCAACCATTTTAGAATGATAAATGTATTATCCTACATATACTAATATATTATTATGTTATTTTCATGACCTATATCTATCTCCTCATCCATTAAATGGGAAATAAAACCATCATTCATGTGCAAGGACTACTTCCACACGAACATCTGTAATTTGTTTTCCATGACTATCTCTCAGTCTTGGTTATAATTATGTAATTCATGTTTATATATTATATTAATGAAATGTATATAATTCTTAAAATGTATTATATCATATATTTTTTTACCTTTCAAATTAGTAAAAAATTATAACATCATTTGTTTGTACATGTAGACTACCACCTCCACGAAGCCATGTGATTTGTTTCCCATCACCACATCACATGGATGGTATACGTATAAAAGTTTATTTAAAGAATTAATATTAAATTTAGGATATTAAGATCATTTTTAAAGAAGAAATAATACTTACTTTTTATCCATAATGATCATGAAAAAATGGAAACGTTATTCATGCGTACGTACAACCTACCGTCTCTAAGATTGTAATAGAGTCACATTATCAAAAAAATATTGATTTGATTTAAAATTATATTTTGTGTTTAAAAATTATAATTATTTATTGATTAATATATTATAGATTATGTAGTAAATACCACTTGATCATAGTCAATATACCTAATTCATTTTGGACTTATGAACTGAATATCATTAGAACATCCAACATAAACATAAATAATTAAGTAATATTAATTATTTTGTAATATGTTATATAAAAAGAATAATAAACATGAAAAATGTTTTTATGATATAAGAAAATTTTCAATATTTTATTATTTAAGACGATAAATAATGTACGTAATTAATCAGACTCAAGGTAAGTGACTTTCACTTAAAAAGTAACATTTTTATATTTTCTATAAAGCTATTTTTTCTTTCCTGGTCCAAATTTAATAAATATGTTTCCAAAAATGTTTTAAAAATTATCATATAATTTTTTAATTCAATTTTTACTATGTTTTACTTTTTTAAAAATGGTATTAATAGAATCTTTTTATCAATTTCTAATTAAATTACTTTGTGTCTTTTTAGATAACAGTACGAAAGGAATGTTTTTTTCTTATATTGAATGAAATGGTTTTCCCACTATCATAATGCTTAAATTATTTTATTCTTAATATATGTGTTTATGTGGTTATTTTTAAATAATTAAGTTTCTTTAAGATGTGAATAGTTTTTTATTTTAAATATTTATTTTTAAAGAGAATGTTATTTTGATATCAAATTGTGTTTTTATTTAAAAGAGTTGTTAAAAAGTGTTTAATGGTGAAAATATACAATCAAATTATTTTATTAATGATATAGAATTTAGGAATTATAAGGAAAATGGGTGATTTTGATACAAATTTTATGATGGGATGGGCCCCATTATAGCTCATGGGTAAGCCCGATATAGGTTATACGCTAGGTTGTGTCCCATTATTGCTCATGAAAAATGAGTGAGCCTGATATATATTATAATAAGGGTGTAACCCATTATATATCTCCAATATAATGTGTAAATATTATGTTATTCAAGAAAATTATTGTAAGTCAACCATAGGGTTATTCTAGTTGAAATGGCTTTGAATGGGTTTTTTGAAGGAGATAATATTTGTTTCCAATAGGGTTTGTAGATTTCAACTAAGGGTTTTAACGGTTTTCATTGAGAAAAAATGTTTATGTGTTTTTCATGGGTAAATATTTTATTTCATATTCTCAATTAACATTGAAGATAAATGTAAAATTTACATGGGTTTTCGTATTTTTCACTAGACTAATCGATTTCTTCTTTTAATGTCCCTTACTGAGTTTTTTTTATCATCCCTTGTTTTTAAAATTTCTTTCAAAGGGTGAAAGGAAGATTAGGGATAAGGATTATGTTAATATGAAAACTATGAATGTTTATCTTGAAAATAACCCATGTTTTATTTGAAAATGATCTATTTGGATGAAAAAATGGATATTAAGTATAACATTCCACATTTAATGTATCGGTTTACTATGTTAGAGTTTTTCCTAATTTTCTAAAACACAGAACTAAAAAGATCATTATGATTACAAAAATGTTATTTCATGATCAAAGAAATTTAAATATGTAATTCTTATGGCCAGTTCCTTATATTCATAATCTATAGTGAATGTACTAAAAATAGAAAATTTATAGGAATAATAAAACAAAAAGAAAATTCAACAATAAAGTGTGTATAAATATTTAATGGATTTGGGAAGTGACTACCTATGACGGTATGTTCCATATCTATGAATATGCATTGATCCTCATCTCAGGAACTGAGATAATAATCCTAGTCCATTCATTATGGGTGGAAATATCAATACCTATAAATATCTCAGGCATGTGTAAATACACACACACATATATGAGTATATGTGTGAAAAAGAAGTCAAAGTCAAGGTGAGAAATATAAGATAGTTCCAGTTAACTTTTCAATCCAATATGAAAGACCATACATAGGAATAGGGGAAAGAGGAAAATAAATCAAGGCATTAGGATCCCAAACCATCACCTTGTGTAAAATAATAGGGCATAGTTCCCATCCCGTGTGTGTATCATAGATGCTCTCAAGTGGTTACATTCTCATACACACATATCAAAATGTATATATAAAATTTATGTAAATCTATAGGACATATAAATTAAATAAAACATAGTATTAATAACATTATAAAATATAGCCTAAAATAATAGTATAGTTATACTTCAATTAAATATAGACAATATAGAACAAATTGCTCCCACCCATTGTAGGTTCCATTAATATTGATCAAATAATTAAACAATATATGAAAGAATTCAATGGGAAAAAAGTAACTAATTCATATAATGGAATAATAACATTCAGGATATAACCATGAGTAACATATCAATGTAATTTATCCATATATGGATTTGGGAAAACATTTATTAATTTTAACACATGGTTCCAATTAAGATCACTCTACCCCAAATGATCTCCTAGATGACTATCTATGATTAGGACATGAATAAGGGGTAAACCTGCCAATTAATTCATAGATATTTACTATGGTAACTATATAAGGTCAGTTATTCCATAGCAATATCAAGGAATTTACTTTAAAAAATGTTATAATTTAGTTAAACTTCATCCATTGGACGAGAAAAAATCCTGGATGGAAAACCACATATATAACTTTCATTTTCATAAGAAAATCATTTTCAGCTACAATTCCAGGTGGAATTGGAAAATTTTATAGTATTATAATAACCATATAGTGTTACACAGTAATATTACATTGGATATTATCCAAGTAAGGAGAAGAAAATGAATATGAGACGAGTTTGGTCCTTACCACTTCAAAAGATAAATCTTAAGATTAACTGAGAAACTATCGATCAAGGGTTGATGTGATAACTCTTTGGGATAAAGGGTAGAGCTAGTAGATTCTACAATTGGATTTAATAAATATTAAATCACTTACACCCCAAAATTTAGGTATTAAAATTAGTATTAAAAATTAAAGAATCCTTTTTAATGGAATTCTCCTTAAGTACTGATAGGGTACCTAATACTAATCAATTAGGTAATTGGTTAAACACATATAACCAATGGATCCAATGAACAACCAAAAGCACCAGGTACTACACTACTAAGCACCTAGTACTTTTATACCTTATAATTTCTATTTTCATCCTTTAAATATTCTTCAAATCCTCATAATCTCTTTCTAACATAAAATTTATCCCAAAATAGAATTAAAAACTATATTTAAAAAATAAATTCACATGGAATGGGATAGTGTATTACCAACCTCCTAATAACCAAGCTCTTTCCTATAAAAATATTTAACTAACTTATTGAGAAAACATATGGAGATATTGAATCCTCATCTAATTTCCCCACTCCCGATTCCCATTTTGGAGATTCTTATCCTTCTACAATACCCAAATTGAATAAATGAACTTCCCATATAACACCTTTTTATTTTAGTCATTACTACTTTTAAGAGGCACCATGTTGGATATGTTATCCACAATATTTAAATATTCTCACTGAATCACTTGTAAAGGGTTGCGAATATACTTCCTCAATCAAGATACATTAAAAGTATCATATATGGTACTAAATTTAATAGGTTGGTATAGCTGGAAGTGAGATTCTTTATTACATCCCTTGTTAGGAATATAGTATTTTCACACATTTTATGTTTCAATTCAATGTTTTTAATCCTAACATAGTGTTATTTTATGAGAAATTTTCACATGTTTAGGTTTTATAAATATTATTTTCCTAATTACTAAAATTGTTTTTTTTATTTTGAATATTTTATGATATTTTTTTAATATGACTATAGAATTCGTTAAACTATTATAAATTATGAAATTAGTTTTTACCAAATTACATGAATTCTGGAAGATATTTCATTTAACTGGAATAGGGGATTAATTTAAACATTGGAGGCCCAAAAAGAGTTAAGAATTTGGGCCTTAGATTCTATGAAAATATCTAGAGACATAAACATTTTGACCCATATATCTCACTTATTTTTCCCAAATTGATATTCAAATTTATCTTAGGATATAGAATATCATCATAAACTTTTTTAATTTTTATGATCATAGATTATTTTACTTCATTTATGGTCCTAAATTCATGGAAATTCATTACATGATTATAGGAACAGTCAGCCAGTCTAGAATGGTTTTCTAGAGTAAATCATTAATAACTCATCTTATTTCTTTCCACTATAACTAAATTTTTATGGTCATATGATAAAGAAATTGGGTAAAAGATTTCTAGAATTCAAAATTTTACAATTCTTTCATTTGTTATATCTACCATGGGATACCATTTGTAGGAAAACTTTAGAGAGAAAAATAGATACCCCTATCTCAATAAATTTTTAATTTTATAACATTTTATGTAATCGGATACTAAAATAATGAACGTAGAGAAGTTTTCTATATATTAGTTTCAAATTTTCTTCATTTTCTAATTTAATTTCATATTTTAATTTATGTTTTATCATTCCTCCATTATTATTCCTCTCTCTCTATCATTTTCATTTCATGTAATCTTCTCTATATGAAAACTTATACTCATAATCATGAGTAAATAACCTCAGGAATTTCTGGAGGGATCAATCCAATTATAAACCAAAGTCATCAAAAATTATTTTTTTAATTTTTCGTATTTTCATAGAGTAATTCTTATTGGGATCTTAGTGGGACTGTTACCTTTTTGTATCTATATAACACCTATGTATTAGTATTTTATTTTTTATTATTTTTCCTCAACCAAGGAGGTGGATGTGTGTTATACATAGTGGTAATTGACAACACTACATATTCACTGCCTGTGTAGAAGAATATGTTCCCAGAAATAATGGTGTGTGTTCATTAAGTATGAAATTAATAATGAGATATTGAATGTTCTAACAGGGTTTTATCCATGGAATATATCTTTTCTGCTTAACATCATTATGGATTCATTCATTCCTTTGACATTTCATATGCATGTTTTTATTCTAGTTTTAATTAAACATAAAAAATCTAATATTTCATTTTTTTATTAGTATACTATTAGGTTAATTAGTAATATTTAGTTCTTGACCATGAAAGATTCTAAAGATAGATGACCATAGTTAGACACTTTATATCATTGAGAATTAAAATAATTGATTTTTCACCGACCTATGATAGGAGTGTCAGATCCGATAACCATTAACTGAGATCTAAGAAGTTGATCGTTCAATTTTTATATTCATATTTTGTAAATATTTTCATCAGTTTCTAAAAGAATCTCTATGAAAATTTTTTCCATGATGTATTAAAAATGAAATTATTCTGTATCGACTGATTACTCAATAGTATAATATAATGAGAAAGTGGATGAAATGAACTTTAATACATGTGTAAAAGGATTAGAAACGAAATAATATATTATAATAAATAATAGATTGTCTTATTAAATATGGTCATGCATATCATGAGAATAAACAAGAGAAACAATTAAAACTAGGGGTGGAATAAGTAGCCCCAATCATTTTTTCAAGTTGAAGAACACGAGGATGTACTAAAAGTATTAAAATAAGACCCAATTGACCTCAAATTACCATTTCTAGAAGAGGATTATTATAAAGACATTCCATTTGATATAAATTCTTCATATCAATATGTTTTGGATTTGTATTTGTTAGACTTTGTAGAAGACAAAAAGGTATGTTCTTCACCCATACATGAAAATAGAAAATCAAAACCTCCCTACCACTATATTAGTTTATAATATTATAATGATGATTAAATTGTTAAGATGGAGTTTCCAGTGGATCTTTTAGAAGATAGCAGGTTATATGCTGATTTACCTGAAAGGAAGATTATTATACTTATTTCCATGTTTTAATCATATTGAAGAAAAAAAATCTATGACTTACAATTTTCTAAAAAAATTTCATATATGAAACCTGGAGAAGAGCATAGAAATTCATGTGATAGAAGAATATATAAAAATACATATTGAAGAACAAGAGTTTGAAAATCCATCCTTGATGTGCCTACCTCCGCTAGATCTACAGGTAGACCATTTTGAGGAGGCCACAATAAAATTCAACATTGAGAACCCATATATTCTTTTCCCTCCCACCATGGACCTAAAATTATCTCTTTATTCTATATTTGGGGTTCTGAAAATGATTATCTTCATTTGGGGTCTCCATTATTAGTTTCCAAACATAGAGAGTAAGAAAGGCCACATGTGTTGGGTCATCTCAAGGAAATGACACCCACGATAAAATTGGATAAAAAATTATGCAAATTTATGACAGAGGGTAATAAAATTATAGCTCTCGCTTAGTGTTCTATACCAAGAATTTTTTTTATTTGCCAATTCACTTTATTTTTCCTTTTTTTTCTTAAGTTTTTTCATTCTATTATTTTATGTTTAAATTGAAAAAATATAGGATTTTTAATCACGAATTAATCTTAAAAATAAATCATATTGTGTCCATCCATCTCATTAATTTATTTATTTACCAATTGAAATTATATATGAAAGGTTATATTATTTAGTTTTATATAATAAGTGGGATGTAAATGTAATAATCAAGAGGGGATTTCATTCAATCATTAGGATTTTTTTCTGCTTTTGTTTTTCATGTTCTCTTCATTTAAATTGTGGATTTTTTATTTTGGATTTTTAATTTTTTTGGTTCTTTAGGATTATAAAGCTGAATCAATTACTTTAGTAAATCGAACCCGTCATAGTATTTTTGGATCATTTATATTTTTTAATGTATAATTATTTAAATTAAGGAGGGAATATTTTTCCCTTGAATTCCAATATTTTCATTTATGTAAGTCTGATTGATTATGAAACACATGTGAACTGATTCTTTCCAAATTTAAAATAATTCCCCAACCTAATGGGTTAATTAACCAATTGGAAATATTCTAAGAAATTATATTTTTCATGAGTGTTTTTTATACATGTTTTATCATTTTTTTGTCATTTTCAATTCATTATGAATTCATAGAATACATAAAGTATTATTTAACCACCATTTTGAAAGCACTTTTTCATATTAAAATCTTATTTAGGATTATATTTTCAAAATAACTTTATTAATCCCAATTTATTCATGAAAAAAGATTTTATTCACCCATATTACAAGCCATTTATTCCTTTTAAATATTATATCGATGAAAACTTTTAGGGTTACTGTTAACTCAATTCATAGGGAGGGAGATGATGTGTTCTATTTTTCTTTTCTAAGGAATCATTTTACGTGTAAAAAATTAAAAAGAGATAAAAAAATTATTTCCTATTTATTGGAAGAAATTTAATAATGTAAATTGGATGGGTAGATCAAAAATCATTATAATGATGGGATAAGAGTTCACCAATATTCCAAGATCTAAATCTGCATCTCTTTTCCTAAAAAATTATTCTAAAGAGAAATTAAAATTCTAGTTAAAACTATGTCAAAAATGAGGTAAAATAGGGAAGATTTTATTCTGATATAATATAGCATGAACTTCAAAAACAACTAATGTTATTTTGAGTGGTGATTAATTTTATAACTTATTAGAGAGAAATCCATTCTTGAGTAAAACTATTTTTATGAGTTTATTTTACTTTAGAGTTGAACCCCTCTCATTCTACCTTTGATATTTTTACATTTAATGCCTGTAAAACCCTATCCTAAGAAAAAAATATGTGAAATACCTCATGATTGAAATGTTTTTGACTCTATGAATTATATATAGAAGGAGGATTGAAACTATATAGATACCAAACATGTTCATGAGAATGAAGAAACTATACATAAAAAATATTTTGAATAAGATGAATATTTTTCTACAGATTTTGGTATGAAATGCACATGAAGTTTAAATTGATATTGAATGAATCATTTTGATTTTTGAGGTGATAGGGAATTTTGATACATATGAAAGGCATGATATTTTACTTTTACATGATAATGTAGTTGTGTTTTCATTAATGCATTAGGATGTTTATTTTTACCTTAGAATATAATATTCCCCAGTAGTGTAATGTTTAGGTTCTTAGGAGTGATAAAGCTAGTATTTTATATAAATTAATATTGTAATTAAATTTTTTATTCTAAAAATAGTTCCATTTTAATGTAAATCTTTACTTTTTTGGTTTTAGAAATATATTGATATTAATTATTAAAATGGATATATTCTGTAATTTTGAATATTTTAAATATGTTTTGAAATTCTAAAATTATATTCTAATACTAATTCTAATTTTCAAATTATATATTTAATTATTATAGGATTTGTAGGAAAATTTTCATTAAAATGAACCATATAATGAATCCAAATATTTGTGGCACAAAAGGACCTAACAATTCATGCCTTGTAATATGTGTCCAAATCTAGAAACATTAAAAGTTTTATTCATATATTATAAAAATAGAGATCAATAGATATTATACTTTTCATGAAGATATAAAAATATGATGGGAAATTTTTTATTTCAATGGAAACATTCTATTCTATAATCTTCATGGTCAAAAAATCATAGGAACTTAATGAATGAGAATAAAAAAATAATCAATTATTGAAAATGTTTCATTCATAAATCAACCATGACATAGGATATCTGTTTCCAATGAAGTTAATATTTGTTTTTTAAAAGATAATTATATAGGGTAAAAATTTCCATAAGACAAATGTTTCCAATTTTATCATGTATTATAACTACCATGAAAAATATTTTTGTGTAAAAATGATTAGTGAAATTGAGCTAAACTTATCCCTATAAATTATTACTTATATAAAATATCAATGGATCAACCACAACACTGAATATCTAGAAAAGTTTATGATGTATTGTAGATTTTTTTTATTTTAATTATGTACTCACATTTCATATTTTAATTTTTTGTTCTCATTCATCTCTTAGTATCTATCTATCACTCTTGTATTTCCATCCCATTCAATTCTCATTGTGAACTAGTATACTCTTCTCTATAATTAACACACCAATTGATTTTCATTGGGGAGAAATAAGGTTCTAAAACCATGATTTGGACATTCAGGATTAAATTTTCTAATATTATTTGAGTTAGGATGATAGGTATTCTAGTGTAAAAGGTTCGTTTTTTACCACTGGCCCCCTAAGGATTAGTTATTTCTTCTCCGTTATTTTCCCATGATCACGGAGGTGGATGTGTGGAATACTTGGTGAATATTGAGAAAACCATATATTCACAACCTAGTAAAATTATTATATTCACACATATTATGTATTTTATTCATTAAGTAAGTATGAAAAAATTAATGTGATGATAAGGGATCCCTATAAAAATTCTCATAGGAGGATATAATTTTTTATAGCATAATTTTATCAAAATTCCTTATGTTTCTAAGGAATTATTATTTTTAAATTATTTTTTCATTTAATGTAAAAAAATAAATTTTTAATTATTTTCTCAAGTAGATTATTATGTGAGATTGAAATATTGATTTATTTACCAAGAAATATCTTCAACAGAGATGACCCTAGTCAGCCACTGTGTTGTACTAGAGAATAAATTACTTGCTTTTGAACCACCTTATAGAAGACATGAAGAAACATAGATCCACATCTGTAGAGATTTTAAGTTGATCATTCACATGTTCTATTAATATTATTTAAATATTTCGATGATTTTATAAAAATATTTCTAGTAAAACTTTTATTTATATTGTTTGAAAATAGAAAATATTCTTCTTATACTGATTACTCACGGGAGAAACCCCAAGAGAAATTAGATTAAAAGGATAATAAAGTATGGTTTCAAAGGAAAACATAATGATTAAAAGGCATGGATAAAAATGGAATGGATAACTAAATATGTTCATTCATGTCATGATGATTTAAAGAAAAAATAATTAGGACCAAGGGTGGAAAATGTATTGCAACTATCTTTTCATGTAGAAGAATCTGGGGAAGCCATGAAGAAATTAAAAGAAGATCAATTTCATATTACTTCATAATTTCTAGAATAATTTTGTAACGAATACATGTTTTATGATATATATATGGGGGTTAAGATGGTTTGGAAGAGTTTTGCTTAGAATTTATAGAAGATTTTAAGGTAAGTGATTATTCCATACGTGATAATGAAAAATTAGCACCTCCCAACCTCTCTATTAATTTTTAAGAAGATTATGAATATTTACTTGATGATATATAGTTTCTAGTGTCCCTACTATAACAAATTAACTCCCAAGATGGATTACATGAAATAAAATATTTTTTATTTATTTTTCATAATTTAATGATATTTAAGTTGAATTATTTTGACATCTCCTATTCTAAAATTTTAGATACATCACACATAGAGTTGGAACTATAAATTCATGTAAAGGAACAATCCATATGAATATTTGGAAAAGCATAAGAGTTGGGAAATAATATGGTGTTGTGACTTCCTCTCCTACATCAACATACATATCATATAGAGGAGACCACAATATATATTAATAGATATAATCCATATCTTATTTTACCTCCCATAATAGACTTAAAATTATCTATTTCTTATATATTGGGGGGGATATTAAAATATTACATGGGGGTATCCAAACATTGTGTCTACAGATGAACACTGGGAAATTCACATGTGTTTTTTCATTTCAATGAATATGCACCAAACATTAGATTCAGAATAAAATTTTATAACTCACTTACAAGGGTTTGTAAACATCCAAGACCTTATTGGGGGGGGTCTAAACCAATATTTATCCATATTTTCTATATTATATATTTATTTTTTATTGTTATATTATTTTTCAACAAAAATTTATTTTAGGTTTAATGTGGTATAAGATTAGAGCTTAACTCAAGGCTTCTAGTTGAAATTAAATTATGTTTCATCTCTCCTTTTCTTTATATTATTTTTTCTTAGTTCAAATTATATATAATTTTGTTTCATGATGTTAAATCAAACAATTAAGGATAATAAATGGAATATGATTTTGGTGGGATGTAAACCTTTTTTTAGTAATTTTATTATTCATTCCCAATTTTTTTTATTTTTCTCTATAGATTTTTAAATTTTTTTCATTCTTTTATTTATTTTTTACATCTTTTTAAATTTCCTAAGATGAATCAAATACATTGGGATATCAGAACAACTTTAGAATACTTAAAAATTTAAATGATTTTAATTTATATGGATTTAAATGAATGTTGAATTTATTTTTTTTCCATATGTATAATCTTTTAATCTTAGTAATTTTAAATGATTGTGAAAATAATATTCATGAGGGCAGTCCAAAGTGAAAATCATCCCAACCACGAGAAGGTTTAAAACATTTTTACATATTTTTGAAAATTATTTTTTGGAGAGTCTGATGTCATTATTTTTTATCCTCAACTTGTTTTTTTATCATTTTTTATGTTTTTTATAATTCATATAATTTTTCAATTATGAATGAGGCACCATTTTGAAATACCTTTTTTAACTTCAACTCTTATTTTGGACTACCTTTACATCTGATATTATGATAGACTCCAAAACCAAGGAGGATCATGAGGAACATCTAAAAACTGTACTAGAGACCTTGTGGAAGTAGAAGATTTATGCAAAGTAAATGAAGTGTGAGTTCTAGTTGAAGGAGGTCTCATTATTTGGCCATATAATCACAAGAAATGGTATATCTGTGGATCCCTCCAAAACAGATGCAATTGGGGGATGGTCTAGGACAACATCGATAACAGATATCCTTAGCTTCTTGGGGTTATCGAGATATTATCAATGATTTGTGAGAAATTTCTCACAATTGTCCAACCCTCTTACCAAGCTAACTCAGAATGGCGTAATATTTTCTTAGAGTGATGAATGTGAAGAAGGATTCATGGAGTTTAAAAGGAGGCTTATCACTACCCCTGTTCTCACATTACCCACAAGTGGATAATTTTTGTGGTATTCAGTGATTCTTCGAAGAATGGCATATGATGTGTGTTGATGCAAAATAAAAAAGTCATTTCCTATGCTTCAAGGAAGTTTAATGTTCATGAATAAGACTATCCAACACATGACCTTGAGTTGGCTGGAGTGATCTTAGCACTGAAAATATGGCGGCATTATCTCTTTGGGGAGAAGTGTGAAATATATACGGAACACAAAATCCTCATGTATATTTTCACACAGATTGAGTTGATCATGTGCCAATGAATATGTTTAGAGCTGATCATAGACTACTACTGCTCAATCCATTACCACCCAAGGAAAGAAAACAAAGTGGATGATGCCCTAAGTAGAAAGGACCCGGTGATTCTATCATTAAAGAGAATTGAAAAGGATCCAATCTTATTAGATTTGATGAATATGAACATGGGAATCAAAAAGATGGGAATATCATCAATCCATTCACAAATGATTGCTCAACTGTCACTATTGTAAAGGTTAAAGGATGATGAAATGGATGATGTGGGAATTCAGGAAAAAGTGGAAGCTATCAAAAAATTTAAATCTACGGAGTATAATGTTAATGAAGAAGTAATTTTGAGATTTGGGAAAACACTATGTGTTCCATCAAGTGTGGAGCTAAAAAATGAACTTTTGGAAGATGCTCATAGTTCAAATTTATCTATTCACCAAGGAAACACAAAGGTGTATCGAGATCTCTGAGAAAAGTTTTGGTGGGACTATAGGAAGAAGGATATCGCTGAATGTACATCAATATTCCTAGTGTGTCAGCAAGTGAAGGCAGAGAGGTAGAAGTCTAAGGGGACGATGAAACCATTGCCCGTACCAGAATTGAAATGGGAGAACATCACCAAGGACTTTGTCACTGGACTTCCAAAGGCATCCAAATGCAACAATGCAATATGGGTTGTTATAGATCTTCTTACAAAGGCTTCACACTTCATTTCTATTCAGTAGGATTTATCATTGGATCAAATAGTTCGAATAAATATCAGGGAAGTGGTAAAGCTTCATGGAGTACCACTATCTATTGTGTCTGATCTATATCCATGATTCATCTTTATGTTTTGGAAGAGTCTCCAACATGCTCTGAATACTGAACTGAACATCAGTATGGCTTATCATCCTCAAATTGATTACCAATCTGAGCGGACTATCCAAACACTTGAGGACATGTTGAGAGTGTTCTCAATGGACATTAAAGGATGATGGGATAAACATCTTCCTCTAGTTAAGTTCTCTTATAATAACAGTTTTACTCGAGCATCCAAATAAAACCATATGAATCCCTTTATGGGAAAAGGTGTAGAACACTGGCATGTTTGGATGAGGTCAGTGAGCATAAGCTGCTTGGACCAAAAATGGTTGATGAAATGGTGGAGAAGGTGAAAACCATTCAACATCATATCAAGGCAGCCTAGAGTCGACAGAAGAGTTATGGAGATAACCATTGACAAGAGCATGAGATTAATGTTTGAGACATGGTATTTCTATACATATCTCCGTGGAAGAAGACCATGAGGGTTGGAAGTAAAGGGAAGTTAGTCTAAGGTACATCAGCCTCTTTGAGATTCTTGATCATGTCGAGGTTGTGGCCTATAGACTTGAACTTCCACCTACTATGGCCAAATTTCATGATGCCTTTCATGAATCCCTCTTAAGGAAGTACATACCAGACCCTTCACATGTACTCTCTTAAAAGTTTATACAGTTAGAGGATGATCTTTCTTATGAGGAGTAACGAGTGAAGATCTTAGATTGTAGAGAAAAACTTCTACGAAATAAGGCAATTCCCCTCGTCAAGGTGTTGTGGCGAAACCACATGTTTTTAGAAGCGGCGTGGGAATTAGAGGAAATGATGAAGTATAGTTACCCACAAATATTTTAGTGTGTGAAAAGGAAATTTCAAGGGCAAAATTTCTTAAGGGGGGAAGATTGTAATGACCCAAACTTTCATTAATGGAAACCCTCTTGATCCAATTAAATGTCTATTTATGTAAAATGTTTATATAAAATGTCAACTTCTTTGGTTTTGTGTTTTTGGATTTCAAAATACTATTAGGAATTGTGACTATTTCTAGTATAGCCATTAAACAATGATCACATGATTACTATAAATATAGTGCTTTAACAAATCAAATTTAGTTAGACAAAGGAAGTGATGGCCTCATCCAGTAGACATTCCCTATACGTAGCCCATTTGTCAGAGCTTGGAAAGGAGGTTTCATATTTGGGATTCACTCTGGACCAAGCCCAAGATGAGCTTGAATATGATAAGCTCGAGTAGGACCGCCTATGAGAGAAGTGGATGTTTTTAAAGATTACCACCATAGTAATGTTATCTGAGCCACCCCAAGAGTCTTTCACCATCACACACCATACTCTTCGGTTTTATGTGGGTATTATAAGGGGTTATGTAACAAGACCTTAGCATTATGTTTATGTACATTATTTTCATATATAATAATGAATATACTTTCATTTTATTATGGTTACCTTGTAAATAATTTTTAAAGCCCAAATAGTATTTTCAGATAATGCTCAACTAAGAAATATATTTTGATGAATTACTGGATTGTTGAATTAAATAATATTTTAATAAAATATTATTATTTTTATTATTTAATTTTTATTAATTTTAAATGAGCATATAATTTTATGAAAGCAATTGTAATTTTTATTATGGTTTGAAAGCCATTTTTGTCAACACCCATGCATTTTTGATAAATATCGGTTTTTATTTTAAAAGAGAAAATTAACATATTTAAGAAATTATTTAGATAAAATTAATATTATTTCTATAATCAGGATGTCAAAATTATCTAATGGTAAATTTTTCACAGTTTTCTGAGACAGTCAAATTTTTGGGTAAAAATTAAATACTGTTTAAATATATAATGTGTTTTATGAAATCAAAATGACCCAATTGTGATGTAATAAAATACTATAAACTTCATGTTCTTCCAATATATGTTTTACCATTAAAATAATGTGATTTTTGGTTTGTTTTATTTATTTTACAATGCTTTAGTGGACCCTTCAAGACTTATTAAACATTTTGTCTTTTTAAATTGTTTTCCTTGGGAGTGTGACCCAACTCCACATAATCAACCCCATTATTTTATGGAGATTGAACTTTTAACTGATAAAATATTGTTTTCTAATACCCTTTGTCAAAAACATGGGGAAAAACCATGTTCTTCATTGTGGTTTTGATTATTTTAATGTGAGGTGTCCCAAATAGAAATAATAAACAATTCCCTCCCCTTTCCTATATAAACCCACCCAAGCTCCCACTTCCTCCTCACTCAACTCATTTTTATTTCATCCATCCTCTTCCCACCTTTCTCTAGAATCCTACCAAGGCTCCCCAAGCTCCCAAGAAGCCTCTCTTAAGCCTCTCTCACACCTTTGGTAGCTCACTTCCAAGTAAGTATTTTTTTTTTCTTCCTTTATCATTTTTGTCCATTATTCCATAAATTGTTATGCCACTTTAATTTCAATTATAAATGTTGGGGTATGTTTTCTCACCTCCCAAATACTTCCATATTTATGTTTGAATGATGGGAGACCCTTTTATCTCTCATTAATTTCCTCCCATGTACACCTGTTACTATACCAAAATTCCGAAAGGGATTTCTCTCTCCTCATTTACATTCAAGACTTTTTTTGTATCATGAATCTAAATTCCATTACATTTTTTATGAAATGTATCTATATGACCCCCTTACTGTCCATTTCATGTAAATATGATGATAAACCCCTTTCTCTCTCATCAACTTTTTTTTTATTATTTCTTATGTCACATAGTTATGCTGCCGAAATTGCACCGAGCTTTTCTAATCCAAAGTCATTGTGTACTGAATTCCATTCCCATTTCTCTATCAAGGGTATTCACCGTTATGAACATTTACGTACTATTTAAATAGTGTCATGTATTTATTCCACATTCTTTTATCGTGAAATAAATTATTATGTTGAATGATTCAATGTTTTATGATTCATGTGGCACAGTTATGCATGAAATGAAATTTTTAAGAAGGGTGTTCCCTAATAGCGCTCCAATGGATTGGGTAAACTATATTATCAGGATACATCATTTACAATATGTTTTTAATCATGATAATTCATGTAAAATGAGGTTTTACTCGTGCTTCATGTGTAATTGGGGTTTACTCATGCTTCATATGTAATAAGCCATGGCTCATGCTAATTCCATGTTAAGTGTTGTTGTCACATTTCCATGTTATGAATATCATGCTTTATCATGACTTAATGTTTATGCTTCACTTTTTATCTATATATATTCTTTTGGTCTAAAATTTATTTTATTCTTCATGTTATTCCATGATTAATCCTTTATTGGGCTTTATAGCTCACCGTTTTTTGTGCATATCCTCTGGTTAGCCCATGAAATTCTAAGTATGAGGGAATGTAGTGGTCATGTAAAGGAAGCTTTCAATAAAGATGTTTTTTTCATGTTTTAAGTTGTTATTTAATTATCCTTATCCCCAAACACACTATACCCCTCAATTTTCTTATGTTTTCTCAAATGAAGTTTAAGTAATATATTATGTTTAATTTTGTAATAAAAGAGATGGGTTTTCATAGTTGGTATCAGAGGATAGGTTTAGTTATTTTTGGGATTAGGATTAGAAAACCCTAGTAAAGCCATAGAGAAAAGACTATTTATAATAAAAACATCCCTAAGTTTTGGTGGGTATTGATTAAGTTCTTTATCAAGAAAATACATCCCTTTCTGGATATGAGAAGGTAAAGGCGGCTCTGGCACAGATGTATCCTAGGGATAAAACCCAAAAACACCTCTTTGATCTAGACTCGAATGGGAAAGGGTGCACAACAATGGGCCTTGCTGCACTCTTGGTTACAACACTCCTGAGGGATATGCTTTGGTAAATTCACAATCTTAGTATGAACCATTATTAAGGGAATAAAAAATGCCATAAGAATATATGTTAGAAAGTAGATCATGGATAACATAAACTGAAGCTAATAGATTCATATGTTAAGGAAATAGAATTTATTTATAAGTCATCATTTTTTTCCTTTTATTACCCCTTATGTGTTACCCCTAACAATCCTTTTATTCTATCCATTGGCCGGTAATAGGAGGACTCAGGATAATAACCATTGTGATGATCAATGTGATGATTGTACTAATGAGATGTCCAATCCAATGGGAGCAGGAATCACAAACCTTTTTATGCTTCTCTCTCAGCGAAATCAAGATTTCAATAGAAACATGGGTCAAGAGGAAGGTTCAACCCCCCCTAGGAATGAACAAGTCACTATTGAGAGCTTCATGAATCAAAGGCCTCCTACTTATAATGGATCATCAGATCCCTCAATCATTGAAAAATTGATCAACTCCATTGAAAAATCGTCCCCATCCTTCAATGTTCTGAAAAAGAGAAGGTTATCCAAGATTCTTATAATATGGAGGGTGAAGATGATCAATGGTGGACCTTGATCAAAAATAATAATCCTGAGGAGGAGATCGAGGTGTTGGAATGGAAGGATTTCTCAAATGTTTTTTAATAAATATTTACCATGCACCCTCTGACTTAAGATGAAAATGGACTTCCTTTCCCTCAAGAAAAAAGATTAATAATCTATTGGAACGTACGAGGAAAAATTCACAAGGCTTTCATGATAAGCCTCCGACTTTGTCATTACCCCTGAATAAAATGTTGACCTCTTCTTCGGTGGGATGAAACCTAGCCTGCCGAAAGTGATGGTGATCCGTGACTTCGACAGCTTTGAATAAATTTTACAATGTGCCATCAAATTCAAAATGGAGGTCAGAGAATCTCAGGGGTAACATGGGGATAAGAATCATAAGGTAGACTTCAATTCTGGTGATATGATGGATAAATCTAACGGTGCTAAGAAGACCCATAACCCCACTTTCCAAAGTTGCGGAAAAAAGTACCCCGAAAATTTCCTAATGGGGACGAGGAAATGCTTTATGTTTGGAAGAGATGGGTACCTAGACATTAACTAGCAGAAAGAGAGACCCACAGATATGATAGAGGAGAGTAACACTCTATTCTAACCTCAACACGTGGTTCATTGCTACGACTGCAAAGATCCAGGGCATCTTACAAACCAGTGCTCTAAGACAAGGGTTTTCGGAGGCAACCAACAACCTCCAAGGTAGAAAGGGTGAGATTTTGACATCACTAATGCCAAAGTGAACCCTGAAAATGAAGTGTTGACTGGTATGCTAGTGATTCATTAAATAATAGAGAACATAATTTTTTATTTAGGTTCTAAATGTTCTTTTATATCTCGAAAGTTCAGTAGAACAATCCTAGAAACACCACAAATCATGGAAGTGAAGATGTCGGGGAGTACAAAAATGGGGCAATCATTGCATCCCATGAATATAACTCCTCCATCATCATAATATATGGATTAAACATACTGGTGATCCTCTTCATACTCCCTCTGGTGGAATTTGATGCAATTATTATCATGGATTGGATTTCCTTATATGGAGCCAACATAAATTTCTGAGAGAGGGAAATCACTCTCCAAGAAGATAATTGACCTTTGATTCTATATAAGTTCATGGAGGAAGATGAATCTTTTTTAGCTCCATCATCTCAAGAATCGATATTACTGCCCTATGAGCACACGTATCTGGATCAGATGATTGATTCCAAATAAGTAACCATCCTTGAAGACATGCCTATTGTGAGGGAATTCGCTGAAGTGTTTCCTGAGGAATTTTATGGTCTTCCTCCTAGAATTGATGTTCGATTCTCAATTTATCTTATACCTGGGGAATTGCCAATATCCAAGGCACAATATAGAATGGATTTTGTGGAGCTTGAGGAGCTGAAGAAACAACTCAAGAGAATCTGGATTAAGGGTTTATACACCCAAGTGCATCACCATGGGATGCACCAGTCCTCTTGGCCAAGAAGAACGATGGGTCAATGCGCCTTTTCATTGGTTATCATGAGATCTATAAAATCACGATAAAGAACAAGGAACATCTCCTACAAATTGATGACTTCTTCTATTAGCTATGTAGAGCACAATACATCTCCAAGGTGGATTTTTGGTCTAGATATTACCAAGTAAGGGTGAACAAGGAATATATCCCCAAGACTGCTTTTTGTATAAGATACGGGCACTATGAATTCATAGTAATGCGTTTCGGACTCACTAATGCTCCAGAAATCTTTATGGACTTGATGAATAGAGTATTTAGAGATTATCTCGACAAATTTGTGGTAGTCTTTGTAGATGATATTCTGATATACTCTAAAACCAAGGAGGATCATGAGGAGCATCTAGGAGCTATACTAGAGACCTTGTGGAAGGAGATGCTCTATAAAAAGTACAACAAGTGTGACTTCTAGTTAAAGAAGGTCTCATTCTTGTGCCATATCATCACAAGCAATGGGATATCTGTGGATCCCTACAAAACAGACGCAATTTAGTTATGTTTGTGGCCAAAATTAGTAATGTATATATGTAACTTCTTGGGGTTAGCTGGATATTATCGATGATTTGTGAGAAATTTCTCATGATTTTCTAACCCTCTTACCAAGCAAACTCAGAAGGAAGTATTGTTTTCATAGAGTGAATAATGCAAATAAATATTCAAGGGATTGAAAAGGAGGAAAATCAGTACACCCATGCTCACATTACCCACAAGTGGAGAACTTTTTGTGGTATTCAATGATGCTTCAAAGAAGGTCCTGGAATGTGTGTTGATGAAAAATGACAAAGTCATTGCCTATGCTATAAGGAAATTGAAAGTTCATGAACATAAATATCTAACACATGAACTCGAGTTGGATATAGTGATATTTTGTTTGAAAATTTGGATACATTATCTCTTTGGGGAGAATTGTGAAATATATACATACCTCAAAAGCCTCAAGTATATATTCAAATATAAATAGTTGAACACGCACCAACAAAGATTGTTATAGCTGATCAAAGACTATGACTGGCCAATCCATTACCACCCAGGGAAAGAGAACAAAGTGGCGGATTCCCTAAGTAGAAAAGACCTAGTGATTCTATCATTGATGAGAATTGAAAAGATCCAATATTCTTAAATTTGATGAAGATGGACATGGGAATCATAAATAAGGGAAATTCATCAATCCTTTCACAAATTATTGCTCAACCATCACTTTTTGAATGGTTAAAGGATGTTCAAAAGGATGATGTTGGAATTACAGAAAAAGTGAAAGCTATTGGAAAAGGGAAATACTCATATTTTAATGTTAATGAAGAAGGAATTGTGAGATTTGGGAAAAGACTATGTGTTCCATCAAGTCTAGATCTGAAGAAGGAACTTTTGGATGATGAAAATAGTTCAAATTTCCCTATTCACCTAGAAAACACAAAGGTGTATTGAGATCTCTGAGAGCATTATTGGTGGGATAATATGAATAAGGAGATCACTGAATATACATTAATGTGCCTCGTGGGTCAGCATGTGAAGGCAGAGAGACAGAAGTCTAAAATGATGATGCAACCATTTCCCATACCAGAATGGAAATGGTAGAACATCACCATGGACGATGTCATCGGACTTCTGAAGACATCCAAGGGAAAAATGAAATCTGTGTTTTTGTGGATCAACTTATAAAGGCTACACACTTCATTTCTATTTGGGAGGATTTCTCATTTTATCAATAGGCACATATATAAATCAGGGAATTGGTAAGGATGCATGGAGTACCAATATCTATTATGTCTGATCGAGATCCATGATTTACATTTAAGTTTTGGAAGAGTCATTAACATGCTCTGAATACTGAACTGAACTTCAATACACCCTATCTTCCTCAAATTAATGGACAATCTGAGCAGACTATCCAAACACATGTGAAATTTTGAGAGTGTTCTCAATGAACTTTAAAGTAGGATGGGATCAACGTCTTCCTTTGGTTGAGTTCTCTTATAATAACAGTTTCCACTAAAGAATCCAAATGGCCCAATATGAAGCTTTTATAGGAAAAGGTTCAGAACACCGATGTCTTGGGATGAGGTTGGTAAGTATAAGCTTCTTAGACTAGAAATGATAGAAGAAATGATGGATAAGAAGAAAACCATTTAGCAGCATATCAAGGCATCCCAGATTCGATAGAAGTGTTATGAATATAATAGTCGATGAGACTGTGAGTTTAATGTTGGAGACATGGTATTTATACTCATATATCTATTGAAGAAGATCATGAGGTTTATAAGGAAACGGTTTTTATGTCCAATGTACATCAACCCCTTTGAGATTATTGATCGTGTCGGGGTTGTGGCCTATCGACTAGCACTTCCACCTACCATGGCCAAAGTACTTGATTTTTTTCATGTATCCCTCTTAAGGAAGTACACAACGGACCCTTCACATGTACTCTCTTTAGAGGTGGTACGGTTATAGGATGATCTTTCTTATGAGGAGAAACCAGTGAAGATCTTAGATCGTAGAGAAAAAGTTCTACGAAATATGAAAATGCCCTTCGTCAAGGTGTTGTGGTGAGACCATAAGTTTGAAGAAGCAACATGGGAATTGGAGGAAATGATGAATCAATGCTACACACATATTTTTTATTGCGGGAAAGGTAAATTTCAAGGGAGAGATTTCATAAGCGGAGAAGATTATAATGATGAAAATTTTCATTAATGGAAATCCATCTTGATCTAACTAAATGTCTCTTCATGTTAAATATTTATATAAAATTTCAACTTCTTTGTTTAATTTTTTTGGATTTTAAAATAACATTAAGAATTATGAATGTTTCTAATATAGTCATTGAACTGTGATCTCATGATTAGTATAAATATAGGGCTACAACAAATCCAATTTACTCTGACAAAGGAAGCGATGGCCTCATCCAGTAGATGTGCCCCTAACAAAGCCCATTTTTCAGAAATCAAAAAGCAGGTTGCATCTTGGGGATTCTCTCTTGACCAATCCCAAGCTGGTCTTGAATATGTTAAGCTCTAGCGGGGCCACCTATGAGAGAAGTCAAAGTTGATAGAGATTACCACCTAAGCAATGTTATCGGAGACACCCATAGAGTTTTTCACCATCACACACCTTACTATTCATACTTTTGCAGGTGTTATAAGGGGTTATGTAACAAGACCTTAGCACTATGGTTATGTACATTATTGTTTTATATAATAATTAATATTCTTTCTTTTTATTATTGTTTCCTTGTAAATAGTTTTTAAAGAAAAAATAGTATTTTTTGTTAATGTTCAAATAAAAAGTATATTTTGATGAATTAATGTATATTTGAATTAAATAATATATTAATAAAATATTTTTATTACTATAAAATTATTTTTTATTAAATATAAATGATTGTATAATTTTATGAATACAATTGTAATTTTTTTGAAGACCATTTTTGTAAAAACCCATGTATTTTCAATAAATGTAGATTTTTATTTTAAAAGTAAAAACTAACATATTTAGAAAATTATTTAGATAAAATGAATATTATTTCGGGAATTATAATGTCAAAATTACCCAACAATGAATTTTTCATAATTTTCTGAGAATCAAATTTCGGGGTAAAAATGAAAAACCGTTTAAATATATAATGTGTATTATGACATCATAATGACCCAATAGTGATGTAATAAAATACTATAAACTTTATGTTAGGCCAATATATGTTTTCCCATTAAAATAATGTGATTTTGGGTTTGTTTTAATTATTTTAAAAATATTTAGTGGATCCTTCAATACTTATTATACATTTTTCCTTTTCAAATTTTTTTCCTTGGGGGTGTGACAAACCTCCATATAATCAACCCCATTATTTTAAAAAGTTAAGAATTTGGCCTTATAAAATATTATCTTCCAATCCCATTTGTAAAAAATCCATGGGAAAGAACCATGGGCTAGTTTGTGGTTTTGATTAGATTAATGTGAGGTGTCCAAAACCTAAATAATAAACAATTCACTCTCCTTTCCTATATAAAAACCCCCAAAATACCACTTCTTCCTTAGTCAAAGCCTTTTTAGTTCGTCCAGACTCTTCCCTCATCTCTCTCTAATCCTCCCAATGCGCCCCAAGCTCCCACGAATCCTCTCTCAAGCCCCTCTCAAGCTTTTGGAAGCACTCTTCCAAGTAAGGGTTTTTATTTCTTTCTCAATTTTGTCTAATATTTTTTAAATTGTTATTCAATTTTAATTTCAATTAATAATATTGGGGTATGGATTAACACCTCCCCCATACTACCTTTTTTATGTTGGAATGATGGGAGACCACTTTCTTTCTCATTGAATGCCTCCCATGTACACCCGTCACTATGCCGAAATTCCAAAACGGATTTCTCTCTCATTTACATTCAACCAATTATTTTTTATCATGAATCTGAATTCAATTACATTTGTTGGGAAATGTATCTATATGACCCCCATACTGTCAATTTCATGTAAATATGATGGGATGACCATGTCTTTTTCATCAACCATTTTATGAGTTCTTATTTCACGTCGTTATTCTTCCGAAATTGCACCACGCTTTTCCAAGCTAAAGTTATTGTGTAGTGAATTCCATGCCCATTTATCTATCAAGTTTATTCACCTTTATGAACATTTACTTTTTGTTGAAATAGTTTCATGTATGTATTCCACAATTTTTTTTCATAGAATAGATGATTATGTTGAATGATTTAATGTTTTTGTATCCATGTGGCACACTTATGCATGAAATAAAATGTTTAAGAAGGGTGTGCCCTGATAGCACTCTAATGCATTAGGTAATGTATAGTAACATGATACATCATGTGAAATGGGTGTTTACTCATGATAATACAATTTCAAAAAGGGTTTAATCCTGCTTCATGTGAAATGAGGGTTTACTCATTCTCCATGTCCAATGAGCCTTGGCTCATGCTAATTCCATGTTAAGTGTTGTTTCAACATTTCCATGTTATGATTATCATGATTTATCATTCCTTTATGTTTATGTATCTCTTGTGATCTATTGATATTCCTATTTTCTAACATGTATTGTATTCCCCATGTTGTTCTATGATTAATACCTTACTGGGCTCTATAGCTCACCCTTTATTTATGCATGTACTCATGTTATCCCATGCAATGCTAAGTACGAGGGAATGTAGTGGTCAAGTAAAGGAAGATTTAAATAAAGATATTGTTTTTTATATTTTAATTTGTTATTTAATGATCCTAAGCCCCAAATACACTATTCCTCTTGATCTTTTATGTTGTATGAGTTGAATTTTATGTAATAAATTATGTTTAATTGTGTAATAAAAGATCAGGGTTGTCATATATACAATTGAAAACATAAGGATCATTTAGATAACACTTCATAGATCTAACATCCAACAAAAGAACCTGGAATTATATAAAGATATTGACTATGATCAACACAATAACATGAAAAAATAAGGATATTATCTATAAATAATTTTCTAATGGTTTTTAGGAAAGGAAAAAACATCATATAAAATGTATCCATAAATAATTGTGGATAATTCATCTTCTTAAAGGGAAGTACTATATACTAAAAATATATATACAATCATTAAAAAGATGTTTTATGAATATATATTATCAAACATGATGATTGTGGTGACATGAATAAATAAAAGTCTTTTATTACCATATTTAGCACATTAATTAATCATATAGATCATAGATTCTTGAAAAAGAATAGTATTTATTGATCATTATATGTTTTAAAATCAGATAATCCACTCAAAATTACATACTTCAATTACATTTATAATAATAGATAGACTAGGGAACCCTAAAATGAAGTGATTTATTTTAATGAATTATATTGAGTCATGATCTTCTAGATAAATATTTAATACTATATAATTGGTTAGATCCATATGGTATAAAGTAATTGAGAATAGATTTATTTTTAGAATTATATTGATTGAAAATTAATCTTCCTAATTAGAATGTGGTCCTATGAAATTATCAATTGACACGTGAATATATATGTTCATAATTAGTATTCTGATTCTCTACTCATTGTCATTATCTAATTTGAAAGAAAAAAATATATCTCTATTATAATCGCTCCTACCCTTCCCTAATCAAGATATTTTATACTATCCTAGAACTACACCTTTTTATGTAGAATGTATTGAGCACTAGTATTTGATAATAATGATATTATATTATAATATAAATCATTGAAGTATCAAAATTTATATATCAATACCTTCCATAGGATAGACTCAAATGTTTTCATATTATGAACCATGATATCTTAGAGATTCCTAAATGATGCTACTATAAATACATAAGACAAACATTTCTTATCCTAATCCGTCCTCTTCCCCAAATTAATATTAAAGATCGTATATAAATATAATTCCTCAAATATATGATGAATAAGTAAGTAAAATTTATTATAAATAATATAATGGAAAAAAAATGCACTAAATAGTTCACATGGAGAATTAGAAGATATAAGGATAATAACTATAATAGAAAATGGATCAAATATTATTTCAACTATATGTTTCATCAGTACATACATAATTCTGAATTCTTAATACTATCCATAAGGTATAAATACATATTTTCAAGACTATAATATAACTAGAAGGCTCTAGCTTCCACATCCACCTCTTTGTCTAGATCATTTATATAGTGGTATTCTTCCCATAGTAGACAATACATATGACTGTACTTGTGACTCATGAGACTTATTTGTATTCTTTCTGACAATAAATAATGTACCCAATCAACCAAACCATTGATATAGAAATATTTATAGCTAGAGTGACAATTTATTTTCTCAAAGGTACAATTTGACTTTTTGTGGTTAGGTCATAAACACTAGTGAAACTAGGTAAAATATATTTTTGAGATGGGAGATGATTGTATACTACAACATTGGATTCCTTAGTGGCTATATATTCTCACCTCATCTCATTATCACTTAGGAATTCTAGAAGATTTATTTCTTGAGGCCCAACCTGGTAGTCAACCTCCTTCCCTTGAACATCCCTTTAAGCTGGTCTATGCAATGATTACCTGCTTGAACACTTATATGAATGTTATAAAATTAAATATATTAGATTGGGTTTGAATGGGTATTTTAATCCATAATTCAATAATATATTTTTTATTTCCCTCAACTATATTGACATATGAAGGAATGTGGAATAGATATAAAAATGTGGTTTCATATTCAATAATCAATATAGTAAATTTTTTATGGTTCTTTAACTTTGTCGTCTTCACTCAATACTAGGTTTGTGGATAAAATTTATCAAAAAATTATTATTGAAACTTCATCCATGTGAGTCCTATGTTATTTTTATCCTTAAGATACCTATACATCCATTGGCATTCCTCCCATTTTGACATGATGTTTGTTAGTTGAACATGATGCTTCTAATGATTTTCAATACTTTTGATGATCTAGTAGATAAGGTAAACCCATTACATAGCCTCCTTATGAGATATGTCACTCATAATTATTGGAGGATTAAGGAAATATAAATCTAACATGATATCATAGGTATTTTTCTCTTTTTATGGATCTACTAGGGTAACTATTAATGAATTTTTTTCAATCCCCTCTTAGACCCGAGGGAAAATAGTGAGGCATGATTATTTTGTATGTTCATATTCTTCTTCATAAATAAAATTAGGTAGTTATATATGAAAAAACACTACAATAAACTTGATAATGATGTAAATTTTTTGTTCTGGATTGTGATAAAATCTAATATACAACTATAATATATGGGTCTAATGTCACCTCATTTTCTCTCCCTCACATTCATTTATTTAATTACCTTTCAATTTTAACCACCCAATTTAAACCATTTTAAAATATTTTCACATACTCAAAGTATCGTATAAAAATGAGTGAAGGAATTATGATAATATAATATAATGGAATATATCTATCATCATCATATAGATAGAGTTTAAATAAATTAATCAATTACCAACTCATATCAATGAAATTGTTAACAGAATATATATTGTAAAATTAAATTTATCTATAATTAATTTTTTTGTTATTATAAGTTATTGATTTATTCTAATTATAATAAAATATGCAAATACAATAAATAATGAACTAAGGCATGACATCCTAATTTTACCTAAATATCAAATATAATATTGACGCATAATTATCAAGGATTAAAGACTGAAAAAAAGAAAAAATGAAAAAGAAGATCCAAGACTACCCCTAGATACTGAACCTCCCATAATAATTATAATAGAAAGGCATATTAATTTATTTATTTTGAGTCCTGATAGTTTCATAACATTATTTAATTAAATTTTCATACCCTTGATCCCTTAATGTTGATTCAATTATTTAGTTTTTCAGGACTGATTACTTATAAATAATTTGAGTCATGAGATCACAACAACTTAATAACAACTCTTAGTCTCTAGAGACTAGAAAACATTTCGGTTGTAAAGTAATTCACATGTGGGTGGTGGTTTTATCCCAGTTGATAATGTAATAAATATAAGATATTATAAACCTAAATGAGACATAAACTATACAATATTTAGAATTTACTAAATATATAATCAATAATAGAAAATTAATATGGAATAATAGACAATAAAAGATAGAATAACAACATGTATATGAATAGAAATATAATATTATATCAAAAACTACCATGAAAATTATGTAGTGTTTAGGACTATCAATTAATTATATATATACATTTGTTTTAGGTAAATTTAATCTTAAAGATCCAAGACATTGTTCCCAAATGTGTATCCTTTTCAAAAAGACAATAGATAAATCCACATTCCACTGGAAAGTCTATATAGAAAAACCTCAAAATGTATCACCTGTGATCTTGACCCAGAGTGTATAACTAGCTCCCATGGTAGAGTGTATTCCATGTTCACATCATCATAATACCTCAGGTGCACCTCCAAATATTTAGAGGTGGGTCTAAACACTGGGTGTTAACTAATACATTAGTGGGATGAATTCCCCCTCCCCATTGATAATGTATTAATTATAACAGAGTACCTACCAAAATGGTGGAAGAACTACATAGGAGTTATAAGGTACCTATCACAACTCGATGTAACGTTCATATACATATTACCTTTTTTACCATATTTTGTTTTTGTAATTTATATTGTAATTAGGGATAGTTTTTTTTATTATTTGGGGTCTTTTGTAAGGTTCATGGTTAGATAACAGTTAGTTGAAATCATGTAACTTTTCCTTGGAAATTATGTGGAATGTTGACTTTTCCAAAAATTGGATGCCTAGGTAGTTAAGAATTTAGGCTAACCATGTAACCTCTTAAAAAGTTGTACATCCTAATATATTGTAATTATTCTGTGAGAGATAACTTTTTATCTAACTTTGTGACCAAATCACGAGGGACTCTTAAGAGATTGTAAGAATCACGCCATTTATACATGGTCTATCCAGATGTGCATACAAACCATAATGATGGTATTTATGAAAGAAAATTAACACTTTTTATAAAATTTACCTATTAAATCACTAATTATTTTTCTTATATCCTAGTGTATGAAACCTAAGGCTATACCTAAATGACTTCGGTGATTCATTCCTCTTTGAAGAGTGATTATGTTTATTCATAGGGTTTTTGATCTTGGAAGTCATTAGTATACATTCATTATTCATCTGTTATGCATCAGACTTATATATCTCTACTTATCTATAAGAAAATAGTGATAGATATAGATTTTTATAACTATATCTACTATTTTGGTCATGATCTAATGGATATTTATGTAGATTGATCAAAGGATAGGGGTAAACAAAATTATTTTCTTAGATCAGATGTGTTTTCATTGAGAACGTGACCATTGAGGAAGATGGTTTCATAAATAGGTATTATTTATAAACTTTTCATGCTTGATCATGTTTTAATGGAATTTATATAATGAATTTTGATTCATGTTATGGTTCCATGAGATTCGTTTTGAATAATAAAAACATTTGACAAAATATTCATTGTAAATATTTTTTAATTCAAATGGAATTTCACATGATGCTGCTTTTACAACTATTGGTTTTTGATTGATTAACTTATTATGTTTGATGAAATTACCCATATGAAATTTTTGAATATATAATAACGATTTGACATGGAAACCTATGTATTTAGGTGGAAAGTCTAGGAAAATCATGATAGGATGGTTTGTCGCTACCTATAAATGGTTTAACTCTATAACATTAAATATTTTTTTTAATATATTGGTAGCCACTAGACCTTGTGTAATCCTTCAATAGGCCAAGAGGTATCTCACCCTAGGGGGTTTTCCACACATGTGATATTCCACTGATCACTGAGGTGTGAGGATCATAAATGTGCATGATATATATTACCTAATGGATCTATCATAAGGTGCATACTTGATGAAATACTTAACTATTGTTTACATAAAAATGTATTTATAGGATACATATATTAAATATGGAAATTTATTATATTCTTAATTTATTTATCTGTTTGGGGTTTTGAAAATATTCATTGATACATGTTTCTCTAAATGATATGAAGATGAATGATTATCAATGGATTAAATAAAAAAATGAAAAAATTATATCTTATATTTTAAATTTCATTTATGAGAAAAGATACTTTATTTTATAAAGTCATTATATAGAAGACATGGTCGGATTCTATTGGGATTATTTTATCTTAGACCATGCATATACTATTGGGTATATACAGACCTTGTTTCGTCAGGTATTCATAAATTCAAGGTGTCACTTGGTGATGGATGGTATATGGGCTAGAGGTTATGGGATGTTAGTGGTGGTGTAGTGGGATGCAGAACCACATGTCACACAGAGTTGAGATTTTGGTTTTTCCTATCGGATTCTATATTTGATCAACTATTTTTTCCTATCTTAGTCTATGTATGTTTTTTGTGTACTCATATGTCATTTCATCGTGATTTTGTTTTTTCTGATGTTGAGGTTGGATATCTATTTTTATAGGAAAATCATTCGCAAAGTTGTTCATTGATGCTTGTGAACTAGTTTCCATATCCTAGGGATGATAGACTCTTTTTAGGTCATTCTTCCTGGATGTTCTGGTGCCCGGATTAATGGGTGATCTGGGTTGGTTTGTCAAAAATTTGTATCAAAGGTCAATGTTCAACACTTTTTTGGAAGTTGGGTAAGGTAGACATGAGATAGGGATGTTGGGACATATGGGGTAGGTTTTGAGAGATTTTTTGGCCCTCTATTTTCATAACGAGATTTAAGATACCATCAGTTATTATGAAAAGGGTTCTTTGTGACTGACCATTGTGTGAATTCGATTTCCTTATTTTAAATATTCATCTATAATGGTTTATTTTAATTAATGTTTGTTTTTTGGTTATCAGTTTTTACACTATTTGTATTATATTGTGTAGTATTAGGCCTCCTAGAATATATCCCATGAATGTTAATGGAGGTGATATAATCAATTACTCAAGGAATAATCCCCTTGAAAACTAAGATCGAATGGAGATTATTTTTCACAAGAAGTATTCCATAGATAGTGGGGCCAACCCTATTCCAATTCTAGCTAGATATGTAGAACCTGAATTTGGAGGTGGGAGAGTCTAAGCCCATGAGTTTCTCTACCAAAAATGTATTTACTTACAAGGGGTAAATAACCCTAAAAATATAGAGTATTAGATTGAAAATATTAAAAGGATCTTAAATTTCATGGAATCTAAAGTCTCATTTATGGTGATATATATCATTTTCAATCATAAATTACATTAAAGGAGATTATTTAATATGGTGATTTTTGGAAAATGACATGAGGTCATGCTGTATAAAAACCTCATTGACAAAATATCATAACAAAATTTCCCAGATAAAATAATGTTGTAAAAGTATATTAATTTCATCACCCTTCAATAAGGTGATCATATGGTGACGGAATACACCATCCACTTTTCTAAACATTCAATATTCTCACTTGATGTTTTATTAAATGAATAACTAAAGGATCATAAGTTTATAATGGGTATACAACTATAAATTCATTCAAAAGTTTTCATAATGGTGTCCTCCACCTATGATGGGATGGTGGGTAGTAATTTGATGGTAAATATTAACCAATAAAGGTAGATTGGGACACCTAGTTTTCCTCCCATACCCAATTATAGTTTTATAAAGTCTTATAGGAATAAGTGGATGTATAAGATGTTTCATAAAGGAATTTGTATTGGTACCCATCATCAATCTCACCAAATTTCTTCCAAAATTGATGGTAGGGGACATATTACATGCTATAATTGTAAAAATACATTTAACATTAATTTAAACTACATGAAACATCTAAAAACTATCTTTTATATGAACATTGAGGACATTTTCAAAAGTTCCTTTAGGATATATCAGCTCTATATTCTTAAATTGGTTTGTAAGCACCTAGAGGGTGTATAGTATAACATGATGCCTCTAAGGTTGTAGATTTTCAGCCACATAATTTTGGTGGTAAATAAGGAACATATGGGTTAATGAAATTGAATAAACTGGAAGAATCCCGATAGAAGGGGATATATGTCTTACAGTTGTGACATGTAATATTTTCATTTCATCATCTACATTGATTTATTTGTGAGATATAGGTTCCTCTAACACTTTTATATGGACATGTTTCATGAAATACTCAAACATACTAATGGATCATATTATTTATGATATGTAACTAGAATACCATCTTGTAAAGCGAAAGGAATAAGGATTCCAATTCCCTTCCTTCACCTTCCCTATATCTGATTAAAATATTTTATAGAATCTCTTAGTCCTTGACATCTCCATTTTTTTACGTTATCCTTGGTATGTAATATTTTGTTTCTTATAAGGATCAATTCTATTTTTAGCATCATTGGGTTCCCATTATTACCCTTTATTGGAGTTATTATGAGATTCACGGGGAATTATAATTGAGGTTTAAACAAGTGTAACCTTCATTGTGAGTGTTTTGGAAATTTATTTCTTCTATTACAGTTGATTATAAAGAGTAATCTTCCAATTGTGAACTTTTCACAGTGGCTAGGGAATTTCTTGATGTTTTTCTATATAACATCACCGGTTTACCTAAGGATAGAGAGGTGGAGTTCTTGATATATCTTATTCTATAAGACTAACCCATATTTCTACCTTCTTACCGAATATAATTGATGGTGTTAATGTAATTTAAGATATATTTGGATGATTTAAAACCCCAAGGGATTTATCCATCTGAGCGTGTTACCTTAGAAGACTCATTAGATTTTACCAAAAAGGTCAATGGGATGCTTAATTTATGTTTTTATTACCAAATTGTTAATTAGGAATTGTTTAGTAATAAATAAGTTATTCCTTATATTTATTATTCATTTGATCAATTGAAGGGGTGATGTGGTTTTCAAAAATCAACCATTGATCGAGGTATCACCATCTTAGAGTTAAATAATATAATAACCATAAGATAGATTTAAGGTATAGGTTGGGCCATTTTGAATATAGTATTATGAAATTTTTTAACAACCCAATATTTTATAATCTTTTTTTTTAAATAGTATATTAGGTTATTGGTGGTATACACAACACCATTATTAAAGGAAAAATAATATTATGCAAAACTATTATTATTCAAATATAACTTTTATTACCTAGATATTAGTTTGGAATGAATGAATATGATTTAATTTTTTATTAAATATTCTTTGAATTTTTTACCTAAATAAAATTAATTAATCAATCACAAATTTATTCTTAATTTTGTTGTAAATGGAGGTAATATGTTTCAAAGGTAAAAGAACTTTTTTACATAAAACTATTTTTATGTGTGAAATGTACTTTGACAATTATATATTAAATTAATATATATTGATAAATAATTGTAATGAAATAAGTATATTAAATATATTGAAATTAATGAATTAATAATCATTTAATTTTTTTATGAGACATGTAAAGGGAATAATGTTTTTATTCTTCAAAAATAAATTTTCCCCAGAATTGTTTTATTGAAGTTTGTGTGTGGATGTTGTAATTAATTTATTCCAATTTTATCCATTTTATTTAAACATATTTATATAATATATGGGATATTCATGTAATAATTTTATTAGGATTATGTTTTGATATATTTCTGAAATGATTAATTTTTGAGTGATTACTAAAAAATATTGATTTCTGAAAAATGATCATTTTTTCTATAAAAAAGGTTATCTAAATGTCCCATTAATTTTTTTTATTATTTTCAAAGGAACATAAGATCTATTTGATAAAAAGTAATAAAATTATTTTTATAGTAATCTACATCATAATCAATTTTTTGTAAAATCATTTTTATGCTTAAAACACATTTTCTAAACAAACAGATCATCAATGTATTTCCCAAACTTATATTAAAATTAGTTTTTGTAAATTATAAAAATTTAATATATATAAATGGATTTATTATTTGGAATTAATATTTTTAAATTTTTTAAATATTTCAATTTCATTTTGTGTCATAATGAATAGTAACCCTAATAGAAGTTTACCACCGTAGTAATGGGTGAAACAAATTACATAGGTATAAAACTATGGGTTCAGGCCTCAAAATCAATCCAAAACATTCCATTATTTAATTTTATCTATTTAATTTAAATATAAACATCATAACTTTATAAATGTGACAATATTTCTATTATCCTTTGATGATGACCTTTATAGTATTTTATTTTATAAAAAATTACAAAATTTCACTCTATATATTTTATTATCTTTAAAATGTTCTGATGGTGATAAAAAGAATATATAAAAAGTTATTTTAAATATTAATATTTATTTATATTATTTACATTATTTTTATCTTTTAGATATAGTATAATGGGATTTAATTCCTACACAATATCAACACAACACTTCTGAAAGCAGTAGGGAAAATATGATTTTAAAAGCATTAAAATCATCATATATTGGATTAATTATGAAATCACAAGGAATTTATAGATAAATATAATTTATAAATATAATTTAAATATTTTATATTTTAATTTCATTATTATCATGAAGCCCAAAAATCATGATATATAAATAGTACAAAAATTAACCTTAAAGGGTATTTATTGTTTAATTTTCTTTATATATTAGTAAAATTATAAAATAACCCTAAATTTAATTATTCGGGTGTTAAATTATTAATAAAATCATATATGGTTCATTTATGTTCAATTTTTTTACTTTTAAATTTACTTTCATGGCCTTAAAATGCTGATATAATGTGTTATTGTGGTTAAGGTTAAACAAAGGTTAAGGAGGGGGTTTGATGAAATTATAATGTTTCAAAAGACACATAAAAGTATATAGTATTCATATTATGAATATATTTATTAATTATACTCATTATAGTGTGATAAAAGTTATTATATTTCCCTTTAAATTATTTATAAACTTATTATATATTACTATTATATATATTTACAAGATTGTCACCCACCTAACTTATAAAAATATATCTCATGTACAATCTTATTGTAACTGATTAATCCATTTATCACAACAAATCACTATCTAAAATAACATTAAAACATTCCTAAACATGTATTATATGTCCTCATCTCACAAAAATACCAATTCTATAAGCCAAAAGTTGTAGGACAAATGATATTTTTCAAAGAATAGGTATAACAATTAATCAGGTTTTTTCATTTTATTACTTCTCACGCATACTTAAAATATTATATAAAAATGATGTTATATTAACAAAAACATATATTCCATGTACATAAATTTTACTATGTCTATGTTAAAAACATTATTCATATATTTTTTCTATCTTATTAAAAATGAAAACATCGCTCGAGTTTGTGTGTGGACTACCACTTCCACGAAGGAATGTGTTTCATTTTTCATCACTACCCCACACAGATGGTTATAAAGATATAATTAATTAATATATAATAAATTTATGAAATTATTATGAATTTTTGAAGATAAAATATTACTTATCTTCTTAGCCTTTCCATCAATTAGAAAATGATAACGCTACCTACACATACATGTAAAATACCACATCCACAAAGCAATGTGATTTTTTTTCATTATTGTGTCACATTGGTCATAATTTGTATGTAAATGATGAATAAAAATTAAATTTATAACATATTATTGATTATATAAAATAAAAAATCCAATTTATTTCTTTTCCACCAAATTGAAAAATTAAACATCATCAATGCATACAAATGGACTACTATCTCTATGAAACATGGTAAATCATTTTTCTTGGACTCCATATATGGATGGTTATAATATTTTATTTAGTGTTCAGTAATGATTATTATAAAATTATTAATATTATAGATATGGCGTAATAATTAATTCATTTACATTGATTATCCTACTGAGGTGTTTTGGGGATTATGAACTGAACATCCTCAAAACATCTAACATGAAATTAATCGATTACTAACTATATAAGATATGAAAATAAATGAAATAAAAGAGATTGTAAAGAGGTTAAACACAAAAAAATTTCTTAATCATGTAAATAATTAATATATGTTTATTATACATATTTTCAAGAATGCATAGACAGATTGAGACTCTGGTAATGGATTTTACATCTCAATTTCCATTATTAGACTTATGTTATTTTCCCCACATGTTTTCATTTATATGGTTTGGGAAATACCATAAAAATTTATTTTGAAATCAATTCATAAAAATTTAACTGTTTCAAAACTAAATTTTATTATTTCATCTTCAATTCCATTTTTATATAAAAGTTACATATTTTTAGGGTATTTTATTTATAACATTACTTAAAACTTCTCCCTTTAAATTAATTATTTTCCATATCCATGTTACTAAAAATGATTCAATAATGTTCTTATTTTCACTCAAAATGTTGTTAAAGGTCATTTTTATCTATCATTTACTCTTGAAAATATTTTTAAAAATGAATATTTTAAAGATTTTTGGTATGGGTCACTTTTGACTTGTTTTAATATAGTGTAAAAAATAATTTTTTAATTTATATGAAAGGAATAGATTTTCCCTCCATCATATACATTAATAATTACCTATATTATTATTCATGTCTTTATGTTTTTATAGGGTATTTTTTATTAAATTATTATTTTTTACATTTTAATAATAATATTCAAATGAAATTGATATTTCTTTTTATTTTCATGAGAATTTTGATTTTTTTTGTTTATTAGATAGAATATAAATTTAATGGGTTTTATGATGAAAACAATTTAATATTTAATTTTTTGATTTTAAAACATTAAACTTGTTTGTTATAAATGAATATGATAATTTTGAGTTATCCCAAAAACTTATGGGAAATTTTATATTATGTGATGGGTGGGCCCTTTATATCTCTTTAATGCATTGGTTAAAGTGATAAATTATACAAATTAAGTTAGTTATAAGATAATTTAAATAGATTTGACTACTTTTATTTTGTTTAGAGTGTACTAATCTAAGTTACCCCAATATAATTTTCAATTATCATATTAATTTATTTCATGATGAATGTATGATTCTCCAGGTTTCATATATTTTTTCTCAATTCATGAAAATGGGTTTCTTTGGAATCTACTAATTTAAGAAGGTAAACTATAAGATTATGATTTAAAGGAATGATTGGATCATCTAAAGGTATAAATTTTCGTTCATGTTAAATAATTCATTAAGTATGGTTTTATTTATATTCTTATAAAATGTTTTATAAAAACATTATAGATTGATGTTTATTTCAGGAGTAGGTAATTGATTATGTTGAGGTAATAAATTTATTATGTAAAATATTTTACTTCCTTATGGGGTTTCATGTATTTAAAATGGTTTAAAGAATAATTCATTCTTTTAAAATATCTTACTAATACCACTTGTGATTATACAATGTTTTTAAATTTTCTGACAATACCAAATGATGAGTAAAAAATATTATGAAGTCAATCTCTGGATAGAAGAACTTTTACTTGACAAAAAAAGTGATTCATGAACGAAACTGGATTGTATACTTAAAAATAATTTTTCCAAAAAAATGTGCATTTTAAGGGATATTTTTAATTATATATATATAATGTTTCCCTAATTCTCTAAAACTATAAACCAGAATGTTCCTCAAAACATAATAATGTAGAAACCTATTTATACATAATGTAATAATGGGTTGTTTATGTTATACAACATCATAGTTGGTATCAAATTATTTTTTGATGTCACATTAGTGGTTTTAATGAATAAGATGAAGATATTTTATTATTTTGGATACTAGTATTATTCAAAAAATATATAATTTATCATAAGTTTAAGTACATTGATTCCCCTACTCTGTTTTTATGTGATTGGAGTAATTTAGGATAAATTAAGCGAGTTTAAAGATATTTTTTTATTATAAGTAACCTTTAATTTTATCTAGTGGAATGATTATTATAAGAATACTAATTTCTTATTTTTTGGACATAATATGAAAGGTATTTTTAACCTTTAGGGTTGAAATGATATATTATGTGGATGTAATTATGGTTAATTGGTATAAAATGGTTGTTACATTTTGGGAATATATGTTTTATTATATAGATGACCATGGGATTGAAAAATTATTTAGTGACTAAGTTATTAATAATATTTTTAATGAATTTCACTATATTTTAAGAATTATATGATTAAGTTAAAGGTGGATATTTTTCACTATGCTGGGAGTTTATTTAAGGAAAGAATATTGAATTATATTTTGTTTGAATATATGATTTTATTAGGGATTTATGGTGATTTGGGTTATTTATAGTAAGGCTTAGCATATTTTGTAGATTATATGATTATGTAATATACATTTCCGGTATAATACTTTAAGAGTTATCGGTGTTATTTAGAGATTAATGTTGTCTCTATCTTGGAAGAATATGTGATCACTCAAATATAATATTTGGAATCCAGTTTTAGTCTTGTATATTTAGAAGTGTTTCAAATTTATTTTTTATGGAATCATTTTAGTCAAACTTTTGGAGTTATTGTTGAGTTTTTTGAGATTAATGTTCTTATTTATTAATATGAAGGTTTATTTTTTTTGATATTATCCAAAATTATGATAACTGATTTTTGTTTTTGATTAACAAATATAATGATGAGAAAAAACATGTTATACATTTATAGATATTACGATCTATTGGATGTAGATTTTATTTCTTTTGATATAAAAAAATTATTTTGAATATTAATTTTCAGGAGAAATAGATTTTATAGAAGTGGAATTTTTATGAAAAACAACCAAAGGATATAATTTTATTTATCAAATGGAAAGAAATAAAATATGTATATTTTTTCATTTTCTCTATCTTTGTAGAAAAATGATCCATCAACTATAAGAAAAAGAATCATGGAAATTTTGAAGTTTCACCTTTATTCTTGATGATTTGGTGCTCTTATTTATCCCCTACATATTTTCTTGGTCATTAAAATTCTCATTATTATGTTCTCTATCAATATTTAGTGTGTCTTCAATGTTATTTTTTGTATCCATGTCTATATTTTCACTTCCAATAAATGTAATATTTTTATGGTAACCTCATAATGTGTTATTCCAGGTGGCCATTATTTTTCTATTTTTCAAATGATTGTTTAATTATCCCTTTTATGATGTGGGTTCTCAATAATGTTTTTTTTAAAAATGGATTTCCTTTCATGATATTTAATTTCATCTTATATTCCTTGGAATTAATATTTTTTTAAAATGTTTTAATCAATTTTTATTGAGAATGATAAAAAAATAGTATATAAAATTTATTTAAGGAGGTGGAATGTAATAAAAAAATATTTGAATATTTATTTTATTAAAAAAATATAACTAATATATTTTTTTATATATAACACAATTCTTAAAGAAAAAGTGATATAATTTAGAAATATTATTATTTAAATATGTCTATCTTGAGAAAACCATTGATTCAGCTGGTATAAATAAGAATAACCATATTGTGAAAATTATGAAGAAACCTTTTACTTAATAATATGAATAATCAACCAAAAATTGATTATTAATTGGTTGAAAATAACGATAAAATCTTTTAAAGGTAAAAAATAAATTTTTATTAAATTATTTTTATATTTGTGATGTATTTCGGTCGTAAGAGACTAAAATGATTACTAACGATAAATTATTCTAATGAAATAAGTAGATTAAATATACATAAAAATGTATATATTTATATCAAGTTTTATTAAATAAATTTCAATTAATTATTTTTAGACTAGTAATTATAATAATGTCATTTTATCCTTTAATAAAATATTTTCATCACAATTAGGTTTTATCACATTTTTTCATGGATATTATAATTAATATCCACCACTTTTATAAATTTTATTTTTTAAAGTCATTAAATTTTCTTTTAAATCATGATATCATGATATTGTGAGGCAAAATATTTTATATTTTCATGTAATGATTTATTATTTATTAAATAGTGAAAATAACCATTTTTGAAATACTATAATTTATTTTTTTTGAATAAATATGTTGAAAATTTACATTACATTTTTATATTGTTTTAATGTTCAATATGATAACTTTTATGAAAAATAAACTAATTATTTCCACAAGAATAAACATTATAATTTATTTGGTAAACAAATTATGTTTAAAACACATTTTTCTAAAACCTATTTTACATTGACTTTGATTTTATATTAAAATTTATTTCTTCCACTTATAAAAATTGAATCATCTAAAATATATTTAATATTTGGAAATTTTATCTTCAAATTTCATAATGATTTTAATTCCATTTGTAGACTTAAGGAATCATAACCATGATTAATAGTTTTCATAATGTTAATGGGTATAATTGGTTAATTAAGGTTAACAAAATGATATAATGTCACAAAATCTATATAAAATATCAATTTATTTCATTTTATGGCTTTAATTAGACCACAAAAATATTAAAATAAAAAATATGGAATTTTTTCTACTTGACTTTGTTTATTACCTCCATATTATTTTATGTTATGAAAACTAAAAAATGTCACTATGTCCATTTAGTGAATCTATTATTTATTAAGAGGGATTAAAATATGATATTAGTGATTATAAATTTAAATTTTAAGATAAATAAATAATTTTTTATTAGAAACTTTTAATTTTAATTTTTAGAGATAATATAATTTCCTTGACCGCTTAGGCAGCATCAATGCAACTCTTGTGCAAGTTGAAGATAAAGAAAATAAAAGATATTAAACACATAAAAATTAATATATTTTAGATGAATTTTTTTATTAAAAATAATTTCCTCGGTAATAATAATTTATAAGAGATGGTTAGAGGGTACATATTCTAAATAAATAGTTACCTTGATGCCTTTAAAGTTGAGATATAGGAATGGTCTCGAAAATTGCATTAAATTGTATTTAAATATTATTTTATTAAATAATTATGTAGTTAGAAATAAAATATATTTATTAAATTTGATGGTAAATATTCATGAATATCGTGAATTTTTCATTTATGTGATACTTTAAATTAATAAAAATAATTTCATGACCCATAATGTGTGAAAAATATGTTACATCATCTAAGGTGAAATTGTGTTAAAGAGGGGATTAAACCAAAATATAAGTTTTTAAATGAAAAATAAACCAGTATAAAATTTCATGTGGGATTATATTAAGACCTTATACTTCGTAAATTTTATGATAAGATATTTTGGAAAATTTTTTGATGAATTAGTCACGTATTATATTCTAATAATTCATGTATTTGCATGTTTTCCACCCACATCACATAAAATGGTTTATGCTATCCTATCTTACTCAAACCTATTGAGTTATTTTCCTCAACCAAGACCTAAAAAATTCCTTCTAAAAATTTAAACCAATTTACTATAGGTCCGTTTCTCTCCAAATGACATATCCTATAAGGATTAAAGTGTATAAAAAATGCGGTTTTTCAAAAAAGAGGAAGAACTCATAACGAAGTTATTTTATTTTATTTACTCTTAAAAATCATTAAAATATTGTAAATAATAATTATCTTAAATATAATTAAATATTATTATGTTGACGTTAAAACCCTTTTCTATCTCCCTTTTCATCATTTGGGAAATGAAAACATTGCTCCTGAATATTTGTATACAACCACCTCCAATAAGTGATGTTTTTTAGTTTCCATCATCCACTCACACAACTAGTTATAAAGATAAAATTATTGAAAATATAATTTTTATAGGACATTATTACGGTTTTTGAAAGAGTAAATATTACTTACCTTATTACCCTTTCTATCAATTGGAAAATGATAATGTCGCTCATGTGTATGTGAGGTATATGACCTCTACAAAATGATGTGTTTAATTTTTCATCGTTGTATCACATGAATGGTCATAAGTTTAAAAATAATTAATAGATATAAAAATTATAACCTAATACTATTTTTTTAAAATATTATCTAATTAATTTTGTTTTGGCCTATTAAAAAAATAAAAACATTGTTCATGAATATGCATGAACAACTGTCACTATGAAATGAGGTAATTCATTTTTAATGATCACCTTACACTTATGGTAGTAAAATTTTATTTTATAAATAATAATTATGATTATTACCTGATTAGTATTATCAATAATATGGAATATCTATCCCTTTGACCATCGTCATCATACTGAAGTTGTTTTGGGTTTATAAACAAAATGTTCCCAAAACATCTGAAATGAACTTAACTAAACATGTCCTTATATAAGATATGGAAATAATTAAATAAAAGTATTAATATAAGGTAATGAAAATAAATAATATTATTAATAAATTAAATAAATAATATAAGTTTATTTTATAATAGTTAAAGAATTTATAGACTTGATGAAAGTAATTTATCATCTGAAGTTCCTTTATTTGAGACTTATTTTTATTTTACCCCTTTTTTCTTCAATTTAGTCTATTAACTAAAATATTTATACATTTTACCGTTATTTATTATAAATTAATTATTATTTTAATTCTATTACATGTTCAATTCTTACATTCACTTTTAATTTAGAAGTTACAGAAGTGTAAGTTGATTTTCATTACAACATTATTATATTTTTATCCTTTAAAAATGTTTATGTCTCGATCCATGTTCATTAAAAGGTTTTTATAATTTTATTATTTAATATTCAATTAATTTTCAAGGTCATTTTTTTCTATAATTATGTTTCTAAAAATGTTTTAAAAAGAAATATCTTATATATATTTATATTACGAGTCACTTTTTACTACTTTAACCAAAGAAGAAAAGAATGTTTTTGACATATAAAACATAAATTGATTTTCATAACATCACATAATTTATTAGTTATTAGTATTCTTATAAAAGTTTTATATATTTTTTGATAATATTATAATCACATTATATTAGGATTTTTAATTTTTAAAATTATTTATAAATAAAATAATATTTCATATCATTTATATTAGAAAACTAAACTGGTTTTGTTTATAAGATAAAATGCCAATTTAATAGTTTTTAGGATGAAAATTTAAATTTATTAAATTATTTAATTCTAATACAAGACACTTTGGAATACATAATAAAATCTGTCAAGGGAGTGAAAACAAAACCTTATGGGACTATGCCCATTATGTAACGTGTGGGACTGTTATTGGAAACCAATGCAAAGGGTTAAGAGGAGAAGTTAACTAATATAACTTACTCCTAAGACAATATAGATCGAGTTAATTACTACTACGAATTGATTGTATTAACTAATATAATTTACTCCTATGAGAATGTTTAAATTATATTTTTATGTTTTTATGTGATAAAAATTGATGGACCATGATTCTTATATATTTTCTCTAAGATTTAAAATGGGTTTCCTTGGATTTTTTTATTTTAAAAGGTAAAAATTATGTTTATGAATTAATGAAATCATTATGATCTTCTAAATGTGAATTTTTTTTCACAATAAATATTTTATAAATTATGGTTTTCATTTTATGGTCTCTTATGAAAATTTTATGAAAAATTTGTTCATTTAAGTATATTTCATTTGTAGTTAAATAATAATTATCATATAAAATGTTTATTCACTAAAAATAAAAAAATACTAATGGATTTTTAGAAATTTAAAATGTATTAATGGGTTGTTATTACCATATCCCTTAATAATATTACTTTTCTCATTCCATGTTTTTAAATTTGTTTCACAGGGCCTAATGATGTTTAAAAAATAGTATTATGTAGAATACTAAATCAAGAAAATTTTACATAAATGAAAATATTGTTATATGAATGAAACATGATTATGGACATAAAAATATTTATTTTGTATGAAAAAGATTTTCACTGAGTAGAATTCTCCACATTGTTATGTAAGATGTTTTCCTATTTCTCTATAACTCCAAAACCTAATGATCCACAAAATATAAGAAATTGAAAAAATCGTTTTAAATCCTGAAATTATAGGGAATTATGTTATGGGGTATTATTATTTTATCATTAAATAAAATCCAATAGATTAGATGGAAATGATGAACCAGGTATTATACTAATACATTAATTCCTTTATTTTCATATTTTTGATGACATTATAGTGTACGTGATAACTAGGGACAAACAACAGTTTTATCTCAGGGATATTTTTTATTCATAAAATAAAAATTACATTATTTTGATTTATCCAAATTTTATTTGTAGTTCCAATAATTTATTCTCTTAAGACACATCATCTCAAAATGTATTTTGTTAGCTGGCCATAATAATGTGATACTTTTCATTTCTTAAGAGGATCAATGGGTTGGATTTAAAATTTTGTATTTTTAGGGTGTAATTAGATGCTAATGGAATATTAGGATGGATTTATTTAATATGTAAGTGATGTTTAATGCTCTTACTTGAAATGGGGTAATGTTCATGTGGAGATCCATGTTTTATACTTCGTTTTATTTTTTGAAACAATATCAATTCTCAAAACCTATCTTAATTTTTAAAAATATTGGTCAAAGAGTTTTTTGTATATTGAAATATTTTAGAAATTTTCTGGGGTTGTGTTACTATATATAGATATAATATAGTGGTGTATGGTTCTTTCTAAATCACACCATATTAGAAAAATTACCCCACCCATGATTAAAAAATGCACAATTATGAAAACACTAAGGGAAATGTGCCAACTCCTTGGTTTATTTCATATATCATTCAGAAGTGAATTAGTCATTTTCCAAATGGAGTTCAATTTTTACACACATGTCAGGAGGGTAAAAAAGATTCTAATTTTGTAGCCTCTAGGGGATCCCAGGACAAGCCCTGGATCGTTTTTCACTTGCATTTTAAGCCTTCCCTTGGATTGTGTGGATCTTTTTTGGGAAGATTCCATTAGCTTGTAACATTTTAGGCACCCTAAACCCCCATTTTTCTAATCTTTCCAAGATTTCTATTTGGTTATTGTTAATTTCATTTCCTTTCCTTAATAAAGTAAATATTATTATGGATTTGTAAAAATGAAAAACCCTCTGGTGTTGAGACTGATACCTTGTTGGATATGGATTATATATTTACTCAGATCATAATTATTTGAGTTACCTCCATTCTCAAAAATAAATTATCCTCAAGTAGAGGTGATGAATGGATTATCATTAGAAATTTGATTTCAACATCATGTATACACCATGAAATGAGAATTTTGTTCTAGATGATCTTGGTCATATGTTACCCTCTTTCATCACAAAATAATTGAAGGATGATTTGAATATCATGAGTCAGTTATCTATAGTTCACTCAGATAAGGAGGTGTAAGGAACATATATAATTTTGGTGAGAATTTTACTAACATAATATCTTACTGAGTTATTTTATTATGATAAATAACTGGATAATAAATCCCATAATATCAATGAATATTTATATGGTTAGGATATCAACCCTATATGGTTAATCCCCCAAGAAGGTGTACTTTATTTTTTGAATTTGTGGTCATTTATATCATTTGTGAGAAGGAATGTTTTGGATGAGTTTCATTGATAGTAGTGGTATATTCATTACAGTACTATAAATGTTTAATATGATGTGAAATAATGTTTTTGTGGCTGGGATTTTGATGAGATATAACTCAATTCATATCTCATTGCTATACTAGTCAGATAGTTAAAACAAAACCAGAATGGATATCATGGCTACTTCACCACTCTCTGTGCCGATATGAAAATTGGAAAAGGTTTCTATGTATTTTACCATTGTACTACTATAGACTCTCTGAGGGAGGAATAATATATGAGTGTTGATTGACTAACTCACTAAGTCATATAAAAATTGCTTCAAATGCAGGACACCACCAGAGTTGAAGTGTTGGGAAAGTTAAATGTGGAATAAATTATGAAGTTTCATATTTTCCATCATCCATTATATCATTTAGAGATCCCAATTTGACTTCCTAGTTCATGAACGGGCTTTAAGAGTTTTTTGGAACTCAGGTTAGAATAATCTTATATTATCATCCCCAAATGGCTGGATGAATGGAGTGAGCTATTAATATTATAGAGGACATGATCAGTCCTTAAATCAGGAAAATTAGTTTTTATTCAAGTATCCATTTAGTATTGGTTGAGTCCAATTCTAATAATAGTTACCAATCGATGATCAAAATGTCACACATTGATGAATTCTATGGTTGTCTTTAAAAATCACCCCTCCATTGGTTGGATATGGGAAAAACTTCATTGATATGGGATGGAAATAGTTTAAGAGACATCCAAAAATATCCACATCATATGTTGACAGATGGATATAATTCTGATTCAGAAAAATTCTTATTCCTATAATCAAAATTGGCCTTTGGAGTATACAGTTGGTGGTTGTGTCTTATTGAAAGTGCTACCTCAGAAGGGACACTAATGGCTTGGAATGTAGAAAAATGTGGATATAATATACATGTAACCATCTAAGACAATTAATCAAATTTTTATGGTGGTATATATTCTGTAGTTACTATATCATCTAAATTCAATTCATAATGTATTCCATGTATCTCATCTTATGATGTATGGTTCTCATCTCTCTCACATTATGAGTGGGGGGAACTGTTAGGATGGTATGACACTGATTATGATATATTATGTAATACCAAATGTAGGATCAAAATAAGAATGAGATTATCAGATACAAGAGGGGGTGAATTGTAACTTTTTAAAATTCACTTGCGAAATTTTTAGGATTTTTATGTTTAACAGGGTTAAACAAGAAAATTCACAAGACCTCTATGAGTACTAAAGACTTGCTAGATTCTGGAATAGTGATTCTGAATATAGAACTAAACAAAAGTTACAAAGATTAAGATTCTAACTTAAAGAATATAAAATCTAACTATATCAGAGTATAAGTATGGAAGTATAAGAAAGTTATACTTTCCTTAAAAATACAAAAATGAAGCAGAAAAATAAGTAGTAAAACTACAAGTAAAAAAAATAATTCTTTTAACCCAAAGAGAAGGGTATCCAACAACCTTGGATAAAGGTCCCTTAATTTATACTTTCAAAAAAGTTTTTCTTACCCACACTAGGGTAATCTGTCAATACAAATATCGGAGTATGTCCTACTATCCCCACAAGCCCTCCACTATTAGGTTGTCAGCACCTCTGTCTTCCTCACCAAGGAATCCCTCAACTTCATGGTGTTGGAACCTCTGTATTTCTATCCCCGGAATCCCTCGATTGTAATCAGCAAGAATCGGAGTCATAAGAAGCATGTCTTCAGAAGGAAAATATTGAACAAGCTATTCAAACATTCTACACGAAGCTTTGAGAGTTGATAAAAGCCTCTCTCTCTAGAAATCACTTTAACAGCATGTATGAAAAGATGTTAAAAGATGTGTCAAAGTTGTTGTCGACTTTCAAGTGATCTTTTTTTATAGGCAAAGCTCCAATGGTCGGCTCCCTCCTCCAATGGTCATATTTCTCCTTGAATTTCGGAGGGACCTATCCACGTGTTACTCAACCAACAGTTAGTCAATAAATGAAAGCACGACATCATTTTCTAATGAAACAATTGTAAGAAAAATTAAAACTGAAGCTCGGAATGCGTGAAAATAAAAGTTAGGAGTCTAACCAAAATGGAATTCGGAGTCTAACCAAAATTGAATTCGGAGTCTATGATAAAGAAATATTTGGATTCTGTTTTGTAGGAATTTGGAACCTAAATTTTGTAGAAATACGGAGTCGGAATTTCTATAGAAATTCAGAGTCTAGTTTCAGTATAATTTGGAATATGAACTTACAGAGTTTGGAGTCGAACTCATACAAGTTCAGAGTTGAACTAGTAGGAGTTTGGAATCAAACATGTAAAAGTTTGGCGTCGAACTAGTAGAAGTTCAAAGTCGAACTCATAGAAGTTTGGAGTCAAACTAGTAGAAGTTTGGAGTCGAACTAGTAGAAGTTTAGAGTCGAACTAGTAGATGTTTTTAGTCAAACTAGTATAAGTTTGGAGTCGAACTCATTAAAGTTCATATCCATAATTCGGAGTTGAACATTGTGAGAGTTCATATTCCAGAATTCGGAGTTGAAATTTGTGAGAGTTCGTATTCCAGAATTTGGAGTGGAACTTTATGAGAGTTCGTATCTAGAATTCAGAGAGGAAATTCATTAGAGTTTGTATCCATAATTCAGAGTGGAACTTCATTAGAGTTCATATCCAGAATTTGGAGTGGAACTTCATTAGAGTTTGTATCCAGAATTCGGAGTGAAACTTCATTAGAGTTCGTATCCAGAATTTGGATCAAAAAACAGAATACTTCATATCTAAGTATTATATGATTCTGACGTTTTAGGAATGAATCCAATTTTTATACTTAAGAAAAATATTTATATGAGCAATAAAAATATGGTAGGGGTAAATTCCTCTGGGAAGGAAGTTTTCCTTATAGAATTAAAATATAGGTTTTTCTTAAATATAAGGTGTTTGTAATTTTCAAAACATTAAGTAATGGAAAATTCATAAGGAACACCTTATTGACTCAAAAATCTCCCCCTTTTTCGAAAGCACAAATGACCTTTCGAAAAACAATATAAGGACTTTGAAATTTTTCTTTTTCCTTTGAAATTAAAACTTATCTCATTTTGTTCATAGATGATGGTGAATACAACTAACTACCCCTTAGGCATTGGAACTCTAAGGATTGTATTCTTGATTTCCGGAATGGAGTTTTCATTATCATGGGAATGAAAAACTTCATAATGAGAAACTCCCCCTTACATAAGGATAGTTCTTTACGTTGAAATATTTCTTCTCCATTATATATTTTTCTTTCTCCCCCTTTGAGTAGTTATTTTTCCTTCTCCCCGTTTCTGATTTTCAAAAACAATTTAAGGGAATGGAAAATAAATAAAGTACCTGAAACATTAGAACATAATAACACAAGATACAACCAACCAAAGATTTCATTATAGTTGAAAGAATTTTTACAAGGAAAGACATTACAACAAAAAATCACATTGGTCTATTTCTCTTCCTTTTCCTTGGGGATTAACTTCTTCAACAGGGTTTTCAGATTCTTCAAGTCTTTCTGATCCTCCTCAGGTAGCTTCTCCATAGCTGTGATCCTTTCTTGTTGAGCATTAGGGACCTCTGTCAGAGCTTTCATGGACCCTTCCGTCATCTTCAGTAATTTATCCTACTTTTCCATCTTCTCGTTGATCTCAATCCGGATATCTCATTCCCCTTTCCAATTTTGAGAAACCGAGTTAAGCTTCCCATTCATATCCCTCAACTGTTGCTTCCCAGTATTTTTCTCTAGGGTTAGCTTATACTGAATATTCTTCATCTTGGAATCCTCAGTGTCAAATTCTTGTTTAACATAATTCTGAAATTGATCAATCTCATACAGGTCATCATAAATCTTCTTTGACCATAGAGTGGTTTTTCTGTAAGACTTTATGTACAAATCATAATTAATAAGAAAATTTCTATGCTCATCCTCAATCTTCACACACTTATCCATCACCATGGATAAGGATTAAGATTTATGATTTAGTCTGTGTTGAGGGATCTGGCATCTGGAGTCTACGGTGGGAAAGATCGGAATGGTGTCCACCAATTTCTTCAAAGATTCAACAACAAAATCATGACCCAGTGTTGATGATTCTGAATCAGACAACTTCCTCATGGATTGTTCTTGTTCAATTTCCACGAACATTTTTCTTGAAGAGCCACCAAGATCCTTCTTCCTTATATGATCTTTTGTTGGGGTGTCCATAAGCACTTTCTTACCTTTATCAACTTTCGGAACTGCCTCATCAGGAGATTCTTCCTCACTTTTAGATACTTGAAAAATCTTGTCTTCATCTGGTTTCTCTTTCTCTACTTCATCTTAAAGAAAGTTATTCTTAAAGCTTCCTTCCTCAGATAATTCATTTTCTTTTTCTTCTTCCTTGTCATCGTCTCTCTTACTATCTTTATCATCTCCCTTTCTCGGAGTGACAATCTTGGAGGACTCGACCTCAGATGTTTGGAGTGATGGTTTTTCTGATGGGTTTGCCTTTTCTTGATACTCTTCAACTTGTTTAATCAATTCATCTAGATCACCACATCCTTCTTCTAATTCTTCTTCTTCTTCTACTTCATCTTCTTCTTCTATTTATTCAACAACTTCTTCCTATACTTCTTCACCAGCTCCTTTCTCTACTCCTTCAACAACCTCTTTCCCATTTGTCTTTTTCGGAGTGAAGTATATTTTCCTGGGTCTCCGGTAATGGCTCAAAAAGAAAGGCTTCCGATATAGGAGTATTTTGAGAGGATACTTCTATGTCTCTCAAAAGATATTGTACAAATTCAGTTTTAGACAACTTCTTCTTCATCTTCTTCTCTTTTTCAACCTTCTGAAGGAATTTAACCATCTTCTCCCTTAAGGATTTAGATTCAGAAAGGTCCAATCCGAACTGAGGTTCACGTTCTTTCATTTTCTCCATATCTTCCCTCCATTTAGCATCCCCCTCATCTAGATATGATTTTTGTTTTTTCGGCATGGGATGTGCGGATTGGGTTTCCTTAGTTTTGGGGGTCTTGTCTTTAGAAACCACTTCTTTCAATTTCCTCTTCTTACCATCCTTCTTCACTGGCTCAACTTTCTCCACATTTTTTGGATTTTTTTCAGCCTCTTCCTATGGAAAATTATAAAACTCTCATATTTCCTTGGAATAGGCCATATTCATCCTTTTCAAGGTATCATCACTAACAAGCATGACCTTGCAATTCTGAGACTTGCACTTAAATGCAATCTTGAGTGAATATAGACATCAAACTATCATCTTTGATAGTAAGGCAATGTACAAGATGATATGACCTCTCAAATTTCCCTCCTTGAAGTTCTTGATTGTCACAAGAACATTCCTCATAAAATTGATTTTTCTTAGATTCACCAAGAAGTCTAAGAAATATATATCACTTTTCTTCATGGTATCTTTGTCACCCTTTCTCGCAACCAAGAATCCATGTACCCATAGCTGAAGGATCCAATTATTAGAAGATACGTGAGAAATCATGGTTGTCTTTACATCATCAATCCAAAGACACTCCAAGGCCTTCACCTTAACAAAACTACCTTGAACATCCGGAAGTTTGTGTGAGAAAAATTTAGCTTCGCCATCATATGTCATCTCCACCAAGCTTGCTGCCTTGGTGTAAGTAAGTTTGTATGTCTTGACATAAGACTTAAAAGATAATTTTTCTCTTCCCTCTTACTCATAGAAGCATGTTGAATCATAGAACTCTACATGTAACTCTGGATAGACCACATCCTGAACACCTATCTTAGATATACATACAACATCCCAACCATTCAACATGATGTTATTAGAGATGATAGAATCATACTTGTAAAAGTTTGGATGGACCAGTATTTCTTTGTACACTTACCATTTTGAAATTGGCTTCATGGAAGACATATCTTGGGAAGTGGCTTCTACAAACATTCAGAATGGAGGAGCTTTGAGAGATTTGGAACGAGCTTTAAGAACTGAGTAAAAGCTTCAAGACACGAGAGCTTGGAGATCGATGTGGGACACAAATGGGGGTTCCCCTTATATAGGCGATGGAGGTGAGATATCAGCTTCCAAAAACAATCTAATGGTTGAGAAGCTTTTTGATATGATCTGATGGTTGAAAACATACCCGCAAGGAAATCTTGTATCTGATCTTTTAAGATTTTAAAAACATTCGTATTTAAGAAGAAATGAATCTGAAAAATTCTATAGGAAAAAGAAACCACCAAAAACTAAAAATGACTAAGATTACTTAAGTAATGAAATCATACCTTTTGTATTGGCTAGGAAGTTTATTCGTAATAGATAATATTCTTTATGAAGAAAAGTTGACTAAAAACTCACTATGAAAATCTCACTACAAAAAACTCTAGTACGAAAAGTATGAGTATGAAAAGTCCTTTAAGAAAATTCTCATTACAAAAATTTCCATTACGAAAATTCCCAGTATGAAAACTTCATTATGAAAATTTTCAGTTTGAAAACTTCATTACGAAAATTTTCAGTACGAAAACGTCATTACGAAAATTTCCAGTACGAAAACATCATTATGAAAATTTCATTACGAAAATTCACAATACAAAAACATCATTACAATAATTTCCAGTACGAAAACTTCAATATGAAATTTTTTTGAAAGACTCACAATGAAAACTTTGGAAAGAGTCATTACAATAAAAATTGAAAGTATTATTATGAAAAAATTTGAAATACTTATTATGAAAAAATTTTAAAAGACTCATTACGAAAACTTTTGAAAGACTGATTTTGAAATTTTTTTGAAAGACTCACTATGAAAAATTTTGAAAGACTTATTACAAATTGTTTTTTAAATATTCACTAAGAAATTTTTTTGAAAGACTCATTACGAAATATTTTTCAAAGACTAACAATAAAATGTAATCCCCCTATGAAAAGGAGTTTATTACTATAAGGAGAATGGTTCAAGAAGAAGGTAATGAAGGAATATTACCTCATGGTTATCATTCCTAAATTTTGTTTAATGTATTCAAATATAATGGAGGGTAATGATTTTGTTAAAATGCAAACAAGTTGATCTTGCATTATGATAAACTAAAGAATGATATCTCGTTTTAGTGTGTGATCTCTAAGGAAGTGATGCCTAATATCTATGTGCTTTTCACGAGAGTGATGTGTAGGGTTTTTAATAAGGACAATGGAACTTGTGTTATCACACAAAATTTGAGTTTTAGTAAAATACAAGCCATAATTTTTGAGTGTTTGTTGCATCCATAACACTAGAGCACAACAACTTCTAGCTGCTACATATTCAGCTTTAGCGGTGGAGAGTGATACAGAGTGTGGCATCTTGCATGACCAAGAAAATAATGAATCTATTAATAAATGACAAGTTCTAGATGTACTCTTTCTATCCATTATATATCCACCAATGTCATCATCTGAGAAGCTATTTAAAACCAAATCATTTCTAGAAGTATAAAAGAGTCTTAGATACATGGTTCCCTTTAAGTAGTGAAAAAAAATTCACTGCCTTTAAATGAGATTTCTTAGGATTGGATTGATATCTTGAAAATAAGCATACTGAAAACATCAAGTCTTGTTGACTAGCTGTCATGTAAAGTAGACTTTCTGTCATACCTCTAAAAGATGTTTGACCTACTGGTTTCCCAGCTTCATCAAGATCAAGTGTGTTTAAGGTACCAATAGGAGTACTTATACTCTTAGTGTTGTCGTACCCATACTTTTTAAGAATATATTTAATATACTGGTGTTGGGATATGTAGATTTCTTCTAGTTTTTGATAAATTTGAAATCCAAGAAAAAATGTTAACTCACCCATCATACTCATTTCAAACTCAGATTTCATTATATCCACAAACGAATCAGTTAAAGATTGCTGAGTTGAACCAAATATAATGCCATCAACATAAATTTGATCAATCAAAACATTTTTCTTATCTTTCTTTATAAAAAGGGTTGGATCTACATTTCCCTTAGCATAGTTATTTTGATGCGAAAATCATGTAAGTACATCATAACAAGCTTTTGGGGATTGTTTAAGGCCATACAATGCTTTGGTAAGTCTAAAAACATGATAAGGATGTTTTGTATCTTCAAATCTAGGAGTTTGTTCAACAAAAACTTCCTCTTGAACATAACCATTAAGGACAGCACATTTCACATCCATTTGAAAAAGCTTGAAATTGAAGAATGCTGCAAAGGCAAGTAAAATACAAATAGATTCATGTCTAGACACTGGATTATAGGTTTCTTCATAGTCTATTACCTCTTGTTGATAATAGAATTTAGCAACCAATCTAGCTTTATTTTTAACGATGACTCCATTTTCATCACACTTATTTCTGAAGACCTATTTTACTCCAATGAAAGAAGTTTCCTTAGGTATTTCAACCAAGGTCCAGAATTTATTCCTTTCGAATTCATTTAGTTCGTCTTTCATGGCTTTAATCCAATCATCGTCACCTAAAGCTTCATCAGTTATTTTTTGTTCTAATTGGTAAAGGAATGCTAGATGCTTTACTTCATTTCTTAAGGAACTTCTAGTCCTTACGGGTTTATTGACATCACCAATGATACTATCACTATGTTGATTCTTTAGAAACGACTGATTTGGGTTTTGTAAAACCAGTTCATCAACATAGTGTAGGAAATATTCTGCGGTAAATGTTTCAGAAGTATCTTCTTGAACATTTTCCTTATCAGAAGGATTTTATATCAAAGGTTGATAATCAATTTTTGAAAACACATATGGAGATGTAGGTTGAGGTTGTTTGAAAACAAAGGGATCGGTTCCATCAAATTTTACATGTACTATTTCTTCAACAGTACAAGTGTTTTTGTTGAAAACTCTATAAGCCTTAGAGGTTGTGGAGTAGCCTAAGAAAATTCCTTCATAAGATTTTGGTGCAAATTTTTGTAAATAATCTTTAGTATTTAGAATGAATACTTTGCAACCAAAAACCTTAAAGTAGTAATGTCTAGGTTTTCTACCATTCCATAACTCATGAGGGGTTTTATTATGAAAAGGTCTAATTAAAATTCAATTTATAGTATAACAAGTAGTAATTACAGCTTCAGCCCAAAAATTTTTGGCAACAGAATACTCACTCAACATGGTTCTAGTTATCTCTTGAAGAATCTTATTTCTTCTTTCAACAACACCATTTTGTTGAGGTGTTGTGGGAGCTGAGAAGTTGTGAGTAATACCTTTTCTACTACAAAAAGTTTCAAAATCATAATTTTGAAATTCTCCTCCATGATCACTATGAATAGTTTTCAATGGATGGTTTTTCTCATTTTTAACTTGGGATTTAAAACATTTGAAATATGAAAATGCTTCAGACTTCTTTACTAGAAAATAGACCCATGTAACTCTAGTGTAATAATCATGTAAGACAAATACATAATACATTCCTCCAATGCTTCCAGTTTGTGTTTGACCAAAAAGATCCATGTGCACAAACTGTAGTTCATTAGTTGTTGAGACTTCACCGATTGATTTAAAAATTGATTTATGTTTCATGCCATATTGACAAGGTTCATAGACTTTTGTAGAATCAAATCTATGCTCCGATAGATCCTTAACTAACCCTTTATTATAGATTTTACATAAGTTCCTAAGGTTATAGTGTCCTAACCTTCTATGCCATAACAAAGAATGATCTTCCATTTCACTAAGGCAAGGAAAGTCTTAGCTCCTAAGGTCTTATATGTTTAGAGTGTAAACATTCTCTTTCCTATGGGTAGAAAGAAAAAACTCTTCCTGGGAATTGTGTACTAGGCACTTATCATTCCTAAATTTCACAAGGTAGAATTCATCACATAATTGACTTATGCTGATGAGGTTGTGCTTAATACATTTAACAAACAAAACATTTTAAAATCAAGGTTTTTCTAAGAAGAACAATGTTACCTATACCAATAATTTCTCCATGAGCATTGTCTCCGAAAGTTACTTTTCCTCCTTTCGTCTTGATAATATTTTTGAAATATCTTTTGTTACCAGTCATGTGCCAGGAGCATCCACTATCCATGTACCATATATTTGTATTCGTACTTTCCCTATTTTCCTGAAAATAAAAAAATGTTAGGTTTTCAGAATCTAGACATTCTTGGATCTGGAAATTTTAGAAAGTAAACTTTTGGGTACCCACATCTTCTTAGAAAAATAAGCCTTATGAAATCCTAAAGATTGGGTTTTGTTTAATGAAAAATTATTTGCCTATTGACCACCACATTGACACTTTTTCAAAATGGGGAACTTTGAGGAACAATTAGTTGTTACTAAAAATCGGTTTAGAACTATTGTAACCAAAACCAAAAGTATTCATTCGAGGTAGAATTTGAGAGTACATTTTATCAAAATTTTCCTTACCATGGGTAATGTTTGACAAACACTTCCTCAAAGAAAATATTTTGGATTTGAGTTTAATAACTAAGTTCATATTTTAAAAAACATTTGAACTAGCACCAGGCTCAAAAATATCTTTCTTATAAATTACATTTTCAAGATCTTTTTATAGTTTATTCTTCTCAAAACATACTTCCTCCATATTTTTTGAAATACATTCAAAATCAGCATTTTTCTTATCAAGATCATTAGAAAGATCTGATATTTCTTTAGTAAGAATAGTATTCCTAGAGTTTTCCTTATCAATCATTTTCATGAGTTTTGAGATCTCAATCTCAAGAAGTTATACAAACCTAGAAACTTCTTCATAGGTAGGTAAAGTATTTTCTTCATCAGAAGAATATTCGTCCTCATAAGAGTTATAATATTTACTATCATTAGTATTTAAAGAATCATTGGTCAAGGATTCAGTATTTTGTACCTTATCCATAAATCAATTATTATCAATTGGTAGCCTGGCTAAAGACAAAGATTATTTTGTCCAGAAGATTCATAATCTGAAGATTCATCTGAAGAGTCACCACCACTAGAACTCCAGGTGTCATTTTCTTTCAAAACTTTCTTAGCATTGGACTTATAATAATTCTTTCTATTGCATTCATAATTCCTTTCTTTTCTTTATTTTCTTTTGAACACAGGGAAATCAAGTCTTATGTTTCTACCTTTCTTTCATTTATAACATGTGACCTCTGAATCATTCTTATCTTTCCTTTCCTTCTTCTAATACTTGGATTGTAAATTTCTCTATCCAGCTATCCTTTTCATCCTTCGAGCAAGATTGGCTAACTCAATTTCTGAGACTTCACTCTCACTAGATTCTGATTGGATAATAACCTTCTTAGACTTGGATCTAGTAACTCTCTAAAGAGTCTTAGCATTCATGTCATTTGAATTTGTAGTAAAATCAACACTACCATTCCAATTTTTCTTCATTATGTTTTCAGTATCTCTCTTCATTCTAGTTTCATGTTGAAGAAGAGTTCCAAATAGTTCATCAAGGGAAATTTGAGTAACCTTTCTTTTCTCATCGATAGCATTCCTCTTTGATTTCCACTCATTAGGTATAATATATATGATCTTGTCAACAAGGGATTCATAATCTAGACCTTTCTCTCACATAGATTTTAATCTTTTCACAATAGTCATGATTATCTGTTTCACCTTAAAAATTGGTTCTCCACAAGGAAAATTAAAACCATGATATTCATCTCTGAGCATGGATATTCTAGTCTCAATCAAATTAGTTGTACCAAAATGTGTAAATTCAAGTTTCTTCCAAATACAGCGATCTATTTCACAAGAAGAAATTTGGCTACATATATTCTTAGTCATTGAACAAAGTAAATTATTGCATAAATTATAGTTGATTTGGTCTTCATCCTTTTCTTGATTACTAATAGTATTAGATTCCTTATCAGGAATCTTGTATCCACCAGTAATCATAAAAAATTTATCTACCCCAGTATTAATAATGAAAGTCTTCATACGATCTCTCCAATACTCATAATCATTACCATCAAAGATATGTGGTCTAGTAGGATTTAGGTTGTCGATAGAACCAACATTTAAAACTGTCATCCTTAAGAAAATATTTGGCACACAAACTTATTATAAGTAAAAGTATTAGTAAACAAGAGAAAATATTCTAAGCAGGAAAAAATTGTATCTCCAAGCAAAAAGTGAATCCAAACTATGAGTCTGAAAAAAATGATTCTAAAAAACAGATTCTGAAAAATATGAATCTGGAAAATGTGAATCCAAGAATTCCCTTCAGAATCTACTCGTGAGATTAATTCATATTGAACCAAATCCTATGATACAAATTGTTAGGATAGTATGACTCTGAGTATGATATACTCTGTGATACCAAATGTAAGATTGAAATAAGAATGAGATTATCATATATAATAGGGGGTGAATTGTACCTTTTAAAATTTACCTTAGGAAATTTTTAGGATGGTTATGTTTAACTAGGTTAAACAAGATAATTCACAAGACCCCTATGAGTACTAAAGACTTGCTAGATTCCAGAAAAATGATTCCGAAAATTGAACATAACAAAAGTTACAAAGATTAAGATTCTACCTTAAAGCGTATAGAATCTAACTATATCAGAGTACAAGAAAGGAAGTATTATAAAGTTATACTTTCCTCAACAATACAAAATTCAGCGGATAAACATGTAACAAAAACATGTAACAAGTAATAAATTGTTTAACCCAAAGAGAAGGGTATCCAAAAACCGAGGATAAAGGTCCCTTGATTAATACTTTGATTTTTTACTTTCAAGAAAGTCTGTATTACTCACACTAGGGTAAGCCCTCTATACAAATATTGGAGTCTGTCTTGCTATCCCCACAAGCCCTCAACTATCAGGTAGTCAGTACCTATTTCTTCCTTAGTAAGGAAGCCCTCAATATTAAGGTGTTGTAACCTCTATCTTTCTATCCCCGAAAGCCCTTGATTGTAATCAGCAACAATCAGAGTCACATGAAGAATGTCTGTACAAGGAAAAGTTTGAACGAGCTGTTCAAAAATTCTGCACGAAGCTTTGAGAGTTGAAAAGAGAACCTCCCTCCATAAATCACTTCAACAGCATGTAAGCACAGATGTCAAAATATATTTCACTCAACCAACAGTTAGTCGCTTTCTGAAATCACAACATCATTTTGTAATGAAACGAGTGTAAGCATAAGTAAAACTGATGTTCGGAATGTAAGAAAATAAAAGTTCAGAGTCTAACCCAAATAGAATTCGGAGTCTAACCAAAATAGAATTCAGAGTCTATAATAAAGAAATATTTGGATTCTTTTTTGTAGGAATTCAGAACCTGAATTTTGTAGAAATTAGGAGTTTGAATTTATATGGAAATTCAGAGTCTAGTTTCACTAGAATTCAGAATCTGAACTTACAGAGATTGGAGTCAAATTCATAAAAGATCGGAGTGGAACAAGTAGGAGTTCAGAGTTGAACTCGTAAAAGTTCAGAGTTGAACTAGAATAATTTCAGAGTCGAACTCATAGATGTTTGGAGTCTAACTAGTAGAAGTTTAGAGTCGAACTAGAAGAAGTTCGGAGTCAAAATAGTAAAAGTTTGGAGTCGACCTCATTAATGTTTTTATCTATAATTCAGAGTTGAACTTTGTGAGAATTTGTATTCCAGAATTCGGAGTTGAGCTTTTTGAGAGTTCGTATTCCAAAATTTGGAGTGGAAATTTATAAGTGTTCGTATCCAGAATTCGGAGTGGAACATTATTAGAGTTCGTTTCTAGAATTTGGAGTGGAAATTCATTAGTGTTTATATCCAAAATTCGGAGTGGAACTTCATTAGAGTTTGTATCCAGAATTAAGAATGTAACTTCATTAGAGTTCGTATCCAGAATTCGGATCCAAAAACAGAATGCTTCATATATAAGTATTATATGATTTTGATGTTTTAGGTATGAATCCGATTTTTATACTTAATAAAAATATTGATATGAGAAATGAAAATATGGTATTGGTAAATTAATTTGGGAAGGAAGTTTTCCATATAGAAGTAAAATGTAGGTTTTGGTTAAGTATAAGGTGTTTGTGATTTTCAAAACAAGAAATAATGGAAAAGTCATAAGGAAAACCTTATTGACTCAACATGAACTTGGGTTTGGAATATATTTATCAATGTTAAGAAACATATTCGAATAATTTATTCTTCAAAAAATATCTATTTGGGGAAGTATACTCTATTGGTTATAGTGTTTTTGAAACACATGCTCGATCCTCATAAGTCATTGAAATAATCATTAACAATGAGGGAGTATTGGGATCATCTTTTTTGGGTTTATGACATTTTATTTGACTATCTAGGTCTAGAAAGTGATATGGTGGTGATATTTTTCACACCTTGGTGTAAATTTTATGTATTTATAACCTTTAATTTTTACAATAATTAATTCCTACATTTTTAGATAATAATTTTATTTTTTGGGTTTCTGAGTGTTTGAGAAGTGAACCGTTAACATAAGGTTAGTGGATAACATACTACATTCCCTAAGAAAAAAGTGTGGTATGTAGAGGATGCTGGGATAAGATCCATACGTAGTACACAGTTTGGGATAACTGTGTGTCCTTATCTAGGGAATCATGTACCTTTGGAAAGTAGTATTTTTCAAAGTTGGTTCACGTCTTACAAAACCATATAAACAAAAATCATGGGACTCTTAAAAGATAGTAAACTTCACACTATTTGCTAATGGTTTGTCTAACCATCAAACCAAACCAAAATGATATGTTTTAATGATTCTTATATTAATTACGAAATGAATCCCAACTTATTGATCTTCTATACTTGGGTTTTAGTCATAACACTATCCGTTGATGACTTTCCAAATTCCTTTATCTATATAGATATATTCCATTTATTATGGGGGAAATGAATCTAGGAAATCAAAGTTATGTGTTCTCTCTTCACTTATTATTCATCCCAATTATCTATATACTCTTATATCTTTGAAATAAAATATAGATCTAGATTTATATAACCATGTCTGTAGTTTTGGGTAAAATATAATGTAAATTCTTATATATTGGTCGATTGAGAGGGAGAAAAAATATAGGTTTTCTTAGATGAGGTGTGTTTTCATCAAGAAAGTGACAATTAAGGTAGGTTGATTCTTATATTATATTTTTTCTATAAACATGTGATTCATATAATTTTTTTAGTCATTTATATAAATTTATTTTAAGAATTTCATGGATTTAGGAGATTGGATTTGAGTGATAAAAATTTTATTAGAAAAATTCCGTGCCAATGATTTTATATTGAATTATAAAGGGATGTGAAAATGGTTTTTTGGCCACTGTTTTATGACAGGTGGACTAATTCTGTTTAAATTAATGAACTAAATTAAATGTTTGAATATGTGATTTTAAAAAGATATGGGAACCTAGGTATTTTTGTGGGAAGGATATGACAAGCATGCTATGATCATTTTCCTCGACTTGTAAATATTTGTACACTACAATATTAAATAATTTTTTATGAATTATAGAGAGACACATGTCTATTTTGTATCCTTAATTGGGCCATAAGGTTTCTCTCCCAAGGGGGTTCATAATTACATATTTTATTTCACTGATTATAGTGGTGCAGGGTTCCAATTTTCCATGATCGAAATTACTAGATGGATTTGACCATTTTGTGAGCTTGATAAATTGTTTAAAAATTATTACCTTTAAAAACTATATATAGATTATTTATTTCAAATATATAACCATATTATATTCATCCTATTAATTACTTTTTCATGGTTTTGGAAAATATTCCTTGATACAAGGATTCCAAACAAATTTGATAATGGTTATTTCTATATATCTAATATAAAACAATGTAAGGAATCATATATTATATTTAATTTTATTTTAAATATAAAATTTGATTTATTTAATAAATGGTTCTTATGGAACACTTGATGGAATCATACTAGTCTTTTTGTGATCACACCAAACATATACCATTTTCTTATATATAGTCCCTATTAGTTATGGTTCATGTAAGGGAAAGATTCTTCTTGGTGACAAAATTTTCGTGGGATAGAGGGTGTGGGATCTTATTCCTGGCATTGTGGGATAAAACCCCTCATGTAATATAAATTTTGGATTTTCATTTTCCTTTATCAATTTCTCATTGGCTTTTCTTATATTTTTATTCTTTTATTAGTCTATACATGTTGTTGTAGAGTACCAATGTTTCATTTCTTTGATTTTATGTTTTAACATATGTGAATATTTAATATATATTGTATTATCTGGGAAACATAATTCCAAAATGTGTTTATTGATTCCTAGGAACATGTTTCAGCATGGGGAGATCAAGGATGCCCTTTAAGTCTTTTTTGAAATTTATTAGGTTCCTGAATTGATGGGAAATAAATGTTGGTTCATGAAAGTACCAAATATGTGATAGATATTAATAAAAACAAATGGAATATGTGGAAATATAAGAAGTCATAACATCTTTTACATGAATAATCATATCATACCAGCCAAAAAATAATCAAAAAATATAGTGTAAGGGATTATCCACAAACTATATATATATACATTAAATGTAGGAAAAATAACTCATAAAGAAGTATAATGGTTCTCACGTATGTTAATCCTCTCTAAATAGAAATATTTGACATCCCACCTTCCATAATCTAGTAAATGTAGAAAATAATAAGGATAATTAATTATACACAATCTATTTGTATGAATATATCTTATGGTTATGAAATTAATCCTTTTTGAGATCACATATATAAGGTTAATTACTTTCTAAAAGAGAGACGGATGCAGTGCATGGGTCTGAAAGATCTATAGGTGATCACCACCCACCCCAAACATCCTAACATAATCAAGATTACATAAAAATAATTAATAGGACCAGATGAATAAAAAACAACAAATTGTATAACAAAGATACTAGACATGTTTATTATCACTAAAAAAGTAACTTCTTAAGAAGGAAGAGTCCATACCTACATACCTTCTACGATCCTTAACATGGGATGTGGGATGATATTCTAGGACCATATCCCATCATAGGAAAAATAAGTTCCTATATAATATTTTCACTTGTGAATATATACACTAAAACATATAAATAGATGCGTATATTTGATGTCAGGGTCGAAGAAACCCATACAAGGAAAATCTGATATAACAGTTTGGATCAAACTTCCAGATCATTATAGGGACTAATAGAATGGTTATTACAATTCTAGGCATTACAAGACTATCCAAAAATATTATTATGAATAAACATTCAATGCCCAAACACATTGATTAATTCCATGGGTGTGTAAACAATATGGGGTGAATTAGTGGTGACTAGAAGCACCAAATCTCACACAAATTCAATGTTATTACCATCCATGTTTACTAAGAAAAGATCTTGATGGTGATAATGTGATGATTCCAGACTTAGTAAGAAATAACACATATAGGCACATGGTTTTATACATAGTTCACTCACCCTTATTATTAGGTAGATTACCCATGTTGTGAAGTGGTTGTGATCCTACTACCCGTAATTCAATTTGTTTACCTATGAAAAATGGAAGAAAATATTTTATTGAAATTCTATTAAAATATGAATTATAAGTTCAAAGAATTCAAATAATCTCATCTATTCATACCATATTTTCCTTTGAAATTTTGATTTGGGGTTCAACCTTATTCAAATACTCTAAATCTTAATGAATAATTATTTTAATTATCCTCGAATTAGAAGCTCTATTTTATATTTTTATCAGAAACATTTTATAGGTGGATCACATATTTATTTATGTGAATACTTATATTAAAGTGTTAATCCCCTATTTTTGAATGATATCTATATTTTAAAGACATGGAAAATCAAAATCCCAATGATATTGGTGTATTCCAACATATCATTGAATAATTTATGACATTACCCAATGATTATGGCATGAAAAATTTGACTTCTATAAAAAAAGAGATCCATTAAACCTTTCTAGTCCAAATTACTGTACCGATGTGTCTTAACAATAGATTAGAATCCTTCATAACATTAGAGAAAAAGTTATCATACAGTTTTTGGTATGATGTTATCGAATGGTTTTCCCAAAAAAAAATTCCCTTTTTTCAATTTAATATACATTTTGATGTGAATCACCGGTTTATTGCACAACATCCAAAGAATCCTTAAAATTACACGACACATAACTCTTCTAGTGTGGTCTTCCAATCAAAGTATTATTTCCCTCATATCCTCAAAAGAAATTTGGCAACATAATCCTCTCTATTGTGGTGTGAGACATCTAATATCAAACTAATTAATTCTTGAATTATAATTACTTTGTAGAAAATCATATCATGTTAGGTTTACTCATTCACTACTTTTATAATTATGATGTGAATATATGTTGATGATGTGAGCTATCCCAAAATAAATTAGTCAATTTATGAATAGGATTAACTAAAAAAATATTATCCTCTCAAGTCATTTATTATTGTGACCATGTGATATTAACTCAAACTTATTATGTACAGATAATATACTTCACACTATAATATCATATCTATAGAATTACTTCACTCCTAATATTTTTATGTATATATAAACAACACTAATGTGATTAAAACATCATCCATGAGTATCTTTTAAATTAAAACAACATGAAACAATATGAAATTATTTATTCAATTATTCTCAAGATACAACTCATTTAATTCCTTCCATATAAAAATGACTCACTATTGGATTGAATGATGATTGTGATATAAATCCATACTTTAGTGTAAGATAAATTTTATATTATGCACGATACAGCTATGAATAACTCCACTTATCATGACTCTACTATATTTAATTAAACATCATGATGGTTCTTTAAGATTAAATATTTTAGTGGTCTCTTCAGTCTCCCACTTTTTATTTTTTAGAATCATGATAATCATTAAATAATATCTTCTCAAAACATTAATTTCCAAAACCTACAATGTTCATTGATTTCGATGACTTCTCAGCTCATATCCCCATTGATGATCACCCGAAAAAGAAACAACAGTCTCTCCCACCATTAGTTGAATATCTTCTTCAATATTTTCTAACATTCATAATAAATTAATATGATTGCAATAAAGAAAAATACCATGAAATACTTATAGTAATTTTGGGGAATAATTCTCTCTTGAAAATAATAACAAGTAAAGTAAGGAATCCATTATTAGAGGCTTCATCGGGATAATATTGAGTTAATATAAAAACACATATAATGTTAACAAAAAAATTAATTTCATTCCCTATTAATATTTTTAATCATATTTTAAAAAGTTATATTAATTACAAAAATATTAAGTAAATGTTTTAAAAAAAAATTGATTCATAATAATTTTTTAACATATATAAAATGGTTAATTTAAAATAATGATTTAAAATTTGTAAAAATTTAATTAAAAAAATTAATTTCATATTTTATTCTTGCAAGTCAAAATTATCTCGGAGTATTTTTTTTGTCAGAATAGATGAAAATACTAATTTTTAAGAAAACTAACTTCTCTTTTAATGCATTTAAAAAGTAAAATTATATTTTGGGATAGTTTCAGAATTATAGTAGTTTAGTTTTAATTAAAACAATGCAATAAATTTTATTTAAATAAATATTTTAGTTTACTTTTTTAGTAAATCATTTATATACATTAAAAAAATTGAAAACAAATTTCATTATGTTTTCTGGGTTTATTTTAATATTAATTTATGAAATTAACATAAATTTAATATGATGAAATAGAATTCAGAATAATATAAACAATTTGTAAATTTTTAATATTTTATCTTTCATTTTTTATTATTATGAATAATATCATTGGAAAAACATTTAGCTGCCATGGTAAGAATTAAAATGGGTTAAAATTGTTAAAACTAAAAAGATAATGTGTGAAACATCATAAAAATTGTCTAAAACCTATTGGATTGATATATTTTTTACTTATATTATCACGTTTTTAAATTTGTGTCTTTTTTTATCCATTGTTCTTAATTAATACATTTATATATTTTGATATTTTGAAATTTTCTACACTTATCCTCTTCCTCAATTATAAAAGGGAACCTCATCTCCTCTCTTATCCTCACTTTAGGAGCCTCTTATCTCAGACAATACCATATAAAATCCATTATTAGAATCCATCCATACATCTTATATATTCTTTTTTAATATAAATACACCATAGTATGTCTTTATGTAGAAAACTAAAGAGGTTATTCAAAGAATAGTTATAGTTCTTGGTAGAGAATTTTCATTTTTTATTCTCCCACTTCATTAAAGTTTTATTTAACCATGAATAGAAGATAAAAATAATATATTTCATAGAATGGAATGTTATTTTATTTATTATATTACCCTATTTGAACTAATGAACCATCAAACGGAAAATAAAAACTTAACATCTGAATCTGTGAAAACTAATGCCTCACGAGATGATGTTTCTAATTTCTGATAAATAAATTTTATGGGTGGTCATAATTATGGTTCTAGAAGAAATAATTTGATATATAAGATAGAAAATTAATTTTATAATCTTACATATATATTATACATCTTTATTTACTAATAAATGAAAAATAAAAATGTTACTCGTGTGTACGTGAAGACTATCGCCTCTCTATCGATGCATATTATTTTTCATCCCCAAAAAATATGGATTGTATATATATATATATTTATATATATATTAGCTCCAATAAAAAAAATATAAAATTAATTAATTAATTAATTATTCTTTAATGGTTAAATAATACTTACCATATTTTCCTCTGGTTTTTTGAAAAAATTGAAATGTAACTCATGTTCACATATAACCTACCATTTCTATGATTGCAACACAATTAATATTTTATAAAAATATTAAATAATTGTATATAAAATTATAATTTATGTATAAAAATGTTAATTATAACATTACTAATGCAAAATAAAAGGAATAATCTTGATCTATTTTGCCAACATCAATATACCAAAGTCATTTTGAAATTATAAACAGACATCCTCAAAACATCCATAGTAAACATAATCAATGATGTAATTAAGTATCAGATGCATATAATTGAATAAGAGGAATAGCCAAATTTAAATAGGAAAATTAGAAAGTAAATAATTAACATATTTTTATTATTTATAAAGATAATGATCCAATGTGGAATGTCAGACTTAGGTTAAGGGAAACATTACCTTAATAACACATTTTAAATTATATAAAAATATATTTTATAAATATATTTCTTCCCCAACCATATTGAGAAAATTATTTTATGGATGAATTTTTGTTGAAATTAATATATATAACATAATCTTTTATGAAATTTTTTTATTTTTTTCAGAGAGTTTTAAAAGGAATCTGTTTGTGTATTTTATATAGAATGTTTTTACTTTCATTACAAAATGTGAAAGGAGTGTTCTATTTTAATATATGAAGCATGATCAAAATTTCCATCCATAAAAATAGTTATTTTATATTAATATTCCAATTCAATTTTTTTTTAAATATTATCCTATTTTATCTCCTTTAGTAATTATGGTTTTACATAATTTTTAATGAAAAATGATTCGTATGACTTGTTTATGTAAATCTTGAAAGTTCTTTTAAATATGTGTTAAACACAATTTTTATGTGATTTTATTATTTGAATACATTATTCTTATTTTATATATATTATGGACCTTATAATTTGATTATGATGATATTTGAGCATTATATATCTCTCTAATGTATTGGGTAATGATTATGTTATCAATAGAATTATATTGGAATTAACCGCGTTTATCGTCGCATTAGTTAGGGTTATTATAAGGGTTCTTTGAAGATGATATAATAAAGAGGCAATATCAATTTTCTATAATTTATTACTTTTTTTTATACATCATTTTATTTCACTATTTAAGATAATAATATTTCATTTTAAAGGATTTATTAATCCCTTTTAGGATAAAAAATTATGTTTTTAAGAAAAAAATTCATGGTTTTTTATTTTTTCTAAGAAACCTTCATGATTATGATTCTTTCATTTTATTTTGTTAAAAGATATTTATGAAAACCTTTGATAAATAAATATAATTCACGAGTAAGTAAATGATTAATTATTCTCAATGTTTATTATTATAAATGAAACCTCTATTTTATAATCATAAGGTCCTGAAATGGACTTTCCGATTTCTTTATTTATTGTTTCTCATGTATCTAACTAAAATATTTTCGCTCATATCACATTTTAAAATGTTTTCCATATGGTTTATTAGTAATTATGAACAAATATAAAGTCAATTTAAAAAATTTGAATATTTTTCCTAAAAAAAGTCATGCTTCATTTTTAAATTGATTAATTATTTAAAAAATGAGTACTAAATAGAAGTTTCCAATTTTAATTTATTATTTTTTTATGTTAGAGTTATTACTTAATTATGTAAAACTATAAATTTGGAAATATCTTCAGGAATGTAACAAAATTTATTGTATTTTAAAAATGAAATTATGTGTTGAATATGGATCATGTCCTTATAGTCGGTATCATAGTATAGTATATAAAATTATAGAGGTTAGAATAATGTATGTTAGTACCCATAAGAGAATCTAATTAATGAGTATAATGATATTAAATTTTATGATTACTATATTAATTCACCTGAAATGCATCTGTACACAGTGTTTTTCCCTATCAAAAATAAGGAAGGTGGTGTAGAAATTCACCAAGAGAACAATAAACATCCAAATTTGGAACTTGGAATAATTGGAATTGTAATAGAGTAGTTTTATGTTGTGATATATCAATTGGTGTATAATATAAATGGTGGTTGTATCCACGAAAGAGAGAAACCACATTCACTAAATAGAAACAAGTCCAACTTAAAAAATTTAATGAAACAACGCCCTCTAGAATTTAGTGGATCATATACCTTGTGATAGCTAATGGATTGGTTATATCCCTAGACATGATAATTGAAGTCATGGGTTTTTTTTAAAATATCAAAATTTTACTGTTTACATTTTCCAAATTATGGTGAATTTATAAAGATGTGGTAAATGGTTATGAATATTATAGCAATAGAATATTTTTATGCCTTTTAAGGGGAGGAATTTAGGAATATTTTTCTGGAGAAATTATTTCATATTTCTTTTCGAAATCGGGTGGAAAAAAATTATTTTAAATGAGGAAGATGGAGGAAGATTCATTGGATTTTCATAAATAAAACATCACCAGATATGAAATGTAAGTAAAAAAATATATATGAGATCTTGATAGTAAACTTATTTATTTTAATCAGGATTAAAGATAAGACATCTAAAGGAATTGGATTATAATGAATTTAAATGTTATGGTAAACTTGTATGATTTTATGATTTATTCGAATTATGGTTTATTGATGATCATGTTTCTTATGATAATAAGTTGAAAAAGACCCATGTGGTAGGATGTGGGGGAAGAATCCATCAAGGATACAAGAAAGTAAGAAAAGGAAGTTTCTATATTTTGATTAGAGTGGTAAAAAATTCTTTATAGAATGTATTATAAAATGTGGAATTTGTTTCCAATGTGATATGTTTAGAAGTGTTTCTTGTGAAAATAATGTAAAGGATCATAGTAATGATCATAAAAATAATGGAATGCTAAGAGAAATAAATTTTAAATATAATGAATTGGGTTATTAGGAGAGTACTTATAAGAACATAGAAGTTAATGATATATACCCTAGATATCACAACAACAATGGTGTGGATAAATCATTTTGGAATACTTCAGAATATGTAAGACAAACCAAGCATGTGATGTTAGGTACACTTTGTGTTTATTAAGATTATGCAATTTTTTAATTCAAGGTCTACACATTATTTAATATCTGAGAATATTTTATGTGTATATTATATTTGACTATAATAAATGAATCAACAAATATTGGGTTAAATACCTTGGGGACAAATTAAGTAAAAAATTAAATTACAATAATCTTCTTGTTTTTTAGTGGAAAAAACTAACCTACAAACATATTTTTCATTCCCCTTGTATAGATTAGTATTATTTTTGGAATATATTCACTATTTGTATATCATTATAAGATTTATTGTAGGGATAAAGATGTAATTTTTTCGAATATGTTTTGTTTTCTATACAAGAATGTGTTTAGACCATTGATAAAATATCATTAAGAATAAAAATTGATAAAATATTTAAATGAAAGATATCTTTTATATATTGTTGAGAATACATAGATTTCTAAAAAATTTGATGTTCTTATAGTAAATGAATATTTGGATATTAATTTTGATTGATTTTTTAGTATTATAACTGATTAAGAGATTGAATTCTCTATTGAATTAGTTCTAAATGAAAAAAAATCTCAAAACATCCTTATCAAATGGCTCAAGTAGATCTTTTGGAAATAAAAAATCAGTTATAATAGTTTTTTTGATAAATTGTGTATTCATCATATAAGTTCACAATGGGGTACTTGTCACGACCCGTCGCCCGGGGCCGTATCGTGATAACCCCAAGCCAACCTTCCATAGGTCAAGGGCTGGAGACTTGCACCAATGGTGTATTTTCCTAAAACTGGGAAGGCATTGACTTTATAAAACATGAACACACAACCAGAATATAAGCGGAAGCAAACACTAAGAAAAATTGTATACAGAAGAAGTGTTGGAAAGTAAAGGGGGCCAGAATACAAGCCCAACTGTAAAGTAAAAATACAACTGAAAGAAAGTACAACTAAAAAGGTAAAAATAGCTGGAAGGAGAAAGAAGCTCCTGGATCATCCTCTAGGGTTCCTACATGAAGGGTAAGTACAGATGGCCTCCTCAGCACTCCACGTCTGTCAGCCTCCACTGTTTACTGATACGACATAAATTCCTCCTCTGGGTACCCTCCAGTTCTGGCACTCTCGGTCTTTGTTAGAGATGTGTGTATTCTAAATCTAACACAATGAGGTGCAGGCATAGCCCGTGTAGGGGTGAGTATAATGATACTCAGTAGATACCCCGAGACCCTCAAGGTCTCACAAAATCTCACAAGGATAAACCAAAAAGTATGATTTCAACGGATAAACATTACATAGGTATATGCCCATACATATACCTAAGTTATCGAGTAACCCATCTCAAACATGAGGAAACCCCAAAGGTCATTGACTCAGCTCAAACCGGGATTTTCATTATCGAAACTATGGCTGTGGAAAACTCCACCTCTGTCGAGTACAGTGGCCATGTCACGACTCTGAGGTGCTACTCACTAACCGTAGACTGCTGAGGTACTGCTCCTATTGAGTACCGTGAGACAGCTATGTCACACGGAGATGCTTCCCACCTGGGGTCTGCCACCTCCCACAGTAGCACTACCCCTAATAGCCTACAAAGGTACTCCTCTTGTCGAGTACTGCAGGTCTGCCGCCTCTCACAGTAGCGCTCCTCTGCTGGGCTAGTCGAGTCACTCCGAATCGAATCGTTCAAGTAGTCGTCAGGTCTTAGGCAACTACTAGGTCTCTGTACTCGGCTCGCTCATCTCTAGGAGGGTCCACTCCACGAGCTACAATCCAATACTCCAAGTGTCACGAATTCCCGCGATGAAGTATCTCAAAGGTCTGCCTCGTCAGAAGGTTTTCAAAGCAACAAACGGTGCGTCAATCAGACGCCCGGTTTGTTAGTTATTAGCATTTTAGTCCCGAGGGCCCAGTTGGATTTGTGTACGAACCCACCTGACCATGACTCCACTATACCGCGAACTCCAGTGGGGTATACTCAAAAGGATGACTATTCTCCAAGAGTACTGGTGTCGTTGATCGTTCGTCAAACGGATGTCTGGTGCCAATGATACGGCCCAAGAAAGTAAAGGAAACGGTATTGGCCCAGGTCCAGTCTGACCCAGTCAGACCGACTCGGCCCAACCCAGTCTGGGTCAACGTGGTCTGGGTCGAACCAGGCTAACTTGCTGGGTCGGACTCGGCCCATTGGGTGGTTCAGTCTGCTTAGTTCGAGCCAGTCCACTGGGCCCGGCCCAGCGGACTCCATGGACAATTCGGTTCGAATTCACCTTGTGGGCAACTCTGCCTGAAGGCCAGTGGCATGTTCAGCCAGAGCTGCAAGGGGCACGACCTAGGAATCTCAGCTCGATAGTCCATCGGCAGGCCGTGTGGGGAGCGGGTAGTCCGTGGGTGCGCTGGGAAGGGTGCAGGATGGCGAAGGGGTGCCGGGCAGAGATCCGGGGCATGCGAGCAGGGCGTCGGGATGCACCGGGCATGGAGGCCTGAGTGCGGGGGTGCCGGGTAGGTGCGGGGCATGCCAGGCCGTTGTCCTGGGCGCCAGGCAGTTGCGGGGCGCACCGGGAAGGGCACCAGGGGGCGCCGGGCAGAGCGTGGGGTTGGCCGGTAGCACGCGGGGCACATCGGCAGGGTACGCCTGCAGCACGAGAGTAGTGTGTGGGTAGGCCGGGCAGGTCATTGTTTTGGCCAGGGTGCGTGCCATACAGCACCCAGGTAGGTTGGTTGGGTACCACCCGATCGGTGGCGCGGTTTGCGGAGGCCGCGGGTAGCGAGACTTTTATTCATTGTATTCGTCGCTATCACCTCATTTCCATGTCGTCGTTACATCGTCGTCAACTCAAGGTTCCAAAACCATAATGTATCTGGAGGGTTCGGGCCATGTTCGTTTGTCCCCAACCCTCCACGTTATAATGATAGCAAGCGGCTCGTGATGTACATTCAACATGAGAGGATAAAGACTTAAACAACTTAAAACACACCCCTACCTTTTTAATTGTCGGGTGTTCGTTAATCATGGAAGAAGAGGATGTTTTCGTTGTTCGTTGTATGCTTCCACTTCCGATCTTGTGCATCGGCCCATTGACAATGAAGAGGAAGGAAGAAGGGTCGTCGAAGAGATCCCAAGTCGGAAGGGAGATTCCGAGGAAGAATCCGAGGATGAAGCGTCATCACCGGCGTCTCCGCATTTTTTGTTCGAGGATTCTATTCTCCCATGCTCTCCAATAAAGAGAGAATAAACGTGCAAAAATAATAGATTTTAATCTATTATTCCCATTGGCATGAATTAATTATGTCGGTCCCACTTAATTAAATTCACCACGTTGGCACAGTTATTCGAAATTTAAAAATATATGAGAGGCTCCAGCAAATTAATTGAACAAGAGGTTGGCATATTAACTTTGGGGAGTTTCAGGGGGTTAGAGGCACCGGTGGTCCCCATCTAATTAAACATGAATAAGGTCAAGGGGTTTCCTTCCATTAATTGGGGGTTTTGAGGAGGATTTATCCACCTCCATTTAGAGGGTAGTTAGAGACCAAGAGGCTCTCCATCATTACTGAGGGAGAGTTGAGATATTTCCTCCCCTCTCATTAAATTGGGGGTTATGCCCCGTGTGGACCCCACGTCATAACCTTTTGTGGGAGGTTATGCTGCTCGGGTGGTCCCTACCCCAATTAACCTCCCATCAGTGGTTAGGGTGTGGCGGTCCCACCAATAACTCCCATGTAGAGCTTTTAACCAACTTTAACACATAGTGTGGGTTCAACAAAAATAAAATAAGTCGTCACTTATTTTATTTTATTAATCCACGTGAAACCCAAAAAATAACTCTCATACCCGATCAACCGCCATCGAGGGGAAGGTTTTCTTAAGCTAAAACTGGCGTTGTGAGTTCAACAGTGCCCTTGGATTTCAATTATGAGCACCCATTCAAAAGTTATAAAAACCCGCTCGTACGTTTACTGAATGTACCTGAACATAACTTCAGAAATTGATTCCAGGCTCACCGGGCCGTGAAATCAAGTTCCGTTAGAAACTGTAGACTCATAAAATTACCATGTATTTATAAAAAATTCCACAGGAATTCTGGGTCATTACATTCTCCCCACCTTAGGGCCTTACATCCCCATAAGATACAAGTCACATGAAAGGAAACAAAAGGTGGTACTGAGTACGCATCTGAGACTCCCACTCCCATGTGCTCTCCTAGAGGTTCACATGCTACCAGCGAACGCACACTAGAGGAATCGACCATCCACGTAGGACCCGCTCGTATCGATCCTCAATCTCTATTGGAACCTCCGTGAATGTCACCCCATCATTGATGTCCAGCTCCCCGTAGTCGATGATGTGGGAAGGGTTGTGCACGTATCTCCTCAGCTGGGATACATGGAAGACGTCGTGCTCCCAGTGCAACTGAGGTGGAAGAGGTAGGATTTAATCCACCTCGCATACTCTATTGAGAACCTGGAACGATCCAATGAACCTTGGAGATTACTTGCCGCCTCAGCCAAATCATTGTAGGCCTCATCATGGTGAGACCTATAGGAAGACGTGGTTGCCATCCTTGAACTCCAGAGGTCTTTATCATCTGTCAGCATATGACTTCTGCATATCTGTGCAGTCTACAACTGCTCCTGGATGATCTGAACCATCTCCATGATAGCTCAAACCATCTCTGGTCCCACTAGTGCTGACTCCCATTGGTCTGTCTAGCACAATGCTGATCTGTAAGGTCGTCCATACAGGGCCTCAAATGGTTCCATCCCTTTGGTGGAGTGATAACTGTTGTTGTAGGAAAACTCCACCAGGGGAAAGTGGTCCTCCTAGCTACGACTGAAGTCGAGGAAAAAAGAACGAAGCATGTCCTCAAGGGTCTGGATGGTCCTCTCGGTCTGACCATCAGTCTAAGGATGGAAGATGTTGCTCAAGCAATGCTATATCCCGTAATCGTTCTGCAACCCCTTTCATAGCCGGGAAGTAAAGCATGTGTCACGGTCAAAGACAATAGAAGAAGGTACTCCATTAAAACGCATTATCTCCTGCACGTAGAGGCGTCTGAAGCTCTTAACTGAGCCCTGATCTCTAAACGGTAGGAAGTGGGCCGACATGGTGAGTCGGCTGACGATCTGCCATATCGAGTCATGGCTCCTAGATGTACGTTGAATACCTGTCACAAAGTCCACAGATATCCCATACCACTTCCACTATGGGACCTCTAAGGGATAAAACAAGTCTGCTGGTACCTGGTGCTCTGGCTTCACTTGCTGACAAGTGAGACACCGTGAGGCAAACTATGCTACCTCCTTCTTCATACCTGGACACCAATGTTTTTGTCAAAGGTCCTGGTATATCTTCGCCACTTCTGGATATACCACTAGAGTATAAGTGTGGAACTCCCTCAACACCTCCTCCTGAAGTGCAACTGGTGCCATGGTACGTACTCTGAAGAGGATGACGTGCTCCCCACTTTTAGAAAATACATCAGCTGCATGCCCTATTTATATTTGAGCACGTCATGTCTCGCAGTCAGCATTCCCAAGATACACCTCCCAGACTTGCTGAAGATGTGCGGGAGTGACTGTATGTGACTGTATATAGGCTGCTCCATCCCTATCGACAAAGGATAACTGTAAGGCTGTCAGCTGCTATATTGCCTCACCTAGTAATTGAATGCCTGATCTTCTGCTGAGTGTGTCTAGTAATACATTCCCCTTCCTAGGAGTATAGATTATCTCGAAGTATTAGTCCTAGAGGAACTCAAGACACCACCGCTATCTCAGTTTCAGGTCCTTTTGAGAGAAGATATTCCTGAGACTCTTGCGATCATAGTACATGGTAAAACATTCTCCTATAAGATAGTGCTACCACATCTTCAAGGAAAAGACCACTACTGCTAACTCCAAGTCATGGGTAGCGTAGTTATACTAATACTTCCTCAAATACCAAGAACCATATGCGATTATATCTCATTCCTACATCGGGACACACCCGAGTCTGGTCCCTGATGCATCGCAGTAGACTATGAACCCCACGCCTTCCTCTGAAAGCCTCATGATGGGGGAACTAGTTAGCCTCTCCCTCAGCTCCTGAAAGCTCTTCTAGCACATCTCCGACCACATGAAGGGTTGCCCCTTCTTTATCAAGGCTGATAGTGGCGCTGCAACTCTTAAGAAATATTGAAAAAATATCTGGTAGTAGCCAGACAAGCACAGGAAACTTCGTACCTCGGTCACACTTCTGGGTGGCTCCCATGAATGTACTACCTCAACCTTCGTTGGATCTACCGCAACTCCAGCCTCCGAGATTACGTGTCCCAAGAAGTGAACCTCTCTAATAAAAAATTGGCACTTTGAGAGCTTACCATAAAGATGGTTCTCTCAGAGTGTGTCCAGTATGATGTGCAAATGGTAGGCATGCTCCTCCTCAGTAGTCGAGTGGATCAGTATGTCATCGATGAAGACTACGACAATGTGATCAAGGTATGGATGGAAGATCTTGTTCATGAGAATCTTTTACACTGATGGAGCATTGGTTACGCCGAAGGGCATAAACAAGAACTCGTAGTTTCCGTTACAACACCTGAAGGCCATCTTCTGCACATCCTCATCTCGAACTCTGAGCTAGTGATAGCCTGATCTGAGATCTATCTTCGAGAACCATTGTGCTCCATTGAGCTGATCAAAGAGGTCATCAATCCTCAAGATTGGGTACTTGTTCTTCATAGTCACCTGATTCAGGCGACGGTAGTGGACACAGAGCCTCAAGCTGCCATCTGCCTTCTTGGTGAATAGAATCGGGCAGCCTAGAGAGAAACACTAGGCCAGAAGAATCCCTTCTCCTGTAAGTCCTCCAACTATACCCACAGCTCACAAATCGTAAAGAGAGACATCCAATATGATGGAGTAGATATTGGTGTCATCTCGTGGTATAGGTAAATGTATAAGTCCACCTCTCTATGAGGAGGTAGTCTTGGAAAATTGTCAAGTAAAACATCTGAGTACTGGTCCACCACTACAGGATAAGTCATACTTTCCACATCAAATACTCCGAGGGTAATACAAGCCAACTAGTAAGTGGTCGGCTACACCCTCCTCTGATTATATCTTTCCTATGCTAGAAAGGTTCCCTTCTCACCAGTGAAGGTAAACCTAGCCCCATCCATGCGGACACACCGCACTTTTCATCTAATACAGTCGATATGATCATGGACTGTAGAGAACCAGACCATACCCAAGATAACGTCATAAGGCCTCGATGCCACTACTAGGAGATCCCAACCGAAGCTCTCACCTCCTAGATTAATATCGCACTTCCAGCACCAGTGTGCGATCGTCGAATCAGCTCTCGTAGGAGTCTCTAGCTGTAAGGATCGAACTAACGGCTCCTTCGGAATCGTCGATCTCTGAACAAGGGTTGTGGCTATCAAAGAGTGATTGGAACCTGTGTCTATAAGAACTACAACTAAGGTGGAGTTGACATAGATCATAACTCGAATCATCTCTGAATAGCCTTGATCATAGGACTCAGCTGCCTGAATCTGTGCTCTTCCCTATCCACCCACTCTCTATGGTCGGGGTGGACCTCCTGGTGGTGGTGGTGGAAACACCTCGTAACGTCGTCCACCGTCAGTTGCACGGTCAGCTCCTTTAACATGTCCACCTCCGCCCTGCAGACCGCCTCGACCAAACCTCTTCCTCTACCTGAGAGGTCAATCAACTGGCTACTAATTGTCCATGCGGCGGGTCGGACAGTCAGGAGCCATGTAACTCGGGCCGCCGAATGAGTAACATTTCCTGACAGGTCAGGCTTTGTCTCCACTCTGGGTGCCCCATACAAATGATCCTGAGTCGTGGGGTCGACCGCCTATAGGTCTGGTCCTATTAGACCTCTACATCATCTGTCTTCTTCAAACTGCAAAAGACTCCCCTGCATGTTTTCTAGTGGTGGGTCTCACTGCTAGAGACTGCTCAGCAAAAAAACTCTCCACTAGGAGGGATCACTCCAACACCCCCGTCTGCGTCGAGATGCTGTGAGAGATAAATGAAGCTCTGATCTCTCTCTTGAGTCCCTGCTCAATGTTTTGGGCCCTGAATAATGGGTCTCGTACCATATCTATGGAGTATCATGAGAGGTCGGAAAACCTCACTGAGTAATGCGCCACCATCATGATACCCTACTATAGATGCAGTAGCTCCTATATCTGTACTGGTCAAAGGGTGGTTCGGAAAATCTCCGCCTGAAATAGGCTCTTGAAGCCTGCCCATAGAAGTGACGCCTAGTCATGCTCCTGGAGCATCGGGCTCCTCCATCTGCCTGATGCAGCTAGAAGGAGGCTGGAAACAAGGATCAGCATGTAGTCTTTTGGCATCCCTACTTGCCTGAAGACTCTCACCACAGCCTCTATCCAATCCTTATCCGCCTGTGGGTCCATCTCTCCCTGGAACCGGAGTGGCCTCTAGCACTGGAACTCATGCAATGCACTCAAGTGGCATGAAACGTCTGCTGCTAGGGTTGGTGGCATCAGTGCCCCTGTGGGATGAAATACCTCTGGTGCCTCTAATGGTGCCTCAACTAAAAGAGGTCCATGTACTGAGACCTCGTCGCTCGACAAGATATCAGTATGTATAGCTCTCGGGGCTCTAGCTGGTCATTTGCGAGGAGGCATCCTGAAAGAAATAGATGCTACAGGGTCAAAAGACTATACCTGGTGATCATACCTGGTTGAGATGACTATAAAGAAAACTTTTGAAAACACGCACGTAATAAGTGTTTTTGTACACTGAGTCGGAAATTAGAATTCGGGGACCTGGTGTATGGATATGTTGGCCACCCGCACCAAAACTAGACTCCCTGAACTGAAAACCACACTTAGTACCCTTAACACTATTGCTTCAAAGAAAATAAAATATCAGATTCATAAGTTCTACAGCAGAACCAATGTCCTCTGATACCAATTTTTCATGACCGGTCCCCTGGGACTTTATCATGACTATCCCAAGCCCACCTTCCATTGGCCAGGGGATGGCAACTAGCACCAATGGAATATTTTCTTAAAACTGGGAAGGCATTTCCTTTATAAAACATGAACACACAACCGGAGTATAAGAGGAAGCAAACACTAAGAAAAATTGTATACAGAAGAAGTGATGGAAGGTAAAAGGGGCTGGAATACAAGCCCAACTGTAAAGTACAATTACAACTGAAATCAAGTACAACTAAAAAGGTACAAATAGTTGGAAGGTGAAAGTAGCTCATGGATCGTCCTCTGGGGTTCCTAATTGAAGGGTAGGTACAGATGGCCTTCTCATCACTCCACGTCCGTCAGACTCCACCGTGTACTAATACATCATAAGGTCCTCCTCTAGGTATCGTCCAGTCCTGGCGCTCTCGGTCTCCGTCAGTGTTGTCAATCGTCTGCATCCAACACAACGAGGTGTGGGCATAGCCTGTGCAGGGGTGAGTATAACGATACTCATTAGGGACCCTGAGATCCTCAAGGTCTCACAAAATCCAACAAGGATAAACCACAAAGTATGATTTCAACGGATAACCATTACTTAGGTATATCCCCATACATATACCTATGTTATCGAGTAACTCATCTCAATAATGAGGAAACCAGAAAGGTCAATAACTCAACTCAAACTAGGATTTTCATTATCAAAACTACGGCTGCTAGATAACTACACCACTGTCGAGTACAATGGCCCTGTCGCGACTCTGGGGCACTACTCACTAACCATAGACTGATGTGGTACTCCTCCTGTCAAGTGCCGTTGGATAGCAACGTCACACAGAGATGCTTCCCACCTATGGACTGCCACCTCACACAGTAGTGCTCCCCCTAATAGCCTACAGAGGTACTCCTCCTATTGAGTACCTTGGGTCTGCCGCTTCACACAGTAGCGCTCCTCCAACATGGGTCTGCTTCCTCACACAGTAGCGCTCCCCACTGGGCTAATCGAGTCACTCCGAATCGAATCGGTCATGCAGTCATCAGGTCTCATCCCGATACTAGGTCTTCATACTCTGCTCGCTCGTCTCTAAGAGGGTCCACTCCACGAGCTAAATCCAATACTCCAAGTGTCAAGAAGTCCTATGAAGAAGTATCTCCAAGGTCTGCCTCATCATAAGGGTCTCAAAGAAATAAGTGGCACGTCAATTGGACACCCGGTCTGTTAGTTATTAGCATTTCAGTCTTGGGGGCCCAGTTGGATTCGTGTACGAACCAACCTGACCATGACTCAACTATACCCTGAACTCTAGTGCGGTATACTCAAAGGGTTGACTATGCTCTAAGAGTACCGGTGCCACCGACGATTCATCAAACAAACGTCTATTGACAAAGATATGGCCCAAGAAAGTAACGGAAACGGAATGGGCCCGGGTCCGGTCCGACCCAGTCAGACAGACTCAGCCCAACCCAGTCTAGGTCAACCTAGTCCGGGTCGACCCAGACTGACTTGATGGGTCTGACTCGACCCCTTGGGCAGTTTAGTCTGCTTAGTTATGCCCAGCGGACAGCGTGGACAATTCGGACCAAAGTCGCCACGTGGGTGAATCAGCCCGAAGGCCAGTGGCAGGTTCAACTAGCACCGTGAGGGGCGCGGATTGAGGGGATCATCCCGAGAGGGAAACAATAGGTCGTACAGGGTGAGGGAAGTCTGTGGGTGTGCCAGGAAGGGCGCGCGGGCACGCGGTCAGGGCACCGGGGCGCACGGGCAGTGCGCGGGTTCGTGCCGGACAGGGAAGCGGGGCTCGGGGGCGCAGGTCAAGGTGGCGGGGAGGTGTCGGGCAGGTGGCCTAGGCGTAGGGGGGTGCCGGGCAGGCAGCCCGAGTGCTGGGCAGGGTGCGGGGCATGCCGGCAGGACGCAGGGCGCCTCGGGAGAGCGCGGGGCAAGCTGGAAGCGCGCGGGGCACACGGGCAGGGTACCGACGGGCCGGGCAGGCCGTGGTTTCAGCCAGGGCACGCGCTAAGCAGCGTGTGGGTAGGCTGGTCAGGCACTGCGCAGCCGGTGGTGCGGTTCTCAAAGGTTGGGGGTAGCACGACTTTTATCCACCTTCTTCATTGTCGTCGCCTCATTTCCATGTCATCGTTACTTCTTCGTCGACTCAAGGTTCTAAAACCATAAAGGTTGCGGAGGTGTCGGGCCATTTTCATTCGGCCCGAATCCTCTACGTTAGAACAATAGCAATCGGCTCATGAAGTTGATTCAACGTGAGAGGATAAAACATTAAAAAACTTCAAACAAACACCTACCTTTTTAATTGTCAGGCGTTTGTTTGTCGTGGGGGAAGACAATGTTGTCGTCATTCACTGTACACTTCCACTTTCGAACTCATGCGTCAGTCCGTTGACAATTAAGACGAAGGAATAATGGTCATCAAAGAGATCACACGATCGAAGGGGGGTTCTGAGGAAGAAGACGAGGAAGAAGCATCATCGTCAGCATCTTCGCATTCTTTATTGGAGGATTCAATTCTCCCAAGCTCTCCACTAAAGAGAGAATGAATGTGCCAAAATAATAGATATTAATCTGTTATGCCCATTGGCATGAATCAATTATGTGGGTCCCACTTAATTAAATTCACTACGCTGGCACAATTATTCGAAATTCAAAAAGACTGGAGAGGCTCCACTAAATTAATTGCACGAGAGGTTGGCATATTAAATTTGGAGAGTTTCGAGGGGGGTTATAGGCACCAGTGGTCCCCACCAAATTAAACAAGAAGAGGGTCAAGGGGTTTCCTTCCATTAATTATGGGTTTTGAGGAGGTGTTATCCTCCTCCATTAAGAGGGGAGTTAGAGACCAAGAGGCTCTCCCTCATTAATGAGGGAGAGTTGAGAGATTTCCTCCCCTCCCATTAAATGGGGGGGTTATGCCCTGTGTGGACCCCATGTCATAACCTCTTGCGGGAGGTTATGCTACTTGGGTGGTCCCCAACCCAATCATCCTCCCATTGAGGTTAGGGTGTTGCGGTCCCACTACTAACTCCCATGTGGAGCTTTTAACCAAATTTACCACATGGCGTGGATTCCACAAAAATAAAATAGTTCGTCACTTATTTTATTTTATCAATCAACGTGTAACCCAAAAACCAACTCTCATACCTGATCAACTATTATTGAGGGGAAAGTCTTTATAAGTGAAAACTGGCACTATGAGTCCAACGGTGCCCTCAAATTTCAATTCCGAGAGCCCGTTCAAAAGTTAAAAAAACCCACTCGTACCTTTACTGAACGTACCCGAACAAAACTTCAGAAATTGATTCTGAGCACACCGGGCCTCGGAATCAAGCGCTATCAGAAACTGTGGACTCGTAAAATTCCCATGTATTTAAAAAAAATCCATGGGAATTTCAGGTCTTTATAGTGATTCTATTTAGTTTTTTAAAAATAGAAATGGTTCTATAAAACATTCCATTGATCATAAAGCATTGAATAACATCAAAATTAAGAATAATTATACTTTTACTCATTTAGATGACTTGTTTTATCAACTCTAGGGTGTTCATTATTTATAAAAGGATGTTCTTTATTCTAAGTTCCATCATTTGAAGGTGAAGGAGGATGTCATTTTGAAGACCTAATTTCAGACTAGGTGTGGGAATTTCAAGATTGTGGTTATACCCTTTGGGTTGAAAAATTATATTTATATATTTATAGGCCTTACGAATATAGTTTTCCATGATTTCATGGATAAATTTTTTGTTGTTTTTATTGATGAAATACTGATATATTCTATAATTTATGTGGATCATTACAATTATTTGAGGGTTATTCAAAAAACCTTATAAGGGAATATGTTATATGAAAAATTTGGTAAATGCAAATTCTAGTTGGGAAATATTTCATTCCTTGGACATATTATAATTAAATATTGAATAAATATTGATCCAACTAAAACCAAAGTGGTGGAAGAGTGTCCATGACCTCTAAATGTCATATATTTCTTAGTTTTCATGGATTAACAGTTTGTTAATGAATGTTTTTGGAGATAATTTTTTAGTTATCTATCCCACTAACTAAATGAAAATAAAAAATAATTAAAATATTGTGGATTAAATAATGTGATGAATTCATACAAAAATTGAAAATAGTATTAGTGAATTCTCTAGTTTTTTCCCTACCATCAAAATATGGTGACTATTTTTTCTACAATGATGATTCGTTGAAGGTACATGGTTGTGTTATAATGAAAAATTATTAAATATTTTCTTATATTCCATGAAATCTAAGCCTCATGAGATAAATTATTCAACACATAAACTTGTACTATAGATAATATTGATTGGTTAAAAAATATGGGGAAATCATTTACATTTATTAAAGTATAAAATATGTGTTGATCCTAAAATTTTATAGTATATATTCACTCAAAAATATATGAACAAGAGATGAGAAAGATTTCAGTAACTAATTATGCAATCTTATTGCATGATTCAATACCATCCATGAAAAGAAAATATATTAGCTGATTATTTAATTCATAAAGATACTGGATAATTAACTATACTACATTTCAAATGTTATCATCTGGTAAATGATTGGATGAATTTTGTTCTAGAAATTTTGAAGGTATGAACTTTGTCTATTAAATTTCAGCTGTTTTAGTAGTCATTATTTTTTGGCAGAATTAAGCAAACATATAAGGAATTTATTGGTTTGATATAAGGGGTTGAATAGATAAAGAAGGGCATGTTTTATGAGTTCAGAATTGATAAAAATGTGTTATAGGACTTCGAAAGAGGTTCTGTGTGACCTGAAATTCCCAATTTAAGGGAGAATTGTTGAGTGAAGCTAATGGTTCTCAATTTTCCATGAATTCTAATAGCCTTAAGATACATTGAGGCCTTCGAGTAAATTTCTACAATGATCAAATAAAAAAAGAGATATTGTATGCTTTACTGTGAAATATTTTGACATTTGAAAATGTAAAAGGAGAATGAAAATTAATGAAGGTGATATATCATCTTTTTCTAGTGTATAAATTGAAATGGAAAATATATGTATGGATTTCATTATGGGACTTCCAATTACATCTTGAGGAAAAATGAAATTTGGGTTTTTGGTAATCAATTGAAAAGACCTTAACATTTACATTATATTTGAGACCATATCTTCAGATCATGTTTAAAGAGTATATCTCAAAAAAATTGTTAGGTTACAAGGATTCACTATACCCATTATATCTGACTTTTATCCTAGGTTTACTTTTAATTTTTACAAAATCCTTGATAAGTCATTTGGAACTGGAAAACAATTTCTACATACTTTAATCCTAAAATTGATGGAAAATTAGAGAAAATGAATCATTCTTTGAAATACATGATTCAATCATTTCTAATGGATTAATAGGGATGTTGGAAGTATAATCATTCATTATTTTATTTTTAATATGATTATTATTTTCTTTATGATATACAGATTGAGTTCTTTGAGAAATTATATAGAAAACAATGTTTGACTATAGTTTATTTGGATGAAATATGTGTAATAAATTTTATGGAACCAGAATTCATAGATGAAATGGTTGAGAAGATGGAGATTATTTAACAATAATTGATGATGGCTCTAAGAAAGCATAAATGTTATGAAAATAACTAGAGGAACGATATTACATTAAAAAAATATTTTTTAATGTATCTTCATGGAAAAGTTTCATGAGTGTTTTTAAAAATGAAAATTTAGGTCTATGTTTATTTAGATATTATTATATCCTAGATGTAATTTTTTTATTTTTCTATGGAATGCTACTTACAGTTATTTTTTTCCATGATCATGTTGGGTTTCTTGTTTCATTGCTATGAAAATATATAAAAGATTTATATCAATTTTTGTGACTCAAAGTAGAATAGTTGGAGGAGATTCATTCATATGAGGAACAACCAGTTCAGATTCTTGAACAAGAAGAGTAGATTTTATTGAATAAGTTGATTCACTAGGTTGTGGTTTTTCTTGAAAATCCTATTTATTGAAGAAGAAATATGGGAATTAGAAATTTATATGACGAAAAAATATCCACACATGTTAATGTAATGAATAAAATCTTGATGATTCAACTCATAAAGAGGATAAATAATTTGATAACCTAGTTCATTTTAACAGTAAATCAATTTCATGGGTTATTAATGTTCAGTAATTATATTTTGAAGAGTTATATTTATAATAAGAATATTATATTTTTTTAATCACAAAATAAATTGTTTAATTCATTCTAAATTTTTTAAGATTTATTATGTGGTTTTATTTTAAAACATGATTTCAAAATTTTAAATTTTAAATTTTAAAAAAAAACTAATTTCATTTTTTATACCAAAAAATCTAAATTATCATGGAATTTTGTTTGGAAATTTTCTGAAAAAAGTTGATTTTTGGCAGAATAGTATAAAATACCAACTCTTAAGAACAATGTATTTTCTTTTCATGTACTAACAACATGTCATTATATATTAATTTTTTTAACTGAAAAATTTTACCTTCCATTAAAAATAAACCAATAATTTTAATTGTAATCAATATTTTGCTTTAATTTGGAATAAAAACTTTCATACTCAAAAGGTATTTCTCTATAAAACAATTTTCATCTCATTTTGTTTTATTTTTTAAAAGTAATTTATGCCAATTATAGAAATTGATTTAGATAAAATGTGACAAATAATTGGAATCATAATTTCCAAACTCTTTAATGAGTTCAATTTCATTTATGTTCCTTATAAATATTTATTTGGTTAAAAAACATATTCACCAAGGTAAGAGTTATTGTGGTTTAAAAGTGTTAAAACTAAAATATAAGTGAAAAAATAAACAAAATTGTTTTATGAAATTTATTTTTTAGACATATTTTTCCTTTATTTTATCAATTATTCTAATATAAGTCATTTTGGATCCATTTTTATTCCATAATATATCAATTTATTTTACACATTAGAAAAATTCCAAGTCTGTCAAATCCCTCACATGTATATGGGAACCCACTCTACCCTTTTCTCCATACATCAAGAGACTCTTATCTCATTCAAAAAATAATCAAATAACTTCCTAAAATCCCTCCCCATTTCTTATATTTCCATGTTTGATTATAATACAATCCTAGTATGGAATTTGGTTTAACCATTTGGAGGTTGTATGAAGAAGATATATAGTTTTTAATTGAGTGGTTTTAGTTTTATTTCAAATTCTACTTTATACAAATATACTTCAAAAATGGTAAAATAATAACATAAATATGTCAAATATTATTAATTTTTTTACTTTTGTAAAATAGTTTCATCTTCTAAAATAATGAATAATGAATAAAAACATTGCTCATGCATACATGTGAACTGCCGCCTCATGAGGTGTTGTGTTTCATTTATATCAACGACATTTATGTTTAGTCATAATGATGGATAAAAATGATGTAATATATATATATATATATTATATATCAGTATGTAATGGTGAAGAAATATTATTCTTATTTAATTACCATTAACTAAAAAATATATATGTCGCTCAAGTGCACATGCAGACTCCCACCTCATGAACAAATGTGTGTTTCTTCTCATCACATATTTACATGGATTGTAAATATAGGTGAATTAATTGAAATAATATAATATTTATAAAATGATTATCATTATTTAAATATAAAATAATACTTACCTTATTCACCTTATGTTCATTGAAAAATGGAAATGTTACTCATGTGTGTGTAGTACCAACCCTCTCCATTATTATAACACAATTATTTTATTCATAATAATACTACATAGTTAGTTATAAAACATTAATTGATGTATAAAAATTATAATTATAACATGACTAATATTCGTGAAATTATATAATCATGATCCATGAGACTAATGTCAACCTACCAAAGTCATTTTGGAGTTATGAACTAAACAACCTAAAAACATATGATGAAATGTTAATCAGTTAAGTAATTGAGAATAAAATGTATATAAGTTAAATAAAAGGAAAAAATAAAATAGTTTCTAAGAATGTAAATAATTAATAAAATCTTTTTATTTAGGAATATATTTATGTGGAAATTCATACTCACGGTAAGGGATAAATAACCTTAAAAACTTATTTTAAATGTTTTAAAGAATTATTATCTTAATATTTTCATTCCTTGTCCATATTTTTAAAATTATATTTTGGTTTTATTTATATTAAAATAAATAAATTATAAGGAAAATGTTATGACTATATTTCATATTTTTTCAAAGGATTTCAAAAGAAATATTTTGTATATATTTCGTAAACAATTTTATGACTTTTTTACATAAGGTAGAAGGAAAATTTTAGTATAACCTATATGGTTTGAGAATAATTTAACACCATCATAATTTTTATTATTGAAGAATATTAATCATTATTTTTTCATTTTTTTCAATAGAATATCACATTTCTTATTATTCTGAAATTTTTTGTTCAAATGGTTTTTAAAGAAAAAGGATTTTTATCATTATTTTTATGTGAATCCCAAAATTTATATTTTTATATATTTTAAATAGAAAAATTTAGGAGGTTTCAGTAATAGGGAAAATAATATAGGTGTTTTGTGTGTGTTATGATTCTTTGGAATAGTTTGTGAGGATAATTGAGGCCATTATAACTTTCTAAAGCATTTACTAATGATTATTTTGTTTAGAGAATTATTTTGGAATTAACAGAGTAGGTAATTCCATTTTTAAGGGTTATTATAAGGGTTACAAAAAGATAATATCCCAAGAACTCTACATTATGTTCTTTTTTTTAATTATTTTTCATGTATTTTTATGATTTCAAAATCTAATCTAATAATATTTTGTTTTAATGGAATGATTAATCCCTTTTTGGGTAAAAATTATTGCCTTTAAAAAAATTTATTTAATGAGTGATCATGTTTTTTAACAAGCACTCTGGGTTATGATTTTGATTTTATGTTTCTTATAAAGTTTACTATGAAAAATTATGGGCAGTGAATGTGATTTTAGGTTTAAGTAAATTATTATTTAATCTTAAGGTTTAATACATTAAAGTAAAACTTTATTATATGTTCTTGTGGTTATGTAGTAGACTAATGAAAATAATTATGTTTTTATATGTACCTTATTGTGATTTTGGATCTCATACCATTTGTTCATATGTTTTTCATATGGTTAATGGATGAGTAGGAATAATGATAATTTCAAGTTAAAAATGAAAAATATTTTTCTTAAAAATGAATCATGTTTCATTTTTGAAATATTATATTGTGTAAAAAAAGGAGATTGGTTGGAAGTGTCCAAAATATAATATATGGATTTTTTATATTAGTTTTATCACATAATTATAAAAAACTATAAACCTAAATATAACAATTTGAATGTAATCAAATGATTTTTTGTTTAAAAATGAAATTGTGGCTCAAATAAGGATCAAGTTCTTATAGTTGGTATCAAAGCAGCGTTTAGATAATTATAGTGGTTAAATTAGTGTAATTAAGTAACCTTAAATGTTTTTAATTTATGGTTGTCATGATATATTATTTTAATTTTACCATGTTTCTTATTCTAAACTATATATTATTAGAATGGATTTCCATAAAGTAAACATGGAAGGTAATGTTTGAAGATGCCAAGAGAGTAAAATATTTCCAAATCAGAAACCTGTAATGGTTGGAATTATAATAGATTAGTTTTTTTGTGGTGATGGAACATTTAAAATAGGCTATAAATTTTGGTGGTATCCATGTTAGTGAGTAACCACCTTCACCATAGAGGAACTAGTCTATAATATAACATTTCATAAAATACTCCTATAGTATTTAATGGATCTATTTACAATGTGATGGTTAAAGTATGGGTTAAATCCTTAGAGAAGAAATATTAAGTCATGTATTATTCAAATCATGAAATTGTAACTATTTTTATTTACCCTTTTTATGTTGAATCAAATCTATGGTGGTCAATGCTAATCAATATTTGATAAAGATAATATATTTATGCCTTGTAATGAGATGAATTTAAGTATATATTTCCTCTGAAATATTTTCCCAAATCTATTTGAGTTATGATTAAAAACTAAATCTTGTAATTGAGAAAAAATGAGGAATATTATGTTGAATCGTTTGAAGAAAAAATAACCTAATTGGTAAGGTACTCACCAAATTATATTTGAAATCTTGATAGTAAAATTAATTTGTTTAAATATTAATTGAAGCCAAGATATTTAAGGGATTTGGACTCTCTTTGATTTTTTTTGGAAAATCCTCTTTGATGTTTTGAGAAGGTGGAAATGTAGATTTTTGTTAATCCAATGTATTATAGAAACATGTATAAAAATAGGTCAAGGTGGTATGAAATGGGGTTGCATCAACATAGGAAAAATGAAGGTAAGAAAATCATGTTTCCATTTTCATATGAATGTGGTAAAAAGAACCCCATAGAATGTATGATAAAATATAGGGTGTGTTCTTAATGTTTTATGTTTTGAAATGAGGCTCATGTTGGTAAAAATGATCATAATAATAATCAGGAAAAAATAAAAAATGGAAGTATATTGTTTTAATCGTAATAAAATGGGTTAATGTACAAGTAATTATATAAAGATATGTGTAAAGGATAATTTTAATTAAAATATAACTAGTATAAATTTGTGTCTAAATACTTTATGAATACTTTGGATGATTTTGGACCATCCTGTGGTGTAATTCTATGTATATTACATGATTAGTCAGAATATGAAAATGTCTTTTTTATTTCTAGGACTATATATTAATTAATTTATGAGAACATTATAGGTAAATTGAAACTTTCTCCTCAATAAATGAATCTCATACATTGAGTTAAATCACGTGGTGGAATTATTATTGAGAAAATAAATAATAAGATTCTTCATGTTATTGTCTGTGGAATGGTTTTACCTATAATACTGTTAATTTCCCCTTGTAGAGTATGATGTCATTCTATGTGTAGATTTGATTCCTGTATATCCTGAAAAGATAGATAATATAAAAAAATATGTTGTTTTTTGAGTAATATTATGTTTTTATAAAATAATGATTCAATCATTTGGTATCATATAAATAATTTGAAAATTTTATTAAATATGGATATGGATGTTTTCTTGCACTTATTTTTTAGAAGAATGAGGTTGTTCAAATTAGTTATGTTTATATAGTAAATGAAAATATGGATGTATTTCTTAAAGAATTGGTTTGTATAATACCTAATCAAGATACAACAATTTTTATTAACTTAGTGGGTGATACTAAACCAATATCAAAATATCATTATCAAATGGGACAATTAGATATTTTCAAATTGAGAAATAATTTCCAGCATTTCTTGATAAAGGATTTATTCATCCTATAATATCACCATGTTGTTATCATGTTTTTTTGTTAAAAATGGGGATGTTTCTATGAGGATTTTAATTTATTATACAGAATTAAATTACATAATAGTTAATCATAAGTATTTTTACCTCATATAAATGTATTTTTTAGATCATCACCATGGAGATAAATATTTTTAAAAGGTTGATCTCAGGTTTGGGAACCATCTGATGAAGATGAATGAGGATGAAATTATGAATATTACATTTTATTCAAGTTATGGGTATTATATTTTTTTGGATAGTCCCTTTTGTTTGGAAAATGATCTATCTATATATATTGACCATATGAATATATTTTTTCAAGTGTTAATGGATAAAATTTTAGTTGTGTTTTTTGATGACATCCTGATATATTCTTTATGTTATGATGATCATGAGGAAAAATTTGGGGGTTTCTCTACAAAAAAAATAATGGAAATAAGTTAAATGGATTATTTAGTAAATATTAATTTGGTTTGTGAAATATTTATTTCCTTGGAAGAATTATAAATAAAGATGTAATAACTACTGATCTAACTAAAACTAAAGGGGTTTAAGAGTGGTCATGTCCTGAATATTTAAAATAGATTTATATTATTACATGATTTGTAAGTTACATTAGATGGTTTGTTGAAATCATTTCATTTTTTTATGGGCCAACAACTAATCTCGCATAGAAAAGAGTTAAATTTATCTAGAAAGAATATTGTGATTTTCATGACCCATCCCAGAGGGGTCTATGCCATGACTCCCCAATCTATCCTCCAATAGGCCAGGGGCTCGTGACTAGCACTGAGTAGGCATATTACTAGCATGGGAGGCATTACCTATGTACCTATAATCAGGTAGACAATGCTAAAACTAAAACACTAAATAAACCCTTAATACAAACCATTAAGGATTAAAAAACAAGAGTTGAATAGAAAATTAATGTAAAATAGGGTAACCTAGGCTAGAATATAATACCACCAAAAAGGAAGAGTCTATAACTTAAATAGTTATGCCCATATGCAGAAAACCCTACTTGAATGGTAGGTGAATGGAAGCTACCTAAAGCTGTAGGAGTATGCCACATTTGTATAATATCATTGGTAACCACCTGGTTTGGGACCACCTAAGACTATGGAAAAACACCAGTCATCTGCACAAGACGCAATACATGTGGCGAAAACTCATGTCAGGGTGAGTAAAAAAGTACTCAGTTGGACTCTTGAAAACCAAAAAGGAAAGAAAAAAATGAAAGACCACCAAGGAAATCACATGATAATTATTTTTATCCCATATAGGTATAAGTCTAAAGCCTAAAAAATAAATTTTACCATACATAATCAGAGAACACTTATCAATGATGAGTCACCTAATCTCAATGAGACTATCAGACCTGATGATTTACTTAGACCTGATGATTCACTTAGACAAAATGAGTCATGTGGACCTAAATAGACTTAGTCATGAAGTCATGCATACATCTATTTACATAGTCTCCACATCATAGACAGCCACACAATTCTTCTCATAACATGGCTATTTCAGAAGAACATACTCTTCAAGCCAAATGTTGTATGTCAAATTCCATTAAAACCCACTTAGAGTGTATCAAAATAATTGACTCATAATGAGGGTCCCAACACCAAAACACGTCTTTTTAAAAAGAAACACGGCGTGAATATAAGGACCTAGCCATAAAAAATTATATAATCTTGAATTAAATGAATAATTCACATTGAGGATATTTTCAGGTTTAGAGTTTTAGATAATTAGGACATAACTATTACATCTCAAAAGATTACAAAGTAGACACTTCTACTTAGTTTCCATTTTTTCATAAAATAAAAACTCATAAAAAGAAACATGTCTAGTTCCATGTTTTAAATAGAATGTCTTTTCTGGATCCCATCCTTGACCCTATTCATCTTTAAGTCCAGTAGAAAACATTTCAAAAACATGGGATGAGCATAAAAAGCTCATTAAGGGATATAAAAAGAAGGAAACTATTAGTTTTTCAAAACAACAAGTAAACCATGAATACTAAATCGTAATTAATACTTTACATCTATTTGAAGTAATAAATACTCTTTACTGAATAAAATATCATTGCTTACCCTTTTGTAACCAAAATACATCCATAAAACCCATATAAAGAACACATAACATATAAAGGTAATATGGGACATAAAAATACATAAATGGAATAACCATATGCTCGAATTCCACACATGTAATTAAATGGAATAGTCATACGGCTGACTTCCATACCCAATGCATTGGAGGTTATAACGTAACCACCCGTCGTGGTTTATCGCGACACCACCTGTTATTTGGTTTATCACGTAACCACCGGTCAAATGTCCATTTCCATTAAAAAATTATAGCACATAAAATATTGAAAATATAAACATTTCAATATAAAAATTACATTTTAAATCGCAATATATCATTTCAAGATATCAAAAAAATCAATGATTTATCAAACTATTTTCAAAATCATTTAATAATGTGATTTTTGAATCAAAGTGTCCCATCCCACTTTAATGCTTTTAAAGGAATAAAATTTAATAAAAACATTATAATATCATGAGAATAAAGGTATTAAAGATATAATATGCCAAAGCATATTATATACACTATATCAAAGTGAATTGGCGCATAACAACAAAGAAGTCTCAATGGAATGTAAATTGAGATGAAATCCCTTATAAAGACAGTATCCTTTGATTAAGGATAAATAAATTACATAATTATGTGTGATAAATAAGAATAAAACCAATATAAATTGATATTAAGTGAAAAAATCATAGGTCATTCACACATATTCATTGGACTACATATTCAATAAGTACAATATTAACCCAATGAATTAAAATTGAGTTAAGAAGTTCCCTTGAAAAAATTCGACAGCCTAACGACGTCACATTAAAATTCAGAAAATGAGTCTATGAGAGGGAAAATGATATCTCATCACATGGATATAAAATTTACATCAATAAGGATATAGAGGAACACATCCCAACATAATAAGATGTAAATTAAATGACATAACAAATATAAGTCTTTTAAAAAAGGGGAGGGTGAAAGGTTCCCTTACCGATTTGGTAACTTACGAAACATACATCATATGAAAGAAAGACCATAAAGAGTTAATTTAAATACCCATAAATTATAGTATATTACACAAAGATTAGAATCATGCATAGTACATACACCACTCAAAGGTGATAGTGACAAATATAGAATGAATCTCATGGGAATAAAAAGTGAGATAAAAACCCCTTACCTCATTGTAATAAATCGAGTCGTATGACAAAAATATAATAAGAACCAAATGAATCACATAATACCATGAATATAAATTGTATCATGATAATATATATAAAATTTAAGTACACAATACATCACATGAAATAAATAAGTGGCAAATAATGGAAATCTCACGGAATTAAAAGTAAGATAAGAAATCCCTTACCTCATGGTAATAAATCGAGTCGTATGGCCAAAAGATAATAAGAAACAATGAATCACAGAATACCATGTATATAAATATAATCATGATAATATATATCAAATGTCAGTACACAATACACCACATGAAATAAATAAGTTGAAAACAATGAAAATCTCAGGAAATTAAAAGTGAGATAAGAAATCTCTTACCTCATTGTAATAAATCAAGTTGTATGACCAAAAGATAATAAGCACCAAATGAATCACAGAATGCCATGAATATAAATAGAATAATTATAATATATATCAAATGGAAGTACACAATACACCAAATGATATAAATAATTGGTGAACAATGGAAATATCACGTAATTAAAAGTGAGATAAGAAATCCCTTACCACGTATCCGACTTGACTCGCTCGTATGTTCCTTGTTCTTCGTGAATGATAAACATAAATTAATTTATAATTTATTAATAATAATTTTCATTTTTATTATTCCTTTTATATCAGTTATTACTTTTCTATAACAATTATTTATTTGTTTGAGTCCATAATGGCCATTTTGTCGATGTTCGAAACTTGACTAAAAAAATGAACTTCTTATAATTACATGATATTCATGTGATACAAATTTCATTAAATCCAGAATGATATTTATCTTTTAGACATAATATATATCATATATATACATTATATGTATATATATGAACTTATAATATTAAATAACATTTGTAGATAAGAAATGAAATGAACCGTTCATGGAGACGGTAAGTCGTACGTATGCATGAACCCTACTTTCATTTTTATTTCATACATTAATTGAATTAAAACACAATGATACAAAGGTATATTATAATTATAGTATAATATATATGTTATATATTTTACATAAGTTCATAAATTCTATCCTTTATACGTTCCACGTATGGCATTAGCGAGTCATATCACTTTGAGGGGGCTATAGTCCGCACTTCCTAAAATGAAATTATCGTGTTTACCCATTATGGAAGCCCTAAAGGTATGCCATAAATAAAAAATACCAAAGAATAATGAAAAAATAAACACAATTTATATCATATATAAATAAAGTGACATCTTAATGGCCACCATGAGAGACGGTAGGAGATAATTGAACAATCATCATTTCGTGAGGTAGTAGTTCTTCGCCCACAGAAACAATATTTTCTTCAGCCATTATATGGAGGTGTGTGTAAGTGTAGCTCTAATAATTCTCATAAAAACATCCTATTATATTTAAGATACTTAAGTTGTTACAAAAGGAATGAATAAAAAGATTTTAGCGGTTTGGAGAAGCAGAATAAAACAAAAGAACATAAGAGAATAAATTACCTTTAAATCGGGTAACTCCCCTTGGTTTGAACCAAAAGGGTTTCTTGAAGTGCTTTATGCCTAAGGTAAGGCTTCTAGGAAGAATAGAGGGATTTTTGAGCTTATTTGAGTAGATCTTGGATGATCCAAAGGGATTTAGAAGTGTGAGAAAGGGGTAGGAAGTGAGATCATTTTATAAGGGAGAAGAGGGGCTCTTTTGGAAAGATTGAAAATATTATTTTATTATATAATGGTTTTCGGTTTATAAAAGATCAAAAATCATTAAAGTTGAATATAAGGGGTCCCATGTTCGAAATAAAATCATCAAATAATAATTTGACAAGTGTTGGATATTATGTTAAACATTATTTTCTTATTTATTTAAATCATTCATTAATTATGTAAACACCGCATCATCATTGTGTCATAAATAATTTTATTTATTTGATGTCTAAAAATTATAAAAAAATAACCATGATTTAGGAAATATTTTTATATTTAGAATGAATATTTATAGTAAAAAAGATAACTTATATAACCCCATGTAAAAATTGAACTAGTAAAATAATACATGTTTGTGATATTTTTATTTTTACTTTAAATAAAAAAGGTATTAATGTCATTATCATACCCAAGTGGCTCCATGGGGTCCCCAAATTAAACCATGGATTTTCTAGGTCGGACATTACTCATCCAATAAGGTTAGGACACATGTCAATGTAATTTAATCTTATTATAACATTATTTTTAACTTAAATTACCCTAATTACCTCTAATCATGGTTTATAAAACTCAAAAGTTATTATTCACAAAAAATTATTTTCATCCCATTGAACCACATTTTACTTACTAACTACAACAATTTATTTTGGATTTTTAAAATTCAATTCACAGAAGTGGTAAAATTTCATTTAAACGAAAAAAATCAGTTTTTTAAATACCACTTAGTGGTTTCAGTATTCATAAAAATTTGATGTTTTTCAGAAAAATATCAAAAATTCACCCTAAGATATATTTGACAGTCCAAATTAAAAAATGATTTATATTTTATGAATTTAAAAACATATAAGTTTAATTAATTAATTTTATAATTAATTCCCATTGTCAAAACATATAGTGTGTTTTTAAGAAAAAATATCTATCAAAAGAAAAACACTTGTTTATGTCCAATTTCAAAGTGAAATTAATTCCAATGACCACCATTGGATTAAATGGTAGATATATATTCTAATTACAATTGAAAACCAATTAAAAATATAATATAATCATATGAATAAATTAGATTAAAAGGTGGTTTTGAATTAAAATAGAGGATTTTTCATTATTCACTAAAAAATGAACTTTATCAAAAAAATACAAAAAATTTACACAAAGTAAATTTTGATGTCTTGATTATATAAAAGGATTTTATTTTTTCAAATATAACATATAAAAGTGAAATAAATTAGATTTAAAAATGGTTCTCTATCAAAAGGCCGATAATCGACCTTTTAAAGAATTTTATAATATTTAGCTTAAAATTGGATTCATTCGTATTTTAAGCCTATATCATTTATTGGGTAATTGTTAAAATATTTAAAAAAACATATATAATCATTTTGTAGTTAGTTATATTCATTAAAACAATTACAATGGCTAGGTGTTAACTACTATTTAAAATAATATTATTATATTATTAGTGTGCAATGTAAGATTTCAAAGAAACTCGTTGTTGTGTATTGGGTACGCCATCGAACATAGCATCCCCTTTAAAGTAGTATTAATATTTTATTCAAAAATATTAATAAATATAAAAATTTCATATCCTTTATTGATATGGGATATTACATCCTTCCCCCCTTTTGGGATTTGTGTCCTTACAAATTTTAAAATTGTGCTTGGAAACATCATTGAAATCCCCACACCAGAAAAGGAGTCAATAAAACTATCACTTTAAAATAATGAAAGAGAAGTACAAAGGTCACCCGAGACAACAGATACTAATATTCCATGAAAACATGGATATGGAGGAGAAAAAACTATCAAGTTCTGATGAAGAGTGATAGAAAACATGTTTAGGAGAAAGTTAACCACCAGAAAATCACAATCTTGTGATGGGTTAAACGGTATTTGATTCCCCAATAGGAAAAGTTAACAGACAACATTTTTGTTTTATGTTACTTTTCATTCAGGAATTTATTTATGGGCTTAACTAAAACATAATGAAAAATACTTACTTGTCATGTAGACATTCATCTTTTATTAGATTTCTAACACAAACTCACATTTTCTCCAAAATATGACTATTTAGGATGACTTGTTCACAATAAGAGTACTAAAAACATCTTTGAGATAATCACATAATCCACATAAGATGAACTATATATTTTCCATGTCTTTAGACCTTAACCAACACCAAAATGGATAGTACAAGATCAGATAATCCGCAAAAAGGATAATCTTTTACAAAAAGAAAAAACTACTCTTAATCTCTAAAATTTGTCCAACAAAACCCAAAGTTCATAAAATACCATTCAATAAATAGTTATCCATAAAATTATTCAAATTAATCAAAACTAATATTGAAACCCAAATCTTTGATAGATTCAATCATAGTCTTTTAAGATAAATCTTAACATTTATCTCCAAATAACATCAGTTTATCTTAAAGTCTCGTATTGGAAAATAATTAACCTAATCACATATCCTCCCTAATAGGGTAATCATTTCTCTAGATAGCCCAAAATAAACTTATTATTGAGTCATAGAATCATCTAACTAAAAATAATCAGTCAAACTAACTCGGGACTTCACGTAGTCCAGTGGTAAGCGATAAATACCAGTCGCACTTTGGTTGTGTGTTCGATTCCCGCAGCTTCATCTGAAGTGACGGGTTGTCACACGGTCTATGTGTTGTCCCTTTTCAAAAACAATATAATTTTATAACATTCCCAAAAATAGATAAATTCACCAAAAATAACCATAACATATTTTAACCACAAAGGATGTGTAATAACTTTCATTTCTGCATCCCAAAATGTATTAACATGTAATTGCCTCAAATTCAAGGATCATATAAACCCAAATGGTTTTTTATAACTATATCCACAAAAGAAAAGATAATTATTCCTTGAATAAAAATTTCATATATTAAACTTCAAGGTTACACATACTATAAAATGTCTTCTAATGTAATCTCATCATCAAAAGTGCCTTAATACTTTTAAGCATTTCACCATCCTGAAATCTACCATAACTCTTGAATCCCTTATATGTTGACTTCTTACTCATTCAACAATATTTATGATCCATTAACCATTCCTTTCTTTTATTATTCTGAAATACTTATTTCCTACAAACAAAATCATGAATCATATCCTAATATTTCAATAATAGGAAAACATATGTTAAGAAATAATCCATACATTTCATTAGCCATTGTCAGTTTCATCATCCTCAATCGGAATGGAATTAGATATTGGTAAAAAAATATTTGTATGATCCAAATCATCCCATTCCCAAAAAATCTTCATATGGAATGTGTTTTCATAATGACCATGCACACAACATTTAAAACATTCAATTGATCCCTCAGAATGAACTTATTTCCCTTTCCTAGATCCAACTAGATGCTTCCTTTTTCCATGGAAGGTTCTTTCTTTATGACCTTCATTTCAACATCTATAGCATCTTTCTATCCCTTTGAAACGTTTTCCTAGGTGTTTCTTTCCACATATTTGACACATAGGTTTTTGAACACACTTTCCTTTATGATTATTACCTGAACATCCGTAGGGATTTGTTTCTCGGATATATGATGCCTTATAAAAATCACAAATGTTCAGGTGGTCAATCATGTCTCCAAATAGTTGGTTGAGGATAACCATAAGTGTTCTCATTGTAGCTTCCATATCATTCAGTTGCTCATTCAAAAAACTGTCACAGTTTTCCTCACATCCACTATAACTTTGGTGCCTTCTAGATCCAGCCATTTACTAAAATCAAAAAGGTCAGTGTGAGTATATCAGTAAAATCATCAAATAATATCTCATGAAGAGGGAAAATACTAAGATATAATTATTCAATTTATCTTAAACTTGTTTACTTTATCTATATAAAAAAAAATATGACTCTTTTTGAAATCCTACCCATTTTGGTAATGACACTTATGCTTAAAGAATACCCTAACCTCTAAAGTTTTCGAAACCGACCTTTGATACCAACTATAAGGACCCAGCCTTAAAACATTACATAATCTTGAATTAAATAAAAAATTAACATTGATGATCTCTTCATGTTTACAGTTTTAGATAATTAGTACATAACTATTATATCTCAAAAGATTACAAAGTAGACACTTCTACTTAGTTTCCATTTTTTACATAAAATAAAAACTCATAAAAGGAAACATGCCTAGTTCCATGTTTTAGATAATATGTCTTTCCTTATCCCATCCTTGACCCTATTCATCATTAAGTCCTGCGGAAAACATTTCAAAAACATGGGATGAGCATAAAAAGCTCAGTAAGGGATACACAAAGAAGGAAACTATTATTTTTTCAAAACAGCAAGTAAACCATGAATACTTAATCATAAGTAGTTCTTTTCACCTTTATGAAGTAGTAAATACTCTTCACTGAATAAAAGATCATTCCTTACCCTTTTGTAACCAAAAGATCACCATAAAACCCATATAAAGAACACATAACATATAAAGGTTATATGGGACATAAATATACTTAAATGGAATAACCATATGGTCGACTACCACCCATTTCACTAAATGGAATATCCATACGACCAACTTCTATTCCCAATGCATTGGATGTTATAACGTAACAACATGTCCTGGTTTATCACGGCACCACCCGTCATTTGGTTTATCACGTAACCACCTGTCAAATGACCAAGTACCATTAAAAAATTAGAGAACATAAAATAATGAAAATATAAAACTTTCAATATTAACATTTCATTTAAATTCACAATATATCATTTCAAGATATCAACAAAATCAATGATTTATCAAACTATTTTCAAAACCATCTAATAAAAATATTTTTTGATGAAAATATCTCATACCACTTTGAAGCTTTTAAATGAATAACATTTAATAAAAACTTTATAATATCACGAGAATAAAGGTATTCATGATATAATATGACAAAGGATATTATACACACCATATCAAAGTGAATTGGCGCATAACAACAATGAAGTCTCAATGGAATGTAAATTGAGATGAAATCCCATATAAAGACGGTATCCTTTGAATAAAGATAAATCAAATAAATAATTATTTTTGAAAAATAATAATACACCCAATATAAATGGATATTAAGTGAAAAACAATCAGAGTTCATTCACACATATTTATAGGACTATATATTCAATAATTACAAAATTAACCCAAAGAATTGAAATTGAGTTAAGAAGTTCCCTTGCAAAAATTCGATAGCCTAACAGCGTCACTTTAAAATTCATAAAATGAGATTATGAGAGAGAAAATGATATCTCATCACATAGATATAAAATATTCATCAATAAGGATATAGAAGAACATATCCCAACATAATAAGATGCAAATTAAAAGATATAACAGAAAGAACTCTTTTAAAAAAGAGGAGGGTGAAAGGTTCCCTTACTGATTTGGTAACATACGAAACAAACATAATATGAAATAAGGACCATAAATTGTTGATGTAAATACCCATAAATGAAATTATATTACCAAAATAGTATAATCATGGGCATTACATTCCCCATTCAAAGGTGATAGTGACAAATATATAATAAAACTCATGGGAATAAAAAGTAAGATAAAAACCCCTAACCTTATTGTAATAAATCGAGTCGTATGACCAAAAGATAATAATCACCAAATGAATAACAGAATACCATGAATAAAATTAGGATCATTATAATATATATCAAATTTCAGTACACAATATAGCACATGAAATAAATAAGTGGTGAACAATGGAAATCTCACCGAATTAAAAGTGAGATAAGAAATCCTTTACCTTATTGTAATAAATTGAGTCGTATGAACAAAAGATAATATTAACCGAATGAATCATAGAATACCAATAATATAAATAGAATCATGATAATATATATCAAATGGAAGTATACAATACACCACATGAAATAAATAAGTGGTGAACAATGAAAATTTCAAGGAATTAAAAGTGAGATAAGAAATCCCTTACCTCATTGTAATAAATCGAGTCATATGACTAAAAGATAATAAGAACCAAATGAATCATAGAATACTAGGAATATAAATAAAATCATGATAATATATATCAAATGTATGTACACAATACATGACATGAAATAAATAAGTGTTGAACAATGGAAATCTCTCATAATTAAATGCGAGATAATAAATCCCTTACCATGTGTCCGACTTGACTCGCTCGTATGTTCCTTGTTCTTCATGAATAATAAACTTAAATTAATTTATACTCACTTAAGAATATTTTTCAAGTTTATTATTCATTTTATATCACTTATTCCCTTTCTATAACAATTATTTATATTTTTGAGTTCATAATGGACATTTTGTTGATGTTCAGAACTTGAGTAAAAAAAATGGACCTATTATAATTACATGATTTTCATGTGGTCCAAATTCCCTTAAATACAGAATTATATTCATCATTAAGATGTAATATATATCATATGTATCCATTATATATATGTACTTATAATAGTACATAACATTTGGAGATAAGAAATTAAATGCACCATTCATGGAGATGGTAAGTCGTACGTACGCATGACGCTACTTTCATTTTTATTTCATACTTTAATGGAATGAAAACATATTGATACATAGGTATATTATAATTAAAGTATAATATATATGTTATATATGTTATATATGTTCATAAATTATATCCCTTATAGGTTCCATGTATTGCAGGAGTGAGTCATATCACTTGGAGGGGGCAGTAGTCCGTATTTCCAAAAATAAAATTATCACTTTTACCCATTATGGAAACCATAAAGGTATGCCATAAATGAAAAATACAGAAGAATAAAAAACATAAACACAATATATATCATATATAAATACAGTTACATCTTAATGGCCACCATGAGAGGCGGTATGAGATAATTGAATAATCGTCATTTCGTGAGGTAGTAGTTCACCGTCAACAGAAACAGTATGTTCTTCACCCATTAGATGGAGGTGTGTGTAATTGTAGATAGAATCATTCTCATAAGAACATCATAGTATATTTAATATACTGGTGTTGTTACAAAATAAAGGAATAATGGGATTTTAGGGGTTTGGAGAAGTAGAATAAAACAAAAGAACATAAGAGAAGACATTACCTTTAAATCGAGGTAACTCTCCTTGGTTTGAAACAAAAGGGTTTCTTGATGTTCTTTCTTCCTAAGGTAAGGACTCTAGGATGAATTGAGGGATATTGGGAGATTATTTTAGTAGAGGATGTATGAGCCAAAGGGCTTGAGAACTGTGAGAAATGGGTAGGATGTAGGGTCTTTTTATAAGGGAGAGGAGGGGCTCTTTTGGAAAGATTGAAAATGTTATTTTATAATATAATTATTTTCGGTTTCTAAAGGTCTATAAATAATTAAAGAAGAATATAATGTGTAAAATGTTGGAAAAAATCATCCAAAATGAATTGGGAAAGTGTTGGATATTATTTTAAACGTTATCATCTTATTTATTTAAATCATTCATTAATGACATAAACACTACATCAACATTGTGTCATAAATAATTTTATTTACATCATGTCTAAAAATTATAAAAAAATAACCATGATGTAGGAAATATTTTTATATTTCTAATGAATTTTTATAGTAAAAATAATAACTTATATAACCCCATGTAAATATTGTTTTAGTAAAACAATACATGTTTGTGAAATTTTTATTTTTACTTTAAATAAAAATGTATTAATGTAATTATCAAACCCATGTGGCTCCATGGGATCCCCAAATTTACCCATGGATTTTATTGGTCGTCCATGACCCATAAAATAATTTTAGGACACGTGTCAATGTAATTTCATATTATTATAACATTATTTTTACCTTAAATTACCCTAATTACCTCTAATCGCGGTTAATAAAACTCAAAAGTTACTAAACACCAAAAAATATTTTCATCCCATTGAACCAAATTTTACTGAACAATGAAAACCATGTATTTCAGATTTTTTAAATTCAATTCAAAGAAGTGGTAAAATATCATTTAAATGAAAAAAATCATTTTTTTAAATACCACTTAGTGGTTTCAATATTCACCAAAAATTGATGCTTTTCAGAAAAATACAAAAAATTCACCCTAAGCTATATTTGATATTCCAAATTCAAAAATGATTTATATTTTAACAAATTCAAAAAATATATGTTTCATTAATTAATTTTATAATTAGTTCCCCTTGTCAAAACAAATAGCGTGTTTTTAAGAAACAATATCTATCAAAAGATTGACACTTGTTTATGTCCAATTTCAAAGTGAAATTAATTTCAATGACCACTATTGGATTAAATGGTAAAAATATATTATAATTACACATTAAAAAAAATTAAAAAGAAAACATAATCATATGAATAAATTATATTAGAAGGTGGTTTTGAATTAAAATAAAGTATTTTTCACTATTCATAGAAAAATAAACTTTATCGGAAAAATACCAAAAATTTACACACAGTAAACATTGATGTATTAATTCAAAAGAAGAATTTTATTTTGTCAAATATAACATATAAATGTGACAAAAAGTATATTTAAAAAGGGTTCTCCATCAAAAGGAGGTTAATCAACCTTTTAAAGAATATTATAATATTTATGTTTAAAATTGGATTCATTCGCATTTTAAGCCTCTATAATTTATTGGGTAATTGTTAAAATATTTAACAAACATATATAATCATTTTGTAGTTAGTTCTGTTCATTCCCACCAATAAAATGGCTAGGCGTTAATTACTATTTGAAATAATATTATTATATTATTAGTGTGCAATGTAAGATTTCAAAGAAACTCATTGTTGCATATTGGGTACGTCATCGAAGATATTATCCCCTTTAAAGTAATATTAATATTTTATTATAAAATATTAGAAAATATGAAAATTTAATATTCTTTATTTACCTGGGATGTTACAGTGAATGGTATGGGCAATTTACTGAAAAGGGGCTGGTGGGGTGTGGGTTTGATCTGAACTTGTTGGCTCGACCCGACCCGCTAGGTCGACATAACCTACTGGGATCAACCTGCCAGTTTTGGATTACCCGGCCCACTAGGTGGCCCGGCATGACCCAGTTTCTCCAGCTCAGCCAGTTGCATGCGAGCTGATCCACCTGCACCAAATGTGGCTAGTTGGTTGTGCCCAGCCCTGGTCAACATGATCGGTCCATGGTCTATGCGGCAAAGCCACAAGTCTTTCATCTGACGTGGCTATAGTGAGTCGCATCCCTCCAACGCAGCCACCTTCTGCGTCCATCCTCCACCTTTTCAGCCCACCTGGTTGTGGCTCACACACGCATCCCATGGTCGTTCTTCCGTGGGCCTTTCCATAGCTGACCGTCAAGCCGTTGGCCACCTATGCCACTACGCACGACCCCATTCCACAAATTGCTCCATTATCGTGGTCTCACTGGACCGCTGCATCCAATCACCTTTAGATCCCATACCAGCGACAGTTGTCCATGACCGGCTATGTTGATGGGTGGGTGCTACTTCTGTCAGAGGCCTTGTCTCACATCACGCATGTCGTCGCACCTCAACAAGATTTCTGTGGTGTCATATTCTCATCTTCGAGATTATTATGGAATAGATCAAAGGCACAATAATCAATCCACTCAAATCCTCATGAAGAACGAAGAGAAATTGAAGGACGAGTGGGGAAGTATAAACATATGAACACCAGAAGAATAGATCAAGGCCTTTTTTCATGCTGGACCTAATTCGTTCTTATTAGCTGGATCATGAATAATGATTTAAAAATCACAAAGATCAAATTCCAAAATTAATCACTTCAATAAGACAACCATCCCGAAAGAATAATTGATCTATAGATCAACCTTTTTGTTGGTTGATAAACATTCTTTTTTTGAAATAAGAATTGGAAAATGTAATCACATACAAATAAAACCCCTACCTTGAGGTTGGAATGTTTGTTGATGAAAGTAAGATATTGCATCATCATTTATTGATCCTTAGATCCAAATCCCAAATCCAATCTCCAAAACTGATTTTCCTGTGTCTTTTATTAAGAGATGCTCCCTTCTTTGTCTCAGGGGAACTCCAGTGTTATGCTGATAACCCTAGATACCTTAAAAAGATTTTATTAAAAATAAATATTTCCATTGCATTGAAAAAAAAATATTTAAAATTATCTAATTATGGTTACATCCAAAATATAACTTCTTTTTCTTGCCTAAACCAGATGATGTTAGGATCTACATAAGGAAAATTTGTTTTTCTCAATGCAATAATTCCCTCATGTTTGTTAACCAAGAACCCATTTATAAGTTATTAAAGGTCAATGTTAGCTTCATGAGTGCCTTTAATTTAAAAATTAACATTATTTGAAATTTTTTTTGGAACACTAGGCCTCAAAATCTTATATCTTCTAAGCAAGTGATCATAGTATTTTCCCAAAAAAAATCAAGAAATTACATTCTCCCCACCGTAGGGCTTTTCGTCCTCGAAATCCAAAAAAAGTGCTAATCAATAAAACGATGAGGGTATTGAGAAAGAATCTAAGCCACCCTCTCCCATGTGCTCTCCTAGAGACTCATGTGCTGCCATAAAATGTGAACTAGAGGAATCGAGAATCTATGATGGACTCACTCCGATCGATCCTCAATCTCTACTAGGTACCCTGTAAAAGTATTCCCATTATTGATGTTGTATCACTCCAGTCAATAAATTATGATTAATCATGAACGTACCTCCCACACATGCAACACGTGAAAGGAATTTCACAGTAGATGCATCTATCAGGGTAGATCTAGGTGGTATTCCACCTCTCCAAATCTACTCAAAATTTGAAAAGGGTGGATGAATCTTAGAGAAAAATTGTCACCTCGGTGAAATCTCTACAATCCATGTCATGTTGAGACCAAAATGAACTCATGGTTTCTCTCCTCAAACAAAAAGGGCTTCCATATCTTATAATCATACAATTTCTTCCTACTCTATGGAGTCCCCCTTTACTCTTGGATGAACTAAACATTCTTCGTGGTATCCCGTACCAACTCTAGAACAATGAGTGTTGAATCCCCTAGGTTTGTCCAGCATAGCGGTGACCTGCATGGTAAACCAAAAGGGCCTATAATGGTTCCATACCAATGGTAGAGTGGTAGCTATTGTTATATGAAAGATCCACTATAGTTAGGATATCCTCCCAACTATATCCACTGTCTAGGATGAAAGCAGGTAGCAAATCCTTTTGAACTCGGATGATCCTCTCTATCTGTCTTTCCATCTAGGGATCAAATGTCTTGATCAAGAATAACTAGGTCTCGAATACCTCCTTCGACCCCCTACATAGATGGGATGTGAAGCGATCATCACATTATGAAATGATCATTGACGAAACCTTGTGAAGTAAAAATATCTCATGAACATAGAGGCATACCAAGCCCTCCACCGAAGCTTGCACCTGGATGTGTAAGAAGTGAGATAATTTGGTGAGTCGGTCAATGATCACCCATATGGTATCATGTCCCCTAGATGTACATGGTAAACCCATCATGAATTCCATCAATATACCATCCCACTTCCACTCGGGTACCTCAAGTGGTTTAACCATGCATGTGAGAAATTGGTATTCTACTTTTACTTGATGATTAGTGAGGGAATGAGAAACAAAATCTGCCACTTCCTTCATCATCCCTGACCACCAGAACTGAAATCAAAGACCCTTGGACATATCTTACACTTTTGGATACACTTCCAAAGGGGAGGTGTGTAACTTCCTCAGAACCTCCTCTCGCAACACCACTGGTGCAACGATGCTCCCTTGGAAAAGGACGACGTGATCCCCACCTATTGAATATCCATCATGGGCTTGCCCTGTGGATAACTATGAACATCAGGTCTCATATTCGACATCCCCAGGTTGTGTATCCCTAAATCGATGTAAGAGTAGAAGATAAACAACTATCAACTGAAGGTAGAATACTATATCACCATACACGAAGGATATTTGCATCGCAGCCAATTGATCCAACACCTCACTCAACAGCTGCAATCTGGTTCTTATACTTAGAATGTCTTCCACCACCTTCCCATTCTCAGAAGTATATACAATTTCAAAGTCATAATACTGATGTATTTATTTCCACCACTTCCATCTCATGTTCAGGTCATTCTGGGAGAAGATATATTTGAGACTTTTGTGGTCAGAGTAGATGGTAAATTGCTCAATTATTAAGGTCTGTTGCCACATCTTCAATGTGAAGACTACATCTTCTAGTTATAGATCATGGGTCATGTAGTTCTTTTCATGGTGACTAAACTATAGTGAATTGTATGCAATCACTACATTTAACTTCATGAGGAAAAACCTAGTCTAGTCTCTGATACATCACAAAACACCATATACGTAACGCCCACCGAAGGCAGCCTCAAGATGGGGGTCCTCGTCAACTTCATCCTCTACTCCTGGAAACCATGCTATAACTTCTCCATCCCCATGAAGGGATATCCCTTCCATGTAAAATACAATATTTGTTCTTCTACCTTGTAAAAGTCAGGCCCAAACGTTCAGTAGTACCCAACCAAGCCCAAGAATATATGCACCTCAATCACAATCTTGTGTGGCTCCAAAGAAAGCATCACCTCTATATTTTCTAGATCGACTGCAACTCCATCCTTTGAAGTGACATTTCCCAATAATTGGACCTCCCAAATTCGTAACTGAAACTTATAGAGCTTCCCTTACATATAGTTCTCTCAAAGTAAGTCATGGACTATCCTCAAGTGTATCACATGATCCTCCTTGGACAGTAAGTACACTATGATATCATCAATGAAGACCACTACAAACCACTCTATGTAGGACTGAAAGATCCTATGCATGATCCCCATGAACACTACTAGGGATTTTGTAACACAAAATAGCATCACCGAGTACTAATAGTGGCTATACCAACATATGAAGGTCATCTTCGGTACATCCTCATCTCTTACATGAAGCTGATGATATACATAAATGATATCTATATTTGTGAACAGTCTAGATCCATTTACTTTATTAAATAGGTCATCAATAATTGGTAGTGGATACTTATTCTTCATGATTACCTGATATAGGTGCCGAAAGTCCACACACAACCTCAATCTCTAGTATGCATTTTTGGAAAATAATACTGAGGTTGCCCAAGGTGAAACGTCGGGTCTCAGAAATCCCTTCATATACAAGTCCTCCAATTGTACCCTCAACTCATGAATCTCTACAAGATCCATATGATATACCGGTGTGGATATAGTTGCCATCTATGGGTATAGATCAATGAATAAGTAAACCTCCCTACAAGGAGGCAATCCCAGAACATCCTCAGGGAAGATTTCCTCATACTCGTCCACCACTGTAGGAAATTGAGGAATCATCTCGTCCACTACACAGTGGGTGAGGCTATCCAACTAGTGAGTAAAATACTTTACCCTCCTCTATGAAGTTATATCCTATGCTACAAGAATTCCCATTATAATGGTAATGGGAAACATGGTCCCATATCCCTAGACACACAGCACTAGGTTCCTAAAATATTCCATCTAAGCAAGAACTTTGGATAACCAATTCATACCCAGAATGACATCATAAATTCTTGATGCTGCTACCAGGAGATCCTAGATGATCCTCTCACCTCCAAGAGTATACTCACACTACTAGCACCAGTTTGTGATCATCAAATCACCTCCTGTAAGAGTATCTATGTCTAAAGATCATGCCAATTACTCCATCGGAATCTTTGAGCTTCGTACAAGGACCATAGAAAAGAGAGAGTGACCAGAACCTATATCCATAAGAAATACATATATGGTGTAGAAGACACATATCATACCTCTAATAATCATTGGAGCATCAGGATCAGCAGTCCATATCACCTGAAGCAAGGATCATCCATATCCACTAGCTATCAAAGTTTGTGGTGGACCACCTAGGGTTGCGGTGGTGTTACTTTGAACCTCCTCCCACTAACTACTGCTCTGCCTACTCCTGTTCCACATCTGACACCCTATAAACCACCCTTTTTGACCCTTTACCTCTGCCTCATTGGTCCCTCGGCCATATGTGGACTTCTGTACTGTGAGTTGGGAAATAAAAATCCATGTGCCCCAAACCACCGCATGAGTTGAACAACCTTTTCTTCTAAATCCTTTTAGCATGAAACCCATGTACCATTGACCATGTTTCATGGGGTCATCCCCTATAAGGCTTGACCTGCTTCGGTCCCTAAATCTTCTACCTTCTACCCACTTTTGAAGGTTCCACTACCTAGTATCTACTGGTGGCTCCCAATACTAGTGCATGCACCACCATGAAGCTCTCCAAGAGTAGAGCTCAGTCTATCACCCTAGCCTAAGTAAGGATTACAAGAGATACCATCGATGCCCTGATCTCCCGGTATAGTCCCTACCCAAATACCTGAGCCATGAAGAACGAGTCTTGAACTATGTCTATGGAGTAATAGGAATGCTTGCTAAACCTTGTTGAGTATTCTGATATAGTCAAATTTCCCTGTTATAGATGTTGGAGCTTCTAGATGTTTTCTGAACACAAATTCACTAGAATGAACTAATCCCAAAAAAGGTTCTCAATATCATCCCAAGATAGAGTTGTCTCATCATGCATCAGAATCACTATGTTCCAGCACCATATCATTATACCCTATATAAGGCTCATGGATAAGGATTCCATATGATCGGGTGGTGTCCCCACAAGGTGGAAGACACATGAAACTGCCTCCAGCCAATCCTCAGATACCGGGGTGTTAGTCTCACCCTAGAACCTGAAAGGTCACTACCTTTGGAAATAATGAAAATCATTGATCCTGTGTGCATACACTACTAGTATAACTAGTAAAAACTATTGATCTATGGGTGGTGGTATCACTAGTTCACACCATAGTGGGGCTATCACCGGTATTGGTCCCTATATTGATGCCTCATCGCTAGGCGAATCATCATCATGGTCACATAATAGAATCTTGGATGGTTGTCTATGTGGAGTCTTCCAAAAATAGAATAAAATGAACCACAATTAATTGAGAACACCTGGTGAGTTGACATAAGATGAACAAGAGGACACACTAAAAATATTATAGGATTTAGGTACAATTTATTTTTCCACAACTAGTGTTTCCGTGTACCAATTTTTAAAGTAGGTGTCCAGAGTCTTGGTGTATGGATACATCGTCTGTGAAACCAAGAATAATGTCCTTGGCTTAAAATATGAACCCAAAACATTTAATATTATTTCCCAAACCATCCTCACAAACTCCCAGTCCCAATGTAGAACTGAACCTACCCTCTAGTACCACTTGGTCACGAACCATCCTAGAGGGTTCCGTGTCGTAACTCCATAAGTATGCCTTCAATAGGCCACGGGGTGGTGACTAGAACGGAGTACACATATCACTATCATGGGAGGAATTTCCCATGTACATGTATTCATCCACACAATTTTGAAAGTAATATAAAAATTAACCCATGCATGAAAACCACTTAGGATAACACATCGAAAGTGAAAAAGAAAAGTAAAGTACAAAAGGGTGACCCAAGACAAAATACAATCCCACTAAAAAAGAAGATTCCTTGATGAAAATATTGAAGCTCATCCATATAAAACCCTACCTGAATATAGGGGATTGGAAGCTACCTGAAGACATTGTAGTATTATATGTCTGTATGATCTCACTGGAATCCACCTGGTCCTAGACCACCTAGGTCTCTATCAAAACGTCAGTAGTCTGCACATGACACAACACATGTGGGAAAATCCGATATAGGGGGTGAGTAAACTAGTACTCAGTAGGACACCCTCAAACAAAAAAGGAAATATCACAATGTAAATCACATGAGAATCATAGTATTCTCACAAAGGTATAAGTCTCAAGAATGAAAAGAAATATTACCAGATGTAATCATAGAAGACTAAATATTGATGAGGCACCTTATCTTGATAATACTCTCAGCCCTAATGAGTCACTTAGACCAGATGAGTAACTTAGAAATGATGAGTCACTTAAACCCAATGTGATAGTTAGAATTGGAGATACTTAGTCATGAAGTCATATATACATCTAGTCATATAGTCTTCGTGTCTTAGCCAGCCAATAAATTCTGCTCCTAGCATGCTTATTCCAGGAGAACCTACTCTTCATGACAAAGGTTATAGGAAAACTTCCACAAACCCTAGTTAGATAATCTCAAGAGGACCACCATGTCACTAGAATCCCAAAACCACAAACGGATTGTCAACTAGAGACACGGTTAGATGGTTAAGGGTAATTTAGTGAAAAGGGGGTGGTTAGGTCTAGGCTCAGTCCGACCTGACCCAACTCACTTGGTCGACCCAACCACTAGGCATGAACCACACCAGTTGGGCCTGGGCCATTGGGGCGGTTGGACATGGCCCAATAGGCTGCAGTTCTACCCCACATTGTAGCCTGGGGTTGCCTGATTTCTCCTACCCGGCCTGTTGCATGTAGGCCAATCCCCCTGGACTAGACTCATACAGCTGGTTGTTCCCTTCCCTGGTCAACGTGGCTAGTCTGTGGTTGACGCAGCTGGTCAACGGTCTAAATATCAAAATGATTATCTTGGATTGAAATAAAGAGTACAATTAGTATGTAAATGGATGTTTCCTATTTATATTATTGATGAAGAAGTTTTTATCATATTTTTAACGTGGTTTTCCATTCCATGTGATTCTTAATTGAAGATAAAAGTTTTGAGAAAAGATCACAGTTATATCTTTTCTATCTATCCTAGAAGCAATAATATATATATTGACCTTTGGGAACATTTATGGTTGGATATACTGAAAAGAGACATGGGAGAATTTACCATGAAATGGTCGACATTAAAATAGTTTAATGTACACAAACAATTATTGATAGGGATGCACCATTATTTTTTAATGCCAGAATATATATATATATATATATATATATATGGATTTCATGGTTGAATTTTCAAATTTATCTCAAGGTAATAATGCAATTTGGCTCATTGTTGACAAATTTAATAAATATGAAAATTTCTATATGATTTCAGATATTATTTCATTATATTATCTTTATCCTCTACATCTCATGGTGATGGTAATGTTACAAGGAGGTCCTCTCAAGACTGTATTTTTTGTGATTGGATTTTTGCATAATTTTTCTGGAAAGGATTTAAAAATTCATTGGTTAATGAATTAAATTTCAATATTTCTTTTCATCCATAATATAATGGAAAGTTATAGATATTTTTTGTATTTGGAAGATATGATTCAATTTTGTTTAATGGATTAATTTAAACGGAATATCGGATCAACATCTTTCATTAGTTTAATTTTCAGGTGATGAAAATTTTCATTCCATTAAAAAGATCAAAAAATTTGAGGCATGATATGTAAAGTAGTTTCTGAATGCATATTTTTAGGATAAAGTTGGGGAAATAAAATTGTTGGTGTAATATCATCAAATTTAAATGATAATGAAAAAGTTATTTACTTATAATATATGCTTGTTTTTGTAATAAATTGCAATTTTACATTAAAATTTACTATATAAATTATTTAAAAGATTTTATAATGGTAAAAGAATTGTCAAAACCGTGGAATATTCTACTAAATGTGTTTGGAGTGAGGCATTGAGTTGGCACAAGATTTTGCGAGTCTAAGATCATCAATGTTGGTCGAATAAAAATAATATATATATTATACCCTGCGTGCTATTTTTTAAAAACAAATGGATTATATCTTTTATTGAGTCTCACATAGAAAATATAACACCACTGTTTGGTACTAGATATGAGGTTTAGCAAAATCGTGACATAACATTTTTCTGCATTTGGTGTTTAGATATATTACAACCCAAGAGAAATTTATTTAATATTCTTATTATAATTGTTTTATTAAAATTTATTTATTTCCTAAATGGTGTATCAAATGAAGAATCCCACACCACCCTTAGGTTTGGAATATAGATTTTACCTTAGGTGAGACATAACCTTTGTGCATGTTGAAATCTAGTCTATTAACATGTAATGTTAATTTATAAAATAGTTTCATTTTATTGTATTTTTATTTTAAGTATTAAATTAATTTTGAACTAACCATATCTTTTAATTAAAAAACCATTTTTACATCAGTTATAGTCTAAAATGTTTATTTCAATGTGTTTTAAAATTTTAAATTCACTAACACCATAATGAGATGAATTTAAATATTCCTTATTCTAGTTTTAGTTGAATCGCAAATTGAATTATGGTTTTTAATTAAGAATTTTGGTTTTTGATATTTTATGCATGGTTAAAATATCTAAAATTATTGAACCACAAAACCCTCACTATTGGGTGATTTTGTAGAGTTCAAATGATCCTCAAATTCATTGCATTTGATTGGTAAACTCCATCAAGATTCTCATGTCCCATGTAGTAGCTTATCCTCTTCATCACGAGAACTATACAATATTGTAGAAGTTATTTTGTCATTATTTATATTATTATTTATTACCCATTACTTTCTTCTTTCATAACTCTTCTCAAAATTGTAAAAATTAAGAAAATAGTTGAACTAAATCCTAAAATTAAATGACATAAAACTATCAAGGGATAACTACCCAAATTACATTGCATAATTTATAAAAATTATAAGAAATTATTTCTTATAAATTATCACCCAATAATTATAAATATATTTCAAGAGATAAATGTTTATAATTTCTCAAAATATAATTTTAATGAATTATCAAATGATAATTATAATGAATTATCGAACGATTATTATGCGACATTTTCAGAAAATAATAATGTAGAATTATAAAATGATAATTTATATGAATATACTATAAGATAATGATAAATTGGGAATTTATGGAAATGATCAATGTTTAATTTATTATCAAAGGGTTTTTGTGTTTGTGATAAAAATACAATTGTGTGAAATTATCAAAGATAATTTTAATTAATCATAAAAAAATTACATCTAATTATCTCTGGAAAGAAAATGATAAGAGGATAATTTAAAAGAATTACCAAAAGATAATTATAAAAGGGTAATTTATAATAAATTATCAAGGTATAATCATAAAAAGATAATTTATAAGAAAATGTTAAAATATAATTATCCAAGATGAGAAATTTTGAGCTCATGTGTTGGTATAAAATGAAGATTTTGAAATTATCCTTGAGATAGAAAGTACTATAACATTTAATATTTTACTTCTTCTTAAAATAAAATATTTTGTTTTATTCATGGATAATTTGAAGAACCATGAACATTGAAATGTAAGAAACTATGATAATAAGGCATGTGATAAGTTTTTCTGTACTATTAAGGTTTCTGCACCGACTTTCAAACCACAGAGGTTAGTTTATCCATATAGTTGATGTTAATGAATTTTATGTAGTCGGTTCCACACCTAATTTGGAATGTGATTATAGTTTTGGTAAAAATGACTGCATTTATTGGAATCTTGATAGACTATTCTTTATAGTTATAACACGTGGGTATCTTTAGACCATGATCCCTTTTGGGATAATTGATCTTATGTGTCATGCTATGGAATCATTTTCAATGTTTTATTATGATCACATTATATTATATACTTAAGATGTTATTAAACTCCCACTTGTATGCTCACCCTATATATGTGTTACCATTCCTTGGTGGTATTCAATGGTAATTAAGATAGGTGGGAAATAATGAAAGATTATCTCTTATTGGGAGAAGGAACATGATTCTAATGATGGTCATAAGGGATCTCAGCACAAGATAGAGGTATGAGGTACCCATAATTTCATTTCATGTTTATTATTTAGGTAGCCTTGACTTTAAATGATTTATTGATAATGCAATATCCTAGTTAATATGAGTGCTGGATATTCTCATCTAGATGATCTATGTGACCTGATACTCTTAAGGGATAGATCACACTGGGTATCATCTCTAAAACACTGTTAGGATATTGTAAAAGGGATGTATTTATTCTTCTAACTCAATTTGTTATCTTCCAATATAGAAGCCACAGCTAGTATATTTTGTGTTTTTGGTTGCTTGGACGACACACTATCACTTGGTTTTGTATTTTAAGTTTATTCTCTTTACACATTTATTATTATAATCGAATATAAATGTTATATATGAGAACATCAGAATAAGGATTTATTGGTGGTGTCCTACTAATCCTTGTAATCACACTCTACTCAAGTATATTGTTGCACTAGTAGATTTCATGAGGGATCCAATAATGTTCAAGGACACTATGGTAGATGAATGGGAAGTAGATCCTGCTATATATAGAAGACAGTTATAGACTCCAGAGGACCCCCATGGTTCTATTTTTTTATTTTCTTCTTTTTGTTACACAGGAAAAAATTTCCACATTGAAAGATAATTTATTTCTATTATATGTATTCCATTATTTTAGTTATCACATGTTGAATATAATAATTTATTATAGATTTAATTGTGTATTATTGATATTAAAATATGAAATTGAGGATATAGTCTCCCCATTGGTGGACTTATTACCTTGATTTTATTTGAAAACCACTTGCATATGGCGAGGTGCAAATGAGGTCTTGTAAACATTTGTCTTGGAACTAGTGGTTCGGGTTTGTACATTACAAAAATAGAATCAGAGAATTAAAATTCACTAACATGTCCTCCTATATGCTATGTGATGATATAAGATTGAAAAAAATAGGATAGTTGGGACCTTGGTAGGATAACTATGAGAGTTCCTAGATAGTACTGTATATGGGACATCCAAGTTACATTAATGTTTTTAATTAGATTTTTTAGTTATAGTTTTTAAAATTATCCATGGGTTATACACATGATATTGATATGTGATTTATGATAATTTGTGTTCATTTATTCATCATGACTACACACTTATGTCAAAATGTCATATATATACACACATTTTTGTTTTGTTCAAATGTAGTTCTTATATAAAATTATGTTATTTGTGCTATCTATTCAGGATAGTTCCTCTTTGTGTGATATAAAAATATTTTCCTACTATTATAAAATAAATTTTCAATCATTTATTAGTCAAATATATCATGTTGTTGTGTTGTTTTATATATGTTGACCATGAATAATATGCATGGACATAGAATAGGGTGAGTAGTATGAGAGATATACCTTGGGAAAAGGGTATACTCGTAGAAGAAATGTGGTTAGATCATATAGACTCATTTGGTTTTATCTAAACAACTATTTTATTTCAATATATTTCCAAAACATTATGAAAGATTTTTACTCTATGTAGTCTTATAGGACTAATTTAGAAGTAGTCTGAAATACTCTAGTATGGGATTTATTCTTCTTTACCCATATGTGTGTAGGAAAATATAGTTGATAATACTCCAAAACCTAATCAATGATTTAACTAGAAATTCAACTTGTGATATATGTCTTTGTCTTTGAGTATGTCCTATACATATGGGTTCAAAAATGATTTCAATTATATGATTATTTCAACTCTAGAATCATTCATCTATCAAGGGTACAAGAGGACCTTGGGATGCTGAAGAGTGGGTTGAAATCTCTATGGGATTCTTTGACCTAGAATGGAATATATATGGTTTTCATGTTAAGCTAATATTAAGGACATGTTAGGTGAAAAACACATTTTAAACCCCCTTATCATATGGATACAACCAAATTGATGTAACTCAATGTTCTTCTTGATGACTTGGAGCATACAGAATTTATTAGTCTTTGTACTTCACCATGGGGTATGCCTATATTTCTCTCCAAAATGTAAGATTGTAGTATTAAACATTATATTGATTACCAAAAGTTGAACCCTATGAAATTGATAAATATATATCTTTTATGAAGGATCAATGATCCTCCCTATAGTTTATGGGGATCCTGGTGGTTCTCCATGATTGATATTTTATTGCTCTATTTTTAGTTACAATTTAGAGAGTACGTCTTTACGAAAGCATAATTTTGGTGTTTATATGGGTTCTATGAGTACTTGGTGATTTTTTTCAAACTAAAAAACATTCCAAAAGTGTTCAGGTCCCTCATGAACAATAAATTACACCCATACATTGACTCGTTCATTGTAGTGTTTTTTGACTAAATCCTCATATACTCTCTAAAATCCGAGAAGTATTATAAGATTGTAGATATAGCCCTAATTGTGATTAAAAAACCTAATATATATTCCAATTTGTTAAATTTTTACTTATATAATCAATTAGAGATGTTCCTAGTACATGTGGGGTCTGATATAGGAATATACATGGACCTAGAGAATGTAGAGGTAGTGATTTCTTGTAAACATCCAAAAAAATTATTTGAGATCAAAAGCTTCGTATACATAGTAGGATATTACCAATTGTTTATCCAATATTTCTCCTGAATATCAATACCCATGATAACATTGATGAATAAAGGACTGATATTCCATTTGTTAGACCAGTGTGATGAATTTTTCCTTGAACTGAATAGAAGGTTGAAAAAAACTCCAGTACAAAAACTTCATGAGTCTGGGATCAGTTATAAAATGTTCTAAGAGGCATATAGAATTATTCTGTGAGTAGTGATAATTTTTTGAGATTAGGTGGTATCCTATGTGTGATGTTATTTGTGACTACATAAGTGTAACTACCCCACTCATAATCTAGGGTTGGTAGAAGTGGTTCATGTTATGAAGTGTTGGAAACACTATCTCTTCGGTGAGATATTTTCAAATGAAATATACCAAAAGGGGAATTGATATATCTTCACATAAAGTGGTTTGATCATAAAAAATATAATCTTTTATGTCTGATACATTATTATCCAGAGCTTGGTGAGTGGCCTTTAGAGGAGAAGTGGTGCTTTATGATCTTGATGTCCGATTGGAGGATGGATGATTTGAAGGATAAATAATCTATGACTTATTCCCTAATAGTGATTACATATTCTACAATAAAATGGTTGAATATAGGTCATAATTTAATCCAATAATGTTTTTTAGTTTGGAACTACTAACTAGGGGTGACACAATACCTGGGTAAACTTTGGGTGATGATGATGTGATCATTGTACATGGGAGAGTAGTATTCCATGCTTCTATAAAAGTGGATACAATGGGGGATTACCATACCTCTATATAGGTAGTAAATCTTGGATTAATAAATATGTTCTATGACTTCATGTGTTAGTTCTATTTTCTAGGTATGAAGAGGGACATCACTGGTTTCATCACCTGATGCATGACCTCTTAGAGAGAGAGTGTGTGTCGAGCCCCAATGACCTAGCGGTTTTCTCTGGACACTTCTAGTTTCCATTTGGATATGTGAGGGTGTCATTGTGGAATTTATTATGAATTTACTCAGGAAACCTATAATTCCTATCATTGATTGGGTATATGTTGATTGGCTAACAAAAGTTTCCCACTTTTTATTGATATGAGAGACTCACTCTACAGATGATCTGGGAAAGCTCTACATCCTTGAGATTGTATGATTATGTAGAGTTCCCTTGAAATTTTTTTAAGGAAAAGATGGAAATTTTATATCATATTTTTATATGGTATTATAGAAGTCCATAGATACTCGTTTGGTATTGAAGAAATTGTACCACCCACATCCAGATTGACAGTCTGAGTAGAAAATACACATATTTGTAGATATTCTTAGATATTGAGTTGTAGACTTTGGTGGAGCATGGGATGTTCATATGTCCATGTATGAGTACACATACAATAATAGTAACCATGAATAAATTCATATAGGACCTTACAAGGCTCTTCATTATAGATCTTGTCGATCACTAATTTTTTCATGAGGAAGGTCAGACAACAGATGTGGGAACCAGATAGGTTCAAGAGTCCCCAAAGAGAGTGTATCAAATTAAAAATAAGTTGATCACCATGTAGATCATGTAGGGATAAAATGTTGAAAAAAGGAGGGGACTTTTTTATTTTTCAACAGGTGATCTGGTTTTCTAGAGTGTGACCACTTGGTCAATCCAGTGACAACTTATAATGAAGGGAAAGATAGAACCATGTTTTGTTGGACCCTTTAAGATCACTGTGTGGGTTGAGACTATGGAATAATATATAGATCTTCCTTATCACTACCGAGGAATGAAAGACTAGATTTTTTGTCTCATCTACATAGGTACATTTTTTATTCTGTGTATGTCATTGATTTTATAGATATTGATCTAGAGCTAGATGGATCACATGAGGAGAATACATTGTGAATTAAGGATTAAACAAATAATTTCCTAAGAGGGAATATGGTACCACTATTCTAGATTCATTGGTCACATGGGATAATCCAAGAGGTGTTGTGGGAGCACAAGTATGATGTTTTAGCTCTATGGCTTGATTTGCTTAACCAAGATCTCTATAGTTACTTCTTGGGGATGATAAGTCATTAGACGGGAGAATTGTAAGATCTTCATTTTTTAATGATTAAAAAACAATCGTTTTCAATATTTTATGAGTATTTTTTCCAAGAAATATAAATTTTAAATAAATATAACTTAATAAATAATTTTAAATCTTTTGGTAATGGTAAAATTATTTTTACCACTTAATAATAATCTATATAATATTTTTCGGTGTGATGCTTTGATTTAGCATCTTATTTTAAGGTCTATAGAGCCTTAGGGATGATAGAATAAAAATATTATATATATTATACCACATGCACTCAATTTTCTCCAAAATATTAGAATATCTCTTTAATGGTGTATCATATGACCATTAGATACAACAATTAGGTCTGAGATGTGGGGTTTACCCTAAATATGACATAATATTTTTTTATATTTTGATTTTGGTAACATCGCATGAAATGGTAACTTACTAAAAATTTGTATTATAATTTTTTATAAAAAAATGATGCATCTCCTAAATTTTTAATCAAATGGGAAATATGTTTTCACTATTTTTTCTAGAATGTGGGGTTTACTCTAGGAGTGATATAACATTTGAGTACAACATTTTTTCCTGTCATTAATCATGTTAGATCACTTGAATGGTTAACTTATTTAAAAATAATATTTTTATTGTATTATTATTATTATAAATATTGAATTCAATTTTAATGAACCTTCTTCTTCACTTCTAAAAACCACCCTTTTATCGTGGTCCAGAATTCAAAAACATGGATTTGAACTGGTTTGGACTATTTTAATTCCCAAAAACCTTAATGAGATGAATTTAATGACTATGAATTCTTATTTTATCTAAATCACATATTGAATTAGTTGTCTCTAATTAGGGGTTTTGGTATTTTTTGATTATATATGTAGTTGGAATATCTAAAACAGTGGAACAACTAGTCTTTTACTATCAAGTGATTTCGTTGTGTCTAGGATGATCCCAAAATTTATTTTAGAGTGATTGGTGGACTCTGTCAAGATTCTGGTGTTCTCCATGGTGGTTATTCTGCTTCTTTCTAGGGGCTGCAGAGAATGATAGAAGATGTTTGGTTTTTTAATATTATTTAATATTATATATTTACTTCTTTCATCCCTCTTCAAAAAATATAGAAAATAAAAAATTGGTTGAATTAAATCATGAAATGATAAGTATTAAATTTATCAAGGGATAATTACACAACATTCCCTCAACAATTTATAAAAATTATCAAAAACATTTTTTTAAATAATCAGATGATAATTATAAATAATTATCCAAATATAAATATTACAAATTCATAAAAATATAATTTTAGAGAATTAGTAAATGGTAATTACAATAAATTTTCAAAGGATTATTTTGTGAGGTTATTAGAAAATTACAATATAGAATTAATCATTGTTATTTCATGATGAATTATTATAATACAATCATAAATGTGAAATTTAGGGAAATTATCAAAGAATAATTACGTGAATTTTCAAAATATAAGTGCTTGAAATTATCAAAGATAATTGTAATGAATTTAAAAGCAATGAATAAATTTGATTATCTTTTGAAACATAATTATAAAAGAATCATTTTTAATAAATTATAAACAAATAATTATAAAAGGATAATTTATAATAAATTGAAAATAGATAATTATTAAAATGTAATTTATAAAAAATTATCAAAATATTGTTATTCTGGTAAGGAAATTTCAAGCACATGGGTTTATCTTAAAAGACCATTCAAGAATTATCCCGAAAAAATAGTATTAAAGCATGCAATATTTTATTTATTCATGTAATAAAATTGTTACTTTAGGTTCTAGGAGACCCTGATGAAATGTGAGCATTAATGTGTAAGAAACTTTGTTAATAAAGCATGTGAGGTGGTTTTATTGACTTTTGGGTTTCCACTCCAACATTTGAACCACACATGGTGTATTATCATTACCATTGACATCAATGACATTGATTTCGGTTGTTCCTTACAATTATGGGCTCATGTTTACACTTATTCCCATGCCGATTATACTTATTGGCATTTGGATTTACTTTTCATGATTGTCATCACTTTTGAGAGTTTATGTATACTAAAATTTGTATTTTGATAGGTTACTTCATGATTGATACTAGGGAATTTTTTTCATGTTTGATTATGATCCCATGAAATTATGTATTCTACTATATACTCAAGATGACATGTCATTTATACTTGTGTTCTCACCCTCAATTTTATTAATATTCATTGGTGTTTGTGATCATTACCTGATATAGGTGGACTAGCATGATATATTATCCTTTAGAGGGGTTGTTTTTTAGATTGTGATGATGGTTAAGTGGTGCCTATGAACAAGGATGAGGTATGGGGATCTGATAGTTTCATGTCGAGTGTCTTCTCGAGGTATCCTTGATTTTACAATTTCCATTCACTACTTGATAGCCTGGTCTATGGGAGTACTATATATTCTCGTCTAGATGTTACGGTTTACATGATCATATTAATGGAAAGATGATGTTAGGAATCACCACCACAACACTTTGAGGACATCATACATGGGCTATTTTTCTTCTTTAAAGTCATTATGTTGTCTCCATGCATGGAGCTGAAGCAAGTACAATAGGGGGTTTGTGGCGTCTTGGTTATCTCACTATCACTTATTTTTGGATATTATGCTCATTAATAATTTATTTTCATTATGATATACATATGTTATACATAATCACTTTAGGTTGAAGATACATTGGTCATGTTCTATGTAGTCTTGTACTCGCATCATACTTGTGAAGTTGGGGGCACTTTTAGATTTCATGAGAGATATGGCGAAGGGTAAAGACCCTATGATGGATTTATGAGCATTGGAGAACCGAGAAAGTGTTATACCAAGTCGAAATATAGAGGGATCCACATTGATTTTCCAAATTAATTATCTATATCTTTTTTAAGAACCCAAATTGATTGAAGTAATATTTGGGTTACCTTTTTAGTAAATTAATTTGTTTGATGAGAAGTTAATGTTAGAGATATTTAATTGTGGGGTTATATCATTGAATTGTTATTACGTAAGTTAGGAAGGATGTTCTAATTTAATGTTTTTATTTAGATAATGGAACATTGAATGTGATGAATTTAGAGAAGTTCTAAATTCAAAAAATATGTGTGAAATTGCATTAGTATATTAAAAATTGTTTACCCCAATTGAATTTATGATATGAGAAGTTAAAATTAGGAGTTAATGAATACCATGAAAATTATATTTACTTCTAGATAAATATTTTTATAATTTATTTTGATTTATTATCTTCGAATAGTTTATATGTCGGTCTAGAACATGCATTGGCCTCTAAAAATATGGCATGACAACTATAAAACCATGGGATCCATGGGCACCACTAATTAGGTGAGGACTAGGATCAACCACAACAAGATAACCAAAAAAGAAACCAAGGGAATACATATCACACCCAGTAGAGTAACAGGGGAAAATATGGGAGTCACCATGTTGAATTGCACAACGATGATAAGGGATACTGACACGGGTTGGTGCCGGAGTTATTTGAATTTGATGTTTGGCAGGCTCACCATGTAATTTAAAATAGCATGAGGAAACACCATAAAATCGATTTGGGACATAGGTAGAAGAACCATGTTAATACTCTATTTAATTATACATAAAGATATTATCCATATAATGACTTTGATCTGAACCATTTGATCATGGAACCAATCTTATCTTTAACATCGACCTCTCCCAACTGTTCTGCATGTGTCAAATAATTATTCAGAATATCTAGAGATCAGTCAACGTCTTAAGACCCCCATTTGATCATTCTGGTTCTCTAAAGATGATTAAATCCACATGAAACATCATTTGAATGTATATAAGAAGGTCAGACCGATGAGATGTAGTGCATAGTAAAATGGTTTTACAAAGATGGTGACACTAAACATCACATAAAGAGAAATGGATGGTTGTCTTGGTTTTTTAGGAGCACAGAGGTAGTGGATACATTTATATAAACACCCATCATTCTTACTATTCGCAAATTATAATTGTTTCATATTAAAGAGATAATTTTTAGAGAGAAAGTCTGAAATAGAGACATAATAGATATCTGTATTTTTGAAGGAGAAGGTTTTATGTGCGGGACTAGTGCATGGTTTTCATGATGTTTTGATTATGTGATATATTGTGACATCCGCACTGAAAAACATGAATGATCTAGGAAACATGTACAATTCCTAGTTCAAGCACAACTAGAACTCATGAACCATAAATAAAATGGTAGTGGTTTAAATGATTCATCTACGAAAAGAAGTTTATTTGAAGAGGATCAGTGTTTGTTGTTCTTGTCTTCAAATATGTAATGGGTTGTGAGAAGTTGATTTTTTTGAATGAGTTATGCATGAAATAATATATAGATTTAGTGAGATCCTCTATTTGTGGCATGAAAGAGTAGTTAGTACAATTATGTGTATATTGTTATGTGAATGATCATGAGATTCACATATTGTATAGACAAATGTACTAATACAAATTGTTTTTCATATTAAAAAGTCAAATTCACTATGTTAACTAGTTTTTAAAATAAATAATGTTTTAACTAATTCTTTATATGGTTATATTTGAATGATTAATTTTAAAACTATAGAGTTTTAATTTCAAAAATAAAATTTCGTCATTGTATTCAACATGTCTAAATTATCTAGGTATGGTGTTTTTGAGAATTTTCTGAAATTTCTTTTTTTAATTGTAAAAAAATACAGTATTTTTTGAACAACGTCAAGAATTAATTATGATGTAATTTCTTTTAAACTCATGTAATGACTAAATTATTAAATTATAATATAAATATTTTTCACAAATAATTAAAAACATGTAATTTAAATTTTATTTCGTAATATGTATAAAAATCATTTTCAATGTCGACCTAGTTCCTGTGCTACATTTGGAAAAGTGAAATTTCTTTCATTATAAATAATAATTGAGGGATAAAAACTATTTTAATGAATTATTCAATATTTAAAATGTAAACTTAATTTTTTGGATTATAGTTTTGACTTTTATAATCCTATATCTTGAGTATTATCCAAATGTATGTGCAATACTTGAGAAAGGTCTGAAAATACAAATTAACTAATTAAAGTATTTTTCTTGACATGGATATAGTAAAATATACTTAAGGAAAAAATTTAAAAGATAATATTGATAAAATTATTTTATTTTATTTTATTATATTATTTTAAATTTTTATATATGAAATAATTAACTTTAATGCTTGAGAAATTTTCATGTTGTTCTTGTGTGAGAAGAATAAAAATAAATAAAATGATTTTATTTAATATTTCAAGAATAATAAATGGGCCTGAAAAATAAGTAAATTTGCTTGAATGTGTATTTTATGGAAAAATTTTATTTATATTTGAATTTGGGACCTTTTTGGACCCACATTATTTTCTTTAAGACATTTCAATATTATATATAAAATTATGTCAAGTTGTTCATAGTATAGTTTATAATTAGTATAATATTTTAATATACCATTTAATAGAAGATAAATTTATAAATAAATAGTAATTTGAAAGAAAATAAATTTATATTTTACCCCAACATTTATTTTAATTTTTTGGAAACAAATATATACCATAAAGGGTTTTAAAACAATGATGCCTGAATAATTTCATTTATGAATTTACCAAATTAATGATATTAAAAATAATAAAATAAATATATTATTGGATTTTAAGGAAATTCACGAAATCTATAGATTATTAAAATATATCTATGATATGAAAAAAATATTTATTTTGGATTTTAAACTTTGTATTTATTTTTTTAATGTCATAGTTATGAAGAGTGTCTAATTTGACAAAAAATATTTTTCATGAAGAAAATATTTTATTAAATAATTTAAAAATAACCAAAAATCATGAAAAATGAAAAAATGAAAATATTCTATCTAAAATTCGATATAATATGATTTTTAGTCCTTTTTAAGGTCTTTAACACTATATTAGACTTATTAAATGTCAATATTATATGTAATTCCTAAATCTCCACTCACCTATATTATAAAAGGGGGCTCATTCCTTCAAATACATTAACCACCTTAATCTATATATCTTGACTATATTATGCACAATTACCTTAAAATAATTCCTTTCCACATTTTAGTGCTTATGGTCTCACAGAAATTCCAAGTACATGATCATTAAGGATGTTCTAAAAGATAAAATATTTAAGAGGTAAATTCATGCTTCTACTCTTATAAATGTTTTCTCACCTCTACCGTATTTTCACCCTAATATAATATTTTTAGATAACTAAAGTATCTTATATGTATTATAATATTATTTTTTTATGTTATATTGAATATAAAATCTCTTATATTCTTATTTTATTTTTTTTAAACGGAATCATTGTCTATGGTGTATCAATTCACCGCATTCGTGGATGATGAGTTTCTGTTTCCGAATACCACATTCAGGGAATGTTTTAATTAAATTATAATTGTTCAAAATTGCTTATATATATATATTCTTACTTATGGAGTATTGTTTCCATTTAATATAAAATCCATAACGAACTAACCATGAAAACTATGAAAAGAACGAACCCGAAACTATCGAAATAACCAAATATTATTAATAAATGTGTAGAAAGTTGTTATAAAAATATAATATAAGGTACTATAGATATTAATATAGTTACTAAATATATTAATAACACTCTTTAGATAATTATATTTTAGTATTGAACACATTTGAGATTCCAAAAACTTGAGGTAAGGCATTTTTCTTTTTAAAATCCACTTTAATGTTTTTTATAGATTTCAAAAATATCTCTTATTAAACATATATGGAATGAGCATAATTTTCCAATTTCACGACTCCTTATATTTTTATAGTCTAATTTACCTGATTAGATGATTATTTTAAAGGAATTTCTTTTCCTACGTATGCGTGCAGTATTATTTGAATGAAGTGAATTTCATTAAGGAATTATTTCTAGGATGAAAGTGTTTGTGTTATATTATTATATTCAAGTTTTTGGGAATTATTTATGATGATTCATGGGAAATATATATCTATCTAATGAATTTTTTATTTTTTTAATATATGTTAATTATAATGATTATTCTAAGGGTAACTGTGATGTTTGCATAATAAGGTAGTCATGGGGGTTACATTATAAGTTAGTTTTGAGGGTTACATTTTAAGGTACTTCTGACGGTTACAAATCATATGGTATCCATGATTGTTTTAGTATTAATTAATTAATTCCCATTTTTACAAAAATGTTTTATTTTTTTTTCTATATTTTATAGAAATCACTTATTCTCATAAGGATAGTAAATGATAATTTATGGGTGAGAATAATGTCTTTGAGAAAATTATTTCATATGTTTATAAGTATTCATGGTCTGATAGTTACATTCCATTTTATGTCCCTTAATTTTATTTTCATTCTCATCCCACACTTTAAATTTTTTCATAGGTTTTTATGCTTGCATATGAGAAAAGTAGATGTCGAGATGAATGTTTGGAATATTTTTCATAGAATAATTAATGTTTTATTAAAAACTTTTGTATTATGGAAAATAAATATACTATTTTATAAGTACCATATTATTTTATTGTGTTATTTTAATGTAATAATTAAGACCTAATTCAATAAAAATATAAACTCAAAAAATATTTCGGAATATATAAAAGTGAAGTATAGTTCAATTAACTAGATTATGTAATTTGACAAGCTAGGTCCTCATAGTTGGTATTAGAGAATAGTTTAGATAATTTTAGTTGTTAGAATGATATTAATAAAATAAATTCAAATTATTTTTACAATATAGATAATTATAAATTATATGTAATTTAAATATTACCATGTTTCTTTTTATAAGATACGTTTTTTTAGAATGGTTTTATGCTAAAGGAACAACGATACTGAAATTGGAAGGCATTGAAAATATGATATCCTTCAGAATCCATTACCTTGAATTATTGGAATTAAAACATAGTAGTTTATAATGGAAATGTACTAGTTTATCTTTTATATAAATGTGGTGGAATAAATGATAGACAACAAATAGAGTTACATAATAGAACATGATAATAGTATAACATTTTATGAGGAAACACCCTCTTATGTTTAGTGGATCTTCTGAACTAGTGGTCGATGAAGGGTGGATTAAATCCATTAAAAGGTTGTTATATATAATGGTGTGTTTAGATAATCAAAAGGATAATCTTTATATTCATCTTTTTGAAGTTTAATCCAACCAATGGTTCTCAGTGGTCATGAATATCAAGGATAGTGGGGAGAATGATTCCTTTAAATGGGACGAATTTTATAATATATTCGTTGAAAAATATTTTCATATAGTTTATAGAATTTGGATAGAAAAATTCATAGAATTGAAAAAATGATGAAGATTTAGTACCCATATATGAAGTAAAGATTAAATTATTGTAAATATATTCTCCAAATCATATTTAAGATATTGATAGTAAAATCAATTATCTTTACTTTATATTGAATCAAAGATATCGATGGGTATTTGCCTCCCATGAATACAAAAATTATGAGAAACTTTTCCAATATGCTGGGAGGGTTAAAATGTAGTCCTCTAAAGATCATGTTTACATTGGAAACAAGAAAAATTAAAAGTACTATATGGAAGGAATTGGGTAAGAGTCAATCAATCAAATCTAAAGGAAAGAAAATCTTGTTTCCATTTTTTGGGAACTATGGTAAAAATAACCATTGTGAATTCCATAAAAAACTTGGAAAGTTTTTTCTATATGTTTTTTTTTGGACATATGTATCAAGATTTCAATGAAAATGATCTCATTATAGGTATGTTTAATTTTAATAGTCAAGGTGTAAAGTGTTCCAAATGTGGTGAGATGGGGAATTATGAAAATAGATTCCCAAAAATTTAACTGAATGATAGGAAGAATCCACGTATAAGAAGAATTGTGTATTGAAATCCTTTAATACTACTATAGCATATGATAGGCTGTCCAATGATTTTGTATTGATTAAATAGTTTGTTCAATCAGATTATGTTAATGTTTTTTGATAAAGTTTCTAAACCTTGGTATATTTCTAAAAAAGTTTCCAGTAAATTGGAAATTTCACCTCGTGAAATGAAACTTGAACATATGGTTAAAACACTAAGGTAAATATTAAAGTTGAAAATTATTTATAAAAATCTAATTGGTTTTGTATTTTGAAATAAATTTACTTAAAATAATTTTGTTTATTCCTCAAAAGAGTTTGATGTTATTCTAGCTATGTAGTTTATTTCTTTTTTACCATGTTAATATTTATTATAAAGATAATGATTTTTTTAGAAATAAATTCAATTTTATACAAGAACTAAACCATACCATTTAGAACATCTCAATAAGTAGATAAATTGATAAAACATTTGACTGAAATTTATCTTGTACACATTGTTGGAAACAAGGGAATTTTTTATATTGATGACGTGTTTGTGGTAAATGAATACCTGGATGTTATTCTGGATGAGTTTCCTAGTGTTATACATGATCATGAAGTTGAATTTACCATTTAATTGGTACTTTATGCTAATATAATTTCAAATCCCCCTTATTTAATTGATTAAGTATAACTTATAGAACTGAAAACATAGTTATAGGAGTTTCTTGATAAAGGGTCTATTCATCCTATCACTTCACCATGAGGTAGTCCTATTTTATTTTTTTAAAATAAATATTATTACATAAGGATATTTATATATATTAATAACATTACTATTAATAATATGTATCAATACCTCATATTTATGACTTGTTTGATCAGCTCTAGGGAGCTCATTTATTTTTCCCTGATTAACTTATTATCTGGGTACCATAAGATGAAATTAAAGGAGGATAAAAATATAAAAACATTATTTCATACTAGATTTTTTAATTCTGAGTTTGTTGTTATTCCCTGTGTTTTGACAAATTTCACTATTATATTTATGGATATTATGAATAGAATATTCTATGAATATTTAGATATGTTTTTTGTAGTTTTTATTATTGATATTTTTCTCGTTCCAAAAATTTATGTGTCTTAATAAAAACATCAAAGGATTATCCTAAAAACACTAAAATAAAATAACTTATATAGAAAATTTATGAAATTTGCTTTTTAGTAACAATATATTTCTTTCCTTGTGCACATTGTTAGTAATGATGGTGTAATACTTGATCCTTCCAAAATAATGGTAATTGATAAATGGCCAAGACCTAAAAATGTTACATAGAATCATGGTTTTACTGTATTATTTAGATATTACCAATGGTTTTTAAAAAACGTTATCATGGTTATCTATCCCTCTAACTAAGTTAACACAAAAAGGGGTTAAATTTATTTAGACATAAGAATGTTATGATTCTTTTCAAAAACTAAAAATGATATTTATGAATTCTATAGTTTTGGAACTAGATACCAGAATGTTTTATTTTTTAATCTACAATTATGCTTATTTAAAGGGACTTGGTTGTGTTTTAATGAAAAACAATATGGTAATCGATTATGCTTCAAGATAACTAAAATATCTTGAGTGAAATTATCCCACAAAATATTTAGAATTATCAGTGTTGGTATCCAATTTAATAATTTGGTGGCATAATTTTTATGGATCCAAATGTGAAATATTTACTAACCATTATTTTTTGAAGTATATATTTACTCAGAAGTAATTTAACATGTGGTATAGAAGATTTATTTAACTGATAATGGATTACGATTTCATGGTAAATTAATCTTTTTGAAAAGTGAACAAAGTGTCGGATGCCTCTAATAAAAAATATCATGCATCATTAACCATAATATGTGTGGAACATGATCCTTTGATAAATTATTTTATGAATTTTAGATTTGTAGTTGTTGGTGTAGGAAATTCCTATTTTTTTCAAGTGTCAGTGCAATTGTCTATATCAGACAAAATTAAGCATGCTCAGTAGAAATAATGTGAGTTATAGAAAGTGGGAGAATTGGCTATGAATGGTATTTTTCCCCAATTTAATTTTGTTAAATGTTGTGTATTGATATTTGGAAAGAGATTATTTGTTCCTTTTTATTCCCATATAAATAAATAATTATTAATTGAGGATCATTGTACTCAATTTTTTGTTCAAACTCACAGTAGTAAGATGTACATAGACCTTCAAGAGTATTACATATGGGATGGATTGAAGAGAGATATTGATGATTTTACAATCAAATATATAAATTTTCATTAGGATATATAAGAGTGATAACTACTAAAGGTGATCCTTTAGTCATTTCCAGTACTAGAGTGGAAATGAGTAAATATATCCCCAGACTACATGGTGGAACTACCAAATAATTCTTGAGGTAGAAATGTGATTTGGGGTATTGTTGATCTGTTGAAAAAATATAAAAATTTCCTTTATATTTGAGTTATTATGCCTTTAGATAGACATTCTCGACTATACCACAAATAGATTTTCTGGTTACATGTATTTTATCTCTTTTTTGCATCTGACTATGATCATATATTTACTTATAATCTTTTGGAAAGGCCTTCAGAAGTTGTTTATTACTGATTTAAATTTCAACATAGCGTTTAATCATTAATATAACGGAAATACTAAGAAAATAATTCAAACATTGGAAGATATTCTACGTGCTTGTTCAATGGATTCTTATGGATGTTGGGATCAAAATATTTCTTTATTTGGTATTTCTTATGATAATAGTTTTCATTATAGCATATAAATGGAACTTTTTGAGGAATTATACGACACGTGGTGTCAAACTTCTGTATTTTGTGATGAATTCAAGGAAAGGTAGTTTATGGGAATATAATTATTATAGGAGATGTCTAAAAAAGTGAATATAATATATAATCACATGATGACAACTCATAGAATACATAAAATTTGTATAGATAATAAGAGAAAATACATTTCTTTCAAGGTAGGTGATAATATTTTACTTAAAATATATACTAGTAGAAGTGTTATGATTTTTTTATGAAATGAAATCATAGACCATGGTTTATTATACATTATGTAATCTTGGATAATGTTGGATTATGTCCCTATAGATTAGATTTTCCTCTAAGTTTATTTCAGGCACACAATGATTTTCATGTTTCGATGTTCTAAAATTATGTTCTATATTCATCTCATGTTTCAAGCCTAAAAGCAGTTTGGATGGAATAAAACCATTCATATAAGGGAAATCATGTTCATATTTTTGGTCATAGAGATAAGATATTTTGAAATAACATAATTCACCTGGTTAAGGTTTTCTAGAGAAACCACATGGTTCAAAAGAAAACATGGGAATCTGAAAATGATATGAGGGAATGGTATCCCTAATTTTTGAATACGTGAAAAAATTGATAGGATGAAATTTCCAAAATGGGGGAGAATTTAACTACCCTGGTACTAATATAATTTTTTTCATATTAAATATATGAATTCATAATGTCATTAAAATTTTAATATAAATAATTTTATTTAACTTAATTATTTAATGGTTATACTTAAATGATTAATTTTAAAATTATAGTGTTTTAGTTTGAAAAAAAATTATCTTTTGAGTTCATAGCTTCAAAATTATCTTGTTATTATTTTTTGATAATTTTCCGAAAAAATTAATTTTGGGTGAATAGTAAAAATAATACTACTTTTTTTAAAATAAAGTTTTATTGTGAAAATCTCAAGACATAACTATGATGTAAAATTTATTAAACTATTGGAATGAATAAATTATGAAAGTATAATATAAATATTTCAAAATTAATAATTCATAAAATTTATGTTATTATTTATTTAATGATAAGTGTAAATATCATTGTCAATGCTGATGTAGTGCATGTGTAGTATTGAAAAAGTGAAATTTGTTTTTTATAGGTATTCATTGAGTGCTAAAAATTATTTTCATCGATTATTTCTAAATTGTTATGTATAATTGATATTTTATAGATATTTTTGAATTTTAGAGTTATATAACTTGAATCTTATCAAAATTCCATTGCAATGCCTACACAAGGAAAGAAAATACAAATTATACAATTAATGAAGTTATCTTGAGATAGATATGATTAAATATACTCATTGAAATAATTTAAATGATTATATTGAACATAATTACGTAATTTTTATGATATTAATTTATTTTTAATTTCAAAATATATAGTAATTAAATTCTATTCTAATGAAATGTTGATGTGGTGCTTGTGCAAGAATAAGTAATATAAATAAAGTGATTTTAATTACAATTATAAGAATCCTAAAATGACAAAAAAACTAAATAAATATATTTGGAGGTGTATTAATGAGAAAAAATTTAATTTGGATTTCAATTTGTGACAATTTTGAATCCATTGGGTTAACATTAAGAACATTACTATATTTTTTTAACAGTTAAGTTGTTCACACAAGAGTTTTTAATTAGCATAATACTTTAATATATGGTTATCTAGATGTTTAATTTGGACATAAATAAAAATTTTGAAGATAAAAATTTATATTATTCATGATTTTGTTTTTCTTTTTTCAACCAATAAATACCATAAAGGATTTCACAACAATGATTTAGAAATTATTTAATTAATGAATACATAAAAGATATAATAGAAAAATTAATGAAATAAATATAATTCTACATTTATAAACTAATTCAATAATTATGAAGATGAATATGATTTTTCTTGGACATAAAAAAAATAATTTGAATTTTTTTTTATGTTTTCAAAGTTATAGTTATGAATGGCGTTTATTTTCAAAAAATAATATATTTTTAAAAAAGTCAATATTTTGTTTAATTTTTTAAAAATCAAATAATATTGAAAAAATCCAAAATTGATATTCTTATATCTAAAATGTGATATCCTGTTATTTTTATACCTTTTAAAACAATTTAACCCTATATTATACTTATTATATTTTAATATTTTAAATGATTCATAAAATTCCCCTCTGCATAATTATAATGGGGGATCATTCCATCACTTTATTTTTTCCACAATAAGCTATATTTCAGGCCTATATTATGAAAATTTCAGTTCTCAGGATCCTTTTCCACATTCAAGCACTTCTAACCTCACAAAAAGGAAAATTCTCAATCATAAGGAGGTTTTTAAGGAGAAAAGATTTAGGAGGAAAATTCATCATTTTATTTTAAATTATTTTTCACTAATAACTTATTTTTATCCCCTATAAATTGTTTAATGATATAATCAGTATCATATATAAATTAAAATTTCATTCTTTTAATGGTTAATTCCACATCAAATCTCTCATTTTCTTATTTTATTTTATTTTTAAATGAAATTGTCATCTGTGGTGTGACAATTCACTATCGTCATGGATGATGAGTTTTCATTTCCTAATACCTCATTTATGGAATGTTTTAATCCACTTATAATTGTTCAAAATTTCCTAAAAATATACATGTTATCACTTCAGGACTATATTTTCCATTTTAAAATAATATCTATAATAAACCGACCTTTGAAACCATGAAAAGAATGCACCCAAAATAATAGAAAAAAAATATTAATAAATAGTTGAAAATTTGTTTTAAAATATCATATATGGTATTATAGATATGAATATAGTTTTTTAATATATTCATAAAAGTCTTTAATCAATTATATTGGATGTTTTTAGACATTTTAAGTGAGTTGAATCTTATGTAAGTTATTTTTTAAATCATATTTAATGTTTTTATGGATTTCAAAAAGAATGTTTTTCAACTTATATGGAACGTGTACATTTTACCACTTTCATGATGCTTTATTTTATTCAATTATTATTTACAATATGAAATGATTATTTTCATAGAACTTTTTTACCTTTTTTGTGCAAAGTATCTATTCGAAATAAGTGATTTTCCTCAAGGAATTGTTTATATGATGAAATTTTTCATGTTTTATGGTTATGTTCTGGTTCATGGGAATATTTTATTGTGACGGGTGAGATATATATCTCCCTCAAATTCATTGAGTATTTTTATTTTGGAATTTGACTATAATTGGTATTCCATCTGTAACTATGATGGTTACATAATAAGGTAACCATAAGAGTTACATTATAATATTGCCATGAGAGTTACATGATAAGTTATCCATGAGGGTTAGAAATCCTATGGTAGTCATGAGGGTTATAATCTGATGTAATTAATTCCCCAAGTCAACTAAATTATATATTTAGGATTTCTCTATTTTTTGGAAATATATTTTATCACAGAGTAATATATAATACTTTATGGGTTATAATTTTATCTTTGTTAAAATGTTTTCATATATTTTTAAGTATACTTGGACTAATGGTTCCGTTAATTTTTATATCCCATACTATTATTTTTGTGCTCATCCTATGTTTTAAAATGTTTTTCATAGGGTTTTAAAGATAGGTAATTGAAAATAATAATCCATGATAAATATTGTAATGATTTTTCATATAATAATTTATGTTTTATGAAAAACATTTGTATTATGGAAAAATGGATACGGTTATACTAGTACCACTTTTTGTGCTTGTGGGGTTGTCATGTTTGACTTATTAATTAATTCTATAAAAATATAAACATAAAATATCATTAAGAATATAAAAATATTGAATTATAGTAAAATGCACTATATTATGTAATTGTTATAGTTGGGTAATTATACAGATCAAATTATATTTATACATAATTATTATTTCACAAGTATGACTTGAGGTTGGGTGAAACAGTGCATGTGTTTTAGCACTTTTGATGAAATGTGTTGTGATTTGAGATGAGCTACATGAAAGTGCATGACATGGGATTATATAATTACATAGGTATAGATCATATAGATTTTTTGTATCACTATATGTAGAGAATGAAGTAATATAATTACACGACGTATTTTCAAAAAAAAGAATCAATATAATTCATATTACACAAACTTTGTTGTTTATTTGATACTAGTGAAATTTCACATGTATTGATATGAAAAATAGAATGTAGTAAACTATTTTCACAATGATGAGTATTCCATCCATAAAATAATATTTCTATGAAAATTATAGTTTCCTCTCTACATGCATGAATGATACATAGTGTACATGTATGTAATTTTTTAAAAAAACTTTTAGTAGTATTTATCTGATCTGATGAAATATTTTTTAGTAAAGTAAAATAGAAGATATCATGCAATGTATTGAGGAATATTCAGATATTCATTTTTATATTATGGGGAGATGAATTGGAAGTGATATCTTCTACAATTAATAATATTATAATGATCTAACTTTTATATAGTGTTTTTATTACCTTTAGTGTCAATCAAGGACTTTCAGTTGAATTAAGGAATTGCATAATCAATTTATCTCAGCTTCTCAAAGGGAAAGATCATTTTTATATAGAATTAAAAGACCGTAGTTTTTTTAATATTTCATATTGAGTTGTTTTTGTGTTTTTATACACTATTAGAATTAAATCATAAATAAAACAGGTTGTATTCTAGTATAAAGAACACTGGTGTGATAATAGTATAATTTGGGATGTGGTTCATACATACCCACCTTGGTTTTAGGGTGATACCTGGCCAACGCACTTATAAAAGGTGATTTATTTCTAGTGGAAAATCTATTTCTCAAATCATCCAGAACACAACAAGGACATTGTTATCCACATCATGGGTGAACCTTTTAAGAATATTTTGTGTTGTGCTTTAATAAAAATTTATCATGCATGTGGTATAATTTTGTGTGTAAATAGGGATGACTGATTAACTCCAACAAGTGTAGACGTTTGAATTAAAAATGGGGTAAAAGTGAATAAAAGAAAATCTATTAAACACATATACAATAATTCAACCCCCTTTTATTGTACCTAAATGATAAAATTAGCACTTTAATTGGGATTAACGAAACGTTTCTACATTATATTGGATCTAATATATTGTACAAGTTATTTTTATACAACATATATGAAGTGAATATTTTAATTTAAAGAACTGATCAAGTTTTCTTAGTTGTAAATTTTATTTTTTATCTCTTCCAGTACAAATAATGAGGTTTCTAACAATCCTCTCAGAATAGCCATAAGTAAAAGGTAAGAATGTTCAGAAATAATTAGAAGAATAAAGAGGGTACACTAAAAATTAAAGTAGACAGAGTGTTTGTTAATCAATAGTTTCTCTTAAATCATTTGATAATTATATTATTGAGGATTATGTTTGAAGTGGTGATGAATAATATCTTACTGAATAATATAGTTATTTTTATTTTGAAATCAACGACTATCTGAATATTGTTCCTACTAAGGTTTTCATTTAAAAAATTTCTTTTATCAAGGGTATATATAATGAAAAGTCACCTCGTGAAGTGGAATATGAAGATATAGAAAAAGAATTTGAACACTAGTTTTAGTGATGACAAATTTTTAAATAATATGTTGATTCAAAAGAAAAAACTATATCACTTTTCTATGAACATTTCGCATATCCTGAATAATAGTGGAAAATAAATGTGTGTGAGAAATAAACTATTATGAATGTCATTACTATGATGATTCATACACTTGAATAATATTATAAATATTCCATGATTATTTAGGAAACTCAATTTAAAATCAATTAAAAGGTTGATACATTCATTCCAACTGAGGATTCAAAATAATAGTTTATAAATTAGTGTAATGAAAGATTCACTTTGGTTGAATATGAATTAAAAATTAATGTTTGGGAGAAATATGTGACCGAGTGAGTTTATACTGTAGTAATTCATACATTATAAAAACTATAAAGAGCCTCTATGAATATTAAATAATCCTAATTATAAGTTAATACAATGACAATTAATCAGATGAATAATTCTCTACTGAAGTAAAATACAATACATGATTAACAAGTTCAAAAAATGAATTAATTTTTTTAAAGACAAACTAAAGGTTGTTGAGGATGATAAATATTTCTCCCACAGGACATGTCTTGAAATTTAATTGAATTAGAAAATTTTTAATAAGAACAGTTAAATTATTTTGATAAAAAATGTTAATATATGGATAAATCATTTAAAGACCACAAGTCCTCTAAAAATCTTAAATATCTTGAGTGAAAGGTAATATTCAAAATTTTGGATAATACCCATGATGAATCTTCACAAAATGATCAGATTAGAAAGGTTTCCTATAGTAATTTTGAAATTATTCTTACTTCTAAGAATATTATTCCATTGGAAAGAAGATATATAAATTATCTAAAGATAAATCTCAAACAAGCTCATTGAAATGGGAAACAATTATTTTAGATATTTATTATTTGTACTAATATTTGTTTATATTCAATTACATGTTAAAAAAAACTATGGTAAAAAATAGTTAAATAATATTGATAAAAATTATCTATATTATTAAATGTGGATAATAATAAGGGTAAGAATTATTATTCCTGATAATAATCTCATATGAATAATCATATTATCAAAAACCAAAAGGATTTAAAAAGTAATAATATTGTATAATATAAGAAACAATTATAGATTTGTAGGATATTTTCAGTGTTTTTGGAAATTTGGACATCAGAACATTGATAATTGGCGTAATTTTTCTGTTCATGATAATTAAAGAGGTATAGTATTATGGGGGTGGTCAAATCATATGTGTAGATAAATCCTATACAATAAATGTATAATTTATTGATTAAGGATAATATATGTATCAAAAAAATATGAGTGTCTTGAATACTTCTATGATAATTGAAATCGATGTGGTCATAGTTATGATGAGTTTTGGTATCTATCATCTATGAACTATGCATTTTATAATTTTAATACAATATCACAACAAATACAAAGTAAACTAATAAAATAATAAAATTATTCCATAATGTACAAATAGAAGAAGAGAGTTATGAAAACTATGAATCAAGATACACCAAATAAGAATGATGAAATAAATTTCACCCTAATGAAAATATGATTCTACTATGAAATAAATGTCCATATAATGGATCTTTTCATATAGGTAATAAACACCAATTATAGTAAAATCATGGTAATGAATAAAAACAAATTAATTTTAAAAAACAAATAATATGGATTATTTGGTACAAGATAATCATGATTAAAAATATGAATTTAATAAGAGGGTGTGTAAAAAGTATAGCACTATCATGTTTGGAATTTTTTTTGGAATGTGAAAAATGTATGGGTATATTTCTAATAAATTAATAACATGGTTTTCTAAAAAAATAGAACTCATGAAAAAAATGATAAATAATCATTGGATTATTATGTTAAAAATGAATCATTGAAGGATTATACACATATTAACAGTTCAATTCAATTACCAAAAGAAAGTTTAGTTATATGGCTATAGTAGCTATAATTTTCCAAGATGTTGGATCTGGGATAGAAGAAGTAAATAGAACTAATTGATTATTTTATGAATATTATTCTATATATAATGAATGTATAATAAATTAATAATTCCATGCTTCACATAAATAGTAATCTTTGGAAATTCAATGAAGGTGGAAGCATAATGAGTTTTTAAAAATATGGTGTTGAATTGAATGGAGTTTCTATAATGGAAAATAGTTCACCTCTCTTCTAATATAATTAAAAATAAAAGAAGAAATGTCTTATACCCAACAATATCCAGTTTTTGTTTCATCTATTTGGTATTTTAAGGGGAGTTATATATTTATCAGGGAGTCATGATGTTATGAGTAATGTGAAAACATTATATAGAACCTTGAAAGTTTCCCATCATGAGAGTTTATTATTTTAATTGTTGTTAAATTTTTTTTGGAGTTCATTCTTAAAGAAAACTAAACATGAAAAAAAAATGGAAATTAAATATCATCCATATAGGGGGAGAAAATATGAAAAACTATCAGAGATGAATATATCAACTAGTATTAAATGAATATTTGAAATTATAGTATATGATTTATATGATTATTTAAAATTGAAGAAATAGAAACTTTTCCTTAAATTGGTACGTTCTCCTATCTCGATATAACTATTAATCATGAATTAGAAGGGGAGAAACTGATAATTTCATCAAAAATGAAAAACGGATTAATATATGGGAATTAACTTCTTACAATTGAATGTTTTAATGTTTTTTTCAAGATGAATCAAGAAGATTAGATGAAAATTCTTAACAACCCATGAAATAAGGTTTTGGGGTTGGAATCAAATTCTAAAAATATTATTTTCGATTTTGTTGTCTAGATTTATCACACTTTTTTTCATTATTAGGTTATCCCAAATAGTCTCGGAGCTAATTAATCAATGACTCATTTTTTGAAGAAATGGTTTTCTTTCCATCACTAAATAAGATACATTTCAATTTATATTAAGTGTTATATCATATTAAATTAGGATATTGAGGAAGAAAGGATGAAATGATTTGTTATTATATAATGAGATGAGTTGAATTATTTCCAATATTTATATATTTGGCTTTATTTTCAAGTAAAAGGAGATGAATATATTCACTATGAAAATTAAATACATATATATAACAAATCAAAATGGGGATATTGAAGAACCCCAACTAATTTATCTAATAATTGGGATTTATTTTTTATATGGTTTTGTCATGATGAGAATTCAATTTTATAGTAATTTAAGTATGGAGTTTTTCCTTTGAATTATTTAAACTTATGTTGTAAAAAAATTCTATTTTAAGTGTTTCATTATATCAAAAACCTAAAAGTGATGATTCCAGAGCTGTTCTTAACACCTAAAACATGTCCCAAATTGTTTTAGTAGATTTTACACTGTTTACACCATTTGAGTTGATGATCTTAGAACTTTATATGTGGAATTACTAGCAACCATGAAAAACATATATTTCTCATGATGAACATTTTTGAGATTTTTTGTGGATGCATTTTTATGGAATAGTATATATACTGGGATAACAATTACATTAACCTCTATAAAAAGATTTCCTACCAATCAAAAAACCATGGGATCCAAGTGCACCACTACATAGGTGGGTACTTGGACCGACCATAGAATTACAGCCCACATAGTTTCCAAGGAAATGTAGAGCACATCGAATATAGGTACAAGGGTGTCTAGTTGAGCCACTATGTTGGTAGGCACAATAGCGGTGAGGGATTATGATTGGGTTGGTGCCAAAAAAAATTTGAATTTGAGGTTTTTATGGTATGCCATGTAAAATAAACGAGTGCAAGGACACATAGACCAATATATGTTGGACTCGTTCAGCGGGTCACTATTTATCCACTACTTAAATATATATATAAATATATTCTCCACCATTCAATGACTTTGATCTACACCGTTTGATACTAGACCTAATCTCATATTAAACCATGGCCTCACCAGTGTGTTTTTCATGAAATGATGATTCATTCCCAATTTACAGAGATTAATCCAAGGCTTCCAACTACCATTTGATTGACCTAGTGATCTAAAAATGATCAAATTCACAATAAATATTATTTTAATATTTAAAAAAGATCAATCTGATAATATAAAGTGTGGAGTAAATTTTTTTTACATTTAATGTGATATGCATCCTCTCATGATAATAAAAATATAGATATATGTGTTTTTTGGATCATATAGTTGGTTGATACATGTTTATAAATTCCCATCATAATCACTATTTTGAAATTATGAAATTTTTATATTTAGGAGATATTATTGAGAAATAAATATTGGAATATACACTTGAGGGAAATCTATAATTGTTTAGGATATGGTTTTTTATTCTCATATTATACATAGTTCACTTGATGATTTAATTTTATGATCTATTTTAACATCCATAATGAGTTACGCAAATGATTTTGGACACATGTAAAATGTCTGAATTTTGTTAAACTATAACTCACAGAAAAATGAGAAAACAATTGGCTTTAAAACTTATTCTACAAAAATATAGTTCATGTGAAGAGGATTAATGTTAGTTTTCATTTCCTATGAATATGAAAAAGAGTGTGAGAAGTTGAGTTTTATGAAGTTTTTATGTGTGAAATAATATATAGATGTGGTGAGATCCCCTATGAGTTTCACGATAGAATAATTGGTACAGTGTTAGGTATATTTTAACATGAAGGAGAATGAGATACATGCATGAAATGATATTCATTTTTAGTGATATTTTAACATCTATGAATTGATGTTGAGAAAAATATTTAATTTGTTTGAGTTCTTGTAAAAGTGTATATTTCAAGAAAAGATAACCTACATGAAAGTATTTTTAAAAGAATTATATAATAAAATATTAATTGACCATATTTATTTTTTGTTTCACTATACATTAAGGAGTAAGTGATATCATTACATGATCAATTTTCAAAAAAATAAGCATCCATGTAATTTATATTACGCAAATATTATTGAGTATTTGAAATTAGTGAAATTGCACTTATAGTGATATTAAATGGAGATGGAAAGATAATTTTCCTTTAATGATTAGTATTCAATATATAATATGATATTTCTAGGAAACAATTATTTACATATCTACATGAATGATTGATACTCAATTTACATGTGTGTAATGTTTGAAAATAATTTTAGTAATATTTTTATATATTGAAGAAATAATTTTTAATAAAGATAAAAAGAAGACAACATACGTTAAATTAAGGAATAATTAGTTTTTCATTCTTATAGTGTAGTGAGATGAAGTGGAAGTGATATCTTGTACAATTCCGAAGAGTGTTCTGATCCAACATACATTCAGTTTTTTTATTATATTCATTGGTAATCGAGGATGTTTTGTTAAATTGATAATACTTAGAATCATTTCTTCTCAGTGGATCAAAGAGGAAGAACAATTATGTTTTGGATTGGAATCTTTATGTTAGTGTTATTTTTCTCATTGTGTTAGTGTTTTGTTTATATAAACTATTAGAATTATAGTATAAATAACACTGGTGGGATAATACTACAAATAACATAGGTGAGATACCATGGTATTTTTGGAAATGGTTCATACCTACCCACCATGATATTAGGGGGATACATAACCAACGCACTAATAATTTGTGAGTGATTTCTAGTAAAGAATTTGTGACTCAGATCATCTCAAACACATTAAGGACATTATCACCTATATCGAGGGATAATCTTGTAAAAATATAGTGTGATGTGCTTAATTTACTTTTTGTTTTTCATGTGGTATAATTGTGTTTGCAAACTTGGAAGATTAATTCACTCTAAAAAGTGATTAGATTCAATTTAAAAAATGGGTAGAAGTGAAATATGGAAAATTATTAAAATTTGTGTACACTGATACCCCCCTCTCAGTGTACCAACATGATCGAGAATGAACTTAACATATTACAAGGGCGTTTATTTTCCACTTTGGGTGTTATATTATTTATATGATATGTATTCCATTTATTTTTTTTACTCATGTTGAAAATGAAAATTTATTATATTTTTTATTGTTTATTTTTTTATTATATAATAGGATACATAGGGTATAGTCTCCCACCTAATGGAATCAGACCCTCAGTTCTTGTTAGTAGCCTCTTGTATATGGGGTGGAAATCATGAGGTCATGTGATTGTTCAACTCAGACCCAATGGTTTGGGTAAGAATATTACAGTTGGGAATAGATTTTGTAAAAGAAATGGTTATGAAGGTGAATATTATTTAACAATATACGAAGATGGATATGATTAGGTAAATCTATTATGTATATAACAGCAGAAATGATATTTCATTCCAGGTTATAGAATATGATTTTTTAAATTATGTCCATTGAAATGTGTTATGTGTTTCAAAATAAAGTATATTTAATATAACGGTTCATTAAACCACATGAAATCAATGAAAGTATTAAATGTTTTCCTACTGAATTTCCTTGCATTCATGTTTATCCTAGGCACAAAATGTGTTTCATGTTTCATTGTTAATAAAATTTATACAAGATCAATCTCGTTTTTTTAGACTTTAAGTAGTGTATTTGGAAGAGAATACCTTATATAAGGAATATCCAGATAAATTTATTGACCATAGAGGGTTGGTGTCATGGAATACGGTGATTAAACAAGTGATGTTTTTTTCGAAAACCCATGTGATTTATAAAGAAACATGATAAATAAAAAATGTTATGATGGATAAATTTCCCCCTTTGGTTATGTAATGAATAAAATTACGAGGAAGCAATTTAAAAATAGTGAAAGAATGTAACAAAAATTTTAATATCAATTCTAATATAATTTCATTCATTATTAAAATTCAAAAAAATTATTTTATGGTGTCATATTTATTATAAATATATTATGATTTTAAAAATATTAAATAGTTATATTCTTATAAATATTTTTACATGTATTATACATTTTTGTAATGAATGATTTAAAAATTTTAGAATATTAAATTTAAAAAATGAACTTAATTTTTCATATGATAAATTTAAAATATTCTTTGATATATTTTTTTTGGTAAAATTGAATTAAAATTATATTTTTCAATGGGTTTAAATTAAATTAGTTATTTTTGGATTTAATTAATCCAATAAATTTTCTTTCAATAAAAATTATCAATTAATTAGTTATAAATCCTTTTAATACTTAAAAATGCATTTTTATGGAAAAATGTTTTTCATCACATTTTACGGGTTAATTTTGAATGAAATTTATTTTAATTATATAAATTTAAATATATAAAATGAGGTATAAAATTGGAATCATAATTTTCTTATTTTATAATGATGTTGATTTAATTTTTTGTCACTATGAGTAGTAACTTTGGTAACACATTTAGTTACCCGAGTAAGAGTTAAAATGTGTTAAAAGGGTTAAAACTAAAAAAAGGGTTAAAATGACCAATTTTTTAATAAAACCTATTATATGGACATATTTACACCCTATAATATATCATCTTTTAATATAATTCGTTTTAGAGATATGTCCCATGATTAAGACCTTATTATAATTAAATATTTTGAAATATTTGATGTGTGTCCTCTCCATCAATTATAAAATGGAACCCCATTCCTCTCTTCCACAGAAATCAACGTCATATTTTATTGGAAAATAACTATATTAGTCTGTTACCAAACTGTATAGATATTTCTTTGAACATAATACCATCCTAAAAATGCATTGGGTATAAAACCAAGGACGTTCTCTTAAGAAGAGGTGTAGTTCATAACTATGTGTTTTAATTTTATTTATTCATCTACCACTTTAAATTATTCTTCAACCATGAGGAAATAATAACATCAGAATATTTAAAATTATTATTTTTTATTATTTTTAAAGTATATCCATTTTCTTATACTTAACAATCTCAAAAAACAATAAAAACATTTCTCATACATATGTGATGACTCCTTCCTCACAAGACGATGTATTTCATTTTTCATCTCCAAATTATCTGGATGGTAATTATAATGGATTAAAATGAAATAATATGATAGATATGATATAAATTGTATTCTTTAATGGTAAATAAATATTCTAATTCTTTCTTTATCATTAAATGTAAAATAAAAAATTTCGTTTGGGTGTATGTGTGGACTACAGCCTTGCGAATAGATGTATTTTATTTTTTATCAGCACCTCACAAAAATTTTATATATATGTATATTTAATGAAATGATATGATATTATTATCATTTTATGAAGATAAAATAATAGATACATTCTTTTCCTCTTGTAATTTGAAAATGGAAACATTACTCTTCTCTATGTACAACCAACCATCTATATGATTATTACAAATTTCATTTTTCCTAACCACATTACATAGTTGGTCAAAAGAGTATAATTTATTTAATGATATTATTATTATAACATTATTAATATTTATTAAATTATATAATCAGGGACCTTTTAACAAATTTCAATATACCGATGTAATTTTGGACATATGTACCAAACATCCTAAAAACATCCAAAATGAACATAATAGATTATGTATTTTAGTATAACATAGATATAAATGAAAAAAGGAATAATAAACTTGAAAATTGTGATTAATAAATAAATAATTAACATAAGTTTTTTATTTCTAACTATAAATAATAAACATAGAAATTTAAACTCTAGGTAAAGGACACATAACCTTAAAACCTATTTTAAAATGTTTTACTGGTTTTTTTTATAAATATTTCTATTACATGTCGATATTATTAAAATTATTTTATTGATTTATTTATGTTAACATAAATAAATTATAAATTAAAATTTATTTCTCTTTTTTAAATTTATTTTCAAGGATATAAAAATGAATATTTTTTATGTATTTTATATGGAATGTTTACATTTTCTTCTAAAAAATAAAAAAACGAATGTATAATTTTAACATAAACAACCTGAGAAAAATTTACCATTATTATCAAAGTTATTATTAAAGAAAAATAACACTAAATATTTCATGGGTATTAAAAATAGAAAACTATTTACTATTCTATGGGGAATTTATATTTAAATAATTTCGAAAGTAAAAGTATTTTTATAATATTTTTTGTGTGATGCTCGAAAATGATTTTCTGCATTTATTAAATGGAATATTTTAGGATTTAAATTAAATATTTAATGTGTTTTTTGTATATTATAGTCCTTGGAAACAATTTTTGATGATGAGATATCTTAATATAGTTCCTTAATTCATTGAGTAAAGATTATATTATAAGAATAATTATATTGGAATTAGATATGAATGTTCTAATATTTATAATAGTTCTTGTAAGGGTTCAACGAGAATATTTCTTAATGAACCTTCATGAATTTTCTATTCATTCTAATTAGTTTTCCTAGAAATAATTATTTTTTTACAAAGCTCTGTTAATGAAATATTTTTAATGTAATGATCATTACCCTTTAGGGTGAAAGGTATATTTTTAAGAAAATGATGTTTATGGGTTCACATTTTTGCTAAAAGCCTTAATGATAATGATTTTGCCTTTATTTTTTTCATATAAAGTATTTTATGAAAATCATTGTGTAGTAAATATGATTTCATGTAAAATTAAAAAATTATTTGATCTTTAAGTTAACTACGTTAAAGGTTACCACACTTTTATGATAAAATGGTTTTTAAATAGACTAAAAGTTTTCTTTACCCCTTTTTATATTTTATATAGTGAAATGTTTTTCTCATCCCACATTTTTTTGAATGGTTTAAGGATGAGTTGGATTAATGATAATGTCATGTTGAAAATCATGATTTTTTATTGTCACAACTTGAAATTGTAAAAAAAACATTGAATTTCATAGTGTGTGTAAAACTCAAAACCACACAAAAAACTAACAATTAATATATTTCTATAAATTTAATCTCTTAAATAGCTTGAGGAACACAAAAACATGAGTATAAACGTTTTATAATATGGAATTAAATTATAATCTAATAATTAAATTATTAGGTATGAATAGTCCAAACTAAATTAAGAAAATCCTAGTTATCTAATTTTTTGAAATAAAATAAGAATAACTAAAAATAAAAATAATATTTTTCTTAAAAAAACTATATTATTCTATTAGATGGTTTTATCACACAATACCCAAAAAAATTAAAATTAATTTTTACCACGTATAGAAAATTTATTTGATAAAATTAACATCATTTTTAAAATAAAAATTTTAAAATTATCTTAGGTTTATTTTTTTATTTTTCAAAAATGATTCTTTTTTCAATGAATAGTGAAAAATATTGATTTTTATAGAGAACTAATTTGTTTAAAATAATTCAAAAGTTAAAATTAAATTTTAAATTATTTTTAAAGTTAAAATAGATATATTATATTAAAATTTTATTTTTCATTTATTTTTAATAAATTTAAATTTTATTTTGATATGAAAACATTTTATACTTATGAGAATTTTAACTTTGAAAATCATCTTTTTCATTGCCTCTCTTGGTATAATTTTAAATTGGATTATGCTACTTATTTGAATTTAATTTGGAAAAATTTATTCTATATTTTCAAAATAATAATTTAAATATCTAACAAATTTAACTTAATTTTTTACCACTATTAATTTTAAAATCACAAATAACTAAGTACCATGGTTATGGTAAATATTTACTTATCGAGTATTAAACTAAAATGTTAAGGGTTAAAAGGGAATAAAATAATTTCTAAAAAATATTGTATAAACAAATTTCGACCATATAATTTCACTGATTTAATAATACCCTATTTTTCTTTCTTTTAGAATGTTATAAACTTTGCCATACCTTTTTCTTTTCAAAAATTACATGTGTTCCTCTCACCTCACCTATAAATGATCACACCCTATCTTACCTTATTCTCATCACAAACCTTTTTGGATTGGAAAATACCTGAGAAAATAACATCCAAAATTTTATACCCTCATCCTAGAATCCTATTCTTCAAAAACCCTTTCATGGAGTACTTCAAGTATAATCTTAAAGAGGATTTCTAAGAAGATGTAAAATTATTAACTATAAGTTTTTGTTTTATTTCTATTTCCACCTTACAAAAATCATATTTATTTAGGATTTTATAGTAAAAAATAAGTTTAAAATATAATGAGATGTTATTAAGTTAATATAATTACAAATTTACATCTCTTATTCCCTTAAATGGTAAATGATAATGTCGCTCATGTGTTCAGTAGATTACAACCTCACGAACCAATTGACACATTTTCTATCAACACATCTCACATTTGGGTATAATAATGGATATAAAGTATATATGTTATATTTATAACATATTAAAAACTATGGATTCATAATATCATATGTTACTTTCTCAATTTTAATTATTTCATTTAATGGTATTTGACTTAAAATTTACCTTGTGGTAAAAAATTTCTTAACTCAATTTCTATTCATTATGATATTTACTTCATCATTGTATTTTACATTATAATATTATGTGTTTTAATATTTTTGACTATCATATGTCTTATTTTCACTTTATATGTGGATTTCCTTTTGATACACATATTTCATTGGTTAATTAATCCTCACATCAATATTATGATCTTTATATGGTTCAATTTCACAATCTCATTTTAATCGAGATTATTTATACACAAATTTACATTTAAGAAAATTATTTGAAAATTTTACTTTTAAACCATTTATTTGTTTATAAATTGCTTATATATGATTTAATCTAGTATTAGAACCCTTATACCCCTCTTCGATACTTAAATTTATTTAGAAAATACTTTTAAGAAAATATGACGTTTTGTTTATCTTTGGTCAGATATCTATTTTCACCAAATAACCATGTCTTATTAATCTGTTTTTAGAAACATTTTACCATTATAATATTATTTTTCAAATTTTTTCTATTTTAAATTTTTATTAAAAAAATTGAAAAAAATATTCTTAATTTTTTCAAAATATGTCTCGTCTGGATTTTATAATTAGAGTGAAAATAATCATTATTTCAACATACTATATATGTATAGAACTTATTTTAATTATGACCATTCAATTTTTTTAAAAATCCTATGAATGTTTAAAATGATAATTTCAATAAAAAAGTGTTTTAAAATATTTACGTGAACTTTTAGTTTTGAAATGTGGTTTTCAAAATAAAAAGGTCGTTTTACTAGAGAAAAGTTTTAATGAAATTTTTATTTTATTTATATTCATGAATGAGAGTAACCATTTATTTTATTTATGCACCACTAAGGATATGTTGTACTGATATCATATTTATTCTCTCTCTATATGGTTTAAGGTCATTTGGACCAAGGAGAGTATTGACATTCATTTCCATGATTCACTTTTATAGTCATTATATTTCACTAGAAATATTCACTTTCCTGTGATCATTAAACAATAAATATCAACCTTATTTATCACAGATATTCTTATTTTAGAAATTTTATATCATTTCTACATATGGTGTTTTACTTTGAAATTTATTTGACTTACTATGGAATCATAGATAATCTATATTCCTTCTTCGATATGAGTATTTAATTGTAAGACATATGGTTTATGAATTAAATAAATTATGAAAAATATGAGGAATTCTTTGAATATATAGATATGAGAGGGGTATCATTATAAATATCTCCTTGATGTATCACTAGTTTTAGGAGGAAAAATAGTATGCTAGTATTAAAAGGAATTCAACCTTTAGTTTGAATCTATCATATGAAAGTTCTTGATAGAAGGGGTTTTATGTGCCTTGGAATATGTTGTCCAAGGTTATATAATTTCATTCATTAAGAATTTAGTTATTATTGTTAGTGAGATTTTAAAAAATGTATTATCTCTAGAATAATTTCATTCTCAATTTATGGATTAAATGACTTGTGTTTTCCTTTATTTACCTTTCCATATTGATTGTGCCTTATATTTTTATCCATGATATTTTCACAATGATATTATCTATGGATGCATTTCATTCATAGTTTATTGATTAAACAGAGTGTGTTTATAGTTATTTACCTTTAAATGATTATTCTTATCTATTAATGATAACATCTAATATACATAAACATTACGGGGCATTTGAGATCACCATTTTTTTCCTTTCTCAGGAATCTATAAAGTGTGACAAAAAATGATAAGAAAAGAAATTCAAGAGGGAATAATGATATTCTAAAAAAAGTTATAATCTGTGTTTTCAAATATAATATGGATTATGTATATATATTGTTTACCAATACTACTAAACTATTTAGATCACCAGGCTGTGATTCCTAATATCTTATGCCTGTGTATTAAAGTAATACACTAGCTTTGGGTTTCAAGAGTTGGGGTCATTTCACTTACTATGAGAGGAATATTTTAGAAAAATTTGTTTATTAGGATGTTTTAATTTAATGAAAATTTTGAATTTTGAATTTTTACATCAAGGTTTTATGAAATTAATATTTTAGATTATTCATATTTACATAGATATTTTCTGATCTCAGTTTTCCTAAAATTATGCGACGTAAAATTCAAATGATTTCCTAGGTATGATGAATAAATGATGAGGAAGATATTCATTTTAGGGGGTATAATGTAACATCTAATAAACTTCTATGAATAAATTTCATTTTTAATAATTATTTTTCATAAATATTTATTTCATATTATTTTTGAAACAAATGTAAATTGATAAATAATATAGTTTTAATACTAGTAAGTTTTATTTTGAAATAAAAAATTATAAAATTTAACATTTCTGGTCAAATGTATTTTATATTATTTTTTTAAAACACTTTGAATAATAACATATAAATGTCTATTATTAAAAAATTGATATAAAATTTCATAGTTTTTAAAATTATGTTTACTTTCTAATCACTCTTTATATTAAATTTACATAATTATAATTTTTATTTAATTTGTAGAAATATATAAACTTAAAAATTGTCAACATATTAATTTGATATTAACTTCTACAATGTAACAAATATTAAAAAAAATAAATGTTTTAAATTTAATTACTATTTAATATTATATTTTTCTTATATATAAAAAATGATTATAGTATAGAGAAATATCTGTATCCTTTTAATAAAAATTATTAATTTATGGGTAGTTTTTTTTATGTTCTTGTGAATTTATAAGAATATATAAATATATATGTGTATATGTGTGTTTTTGTGTTTTTGTGTTTGTTGAAAGTATGTTAATATAGATGGGAAATAAAAACCATGTAAGTATATATACCTATATATGTGTATATATAAATACATATGTGTAACTAATAATAAAATTCAATATTATGTTTATATATAAAAAAGAGATGTGAAATGTTATATATATATATATATGTAGTACATTTATGTATTTATATACTTATATTTGGTATATATATACACATATTTAAGAGGTTGATTTTATAAAAATAATATGTATGTATACATTTATATATATGAAGCTTAAAGGAGTGAGGCATTTCAAAAAAAATGTTTTAATTTGTGTTTTCAAATGTAATATGGGAATCATATATATATATATATATAGTTTACAAAGACTACTAAACTATATTGTCCTTTGAGATGTGATTCCCTATAACATATGTCAATGTATTAAATTAATACATTGGATCTTGGTAATTGGAGATGGGTTCGTTATAATTGGTATTAATGGAAGCTTAGTAAAAACCAGGGAAACAATATTTAGGGAAACATAGATTAGGAAATATAACCCTATCATAGAAATTTATGGACGAGTATAGAATAATATTCTAATGTTTTGTTAATGTGAATATTTTTGGGTTTTTAATTAAAATACATTTCTTTATGGAAACTATAAGTAGACATTGTTTTGGAAAAATTGTACCCAGGTGTAATAAGTCCATAAATGGATCATTGTCCTTGACCTGATAATCAATTGGTTTTTGACAATGACCCTTACTATGCACCTAGTTATACACTTTTAGGGGATTCTCTTTGGAAAATTTACATTTTAATTACAAACCATTATGATTTTTTGAAATATATAATTATAATAAATGACTTAGGTTAAAACAAAGGTGTCTTTTATTGAAAATAATGTGTCATGATTTGAAAACCTATGAACGATTATATGGTTTTCCCACTATGATTATTGTTTTTTACAATATTCTTTTTTTGTTTAGTTAATGGATGTAACCCAAATAAATAGTGGTAATATTGAATATAAAGGACAATGTGGTTACTATGAGAAACCATATGGAATGAATATTGTTTTTTACACCATTCTTTTTTTTATTTAGTTATGAATTCAATCATTAGTTTATATGTTTATGGTTGATCATAATTTCCAATTCTTTAAAACCTCTATTCAAAATTTTTGTTTTACGAATATAAAATGAATAATTATATTTTTTGAAAACATTAATGGGAATTCAACCCTTTGGTTTAATATATTTTATCGTGAATAATATATTAAATAAAAAATTCCATCAATTTTTTAGGCATAACATTAATGGTATTAGTAATATTTAGGGTTTAACTTACCATTAATATTGAGTTAATTAGGGGTTATTACCCATTTGGTAATGTAGTATAAATTATATAAAAACTATCACAACCCCCTCCCACTATAGATACCTCACTTGGGCTTGAAATGAAGAAATGAAGATAATGACCCTGAGTCTCATCTTCAGTGGGCCTCAGGTTAGTGACTAGAACCAAGGGTTTACAAATCTCACAATATGGGGGTAATTAACCTTTATAATAAAACATGATCAAGAGATTGGATTTATCAACCATAATAAAATCCATGACATATATAAAAGAGAAACATAAACTATCTGACATGCTTGTATAAATAAAATTAATAAAATACAATAATGTCTCCATAGTAAAATACACAAAAATAAAGCTACAGTAGTGACACAATAGATGTCAAGATACAAGCAAGTACGGTCTAGCCCAATCCGCGAAATCCTCCGGAGACATGGAAATGGTTGTATATATGTAGGGTTATTTTAAAAGTAAAAATACCAGAAACACCAAAGTCTCGCATGAACATGTTAATTATGCACACTAATGCACCTAAGATAAAATATAATAACAAAACTCCACTTGTATAGGTATACTAACCAAACCGAACCCCACTAAGGAATTCATACCAAGTAATATAATATAAATTGAATCGGACTAACGATATGGTACCCCTCACCACATTCCCATTAGTATAATGATCTCATCCAATGTTTTACAACCCAAATATCTCATCCCTTATATATACCACATTACATCTGGGCCGCACAAACCTAGGTCTCACAACACATCCCACCCACAGACACCAGGGCCTCACAGAACAACCCATCAACAGACACCTCGGCCACACAACACATCCCACCAACATACATTTTGGCCACAAAACAAATCCTGCCACATCTCAAATACACTTGGGACACCACATCACATCTCATCCGAAAGAAACATGGTAAAGAACATCACCTCGCCCAAAAAAACCTAGGCTATAAAATCTATCTAGAAGACACCTGGGACATAGAACACCACACACACAAACACCTAGGATATCACGACATCCATCTAAATCACTAACAGACCTCCAGTCATCACAACATGTGTCATACATGCCTCTCTAGCAAGAGAGAGTGGAGAAAGTTGGTTCCTTGGCATCTGTACTCCCCAAAGGTTTTTGGTAACCCCCCCTATGATGATGGGGGTGTTCGATACATAGTGATAAATTAGGGTGTGGTGTATATATATATAATTAGTAAAATAAAATAATATATATTTATGATACCTAACACTCCAGACCAAGCTATAGGTTCTTAGAAAAATTGTCCACTCACAACACTATCACCTTTATTGGTACCTCTAAATACACAATAAGAAATATCAAGCTACAAATTATACTTCACATTAACAACCATTTTAATTTAACAATTTCATTTAACCTATTTCATTATGTTACCCTAACCAACCAAAAATATTCTAAACCTTATTAGACAATTATTTATTCATTCCATCACTACCTGGGTAGCTATCAAACATGAAACATATCAGGAAACAAAGTAATAGTCATTCTTGAGGTTAAGAAATATTGTTTAATTAATTCACTTCACATTATTGACACATCATACCTTATAACCTATATACATGGGAAGCTTTCTATATGTTATCAATGGAAATACTATTGACAAAAACCCATACAAACACTATTGTCCTTCTTCAAAGACATCCACCCAGATCATTACATCAATAGAACCATCACCCTTTATACAATAATTCCCACAACTATATCACCTCACATACCAAGGAAAAACATATTTTCATATTTAATATGGCATCCATTATTGATTTTCACCTTTAAATTTAGAGTTTATCATATGAACTGTATAATCCTCGGGAATTAATTTATTAGTTGAATATACATGGTTAAAAAAACTATATATAAGTGTTCAACAGAAACAAAACAACATGAATTCTATAAACCATCAAGTGTGAAATCAAGGACACCAACTTCCATTTTTTATTGGGTAGTCAGTAAATACAAATCACAATATTAATAATATCAATCACACCACAAGATCAAGAATCAAATTCCCCAACCACTATATATTGATTTTTAATGAAATTTGATTATATTTATTAATATAAAATCAAATATCTTGATAATGGAAAATATATATATGACCACCACACATAATGCACAATTAATAAATATGAAGGAAATCCTTCTGGGAAGATGATCTATTAAAACATCCCAGTTGTGATAAAAATTGAGGCATGCATACAGCAAGTAACCCTCTAGGGAATCACGAACCAACTATAGTAGCCTAGCCACATGAATCCAATGGAATGATGGATTTAAGGAATCTAGTATCTAGAGAAAGGAGGATAAATTAATGAGGGAAAGTACTCATACATATATTGATTAAATATGGAAAATAGGTGATTTGAAACAGTTTTCATTTCCATTAAGGACGGATCTGACCAGGACCACACAGTTTGACCATTTCAAAACATTGTGAATTTTATTAAATTAAATATATGATTAAAATATTTTTAAATGACTCTAAAATCCATCAATTTAGTCATTATGACCAAATCCCATCATAAATGTCATATAACTAGAAAATTGAAAATACAGGTAACTATTGGAGATGAGGCAATGTTGGCATTGAGACACTGTCAGACAAGGCACCACCAGTGAGGCACTACCAGTGGGCCACCACCAGATGAGGCATCACTCAACGATACACCACCATTAAGCCACCTTTATACGAGCGACCACTAGTGGGGTACTCCTAGATGAGGCACTGCTCGGATGACACACCTCCAGGGTGAGCTACCACCGTTGAGGCACCTCCTGGATGAGATGCCACTAGTGAGATACCACCAGGTTGAGATACCATCAGTGAGACAATTATTAGGACAAACACAATTTGGGTGAGACACGGTTGGTAAGGGACACCATTCCCAAACATAAACAACTAATTATTTTTGAAAAGTGTTGAAATGAGTCACCTTGAATTCTCAGGACACCTTAGACACCAGATTTCTCAAAAAGTAATAGACTAGAGTATATTAACCATTACATCAGATAACTATAAATGTTTTCTCATCCTAAATAATTTAAAAAAAACTAAATTAAAAGAGAATAAGGTATCAAAAAACCATCCCCCGAGATACGTCTCAAGGATCTTTTTACACTTGAAACACTACTACCAACTAAACACATCAATGTTCAATGATAACCCACATTGTGTTGTTTTAAAGATAGATTGGAAACCTTTACACCTAATAACACATATACTAACATCTGGTAACCATTCCCTATAATCATGGTTGTTCACACGTCAAACTAAATGACTACAAACCACAATCAAAAACCAAAAAACCACACCTCCCAAAACACACAAATCAAGGAATTCCATCTTCCATGTCAACATACTATCCACTTTGGGAAGCATTGTCACTCTCGCATGTGTCTAATCACATTAGAGTTAATGAATATTGAGTAAGAATTAGGTCCTTCCAATTTCACACATCATAAATCATGGAAAACAGGTCACCTCATTATCAACAAGGTTCAAACATGAAATAAAAAAGAAAAATTGACTAAGGAAAAACTCAAAACCACTTCGGGTAATGGCCACATATCTGGATCTCTTGATGATAAGTACTGTCCTCCTAGCCACCATGCCTCGACAATACACATACCAAATGAATTTTCTGTCTATGTAGCACATTATCACAATGATCCTAAATATCCACTGCCCTATGAAAAAATTTCACACCATACTGATTATATAACTCTCCCTAGTAAATTACATGGAACTTTTTGTGAACATACCAATGAATCTGAGAGACGTTTAGGATATTTTGGATCCTATATAATCATGGTGGAAAATCCAACAAATATTAAACATCACCAACTTTCCCCAACACCTCAAAGGGCCCAACAAACCAAGGGTAATGCTTCCTCCCTCAACCAAACCTCCACTACCCATGTCGAGGGGAAACCTTCAAGAACACATAGTCCCTGAAATCAAACTCTAAGTGCCACTACCTATTATTGATATAACAATTATTCTAGTCATGTGCTGCTTTCATCCTCTCAAAAATGAGTTGAAATGTCTCTATCATTCTCTTCAATGCATCGGGATCAAGAACTTGTGTCTACCAAACCTCCATACACCACAACAACGTACAATATAGTCTTCTATAGAAAGAATCAAATAGAGACATGACAATGGAAGACTGATAAATATTATAAAAAAAACTCTACAAAAGGTCAGTCTCTTACCCAAGACCCACCATAGTCCAATACACACTCTCTTAGAATATCTTCCAATGTATGGATTGTCTATAATGTATTCCCATCAGTATAAGGGTGGAAGGCAGTGTTGAGGTGTAACTGAGTGCCAAAATCATGTTATAATCCCCTCCAATCCCATAAGGTAAATCATGTCTCCTGTTCTGATACAATGGACCCCATAACTACATAAAACCATACCACTTCATCCACATACCTCTTAGCCAAAGAATCCACTGCACCTGACTTCTTAATCACAAAGAAGTGGGATGATTTAATCAAACAATGCACTATCACCCAGAGAGCATCACAAGCTCCCTTTGATCATGGTAACCCTATGATGAAATCCATAGATATATCATTGTTTTTTCCACTAAAGAATAACTAATGTTTAAAAAACAATGAGGAACATGATTCTATACCTCTACATAATGGGAAAATAGACTCTTCCCCACAACATCTGCCACAACCCATTTCATAATGAGCCACAAAAAAAGAATCTTCAAGCCGTGTTATATCTTGGAAATTCCTGGTTTTACCCCTAAAAGTGAGATATGATACTCATGAAGGACTCCATCATGAATCACCACAAGAAAAAACAACTTCACATGAAACAACATCTAGTTCCAACCATCTTTAGACCATCCCTCTAGAGAATCACTAGGGACAACATAATCACGCATGAACTCTGCCTCTGAGTCTCCCCACTGAGACTCCTCCACATACTCCATTAGGTAAGACTATATTGTCACAGAAAACATCATTTATCATAGTCCACCCTTTCATCTTAGTTTCAGGCTGCCAACTCCTCCATCACTCTCAATGAATCCATAGATTCTCAAACCATATCCTTTTATGACATTCTTCTCAAAGCATTTGCCATGAAATTACCATCTTCTGAGGTGTAGGAGATCTTAAAATAAAATTAATAAATGAAATCCATCCACCTCCACTCTCAAAAGTTTATATCACACTGATAAAGTAAATATATCAATCACTTGTGGTATTTGAAGGCCATAAAGGGCTTCCTAATGAGGTAATGTTTCCACAACTTTAGAGAAAACATAACTACTTCTAGATTTAGATCACATGTGTTGTAGTTACATTCATGAGGATGTAACTTATTAGACCTATAAGTTATCACCACTCAATGATGAATCAGCATACATACCAAACCTATATTGGAAGAATCACAAAATACCTCAAACATTATCCCTTACTCAGGAAACCAGAGCATTGAGGCACTGACCAACTTCCCCTTGAGAAAACCAAAAACTACATGGCATTGATCAATCCATGAAAATGATTGTTCCTTCCATGTAAAATCTCTTAATGAGGCTTAAAATCAAGAGATATAAGGTATAAACCTTTGTTAATAGCCTATGAGACCATGGAAATTGAGAACCTTTTCCACATTCTTCGCTGATTCAAAAGAAAAAACTTCTCCAATCATCGATAGGATTACTGTCACACCTAGGTAAGAGAACACATGCCTGATAAAATGCACCTATCGTTTCTAGAACATACACTTTGACAACTTTCCATAGAACCGGTCCCATCGAATAACATACAAGATAGTTCTGATCATCTCAACATGCTCCACCTCTAACATTGAGTAAATTATGATATCATCGATGAATACGACAAAAACCCAATATAAGAACTCATAGAAATCGAATCCACAATATAAAAAAATACCTAGCTTAGGGGGGATTATTTTTTATATTAAAAGAGGATATAACCCCCAATAATCACATTTATGGTGGTTATGAGGAACCACAACTAATGTTCCCACCTACTATTGTTAGATGTAGTTTTCAAGAACTGCTGGTAAATTGATGAGTAAATTAGAGGGGGTTAGATTATAGGGGGTTAAAACACCATATAATTTCACTAGAAAACATCATATAAGAAGGAGTTTTAACCCCTATAATCTATTTACCAGAATAGGTGCAACTGCAAAACGCCACTATTTGAATAAGAAATTACATATTTGAAGCGGTTAGGATTAAATACATATAATTATTATTATTATTTTAAATTTTGAGGACACTTCTCCACTACACTCTAGTTTCTATATTTCCCCATACCATCTAGTTCCCTACTAGTTCCTGCTACACCCCATAGCCTCTATCCCATTCATGCTAGTCCCCCTAGCCACATTCCTACTCCCACCCATCCTGTGCCACACCCCATTGACTTCTCTCATGTTCCTACCAATCTCTACATCCACTCTATTCTTGCCCATCCCCATTTCCACTATGGTCCCCCACCCCCACCAAACATATTCAATGGTGTTTCACACCCTTATGAATTCCCACTGTGTAAAATTTAAACCATATTGGGTTTCTAACCTCTGATCGCAATGTTATACAGTCCACAATTGTTCCATTTTGGGAGAATGTTTTTCATATATTGAATACACAATATTATATTTATATGTATTAGAAAGGTGATTCAAATACATATTATTTAAATAAATTTGTAAATAGATATATATATATATATATAATATTTGTGTATAATAATATAAATGTGTGTGTGTATTTGTGTCTAATATATATATATTTATATATAATGTAATTGTGTATAATATATGATGTATATATTTTTCTGTAATATATATATATATATAATATTACAAACATAAATATATGATAATATATATATATATATATATTATATGCGTATAAGATGTAAGTATATATATTTATATATATATATACATATATTTTTCAATAAGTTAATATTTTTGAGTGTGTACTTTAGTATTTATACAATATTTATTAATATAATATAATTATTGTATATATATTCATGTAATAATTTATATATATTTTTATATATGTACATGTGTGTGTAACAATAATATTATTAATTATTTTTCTTATTTCATATATTTTATAATCTATAAAAAATATATGTTGGTTTTTTAAAGACTGTGTATTTATATATTTTATGATTTATATTATACATATACTATATTAAATAAATTTATATTTTAAATTTATGTATGTGATTATATACATTTATATTATATTCTATATAATTATATTTACACAAAAAACTGAATACATTCATATAATTGGAATACAATATAATTAAATGATATATATATAGAAAATTAATTAAAAATTAATATGTTATTCTATAATATATATATAATAATTATATAATATATTTAAATTTTTTTTATATTTAAATATTTATATTATAATCCATATAATATAAATATAATATATATATATAAGTATAATTATATCAAATTTTGTCTATATTATATATATTCGTATATAAAATATAATATAAATGTACTTACAAAAAAATATATAGAAAAAATGTATTTAATATAATATATGTATAATATAAATCATAATATAAATTTATAGTTTTATAAAACCATATATAAATTTTTTTAATTGGAATAATTATATTGATAATTAAATTTATATTATATATTCCAATATTTATATATGTGTACATTATTTATATTTAAAAGTATTTATTTAAGGTATGTATATAATGTCCTTATATATACAATAATAATATATTTAAATAAATTTATATAATGTGTTTATGTAATATATATATACACACACATATATGCTGACACACATATATATTATAAAATTTGAATTTATATGAGAATTATTTTTAAAAAATAAAACATTTAGAGTGGGGTTTAAACCCCCCTCTAGTCAAAGGTCTTAGTAGCGATTCATAATGCCATCAAATTCCTGAATTATAGGGGGCTAAAAACCACCTCTTTTGTCATCAATTAAATGGAATTCAACCCAACTATAATTTCCTCAATTAGAGTGGGATCAAAACCCCCACAAATTTCATAAATTATAAGGGGTTCAAAACCCCCACTAAAATCTAAGGGATTTGTTGCACCTCATGAACCCCATTTAATATCTTAAATTAGTGGTGGTTGTGAACCCCCACTATTTTCTATTTTTAAACTAAATTATATATATCTATATATCTAAATGAATATTATATATATTGATCCTTTGGAATCCACCCAAATATATAAAACCATTAATTATTAAATTAGTTGGTATTTTGACATAACCACCTTTAAAAGAAAACAAAATACTAAAAAACAATGCAATAAAATTTAGAGGGGGTTGTGAACCCCCTATAAAATGAATTTAGAAGGGTTTTTTCGTAACCCACTCTAAAAAACCACTAATAATATGTGGTTATTTTTTGAAGTTTCATAAGCCCCATGAACACATTTGGTGTGTTCGTAACACAGAATGGAATGATTACAAACCTGACGTGTGCATACCTGCAGCTAAAGGAAACCTTCAGTATATCTCTATCCACCCTCAATAAGTTATATCTAGATTGTATGTCGATCTTAGAAAACCAACTCACCCCTCTCAGCTGGTTGAGAATATCGTCTACCCTTGGAAGAGGGTAACGGTTTTGGAATTTCACCTGATTCAATCTTTAGTAGTCTACACACATCCTTGACCACCATCAGACTTATTTGAGAACAACACTACAGTACCCCATAATAACACAATAAGCTATATAAAACCCTTTTACATCAGATAATCTATCTAAATACTCAAATCTCTTAACATATAAGGTTCCATATGATAAGGATCCATCAAAATTAGAGAACCCCTAGGTTGCAAGTCTGTCCCTAAATTAACATCATGTCGAGGAGGTAGCATCACAACATCCTTAAGGAAAACATCCAAGAGCTCCCCAATGACCCTGGGAACCTCTACCATTTTTCTGTCCACTAATTCTACGGACAGCTCATCCAACAGGGAGAGAAGGGGCACCACACATCAACAACCCACATGAAACCCCTACATGCTAATGAAAAGAAGATGTTATCCATCCACATTAAAAAAATAATCACTTCTATAAGCTATTTATAACAACACATATGGAATAAAAAAATTCTATTTTATGTATGAAATTGTATGGTTTCATATATAACAATAAAGGATCCCCATGTGATGGATGTTATCCCATCAACAGTATACACCCCTGACACACATCAAATAAGCTAGTCTGGCCTTCGCCTACTGTAATCAACACAAGGGGAATGGGGAGACTCTCTATTTACAGTCCTAGATAATGGGAAAGAGTGGGTGAAAATAAAGGAGTAAGAATATCTTGAATCAGACATGGAACAAAAAATTTTACTAAAAAAACTGATCCTACATTTGATGATCTATGGCCCCATTGAAATTGTTTCCTCCGTTGTGTGAAACTAACCAAAACCATCTCCTCTACCTCTCTGATTATAACCACCTCTATGGCCATGCTTGTGTTGCGGTCCCAAATTATGATAAACAACTCAAGGCAAACCTCTACCTTCTCTATCTACCCTTGGTAGAAAAAAAAACATTTCCCCTGCTGCTAAAATGATATCACTGGAAACTACTACTGAGGTTTGCGTTGAACCTAACCACCTCCACCAAACTGAGCTTAGGGAACTATTGGTAACTCTCTCCAGTGATGATCATGAACCCCACAACAACAAAAACACTATAGTAATGCTCCTAGAAAAAGCACGGAAACCACTGGCACCAGAAGGATGAAAAAAAAGCTATTATAGTTAACTTCCTATTGGACAAAGACTTGAATGTCCTGATGCCTAAGATATTCCACTAACAACATTGCATCTCAAATGAAATTTCGGGATCAACTCTAATGGTAGACCTCCTCATACGTGAATCCACTCAATTACCTCAGCCTCTTTGTGAACCTCTAGAAATGTTGGTCACTTAAAATAGTAACATCATAATGAAAAGAAGTAAGGAGTTCCTCTTAAAGACATCTTACATGAGACTCCTCATATGGAAAATTATATGGGACAAAAAAATAGATGGACAGGGGGACAATGATTTGGAAAGAGGATCTCGAGATCACATTCAGTTTGATTCAGGTCCCGATGGAGTATTGGCACCCTTTGGTAGTTAGTCAGATGTGAGGTATTGTGAATCAGTGGTGGAAGACGTAACACTGCCCTTATAATTCCCCAAAGCATTCCATTGGAAAGGGTGCAATGTCTTCTGCCACTAATCATCCTCCCCAACCAGTTAAACCCTATGGAAATCAATTAGATCAGCATATTGAACCTCAAATTCTTGAGCCACACGCTGATGTGGACCATGAGCCATAGGTGAATGGAAAACAAGGATTTCCTAAGATCGAGTAGAATGGAATTTTATTAAGACCTATTTTAATTATTTTCATTCATTTTATCAATTTTAACCTTCTCAAAACAACAAAATTTAAAAAGGAACACAAGACATTATGATGCATGTTCCTTTCTTAGGTTTCTACCCTCTAAGGTGTTCTAGCTTAATTAGTCATTCAATAAGATCATAACCCATTCATTGGATCATGGGGGACCTAAAATCTGGTTCCCTAGCTGGACTCCCTGGTCTACGTATCACACCATGGTCAACTGGAACTGTTTCCATACCACCCCATGCCATCCTCATAGTCCCTAACTTCAAACTCCATCCTATAACTCAATAATCAGCTCTGATACAACTCTTTCACGAACCCCTCTCTCCATAGATATCGGGTTTGGGTTGAAAATGAAGAAAGGGAGATAATTACCCCCATGTCCCACCTCCAGTAAGCCTTGGGTTAGAGATTATCACATAGGGTGTTAAAATATCATGTTATGGGAATAATTACCCTTTATCTGGACACAAAATTAGAAGATAGGATTTATTTACCATAATAAACTCTGTGAAATATATAAAATCCAAACCCAAACCATCCCAAATTTAAGTATAAATATAATTGATACAAATAAAATAAAGTCTCCAAAGTAATATTCCCAAATGTAAAGATAAAGAAGTGAAACACTAACTATCAGGATTTGAGTAAGTAGTGTCTAGCATAGCCCACAAAATCCTCTTGGAAACCTAAAAATAGTTTTATATATGCAGGGGGAAAAACAAGTATAATATGTACGAAAACCAAATGCTCTTGTGAACATGTAATAGAAGCTAAATAATGCACCCACGAGAAAACAATAGAACCAAACAAAACCTATACATGTATAATTACCAAACCCAACTTCACCAAGGTACACTCACTGAGTAATTCTAGTCATGTAATATAATATAAAATAAAGAACATTGAAGATAGTGTAACTCACTCAGATTTTTCACTGGTATGCCACTCTCATCCAATGTCGTACATCCTAGAGCTCACATCCCTTCTGTATACCACATCACATCCAACACAAACACACTTGGGCCCCACAACACATCTAGACCACACAAACCTAGGACTCATAACACATATCACTCATAGACACCTTGGCCTCACCACACATCCTTCCCACAGACACATGGACCTCACAACACATCTTGTCTCATTATGAAGAAACTTAGGACACCACATCACATCTGATCTTGAAGACACGTGGGAAATCCCATCACCTCTCCTTCAAACACCAGGGCTATCACATCTTGCCTGAAGACACCTATGCCATAGACTACCTCATCTACCAAAACCTAGGATATCAAAACCTCCATCTAAAGTAATAACATATCTCCTTCCATCACAACTTGTGCCATAACTATTCCACCTAGAATATAGAGTGGAAAAGAGTGGGTACCCAACTATCTGTACTTCTCACTAGATGTAAGGAAACACACCCTCCCCCGTGATAAGGGTGTGTTCAGTATATAGTTATCAATTAGGTTATGGTACGTACGTAATCACATGATAAAATAAAATAAAATATATATATATATGATAAAAAAACACTCAAGACTAACCTATGGGTTCTCAAAAAAACCCCATATTCACAACATTTTCACCTTTGCTACAACCTATAAATGCACAACACCACACATAAAACCAAAAATTCAATTTTACATTGCCCATTTCTTTTATCCATTTCCATTCTTGTAACCAAACCAACCCAGGCTATTCCAATTCATATTATATATTTATTTATTCATTCCATCACTACCCAGGTTGCTATCAAGAGATGACACAAATCAAGGAACACAGTAAAACTCATTCAAGAGGTTAATATAAGTAGTAAATTGACACACTTCACATTAATGAAACATCATACCATAACCCCTATATATGGGTGGATATTTTTACATGTTATAAATTGAGAGACTCTAAAAAAACCCATAAAAACATTAATATCCTCCTTCAAACTCATCCACTAAGATCATCACATCATCACAACCAACCCCATATGAACAACCATTCCCGAAACCACATCTCCACACATACCAACGAATAACATAATTTAAGATTTAGTAATTCATCTATTATTGAATAAAACTTGTTAATATAGGGGTTAACATGGAAACTATAAGATCATGGGGGAATCTATTTATTAGTTTAATATATGTTATCAGATAATTTATTATATATAAGCATTCAATGGAAACCAAACAATATACAATCCATAAACCATCTATTTCATAAGCAAGTACCCCCTATAGAGACTATTTTTAGTAGGTAGTTATCCCATACAAATAAAAATATTAATAATATACACAACACATAAAGATCATGAATCAATTTCCCTCGACCTTATATATTGTTTTCTGAACAAATATGATTATCTTTATTAATCTAGAATCACATATCTTCATAAGGGAAAAAATATATATACTCATCCAAAAAGATTAACAATTAAGAAAGTTGAAGGGAATAATACTTGGAAGAAGAACGATTGACACTTTGGGTTGCACCAAATACAAGGGAATATGTATAGTAGGTAACCCTATAAGGAATCATGAACGAATTGTCCCAACCTGGACACATGAATATGATGGAAAGAGGGATTCATCATGTTCCATATCAAAAGAAAATAGGAGAAAATAATGAAGGGAAGGTCCCCAGTTTATAAGGATTAGATTCAAAACATAGGGAATTTGAAACCCTTTTCAATTTCAACTAAAGGTGAATCTACCCAAGAACAAGATGTTTTACAATTTAAAATCCTCCTACCTTGTAATTGAAGATACGATTATTATTTTTTGAAATGAATCTGATTCTTTAAATTAGGACATTATGACTAAATCCCATAATAAAAGTCATAAAATTAAAAAACTAGAAATACTGGTAACAATTAGAGATGAGGAACTATTGGAGGCACCACCAAAGGACGCACCGCCAGTGATAAACCTCAAGTGGGACACCCCTAGACAAGGAACTGCAATATGATGCACCACCAAAAAAGTCACCACCAGTGAGCCACCACCAGATGAGAGATCACTAGGGTTGCACTACTAGATGGGGCACCGCCAGTGAGCCACTGCCATCCAAGAGATCGCCAGTGAAAACTACCAGATGAACTACTTCAGGGTTGACACAGAACTAGTGAGCCCCCTCCAGTGAGAGATAACGAAAATGAGGAACCTCCATGATGAGACACCCCAAGTGGGCCACCAGCAGGGTGAGCTACTTCCGGCGAGGCACCACCAGTGCGAGACACTGTTGGAAAACCTGGAGGACTAGGAAGTTTTGTAATGTTTTTTAATGAGTCACCTTGACTTCCTAGGACACATCAATCACCAGATTTACCACAGTGTAAAGGACCAGTGGTTTGGGAAATTAAAAAAATATTTTAGAAAACGGAAAATTCACATTCTATGGGAAAACCCATCATGTTTGGCAAGGTCATGGCACATAAACCAACTACCGAAGAATGATACGTGTTTATCTCCTACCTATGGATGACATGATGACCTAGTTAATATGTCATTTTTTATGTAAAATGATTTTCAAAATAAATATTAATGATGATCTTATGGTGTTACTTTTTGGGTTTAGAGATTAATGTATTATATTGGATTCCTTGTTTTAACAATATTTATTTTGGAAAATAGTTAGAGACATAAAAAAAATGTTTTCACTCTTTCATGGATCTTATGATCTATAAAAAATGAATTTTTTTTGCTTTAGGAAAATAAGTATCATTTTAGGAAATTCATTTATTTGAGTAAGTAATGAATTGGAAATGGGCTGATGCACAATAAAATGATGAATTTTTCTATATGTAATAGAAAGATATAATGTAATTATATTTATTTATATTTATAGATATTAAAATAATACCACAAAATTAGGAAAATAATATTAAACAAAAATTGTTATCATATTAAATTTATATTTCATAAATTAAATGTTATTTTAAATCATCACATTTTTATGTTTTTTAAGACCTTAAATTTTTGTTATTAATTAACTTTATTATGATCAATGATATTTATCATTATCTATAATATTTTACCCTTTTATTCTAGGTTTGTATTTTCACTTTCCACCAATTTTATCCTAACGAGAATCCTAGTTTTTATTTATTCCATATGTCCTATTTACATACCATTCAATATTATTATGTGGATGCTTTATGGACCCTTTTTATAATGTGGGTTTTCAATAATGTAATTCTAAAATATGAAAAGAGGGGTTTCAATGTGAAAAATAAAATTATGATGAGAAACTCTATTTAATTTGGTTGGAATGTCACAATATAAAATTATAAAAAACAATAACATTGTACAATATAGATTATGTGACATGTACCAATGAACTTCAACCACCAAAAAATTTAATATCTTTGAATTTAATCTATTTGATTTCTTACAGAACAAGCAACCTCGAGTCATAATAACTATAATTTGGTATACCATTACAACATAGACATTAAATTTCATGTTATTGATCGTACTAATTAAATTATTAAAATTTTGTAAATATATTGTTTATAAATGAAATATGAATCGTAAAAAAGAAAATTGATGTTTTTTTGAAAATTATATTTTTCAAAAATATATTTTAGTTTCACTTTGCGCACATAATTTAAAATTAATTTCTAAAAAATTTATAAAATTTATTTAATAAAAGTAAAAAAAATGGAAATATTATATCCAAAGTATCGTATGTTTATGTTTTGTGATTTTTCTAAAATGTTTCATTTTTCAATGAATAGTTAAGAATAATAATTTTTATTGAAAATTTTCTTTTTCATTTATTTATTTATAAGGTCATATTAAATTATAATTTTATTTAATGTAATTTTAGTTCAATTAAATTAAAATTTATCTATTTTAGGTATTTTTAATAAATATCATATTTAATTTGGATATTAAAACCTTCTATAGTTATGATAATTTTCTCTTTGAAAACCATGATTTTTATCATATCTACAGGTGTATTTTTAAATAATATTTTTTCACTTCTGTGAATCATATTGAGAAAACATTATTCTTTATTTATATTGAAAATAATTAATTTTATCTAAAAAATTTACCTTTATTTTTTACCATTATTAATTATAAAATCATTAAAAATTAATTACCTTGAATATGGATAAAATAGATTTGCATGGGACAAAACTAAGAGAGTTAAAATGGCATACCAACATTAAAACAACCAATATTCTGGATGTAGTTTGATTTTATCATGTATATGGATAAATAATAATTCATTTTTGACACTTTTTCTAAGTGAAATACATGGTTACTCCTTTTTTTAACAATTATAAGTGTTTTACTAACCTCCCCTATAAAATCCACTCATTTCCTCTCTTATTAACACCTAAATTTTTTTTATTTCCAGTACATACCCAAATCACCTTAAAAAAATATCTCATTATCCTATAATCATTTATTTGGTCAAAAATCCATTTGGTGATTATGTTAGGTATAACCGTACGAGGTGGTCTGAGGAGAGGTAAAATTCTAAACTATGCAATTTTTATATTACTTCTTTGAAATCATTAACATTATTCATAATTTGTGGTTCTATAATAAAAATAGAATAGAATATATCATAATTTTTTATTATGTTATGTTCATGAACTATATCAATCTTCTTATCACTCAAATGGTGAATGATAATGTCACTCGTTTGTAGGCGGACTACCACCTCGTAGACCAATATAACACATTTTACATCAACACCGCTCACAGTTGAGTATCTTGATGCATAGAAAATATATATATTATTTTTATAAAATAATTATACCTATTTAGTATTCATAACTTATATATATTTTTAATTTCCATTCATTAGTTGATATGGTAATATCACTCGTGTGAATGGTGGACAACCGCCTTACAAAATGATGTGATTTATTTTTCACTAATATTATACATATAATGTAAAAACGATAAGTTTAATTAAAATATGTATAATAATGAAACAATAATGATATCAATGACATTTTTATCATTATTAAATTATAATATATCATTTTTTCTTACACGAAAAAATTATAACATCATTTGTGTATGTGTGGACTACCGCTTTCACGAAGCGATGTGACTCTCTTTTCCTCAACACACCGTATGGATGATATATATATATATGCATTTTTAAATAAGTATTATTTTATATATTATATAATTATAAATAACTATGGATAATTTATTTAATACCGTTTTTCAATATTGATCACTGAAATATAGTGATGTTACTAATGTGTACGTACGACCAACCGTCTCCATGATTGTAATGTAGTTAATTTTTCATAACCTATTTTTTGTGATTGGTTTTAAAAATAAAATTGATATATAAAAATGTCATCTATTTCATGATAATTATTATTTATATGTTAAAATAGTGATGTTTTTAAACAAATTAAATCTATGAATGTTATTTTTGACACATATTCCAAATATCATCGAAACATCCAATGTAAACTTAATTAATTAAGTAATCATATATAACATTGTAATAAGTGAAATAAAAGAAATAATAAAATTTAAATTTTTATCAATCAAGTAAATAATTAAAATAAGTTTATTATTCATGATGATAAAAACTGAATGTGATGAGTTCGACTTATGTTAAGGGACATCATCTCTATTTCCTTTCATTATGGTATATTGTAATTTTATGAACATAATTTATTTTATATTATATAAATAATTACCCTTTGAAATGTAATATCATGATTAATTACTAATTAATTGTATTTTATGTTTATGTTTTATTTATTTCATCCAAGGGGTTTTGGCTTAAAATTTACCAAGTGGTAAAGAATTTCATTACACAATTTCTTCTCAATGGGTTATATTATTTCTTTATTGTCTTTGACATTATAAGATTATGTGTGTAACAAAATTTTAATATATTATATTTTATTTAAACATGTTTTATATGGACTTTAATTTTATACACATAATCTATTCATTAATTAATTCTTAATTTAATTTTATTATCATTCAAAGCGATTATTTCTCAGTCTTATTTTAATCAAGTTTTTTATAAATAAATGTCCTTTTACAGAAATTATTTGATCATTCTATTATAATACCATTTAATTTTATTCCCCTCTAATTATTCAGGATTAATTAATGTATTGTTACCAATTTACCACTAATTTCTACCTAAAATAATTGAAAAAATGATTTTTATAATATATTACTTCATTTCTCTCTTTAGTTGAAAAATTTTATTTTCTTCCAAAAAAATGTCTTCAATAAGAAATATTATTTTTTTACATTACATATAATATTTTTAAATAACATTTTTACGAATATTAATTTTTTTTATTTTTTGTGAAAATAATCATATGCTTTTTCATCCAAACAAGTCATATTTGGATTTTACAAAAAAAGTGAAAGGAATATTTATTTTAACATACTCAAAATACTTAAAATTATATACTATCATGACCACTACATGTATTCAAACAGCATTTATAATTTTCAATTGTAATTTTCAATGAAAAATGTATTCAAAATATTTTGTGAAATTTTTATTTTAAAAGTTTGTTTCCAAAATGAGAATTATATCTTCATCAATATTTTTTAAAAGATATTTTTATGGTATTTCTATTCATCAATAAAAAACCTAATATTTTATATATACACTACTATTGATATGTTGTATTGATACCATCAATATTTTTTATTTGGATGGTTAATGGTCATTTTTACCAGGGAACATCTTGAAATTCCCATTCTTTATTCCCTTTTGTAGTCATTATCATTTCATTGTAATATTACCTTTCCTTTGATCATTATAATTAAATATCTATATTTTTTGGGTATTTTATTATTTATTGATCCATATCTCATTTATAAATATGTTGTTTTACTTTGAAAATTATTTGATTGAATGGGGAAATATTGGTAATCCTTACTATTTATTCAGTAGAAATATTTAATGGAAATGAAAATTGTCTGTGAATTAAATTAATTAATTTTTACATAAATAATTATTTTTACATGGAGATAGTGGTGGGATCGTTTATATATATCCCCACAATGCATCGATGATATCATTTTGTGAATCTATAAGACATAACTTAACAAGGTTCTGCAAATAGTTTTAAACTATATTGTGAAAAGTATTCACAGTGTAGGTATCATGTGCCTGAGAACACAATATCCATTGATTATATATTTCCTTCATTATGAATTTAATCATTATTGTATAAGATATTTTCACAACAATATTATCAAGCGATGCAATTTTTCTTAGATTATTGACTTAATGAAATGTTTATTCTAATATTAACATTTCCCTATTGATTATTTCATATCTTATTATCCATTATGTTTTTATAATGAAATTATCTCAAGATGCATTTCATTCTCATATTACTAATTAAATGGAATTTATTTTCAGTTATTTAACATTATAGTATTGTGCCTCTTGATTCAGTATAGCTTCCTCTATACTGAACCCTTTTTATTTGTGCTCTAAATTATTTTTATTCTATTACTAGGAATCCAAAAAAGTCTAGTAAGAATGATATTAAATGTTTTTATTGATTGCATAATGATATTTTTTAAAAATAATGATGTAATTTTTTTTCAAATGTAAAATTGGAATCATGTATGTATCGTATTTACCATGGATAATTAATTATATTTTCCATTAGGATGTGATTCCATGTATCTTATACATGTTTATTAAATCAAGACATTGGATTTGGGTTACTAGGGTTGGGTTCATTACATTTACAATCAAAATAAAAACAGTTTCTTTCTTAAATTATTATGTTGTGTATAAAGTGAATAGTTAGTGCAAGTATCCTACTTATAATGTATGAATTTTTAATATATGAATTATTACAAAATTATCTAAAACATCAATACAATACATATATATTGAAATCTAAGAAAATTAATTCTTGAAAAAAATGAAATTATCCTTTGAATAAGGATATGCTCCTTATAGTTTCTCATTGGTCGAAACGTATTATGATAAAATATCAGTATACTATACCTTCTCTTGGATGAAATAGTACTTGAATTCGGTTTTCTTTTATCTAAAAAATATAATTATATATATTGATAATTTTATTTCACTTTTATTATCGCACCCAATCACTAATCGGAAAGAAAAATCCACACACATGTCCTCATATTGTTACTTCATCCATATCATTTGTGTTATTTCTTGTGATTTTGTAACAAAATATTTAAACAATGATATAAGAGTGAATAATTTAAATTCTATGAGTTTGATAATGCACATGTTCCCCTGATAAATAAATAACCTATATAATTTAATGGTTGATCCCATTATCACCTACACAATATATATCAGCATAGTCATAAAGTTTGTATTGTTTGTTTTTACCATACATCATTAGACAATTAAGATTTATTTTGATGTAGTTCATGATCTTCTATGATTTTATAAAATTTTAATCATCAATATTACTTTGTAATAATGAAAAATGTGTAACTATAAGCATAATGATTTCCCTTATATAATCAAATAGAATTGGCTACCAATGAGCCCTTGGAACTCTTTTTGATTCTCACTCTTTTCTTTTGTTAGGACCTAGCAGAGATGATGATGAATGTTATTTTATTATGTTATTGCATTTTGTTTTAGAGAATGTTTTTTATTGAATAATGTAAAATAACCTTACCTTGTATTCATTTTAAATTGTATTAACCATCATATTCAATAAAATCTGACTCACAATCCCTGAAATGGTCGATCATATTCAGAAGAAGATGGTTTTCTCATCATATTCACACTGAATATGAAATGAATATTTGATCATATTTAGAATGTATCTTGTTTGAATTAAATGTTCATTAGGCTCGCTCTGGACCTAGTATGGAAGAAGTGATCGTATTGATGTATAATTAGACTATGATAAACTGTGATTTAAATGTGATGATTTTTTGTTGATTTGGATTTATCATCAATCATGAGTGTGCTAAAAATATGTGATACTATAATTATGAATAAAGTTTGGAGAAAATAATGTTTGTGATCATATTTATCCCGATCATAATCTGACTAATCATATCTAGGCTAATCATATTCAGAATGAGTGTATTCAGGTTGAGTCAAAAAAACAAATCTAGTTTCTAGAAAGGATAGTAAGTTACCATACATTCCATTTAAATTTAGACAATACCAAATATTTCATTTAGTTTTTTCAAAGTTGTGAAGTAATTTGTAATATAAGATGAAGTTCTTCAATGAAACTAGTTTCTTGACTTGAAGCTACTGAAAACGTCCCTAGTATTCGGTATACGATCATATTTATGAAAAAATTCAACAAAATCAGTGAAAATGAGTTGAGCTGAAGCAGATGTAAATCTTAATGATAGATATCGATCAATAATGTATTCAACCAATTCTGATGGTCGAAGTGAATTTTTTAGGAAAGAGTTAGAATTTGAAGGATGGGGTGATTTGTGACAAATGTGAGAAACCAAAGGTATTGGTTTTCAATCAAACCAAAATCCAAAAGATAAAAACCTTAGTGATTAAAGATTATGGGTTTCTAAAGAGATACATGAACTCTGGTTTGTTTTTAAATCATTTTATCAAGTGAATCAAGATAAGAGTTGAAGGACCTTGCATTTTATATTGTCAAGGGGTATCATTAAATTCTAAGTAGAATTTTTGTTTCCTCAATTGGATCAAGATTCGTTATATCCGAGTTGATATCGATTATTATTATAGATCGTATTTTCAGAAATATAATGTGGAAGCATAATCAGGTTAAGGTTTGCGAAGAAGTCCATTTCTTCATTTGTATACATAACGTCTATGAAGCATCATAATGGAGAAAATAGAGTGAGCTAATTATTTTGGGAAATCAGAATTGGATTGGCATCTGAAATGAATGTTTGAATAAAATTTAATGCCTTGGAGAAGAGTTGAGATGAATTTATAAGCATTCACCAAGTAATAAATGCATACAAAATCCAAGGGAAATCAATATTTTTTTTCAATTTTTTTTGGAGGGATTTTTTTGTGGATTCCTGCCAAAATGTCTCATGGGACACCAATAAATAGGGAGAAGTACATAGTACTTTTTATGATAACTAAAAAGGGTGTACTATTCACATATGAAGAGAGAGATAAGCTCATAATTTTAAGGGGGACAAAAAATTATCTGTATTAATTCTTTTTTGTAGAAATTATGATGGAGATAATTGAAAGGAAAAGGGATAAGATTTAAATGATACTCAATTGATAAATGTATTTAATGATCATCGTACTTGGTTGTTTATCATATTCTATTGGTCATATTATTCGACTAGTCACCGTATCAGGTTGGATAATCATATCAATATTTATATATTTCAATTTCTGGACTGAGAAATAAGGAGTTCTAAATTTTCTCAATTGTATTCATATAGATTTATATATGTCATATTGGAAAATTGGATTGTTAATACCTAATTAAAAGAATTATAATGAGTTGTATATCAATGAACTTTAAGTTATTACCATCATTTAGGTAAGAAATTATATATATTTTTTTAAGAATACATTCAAGGACGTTGAAAAAGAAACTCAGGTAACATGTGTTTTCACACAAACATTGTTTTCCATTATTTTTTATAAGAAGGTTCACACACATTATTATATTATCTTAAATGTACTAATCGAGTGAAATGGTATATCCTAATTTTTTTATTCTACCCAAAACGATTGTTTCTTGTTGATTGTATGGCATTGTACGATTTCCAAACCATACTAAGGATTTATCTATTCTTATTTAATAGTTAACCCTAAAAATACTTGACTTCCTATGGATGTGTGTTTTAATTGTTTCCAGTAGATAAATAAATATTAAACATGAGGTAAAGGTTGTTTCAATTAAAAATAAAAATAATATAAAAATTGCCACTAATTCCATCCTCTACCTCTCAGTGATACAATTAAAATGATCAGCCACTTTCAAGTTGTATTAGAGCTGAAGGTTCCCTTTTCATATTCATTTTTAATGGAGGATTTTAATTGTTTGAATAGTACATGTATTTTGGTTTTTGATGGAAATAATTGTCATATATGGAATGATTGAATGTTTCTTTATCATTATTCAATTAGTTATAATGTTCTTGGAGCTCTAAATGATAGGTTTCCTCCTATTGATGATAGTGTTCTTGTTACATCTATTCGTAGATAATGTTCATTCAAGGATGCTATGATAGATAATTCAAAGAGGATTGTTATTGAAGATGAAGCTGGTTAATCTGATTTCGAAAATGAGGTATTTAAAAATCTTGTCTAAAATTTATCCATGATTGGTAAAAATGTGAAAAGTAGTACAGGGAAATAAAAAAGGAAAACTCCCCTTAAAATATTTTGAATGTGTTGTAGTTGAGAATTTATTCGGTAATTTTCCTTGAATAAATAAAGAAGATGATGTTGATGAAGAAGATGTAGGCCAAGATGATCGTGGAAGAAACTTGGAGATAAAGAAAAATCGAATTCCAAAGGGACTGACTAAATATTATTCAAATCAAAAGGAAGAAGTTTCTTATCTAAAGTTGAAGAAGAAGAGGGCCGAAATATTAAATCCAAAAAATATGTTAAGTATTTTGTTGAAAATAATTTTATTTCAACATTTAATGATGAAGAATTCGGAAGAATTAGATTTGAATATAATGAAACTAAATGTGAATTTCATTTTAAAGGTGATTTGAAAGAATTTATGAGAATGATTAGAAAAAAATAAAAGAAAAACAAAATTTTAAAATATTAATTATCCTAAAAAATAATTCAATAATGTTTTTTAAAGAGATGGTGAAGTTGTAAAAGGAGATTGATTACTTATAGAAATATATTGAGAAATAAAATAAATGTAATGAGAATCTCTATGTGAAGAAAAATGAAAAATAAGAAGAGTTGGAACTTATCCAAAAAACATTCCAAAACAAAATATAGAAATAAAAGTTTTAAAAATATATTTATGATGTTTTCAAAAGTTCTCAAAAGTAGAAAACTAATAAGGGTAAACAAAAGAAACCTTCAAAAGATGAGAAGAAAGATGGAACTGACTCAAAAGAGTATAAATCTGGGAAATTCATGTATGTGTCCAAAACAAACAATGTAAGGAATTAAAATGTCTCAAAGAACCTAGATTCCAATTTTTTCTAAACATTCTAAATCTTGAATGGTTTCTAATATATCTGGTTCTAATTAATCTAAAAAGAAATAGAATATTATAATTGTTAATAGAAACATTGGTCGGTCATAAAAGAATGAGAAGAAGGTGGATGAGAAACATATTCTTAATTTTTGATCATTATAAAAGCTTCAGATGAAAATACTCTTTCCATAGATAAAAATATTATTATGGTGGATTTGGACATATGAAAAGTTTTTAGTGGTTCAGCCAAAAACATTACTTTTAATCCATAGGTTATTTAAGGCATTATTTTGAGGGGGATTCAAACACCACAAAGAAATAATTCTGAGAATGTTGTTGTGAAGAAACATGAAAATGTTGTAGAAAAAATTGAAAATAGATTCCAACCATTATAAACTACTTGTGAGAGGGGTGAGAAATTTGGGAAGCTTGTAAAATTATTCCTTGTTTTGTTACTGACACAACAAAAGTCTCTTTACAATTCATAGATGTTAAAAGTGGAAGAAGTAAGATATCTTGTTGTTGAAACTAATTTTAAATCATAAAAAAGAGAGCAACCACATATTATTTATAGTGGGTTTTCTTCTCGTATGAAATGATATTTGATGTTGTTAAATAATGTGAAAGATTTTAAATAAGGAGTAATGAAATTTGGAAATGATGATTCCTTGAAAATAAAAGGTGTTGGATTAGCCATCATTAGGAAAGAAAATATGAAATCCAAAAAACAGTTTCGGTTGGGGGGATGAAACATAATTTCCTAAGTGTTTCAAAACATTTTTATGAGGGTAAAAAAGTTACCTTCAAAAAATATGGCGTTTTTAAATGGAGAAAATGGAAATATCGTTACAAGAGGCCAATACAGAAAAGGAAACATGTTTTAGGATGGTGAAATACAAAACTCTTGTTAATTGAGTATAGTAGAAGAGAATAAATTGTTCCATAAAAGGTTGGGAAACATGTGTTAATAAAACTTAAGAAATTATTCAAAGAGTGATAGTGTCTGTGACATTCCCGGTCTTCCATGAATAATATATTGGTGCTACACTATTTTCTATAATGGAAATAATACAAATTCAATTGATAAGAATGTTGAAATATGTTCAAAACAACCCCTGGAGCTGATTCATTTTGATATTTTTGTCCAATGAGAAACCAATAAGCACTTGGAGATGAATACTTTTTCAATTTCATTTGTGATTTTACTAGAATCACATGTGTTATGTATATGAAACTCCAGATAGATGAATTGAAAATTATTAAATGTTTCATAAGGAAAGATGAGTAGGAATCTGAGTATTCTATAAAGATGTTAAGAATCAATATTGGTGGAGAATACATAAAGGAATAATTTTAAATATTTATATGGAATCATGAAATCAAGTATGAATATAGTTCCCCATATACACCCCCAAAAAAATTGGGTTTCTAAAAGAAAGAATAGAAGTCTGGTGGAAATGGATGGAACTATGTTACTTGAACATTGTCTTTATCATTGATTTTAGAGGTAATCCATGAGTACTACTATTTATATTCAGAATCATTGTTTCTATAGGCCTAATTCAAATATTAATCCATATGAATTATTTTATGAAATTAAATTTACGTTTAAAACTCTTTAATGTTTTTGGGATCCCAAGTATTATAATAAAGAATGGTGGATATTATTTATAGTTTGAGTAGAAAGGTGATGTTTCAATATTTCTTGGCTATACTCTGGAAGGAAGAGTATATATATTTTTAAAAAATGAAATAGGAATAATTTTTGATTTAGTTGATGTGAATGTAATTGAAAAGGAAGAGTTATATAAATAAACATAGAAAGATGATAATGTTGAGAAAGAATGTTTTCAGAACAATATTGATAAGGATACAGACAATTATAATCCTATTTAAAGAGATGAATCAGACTCAGTAATTTCTAGTGATGAGGAAGATAGTCAAAAATCACATCCTAGGCTGAGTAAACTAGTAGAAGTTGAGAATATTATTGTTGATCAATATCAAAATGTTCAAATAAGAAGAACAACCAATGATATTACACATACTTATTTTTTATTTATATGTAAATATGAATTATTTAACAAATATTTTGAGTATCTATATTGTGTTTGTAAAAGAATGAAGTGGATCTGATTTAAAATAATGAAACCTGGGAACTCGTACCCAAGACAGCAAAAAACATTATGGGAAAACAATGGGTTTTCCAAAATAAGATGAAAATAAGTAGAAGTGATAAGAAACATATAAATATTAGAATTTAAGGGGTATTCACATATTGAAGGTATTTATTTTGATGAAACCATTACTCTTTTGGAATGATTGGAAACAATAAAAAAAATTCTTGCTATTACTACACAATGAGGTTAGAAGATTCTTTTAAATGGATGATAAATCCACATTCGTGAGTGGTGATCTTAAAGAGCAAGTTTACATTAATAATCCTTGTACAATTGTTGTTGGGAAATATGAAATTTATGTCTGCAGATTAATGAAATCCTTGGATGTGATAAGACTAGATCTGAGAGCATGGTATTCCATATTGGATACTTTCTCAAGGAAAATGAGTTTCTTGAAAGAAAGAGTTGATAGAAATATTTACATCCAAGAAATTCAAGAGTATTCCCTCATTATAATATTTTATATTGATGAAATTATCTTTTCCAATAAATGATTAAAGATGTTGTGAAATATTTTCTAAAGAGATAAAAATGGTTTTTGAAATGTCAACATTGGGAGTAATGAAATAATTTCTTAGGTTTAAAATTTTATGTAATAAGAAATACATTTTTATTTCTCAAGAAACATATTCAAAGGAACTTATTAAGAGGTTCATCATGCAAAAATCAAAACCTATTTCTATAATAATTTCAGTGGGAACAATGTTGAAATAAGATGGAGAAGGAAAATAAGTTAATATGAAGGAATTTATGAAGCTCATTAAATGTTTGTTGTATTTGATTACCTCAAGGCATGACATTGTTTATGCTTTCACTATATGTTAATGATTTTAGATAACTCCCAAATAATCCATTTTAATTTCTCAAAAATGAATTCTTAAATACATCAAAGGCACAAAAGATTTCAGAATCATGTATGATAGCATAGATTGTATTGATTGGTTTGGGTATTTAGATACTGATTGGGTAAGAAATGTTAATGATATTAGATCCACATCTGGTGTATTATTCAATATAAAAAGTAATTATCTTATTTGGAATTCAAAGAAATATAATTCAATAACTTTTATTACAGTTGTATCATAGTATGTTTGTTCTACTCAAGACACATCTCAACTTATGTAGATGAGAACTCAATTAGAAGGCTTACTTATTGAACTAAAGTTACCCTTGCTCTTGGGTTTTGATAATAAAATAATGATTAATCCCACCAGGAATCTTGTACAATATTATCAATAAAAATATATTGATATTAAATATCATTTCATCAAATATCATGTGGAGAAGAATTAACTGAATCCGGTGTATGTTCCAACATCAGAACAAGTAGTGAACATTTATACAAAAGTTTTACCAAAGGAATATTTTTCTATATTTAGTTTCACCAAGCATGTCCACCCTAATTAACAACATCATAATTGAATTTGTTTCTGTACCCTCTCTCATCTTACCTTTGGATAGTATTTTTAAGTGGGAAATTCTATTTCTTTTAAAAATAAAACCTTAAAAGTCAAGTAAAAATGGTAGAGTTATGGGTAATCTATGAATCCAGCATTATATGTGCATAAACTATTCTAAATTTTTATTAGAGTATTTTTAAGAAACATATTTTTGTATTCCATGAATAGTGATGAAGCTAAGGAATAAAGGTTAAATAAAATAAAATATGGGGATGTTTTAATAGTCACTTCATTTGGAAAACATGGTTTTTCATTATATAATTTTTATCTCTTATAGTGAGTAAGCTCATGTAGGCTTAGAAATGTTGATATGTAATCCATTGTTTGTGGATAAAAAGTTCAATGATTTATCAAAAATAGTTAACTAATAAAATCCAAAAGTTGAAATTTTTAAGAGCAATTTGAGATGATGATGAAGGTGATCATATTCATTTATTGACTCTTGTTGTCAAGAATATTTTTTTGAAGAATGAAAAATCACCTCACTTCGTATTTGGTGAACATCATATTAACCAATGTATTTAAGATAATCAGACACACAATTAATGAAATGGTCCATCATATTCAAGAGATTCTAGATGTATCATCAAATTCACACCTTATCTAGAATGAAAATGTGGTCATATTGAGAATGTATCCTACTAGAATTAAATAGTCATCAAATTCACTCTAGATCCACTATTGAAAATGTGATTGTATTGATGACGAATCAGATTCTTCATGAGTATGTTTTAAATGTGATGATGATTTTTTGATCTTATAATTCTCATAAATCACGATCATGTTGAATGTTTTTTATTCAATCTTAATGAATGGAAGGTGGAAAAAAGAATAATCGATATTTTATTCAGCATGATCATAATCTTAATAATCATATCTAGGTAAATACTATTCAAAATGATCATATTTTGGATAATTTAGAATATAATGCTATTTGAGGGAAAGTATAGTATGTTATAATACCATTCATTGAAACTCAGATGATGCTAAATATGGTCTTAAATGTTTTTATAGTCATAAAGGATGTCATGACACAAGTTGATGTTTGTGAAAAAAAGAGTTTGAAGAGTTCAAGATGCTAAACTGGTTTATCATATTCAACATACAATTGTATTCATTCAAATTTATTTTTAACAAGAACAATGGGAATGTAATTGAGTTTAAGCAGATGCAAATTGTAATGATAGATATTGAACAATAATGTAGTCAGCCATTTAATATGGTCAAATGAATTTTCGATTGAAGAGTTGGAAATTGAAGGATAGGAAGATTTGTGACGAATGTTCCAAACAAAAGGTACTGGTTTTCATTCAGAACAAAATCCAAAATATATAAAACCTCAATGATTTAAGATGATGGGTTTAATATTTTATAGATGAACTCTTATTTTCTTTCAAATTATTTTATCATGTGGATGAAGAGAGAAGAAAAATGAGTTGTTAGGATATGTTGTCAAGGAGGAGCATGAAATTAAAACAATATGTTTTATTTCCTCAATTGGATTATGATTCATCGTATCTGAGATGATTATGATTCATCATGTAGATCGTATTGAAAATAGGAATGTATAAGAAGAATCAAATAGAGGTATGCAATAAAATTTATTTTTTCATTTATAAACCTAACTACTACGTGGAATCATAATGAAGAAATCAGATTGAGCTAGTTGGATTAGGATAATAGAATCAGATTTTCATTTGAAAATAATTTTCGAATAATATTTAAAGTCATGAAGAACATTTGAGATTAATTGAGAAGTGTTGATGAAGTATTAAATGCACATGAAATTCAAGGGAAATCCATATTTTAGTTAATTTTGTTGGGCAGAAAAGTTTTTGGGATTCCCACCAAAACCTCTCATGGGATACCTATAAAATGAGAGTATTACACTATATTTATTTTGGGATATCTGAAAAGGGTGTAATGTTCATGGAGTAATATAGATAAGATACAAATTTTATTGGTGAGAAACATGTTTCCATATATATAATTTGATGATGAAATTTCAACATAGAGAAGTGAAAGGAGATGAAGAAAAATTGCAATGTTATTGAGTTGATCATCATATTCAGTGGTCGTTGTATTCAGCTATTTATCATATTATTCTTTTAATTTTATAGGGATGGATAATCGAATCCTGACTTCAGTACTGGGATTTCTGAACTAAAGAAGAAGTAGTTATGAATTATCTCAATCAAATTCAGACAGTGATATAGCTATCGTATTGGCTAATTGGATTGGGAAGATCATATTGGGAGATACAGAGTGAGTTTTATATCAAAATCCTTTAAGTTCTTACTAGGATCTGGGTATGAAATTGATGAATTTTTTTTAAAAGAATACTTTTGTGGAACTTGAAAAATAAGCACAAATAACATGTGTTGTTATACAAAAATTATCTTATTGGATTTTGATTAAGTGGGTGAACACACACTATTGGATTGTCTTCAAAGAGATACATGAGTGAAATGGTATATCCTACTTGTTTTATTGCACAAAAGAGAATTTTTTATAGTGGATTTGGTGGTATTGGATCATTTTCAAATCATACCAAGGATATAGCTATTCAAATTTAATATTGAACCTTATAAATACTTCTCTTTCTATGGATGTGTGTTTGAATTGTTTTCATTAGGGAAATAAATATTTTACAGTAATCAAAAGATATTTCAATTGAAAAACAATATAAAATAAAAAAGTATCACTAATTACCCCCCCCCCCTCAGTTATAAAATTACACTGACTAGGAACTTTCAACTTATTTAACCCAGCATAGCTTATTCCCATCTGTTATATATATGGAAAAAGAACTTGATTTATCTATACCATACAAGTTTAGTAACTAAAAATAACACCATTATTTTGATATAATGATAAAATATACTAAATTATTTACTTGTATATGGAAAAATAATTTCATCTCATGATTTATTAAAATTTCAAAAAGTTTTCTAATTTCAATGGAATTTCATTAGATAATATATTATGATTCTATAGAAAATATTCCATTGATGTAAATAATCTAAATATTTGGTTTTGTGTCATTTATCATAACATATATATTTGAATTAAAATTTCAATTCCTAAATTGAATGTAATTTAAGATAATACAACTTTGAATACCATTTTCAAGGAACTATTATATGCCTATAAAACACCTTATTTAGATTAAAAACATGATAAATTTTACCAGGATGGATAAAAACATTCATCTTTTCAACTTTTTCCTCAATTTCAATAATAAGGAACACATATAAAATGTCGATTTTTATAAATTTTTAATTTAATAGAGAAATTAATTAAAAAATGTTTGAAATTTTTTTACCATTTTTTGAGAAAATGTATCACTGAAATAATTAACGAAAATTATAGAATATCCATTTAAAATAAGATAATATTTTTTCCATCCCACTTCAATTTTATCGTTGATCTTATTCAGAAAAAAAACACTTCATTATGATCATGTTTTTTTCTTGGGATGTGATTCCAATAGAAAAATTTCCATCATTTATATCTTTATAATCTCTTATATAATGGTTTAAATACAAAGCTCATATTGAATATCCTCATCCACAGACTTATGTTAAACCTATTAAAAAATCATCGGTGTTTTGTAATTATTGAGATTCTTTTAGTTTGTGACCTCTTACTAATATCTCCAATAATATTTTTAAGCATTACATGATTTCAATGTGTTTTGAAAAAAATATTCCTCAAAATTGGTATTAATAATTGATGGAATATTTTGAAAAATTACGAGAAGTATGAAAATCTATATATATATAAATAATTTACTTATACTATCCTGCACACTCATCAAATGATTCCTCAAAGTAATCACCAATGAGTAAGGATACTTTTGGAGAATTTTGGTTCTACTCCGTAATCAAAATGAAAATTTAACAATTATTCCTAGATTATTTTTATAGAACATACAGAACATCAAGATATATAAATTTGTATTTCTCTTTTAAATAAATACTATCTTTAATAAAATCTTTCACAGGCAATACCAAACCAAAAAAGGACCATTATACAATTGATTAAGATAAAAAAACATTGGAAATGTATTTTTTGAAATTATTGGAATAAATAAAGGTACTAACAATATATATATATATATATTAGTTAATTCACTAATGAAATTAAGATTGTAAGATTAAAAACTGAAATATTGTTTTATGATTAAAAATGTATTTTTCTCAAAATTCTCTGTTTTTGTTATTCATTTTTTCTTTTGGAAACTAAATATATTAAATTTCAATAATGATAAATTATATTATTATCAAAAAATAATATATTAACAATAATTAAATTTTATTGATATGAAATTGGAACAATAATAATTAATATTTTAAAATTTTATTTTTATATAAAAACAATTTTCAATTATATATAATTTTCCCATTTAAAAGTTCAATTCATAAGTTTTAGATTTTCAATTTTCATTGTAACATTAATTTTTTATTCATCATTATAATATTACTTTTTTAGGAAATTTTGGTATTTTTTATAAAATTTATTCTTAGGTCAGTTGTGAAAAATACCATTTTTAAAATATATTGTTTCATTTATATCGTTATTAGTGTTCAAAAATAAATTAAAATTTTGTGAATTTTTTTTTAAATTAAATATTTATTTATTAAGAATAATTATACATTTATAATTTTTTAAAAATTTTAATCATTTGCTAACATTTTACCACCTAACTATTAATTTGATTCTAGAAACTATTTTAATATATTATACAATAATTATTTTAAAATTAAATTATATTAAAATCTATTATTATAAAATGGCTATAATATTTATAATAATAATATAAAAATTAATTAATGTGTTAAAATATAAGTGTCTTTAGTAATATAAATTACTAATCGTAAAAAATGAGATATCATGTTAAAAATAAATTATGGTAAAAAATAAAGAAGGAGAAAACACCTCCAATTCCATTAGGTTTATCATTAAATGATTGTTTGAGGGATTTATTGGTAAAACGTTATACCCTATCAATTCTTTTCAATTTTAGATTCAAATTCCCTTAAAGAGACATGACAATGAAATAATGTTATTGGTATTTACAAAAGTGACACTCCTCTCACATATAATATGATACTTCAACCACTACTTTTATTCCACTCTAAAACAATAAAATTCATATTTAATATATTACAATTTTACTTATAATATAATTTATTTAAAATGATAAAATCCCTTGGTGATAAAAAAGTGACCAAAGTATTCTTATTCTAAGATGTCTTTAAAGAGAAGACACAAATCCCCAACATGAGTAATATTCACCGCTAGCCTTTTATTCTAAAAAATTCTTATCTATCGTACTCAAAACATATTGTATCCATTATAATATTATTAAATTATTATTATTATCAGACTAAAATTTTATTCTATTAATGGTATGACCATTATCTTCCCTACATCTTCCTTATAAAAAATGATTTTGACGTTCGAGTGTAGATGTTGATTGACACCTCCACGAAGTGATGCATCACATTTTTCATATATAACATACATAAATGGTTATGAAATGTAATTTAATGAATAAATATGATATTTATAAAAAATTTAAGAATTTAAAATGTTTAATACTTTTTTATCTTCTACACCTACTATGAAAAATGGAAACATTTTTCTGTGTATGAGCGAACTACCACCTCTATGGAGTGACATAATTTATTTTCATCACCACTTTACATGGTTGGTTGTAAAATATATATGATGATTATATGTGTGTGTGTGTGAAATTTTGTAATAATATTTCATGAATAATATTTTTGAAACATAACCCATTAATTATGGATCATTATAATATAGCCCATTTATAACAGTAAATTACCATAAATTAGCTCTTCATGGATTCTATTTTTTGATACCACAACTATTAAATCCATAGAATAAAAATGAGACTTAAAAAATAAATGAAATAAAAAAAATATTTAACAATATTAGAATGGTGAAATTTCAATCAAATAATTAGGTCCAACATCATTTTTACAAAATAGGTAATAAAAAATCAATATAATATATTTTAAATATTTTAATTTTAATTTTTATTGATTAATAATTAATATTAATTATGATTTCTTTTATTATTAATTTATATCATTTTGTCAATACATTGGACATATTAGGTGACTTCTAGGTCTTGGAATATACCATTGATACATCATTAGGTCTCTTGAAATATACTAGCAGTGGTATTAGATGTATTCCTTACATATTTACTTATGATAGATTAGCATGAGGCCTTGATGTTAAAATTTTGTTTTCTAGCATTATGAATTCTATCTCTATGAAAAATAATTATTTTTCCATCTGATCTATTTATTTATATTTTAATGTTATCGTGGGATATATTATTATATTTGTTTCATTTTATTATATAATTATATAGATTATTTTTTATTTCCATAATATTTATGTAATTCTTAGTGAAACATAGATTTTGTTGTATCATATGTAACAACACCAATGACAGTATCCATGATTTGGTGCCAACTTTATTAAATTGTCAGAGATACAAATTCCAAATCCCAAATTGTTTACCTTTTTAGTAGCTTTATATAACCATAAACATACATGGTAGACATTTTCTATTTTTAAATGAAAATAAAACATAACAAAATAAAATGCACAATATCCATGAAACTCATTCAAATGATTCATCTTCAAAACATAAAGAAAGGAAAAAAATAAGGGTGAGATAAAATGATAAGTATTAGTCATAAACAGTAGAATATATCATTATAAAAAATCATGTTCAATATTAAATTGTAAATATGTAAAACCACATTCCATTTAATCAATAAGTTGAACAAGAAATAAAACATAATTAGTATAGAAATGAAAAAACTGAAAAAATATGCCATCTAATCTATAACAGAGAATAAAATGCATCTAGAGATAATATCATTTAAAAACCCAAGGATAATAATAATTAATCAATTTATAATGAAAGGAATTGATAATTATAGTATTTCATGTTCTCATGAAACATGATAACTCTGCTATCAAAACGTTTAACAAGAAATTTTAAAACTATAGATATGAACCCATCTAATTGGCCAAATCATTTCTCTCATGAAAACTGTCAGTGAATCAATTGGATATCTACAAAAAATAACCACCTATAACATCATGTCTATATAATTTCTCATATATCAAATAATAAATTTATTTCATGAATAAATATTCCTTATTCTTAAATATCTGTATTGAGTTAGTATTAAAATTTATCAATATTTTCCCAGTTAATCAAATAACATTATATAAAAACATCATAATTTAATGTCATATAACATTTAGGAAATAGTAATATCTAACATAAAATAATATGGATATTTAATATTAATGTAATTTAAAATTAAAAATGATCACAATAATGTTTCTTTTTCAAGAAAACTTAAATAATCCGAAAAGAAAGTGAGATTGCCCAGCAAATTATTCACTTATTTCCTAACTCTTAAATTTCCACCCCTTGTAGAATAACCAAAAAATAAAAAATCATCACCAATAATAAATATGTATTCTTGTTAAATTCATAAATGGGATAGTATATACACCACATAAAAGTTAATAGGTGTAAATAAAAAAATATGTTTCAATGGAATAGAAATTGAGATGAAATACCTTACCTATCACTATCCTTTAGATTTATATTCTTTAAACACATTTATAATAGATTTAATCATGTCATTAGTTTTTAACATATCCATAATCAATGTTATAAAATCTTATATGGACCTATTATTATATTTACTACATATTTGTTGACAATATTTCATTAATTTCACTGTTTCAAGTGTTAATTAACTTCTTTTCTGACACATGTTTTTTCATTAAAGTATTGATTCTTGAAAAATGGATATAAATTAATAATATATATAATTATAATAATGTTATAAATATCATATTTACTTAATAGTTAAATTATTATAACCTTTCTTAAAGGTTGGTTATGTGAAATGAATCGAATCACTTTGTGAAGAAGGTAGGTTATACGTACGCAAGAGTGATGATGTCATTTCATGAATAGGTGAAATAGTAAGGAAGTGTAGGATATATTAATTTTCATTAATTTATATCATTTCATATAAATGAAATATATTGATTAAATTTATCTTTATTTCATTCTATGTAAACCGTAAGTGAAAAAGGAATCACATCACTTCATGAGGAAGTAGTCTACCATACACTAGAGAGATGATATCATATTTTAAATAGAATAGAATGTAAGAATGTATATATGATAATATAATTAATGGAGTATAATTATATTATAAATATTATATATAAAAATTACTCCTCATTATTTCTGAACGTGATAGGTTTTGATGGAGAACAAGTTCCATCGGTCCGTGGTGTAGTAGTCTGTCGTACACAAGATTGATGATTTAGTTTCAAATTTTATGGAAGATAAGGTAGATATAGGTTATTATATATACATATTAAAAATTCAGTTTATTTTAGATACTATTTTTTATAAAATAATTATTTTATAATATTTTATGGATGTGGATGATGAAAAAAATAAAAAAATCATTTAATAATGTTACCTCTTCTTCAGATGACCTCTTTAAGTTTTCAAAAAATTTGTTCCCATCATAAAATTTTGATTTAAAAAGGTTTCTATAATATTCTAAGTAGAGTAATTAAGTGATTTGGGAAGGAAATGTTTTATCCAAATGGACTTTAAAGTGTGAATATGGGAGGAGAGTGGTGTCCTTTTATAAGTGGGGCATAAGACATGCAATAATTGTTTTTCAAAAGAATAAATAACACCCTTCTATTAATAATATAAAAATTCCTAATTTATTTTATTATCAGCCATTATAGGTTATAAATTTTAAATATGGACATCAAATAGGTATTTTACATGCATTTAGGTCATATTTAACCTATTGTTGATAGTTTATCCCCATGGTATATCATTTTTTACTATACCTATGGCGGTTAATTTTTACTAATTTTACTATTTAAAATAGTCAAAAAATTTGTTAGTATCATCAAATAATATTATTTAATATTTTTATATATATGGAATCCATTTTTCTTAAATTAAATTCATATAAGTCGAATAATTGGTTTTACAATTATACCGACACAAGCGATAAAAAAGCAGGTTTCGAATGATAAAATTCTAATTAGTTTAGAATATTTTAATATCAAAATTCAATTTAGAATTGATTCCATATAAAAAATGGTTTTTTATAATAAAATTTTACTATTGATAAATTATAACCAATTTAAAATATTACTTAAATTTTTAAATAATTTAAATAAAAAGGATGCATTCAATAAAAAATCATTATTTTCCACTACTCATCGAAAAATAAACCATTTCAAAAAAATCACAATATTAACACTAAGATAATTTTGATATAATTATTTAAAAATTTAACTTAATTTTTTCTAACTCATTTTATAAAAATTTCAAAAATTTATTTCAAATTATATGTGAAATTCTCGACTAAACTGTCTTCTAGAAAAAAACTATTTTTCGAAAAACATTTTTTTTTTCATTCAGATGGTTATTATTTTTTATATTCAATATATATACGATTAATTTATTTTATAAATATATAAACCATTTAATTTTCAAAAAAAATTACTATTATTCATACACATCAACTTAAGAGTATGGTTATAATAGTTATCTTTAAATAATATTTTAATTGACTGTCGTGTCTCTTTTAAACCCGATGTTTCATAAATTACAATATATCGAAGTGATTTAATTTATTTAGAAGGAAATAAATCCTAATTTATCTTGTTGTAATATTATTCCCACTAAAATATTTTCTCCCACAAAATTTTAAGGATATTACCTTTGAAACAGTTGAAGTTTTTTCTTCTCTATAACAACCTCTTATTTTCACATTCCTTCCTCTATTTTGTGATTTCTCCAAAGTACCAATACCATATGAGTTCTCTAGTTCCTCAATAATTTATCTCTATTATAAAGAATTTGGATGTTTTATTCATAGTATGATATATTAGGTTCTAATTCTATTTCATTAGATGTGAGCACATGTGTTTGGTCTAGAATGTACATCCTTAACAATAATATATGGAACACATAATGTACTTTTTATAAATGTTTTTCAATTTCAAAAAAATAATAAAAATTTCAAATTATTTCAAGTATATTAAATGATTAGATATACCTAGGGCATGATTTCCATTATTTACTAAAATTTGGGACACCCTTCTATGGATATATTCTCAAGAAAACATGATATCCCATATGGAATTCCAAATCCTTCCACCAATTTTCAACATAACTCTATTACCGAACTTAAGTTTCTTTGATATGATCCTGAAGAGTATTTAACTTTGTTTTTAAATAGTCAACAAGTTATGGTTCTAAAAGTGTATTTTCAACTACTAAATCTCAATAATCTTTAGTACGATATCTTTTACCATATAATTTGTCATATAATTCCATTTAAATACTTGAATGGAAACTATTTTTATAGGACAATATACTAGTGGAAAATAATTTCCCCTAATACCATAAAATTCAAGTGATAATAACCTCATAATGTATCTCATTACATGAATAGTCTTTTTTATTGTCTATTAGTGTTAAGAAGGTATGTAGTGTTCAAATAAAGCTCAGTATCGTCAGTCTTCTAAATAATCTTCAATAATTTAGAAGTAAAATGGGGATCCTGAACAAACATGAAAAAATAGGTATTCTATTAAGTCTTATAACTTTATTAATATAAATCATTCCAGTAATTGAAGAGTTATATATTATTTTATAGAGAGTAAAAGTGTCAATTTTATTAGGAAATCAATAATAATTCTTATTGCATCATTATTCATAGTGTTTTTTGGTAGTCTTCTGAAAAATTCCATGGTTATATCACCCAATATCACAAAAAGAATAATAAGATGTTTCATGAATCTTATAGGATGTTATCTCTCATCCTAGACCTATAGAAAACCCAAAAAAATTATATATAGTCCATAATTTCCTGATTTATGTTATCCCACAAAAAATATTCCCTGAAATTATTATACATCTTGGTGATACCCAATATAAAGAGAAATTATTGTTATGGTTTTCTTCTAAAAATTCCCTTTTTAGATCCATTATCGATGAAACACACAATGTCTTCCCTAATTTTTTAAATACATCTTCACCAATGAATTCTATTAATTTCCCATCATTAACTGCATTAATTTTCTTCTAAAATATATCATCATCTGAATGAGAAATTTTGGTCTTTTTTAATAAATATGGCTTTAAAATAATTTTAAAAGGGCTAAAAAATATTCTTCCTTGATGATTACCATATCTGTAATTACTAAATTCATGAACATGGGATCCCACTCAATCATAATTTGGGTTATTACACCTTTATATTTCCTATTAAATGAATCGGATACCATTTTTCATTCCTTATATTGTAGTTTATAGATCAATACTAATATGTGAGCAGAAGAATCAATCAACCTTTTCTCATATTGATATAATTATATGAAAATATATATTTTAGGTATTTTATAAATCATGTTTGTCTCACATATTTAACATAGATATAATTTATATGTATCTTTAAATAAAATATTTCAACTATGAACTCAAGATCATGGGTTTAATTGTTCTATTCACTAGTCATAAATTACCTTGATGAATATGCAATGACATTATCAATTTGAATTATGAAATAATAAAGTCCCCCCATTGATTCATTAATTTATATCACAAACCAATAATTTCTAGACAGTAGAGTCAAAATTAAAGCATTAACCAATCTCCTCTTCAGTTCATCAAAAAATTATTCACATAACTTTATAAAAACAAACATAACCCAATTACATATAATCCTGGTTTACATGTTGTCCAATATGGATAAGTTTTAAATGAATTATCGATAGTAGCCTTACAAACCAATGAAACTATGTGCATTAGTTATGTTATTTGGTGTAAGACATTCTTTGACTTCATCTGTCTTTACAAGATCAATAATGATTCCATCCTTAGTGACAATATAGACAAGGAAAGAATCTTATTGGAGTTATAAATAACACATACCAAATTTCCCCTATAAATCATTCCATATATGAGTCTAAATAATGATCTACAAGTTATTCTAATAGTCCTCATAACTTTTAGAATTCACCATGATTTACTCCATGAATACCAAAAAAAACATCATTATATTCCATTAATACATTGTTCATTAGATACTAAAAAACTGATAGTTCATTAGTCAATCTCAATGGAATTACTATAACTATTTATCGCCTATACCTATTTTTGAAATATATATTTGAATTTATTCCTTATGGATTTTAAATTCATGATACATAGAAAAAAAGGTAAATTTTTAAAAAATATTAGACTCTAAAAAGATAATGTAATAAGTCATCAATATGGGGAAAATGATATATGTTATTTATCATAGTATCATTGATTTCCCTATAATCATTTAACAGCCTCATCGATCCATATTTCTTTAGAAAAAACAAAATAGGGGACTCCCATGGTAAAACACTATAAAAAATAAATCCCTTATAACAAAAATAATTTAGTTGTTTCTTATGATCCACTAATTCCATAATGTCCCTCTATATAGAGTATTAGATATTTTTTCAATATCCAGGATTAGATGAATGGAAAGAACAAATTTACTCTATGGTGGATGTCCAGTTAATTCCTATTTGAATAAATCAATATATTCTTATATGATAGGTATATCATAAATTTGAATATTGCCTTCTCCCTCCCTAGATTTTTTTCCTCTTCTCTAGTAATCTCATTTAGCAGAGAAATTGGGGTGGATCAAGACGTGTCTTAGATAATGATTTCAATTCTCTAAAGATAAAGAAACCTATATCTTCATTACAAACCTTAATTTCCTTCATTATGTGATAAATGTTTTCATCATATTTTAAAATAAATTAAGTACAATTAATTATATAAAATTATACCATAGGTATGGTAATAAGGTAAATAATTAAAGAACATCCATGTTTCATAGTGGGGACTTCTTGACACATCATTATTGCAATGAGACTTCCACAACAAGTTTTTATTAATAACCCCCTTATTAAATTTATAGGGAAATATCTACTTTTAACTGTAAATGTGGAAGATAAAAAAGAGTTATAGGGTCCATAATTAATAAAATAACTAGAAAAATATGAATATATGATTAAATTAACTACGAAAATATCATTGGGTACTTCCACCCCTGATGTAGTAATCGTATAAGTTTTTTATCCCCTTGGCCTCTTCTATGGTTGATTCCCTTGATGCTTATTGATTTTTATGTTCACTAAATTTGGAACCCTACATAGAAGTTTATTATGTATTTCATTTTCATTCATTGTCTTGATGACCATAATCTCCACACTTATAACAAACTACCAAGACCTTCAAGAATTTCCCAGGTTTATTCTTTCCATAGTTCTCACAATATGTAAATTACATCATTATTTTATTCAAATTTGACTCATTCCTTTTTTATTAGTTCTCATTATACCTTTTATTTCCATGATTTTACATGAACATATAATATTTACAGAGTTAATTCTCTATTTTATTGGAAAATAAAACTATTTCATATTATGATGAGAATGTTTGAGAGACCACTGCTCTTCAAAGGCTTGGCTTAATACCATCATATAAATGATCAATATTGAATGTTGTGTTTCATATGATATTCATATAATACCTAGATAACCTTGTAAAGATAGAATCATACTTAAAAACACTCTATATTTCATTTTCCATTAATATGGGGAACATTATCAACATTTTAAATTTTTTCCATGAGGTAAATATTTATCAAGGAATGTCATCATAAAATATTTACAGTCCATGATATATATTTCCTCTTCCTCCCAAGTATTCTAGATAAATTTCCACTGTTTATAAGAATAATCATTGAGGCAATACACTTAAATCATAATCTTTTCCCTTTCATTTCATCACATGGACATATATATGTTTCAAGAGACTAAATCCATTTCTCAGGTACCATTAGATTTGTTGTCCAAACAAATGACGGGGGATTTAGTTACATGAAGCGATACAACAGAAGAGAATCACAATGTGGAATAATTTTAGCCATCCAAGAAAGGGTATTTTTATAAACTAATTATGCTAGCCTAATATAATAATGATCTACTCAGTTCCAATACCAACTATATTAGCTTACACAGCAGTACAATCTCTATATTGGTCATGCGTATTAATACCCTTATTCCTTATAGAAACTAGTTATAAAAAATGTAATATAAGGTATTGGATTATAAAATTATGAATTTTAAATCATAATATATAATTATAAATATTTTTTACCACTTAACATAAATTAATAAATTTATGCATTGTAAATCCCAGAATTACAAACTTTGTTTCATTGGGGATATATTAATTTTCATATACTTCATAATGGTTTGTCAAAATATGTAAATATTCATAATCATATACCTTAAATGTGTCAAACTAGGTGTGTAGTATGGTCTATTTTGATGCATTAAGTAATAATCTGATCAAGCCTAATACACCCATTTTAGAGTTATTACCCCTACGTGCAACTATTCTTGAACCACATCCACTTTTAGTATCCAAAAAGGACACATTCACAGAAAAACCCAGATAATATCTTCTATAAAAAACAATATATTATTATATACATATCCTCAAAGTATATCATAGGTATATTTCCCAAACTCTATGTTTTTCATATTATAGTTTCTATGGTTCTTATTAAACTAACTCTAATACCAACTATAACGACCCCAAAACTAGTAACCCAGAGATGATTCCTATATTATTACATTAGTATATATACAAATGGTCAAAAACTAATGGAATTATCAATTTAGAAGTATTTTCTAACTAGATTGATACATGATACCCATTTTAAATTGGAAAAATAAATCAAAACATAAAAAAATTAAATGCCCAACATCCTTGGAAAACATTCAAGGGATTCATCTTTATAAACTGGGGAATGCAAACAAAATAAGGGTGATAAAAATGACCAAAAAGGGTAATGTAAAATTTATTTAATAATTAGTAAAAACTATTATTAAATATTCAATGGTAAATAACTGAAATAATTAGATTTTATTAGTAATAGAAACATTAAATAAGTCATAATCAATATAGAAATTTAAATAACTAAAAACACATTCTATTTAATCAATAGATGAGAATGAAATGAATATATAGATAATTACAATGATGAAATATAATGAATAATAATAATAATTAAATTATTAATTATAGAAATTATTAATTTTTGGATTTCATGATATTATAAATCATGATTCCTCTACTTCTATGTCTATTCACAAGATAGTTTAAAACTACTGGTAAAAACCCATCTTATTTGGATAACTAATTTTTCTCTATAGACCAGTCGATACATCAAGGGGATATATATGAATTTTACCCGTGTATAAGGGAATATAAAAATAATTCCTCCTATATAGAATATTTTATTTAATTCATGAATTAGTATTACTTATCACTAAACAATTGTATTTACTAAGGATAATTGTTTTTTAATATTTTCCCAGTTAATAAAATATCATTCAATGTAAAAACCATATGTAAAAATGGAATATTTTTTTATGAAATAATAGTATCCATAAAAATTTAATATGTATATTTTATATAAATTTTATTTCCATTTAATAATGATCACAAAAATTTGATTCTTTTTAGATAAATACGAAAACATAAAAGAAAGTGAGATTGAATAACAAAATCTTTACCTATTTTGTAAATTTTATATTTTAAAGAATTGGAGAATAAAATTTAAAATAAAAACTAAACATCGTTAATAAACATGAATTCATGTAAAATACATAAAAGTGTTATTATATATATTATAGAAGTAAATAGGTGTGTATTAACAAATATGTCTCAATGAAATGGAAATTTTGATAAAATCCCTTACCTCATGCTTTCTTTTATTAGAACATGATAAGTCCTCTAGTATAATTGATTCAATAATGTTGTTAATTTATAATAGAACAATAATAATATTTATAATAACATATATTATTTTATTATAACATTTTACAACCATTTTTTTAATATAAATTCATTATTAACATTGTTTCTTGTGTTAATTTCCTTATTTTCTGTTATGTGTTTTTTTAGGAAAGACTCATTTCTTATACATAAGAAATAAATAAATAATTTAAATAATAATATTAATGTTAAAAATATCATATTTTCTTATTATAAACATTATTATTACCATTCATAAAATTTTGGAATAGAAAATGAATCGCAACACTTCATGGAGATAGTAGGTCGTATGTATGCACGAGCGACGATATCATTCCATAAGACTGTAAAAGGGTGATCAAGTGTTTGATATATTAACTTTAAATAATTTATATCATCTCATATATATCAAATATATTCATTAAATTGATAATTATTACCTTCCATGTAAAGTATAAGGGAAAAAAATATCAGATCACTTCGTGAGGTGGTTGTTCACTATACACACGAGCGACATTATCATATTTTAAGCAGAAAGAATGTTAATATGTTATATGTTATATAGTAATTAAAAATATATAATCATATCATATCATCTATATATATATATTAAACCAACCATTATATATGACCATGAGATTTGTTGATGGAAAACATGTTCCATTAGTTTGTGAGGTGGTAGTCTGTTGATCACATGATCGACAATTTAATTTTCCATTTGATCAAAGAAGAGATGATATAGATTATTTCATTGAAATAATAAAGTATAAATATTTTAGATAAATTGGTTTTATTAAAATATCATGATTTAATATTATTTGAATGAGTTGGAAGAAGAATTGAAATTAAAATGATTATTTCAGAATGTTATCTATTCATCAGATGTCCTATTTAGGTTTGCACCAAAATCAACCTAGGATATATTTATGAAAAATTAAATGTTTATAGGATTTTTTTAGTTTATTTAGTAAGTTATTTTTCATTCATGGGTAGAAAAAATGGATTTGGAAGTATGAATAGGGGAGGAGAGTGGTTGGCCTTTTATAAGTGAGAGAGAGGACACACATGGGTGTTTTGAAAACAATCAATTGCACCCACATTGTTTTACACCAAAAACCAAAACAATTTTCCTTTAATTCTAATTATAGGTTATAAGGTATAAATTATATCTTCCTAGTGGTATTTAACATATTTTTAGTTCATTTTAAATCTAATCATTTTAGTTTATCCCCCTAATAAGTCAATTTTATCCTTAAATGTGATAATTAATTTTTACTTTTTTATTATTCATAGTGGTAAAAAATAAATTCTACCATATTATATAATATAAAATATTTTAATTAAAAATATTTAATCCATTTTTAAAAATTCAATTCATAGATGTGGTAGAATCCAATTTAAAATTATACCCATAGATGCGGTAAAAAAGTGGGGTTCTAAAGTGAAAATTCTTGTAAGTGTAGAATATTTTAAAATAAAAATTCATTATAAAGTTGATTCCACTGTCATAAATTATATTTATCATAATATAATTGAAATAATTTTACTATGAAACTATGTTAAAATATAATGTGACTTTTTAAATGATTTAAAAAAATGCAATTTTAAATATGAAATTACAATTTTCACTATTCATCAAAAAAAATTCAGAAAGAAGAAAAAAACATTAAACATAATATTATTTTTATATATTTGTTTGAAAAATTAAATTAATTTTATCTAATAAATTCTAAAAAATTTGTAAAAAATTAAATTATGTGTGGAAATCATGACTAAACAGCATTTTAGAAAAATTCTCTTTTTTTAGAAAACATTTCATTTTCATTAAAATGGTTAATATTTTGTTTATAATAAATATATATCCATTTTATTTATTTTATAGATGTATAAACCATATAATTTTCATAATTTAGTTATTAATAATATATACCAGCCAACATAACAACTCGTTTATAATGGGTGTATTTAAATAATATTTTAACAGAGTATCATGTTTCACTTAAACCAAATGTTATGTACATCACAAGATATCCCAGAGGATGAATTTATTTAAAAGTAAATAAATCATAAAGTCTCATAGTGTTACATGTTACCCCTTAATAATAATTTGATCTTAAACATTTCTTATATTCCTTTCCTTAGGGGGCCGAAATGTATATTTGAATGAATTAGTAGATGTAATAAAATGAATAAGAAATATTTTGTGAATAATATAATCCATGTTTTTAATGTTTCTAATGTAATATAGAAAAATGGTATGTATATAGTCTCTCAATATTGATAAATGCTTTTATTCTTTGGGATATGCTCCATTTTACCTTTTACAAATGTAATAAGGCAACCAACAGATCAATGTTACTATAGTAAAGTTTGATATAGTTGGAATAAAAGAACATTTAGTAGAAAAATTGGGAGAAAGATTTTATAAAACATATATTACATAACATAACCATATTATAAACCTTCGAGATATGTCTATGTATAAGAAAATATCCTAAAATTATAGTAAAGTATATATTTTGTGGATTCTTAGAAATAAAATCTCTTCTAACAAAGAAAAATATTGATTCATGTTATATAAAATATAACCTAGGAGTAATAAACCTAAAAATATTTGTTGGGTATTAACTCTACCATTACCCTATACACAAAAAGTCGTATAACTGTATAATTGGTTTAATAATCTTGGTGATATTCTTTGGATGATCCAGATACTCTTGATAAACCAATATAAATCATTTTAATATACTGTTATATTTTAAAAATATTCCCAAATACACTAATATTATTTTATAGGTATTGGATATTGTGTGAATTTACAATTTATGTTGAGAGTTTCACTAGATTCACAATTGTACAATATGACTTAAAATTTATGATATTATTCAGGAACTAATCAAGTACATTCCATTCTCTAGAGATAAGGCCTAGTTGAAATAATGTAATGTTAATCAATTCTAGTAATATATGTAGGTATATCCATATCAAGGGAGTCAATAATATTGGAATTATAGTTAAAAATATTATAAATATATTATGGAATGTAATAACTAATGATCTTCACTATATAAAGAAATCGCTTTCATCACAACATGATGCAATAATGTTATCCCTCTTCATATGGTAGAAACATACATACATTAATGTAGATTGTAATCTATTGGTAGTTGAACAATGGATTTATTCCCTCAAAAATATATTTCTATCATTTGGGTGTAATGAAAATGGCATGTGTATTTTGGAAGAATATTGTTTATGGGGATATGTTGATAATTGAAGTCCATTTATTCAAAAAACCAACAAGATAAATGCGACAGTGGGTAAAAATTATGATTAATTTAATGTTTTATTAATTTATAATTTATTTCCATATGATAAATGATTTTATTTGGAAAGGTAATAATTAAATTTATGAAAAAAAAGAAAATGAAAATATTGATTTGTAAAAATATAACTATATAATTATATCAAGTACTGTAATGGACTGTTATATAATCCAACAAGAAAGATTTATTATTTATTTGAAGGGTTAAATCTAAGCCATTAAAGGGTGTTACTCTCTAAACAAATTTCATCAAATGAACATATAATATCATATATTATCAACATAGAGAAGTAATTCTCCAGGTATTATATTTTAAAATGAAATTAATAGAATAAGAGGATGAAATGGATCCAAGGTAAAATAAATGTAGTGAATAAGAAAAAGCATTGGGTAGAATTTTCAATATGAGATAACTGTGGATGGAAAAAACCTTGATATTTTCTTAAATGAAGTCTGAGTTTATTACAAGTCTGGAGAAAAGGTACATATGGATCATGAATACAAAATCAATTTCTAATTAATCAACTATAAAAATATGATATCAATGAAAACTAATTCCATAATATTTGAGGAATGTTTACTCAGAAAAGGCCTAAATTGAATGGTTGATATTATGTGATTAAAAAAGATGAAGTTAAAGTTCTTAATGATGTAATGTCATGTACATTAGTTGTAAAATCAAATCTATCCAATTAATTATTTTTTAAAAAATATATGAACTATTTTATACAATATGATAATACTAATTCATCCATTAAAACGCTGAGGAAGGACATGTTAATCAATACACCTACTAAGAATTGTTTTTCCTGGAGAATGTATCAAACATTCCAAGTAAAGATATATAGATATTCCTTAGTTAAAAACTTTATTCATGTACCTATAGTTTACTTTGACTTAATACTTATGATTTTTGGGTTTTCATTTTTTTAATCATATTTGGAATAGTTTCAGAAAACAAAAACTTATTTTTCTAATAATTTATATTAAAATTTGGGTTTTGTTATTAATTTGTAATAACTAATTCCTTAGATTATGTTTTTTTCACATTGAACATTATCTTAACTTGTTCTAAACATTTTTGTATTATAAAATGACTTGAGATAGGGGAAATAAATTTTCACTCTCTTATTGACCCTATGATCCATTAAAAGTTGATTCTTATTATTTAGGAATGATAATATTCAGTATGATTTCAAATTAATCAGAATATGAGAAAGATAAAATGTTGTAAAATAATCAAATCCCAATAGAGGTAACAAATTATTCTAAATGAACAGAAAGAATCCATGTAATTATATTTTATCATATTCGTTATCTCTATAGTAAAAGTATTCCCCAAACTCAAGTGAGTGAAATATATATCTATTTAGTTCTATTTGGAATATATCGCTCAGCTATCATGGTATGATTTTGGAAACTAACGTATATATATGAGTTTTATAATGGAATATACTTAGTTTTAATATAATTTAATTAAGAAATACTATGTTTCCTAGTATTAAATTACTAATTATATATCATGATAAATATTTAATTGAGATTATACCTATCTTAGGATACATTAAATTTGGTAATAAAATTTTAAAATTACATGGAAAATATTTATTTATGGGGGATGAATGTAACAAAATGAGATATAAATATATAATTATCCTTTTAATATATACTATTTTGAATTTATATTTTTACACAACACACCAAACAAAAAATGAACTGAGGAAGATTTTATTATGATACATATTGTCATTTTAAATTAGCAATTGAAATGCAATGTATAAATAGAGGTACCTTAATAATGAAATATCTGTTAAAAATAACTCTAAATACCACATTTAATATATATATATATTGATAAAATTCAATTATTAAATCAAAATAACTAGTAAAATATTTTCATTATTAAAGGTGTATTTTTTTTGATTGGTTTTCTATTCACTTTGTGTTTTTAAATTATGAAACTAAATATATTATGTTTGAACGATCAAAAGGTATTTTTTTAATGAGAATAATATACTAAAAAAATTAATTTCAAAATACTAAAAAATTATGAAAATAATAGTTAATATTTTAATGAATAATTTTCCTCTAAAAATTCCTTATTTTTTATGTTGTGTTTAAAAGTTGAAGTCTTGAATTTCATAATTTTGTTTTGAGCAACTATACTTCAAATTTTGATTCCAAATTAAAATATTAACTTAGGATTAATTTTGGGTATTTGTTGGAAATATTTATTTTAAATGGATTATGAAAAATACTATTTTGATAAATACCATGCCTTTTATGACATCATCGGTACTAAGAATAACTTAAAATTTTAGAAAATATTTTCTTCATTATATATTTATTTAATTATTAAAACATGTCATTTAAAATATTAATTTTTATTTATTTAAACCTATGAATTTTTTTTCAATAAATATAATATTTTGTCTTCTAGATAATGTTTGTATTCATTGTACACAAATTATTTTAAAATTTTTTTATCCCTTTTATAAATTTAATTTTATAAAATAGTTTTGGTAACATCCCATGTAATGATAAAATAATTATTTTTCCTAATTAATAAAATTAATTAATTATATAGTAATTAAACCATAAAAGTTATTACATGGTTAATAGCTTACCTAATACACAACAATGAGTTTCTCTGAAATATTACATTGCATGAAAGACTCATTTATATCGAACAATAATATGCTCTTAATATTGTTATATTAAATTCTAGTTATCACCTAGAAATTATATCAGTGGAAATTAATAAGAATAACTATATTATATTTAAAAATTATTATTAAATGTTTTTTCATTCATCCTATAAATTTGTGAGTCTTAAAATAAGAAAAAAATCAATTTTAAGCCTAAAAAATCTCAATATTTTTTAAAGGTAATTTTACCACCTTTTAATGGCCGAGCCATTTTAAATATAATTTTTTAAACAATTTTAATTTATATATGAAAAATAAAAGTTAATTTTAGATATTTAAATATCAAAAATAAATTTTGGTGATTTATTGTTATTTTTCTAATAACGTTCTTGTTTTGATGAATAGTGAAAAATACTAAATTGTATTTCAAACCTTCTTTTTCATCTAATATATTTATATAGTGAAATTATATTTTATTTGGTTTTAATGTACAATTATATGAATTTTAAATCATTTGATACAATATAATTCATTGGATACAATTTTACTTGGAAATTTGATATAAAAACCTTGTAAAATTTTTATCACTGTTTACATTAAAAACCCACATTATCATCTCAACTAAATGACTAAATTTAAATTAATTTATAAATATATTGTTATTGTAATATGTAAAAATATATTTAATATTTTTAATAATAATAATTTTTAATGTTTGATAATTTTATGGTAGTTTTTTCCAATAATATTAGTGAATGTGATTAAAATTAATTACCACCATTATAGGGCAATTAGCTTAAAAAGGACCTAAATATTAAACGTAAGGAACAAAATGACCTAGAAACCCTTCTAAAACCTATTAAACATAAATATTTACATCTTATACCACATTTTATCCAATTTTTTAAATTATTTTATCTACTTGACCTTGGAAAAATATGGGTGAAATTCTCTTTTTAAAAATTTTAAATGAATGTCACTCCTCCTAAACTATAAAAAGACACTCAACCTTACCATTTCTTCACAACTATCTAGAACTTTGGATCAACAAAAAATATGATATAAAATTACCCTATCTTCCCTAACATTATTTTTGAAGCCTATCCTTTTTCATAAAAACAACCAAGGAATCCCTTTAGTGCCAACAAAAAGGAGTTACCTGAAAAAGAGATAACATCCTTCTAAACGCTCTTTTTTTATTTTCATTCTGCAGAACCGAAATTATTTTTTTTGCATGATTATTTGATAAAATAAGTATCCTAAATACACTAATATGTATTTATTCTATGTTTTATACCTATAATTAACTTTCACTTCCATCTAATGAGTAATGAAATTACCATTTTTGTATGGAGAACTACTACCTCACCTAAGGATGTCATTTGTTTTATTCCTTTCCCCCCTCCCATGGTTGGTAATTATGGTGTAAAAAGGTTTATATATAATTAATATATGGTATTTATGATGTATTAAATATTTTATAATTAAAATATACATAAACCTTTATACTTTTCATTTTTGTAAATAAGATAACATCGTTTGTGGACATGTGGACCACTGCCTCCTCAAAGCGATGATATACATTCAAATAGTACATGAATGGTATTAATTATCATATTAATTACGATTATGGGAAATAAATGTTATTTATATGATATTAATTACTTTAATGCATTTTTATAAATAAAATATATCATTTTATTTATTACCAATTCACATACTAAAACAGAAATAACAGCTTTCGCGGGTGTGTGGACTACTGCCGCGTCGACATGATGTGATTCCTTTTATATCACAATAATTAAAAATATAAATATATTTGATTCAATAACATGATATATATTATAAAATTATAATTCTATAAACATAAATTTCACTTACCTTCTTTTTATTGTGAGCATCAAAAAATTGAAATTTTGCTAAAGTGTATGTATGAACTACCGTCTCCATGATTGTAATGTAAGTCCATTTTTTATAATCATATTTCATGAATTTTTTAAAATAATAATTGATTTATAAATATTAAAATTATTTCATGATTATTATTCTATAAATGTTTATGTAATGACCCATTTGTCCATATTTTACTTACCAAAGTCATTTTTGACACATAAAAAAAATATGGTCAAAACACCTGATATAAAATTAATTATTTAACTAACTATTTACAATATTGTAATAGTTGAAATAAAAGAAATGATTAACATGAAAAATGTTCTAAATTGTGTAAATAATTATCATGAGTTTATTATTCTGGAAAAAAAAGACCAATGTGACAAGTCAAACTTAATATAAGTGATTTCATCTTATTCTTTATTCATTGAGAAATATTCTTGATGATATAAACCTTTGTTATTTTATAATTTGTATATAAATACCCTTTGACATTATATATCTATATTTTATATATTATCATGTTATTTTATGTTTTTATAATTTTATTATTTCATGGGGATTATGATTAAATGGTTTAATGTGGTACGGGACGCTTTGTATATTAAAAGGTATAATTTAAAAATATTTCATCCATGTCAATATTCTTGATATTATTTGACATATTTTTTTATATGGATATAAAAGGATAAAAAAGGAAATTTGTTTCTATTTTTTATTTCATTAAAATATTTTCAAATGGAATCTTTTTATGTGTTTTATTTGAAGCTTCTTGTTAAAAAAATAAGGATTTTTTTATTCATAACATACACTGAGAATGCGAATTTTATACTATTGTGAAAATTATTTTCTTTATAGATCCCATTATAAGATTAAATATTTTATTAAATGAAAATAATTATTTTCATTTTTAGGTATTTGTTTAGTATATGGGTTTTAAAAACATTTTGATTATTTTAATAACTTGAAATGTTTTCATAGGACTGAAAAAAATATTACGAGTGACATGTAGAAAATTTCATTATATTATTAATTATGATTATATAATGGTACGTAGAACTTGAAAGGGTGGTTTAATGATAAACTAATTATAGGTGGTCTTGTGATAAACTAATGATGGGTTGTTCCATGATAGTTCTAAAATGAATTTGGTACAGAAGTTAGCTGTATTACTATTCCATTTCTAAGAGTGCCATGTATTAAAGTCTATTGTATTGTTATTCAATTAATAAGAGTGAAAATTATAATGTTGTCCCAATATACCAATATGCTTTATCTATTCTTACTCTAGGTTTTCTAGTTATAATAAAAGGTATTAAGATAGATTATTATCAAAGAGAAGTGTTTACAACTTATTATGGGTGAAAACTATTACTCTATCATAAATTTATTATGGATGTTAATTTTTTCAACGGAATAATTATTTCCTTCTATTTAAATCCCATAATGAGTATATAATTATCATACCATGTTTTTTTAATATTTTTTATAGGACTTGACAATGATAAACGGTTTGGGAGAATTCCGGTTGATAGTCGTGATGAGTTTTCAAAAAAGAGATCATCCATTATTTTTAATAGTTTTATATGGTGAAAAATATATTCGGATTGAAAGTGTCTAATTTGAATTTTATGTTTTTATGTATGATTTATGGACTAATTTTCTAAAATAATAAACCTAAAAAGACACATATATGAAAGAAAGTAAAATTTGTTACATAACTCAAGATTATGTAATGTTTTAAGGTCGGTTCATTATAGTTGGCATCAGAGGTCATTTCAGATAACTTTATAGTTTAGAGTAATATTAATAACTTTTAATTAAACTATTTTACCTCATGGAAAAGTTAAAATGGTATACTATTTAAATATTACAATATTTCTTCATCTAATGTTTTTTTCTGGGAATATTTTTTCATAGAGGAAACAAGGAAGATATGGATGGAAGGCACCAAGGGGAAATTATCCTTCTAAGTCGACATTACAAGATGGTTGGAAATGGAACATGAAATTTTTTGCAATTATGCATAAGTTGAAATAGTATATAAATGGTGGTGGTGTCCATGAAAGATAGAAATCAAATCTTCCATAGAGGAACATGATGATAGTCGATCATTTTATGAAATAACACCCCCCATAATTAGAGGACCATATGACCCTATGATAGCTTACTGAAGGATTAAATACCTAAAAATATATTTGATTTTATGGGTTTCTTATATCACTAAAAGGAAACTATTGTAAATTATTATTTTGATGCTAAATCCAAACAGTGGTGGTAAATGGGTAAGAATATCAAAGAAAGTGGAGAGATTTATTCCATGGAATGGGATGATTTTAAGATTAATTTCATTGAGAAATGTTTCAGTTCGTCAATTTGACATATAATAGAAAAACAAATCATATAATTGAGACAAAAGTATTAATATTTTGTGTCTATATATGAATAAAAATTTACTCGATTGGTGAATAACGTCCAAAATTTTTACTAAGATATTTATAGAAAGATAAATCGTGTTTATTCAGGATTACTGCCAATATATCATAAGGAAATGGATTATCATGACATCAAGAGCAATAAAAAAATATGTTTGATTTCTTGAGAAGGCATAAATTGTGTTTTTTTATGATCTGGTATCCCCTGACAATAAGAAATAGCTGATGTCTAGTTGGCATGCAATGGGGAAGAATTCATCAAAGAAGTTTGGAGGTAAGACAAAAATACCATCTTGTGAGATGTGTGAAAATAATAATCCCATAGAATGTCTTTCAAAGTATAGGAATTTGTTTTAATGTAGTAAGTTTAGTAATATAGATCATGACTATATACAATATGATCAAGAAATAAATGAAAATCCAATGGTATGATGTTTTATTTTAAATGAGTTAGTAAAAGTTTTCCAATGTGTATCCAAAGATGATTAACGAGGGTGGAAACCAACATGATCGAAAGAAACAAGGAGTTGTAAAATATTTTTCCACTATGGAATTTTTTTGTACTATTAAATGATGTGGTGACAACTCTATATAGATCAGTGCTTTTCGAAGGTTGATCTGAGGAATGGGTACCTTCAGGTGAAGGTAAAGGAGGGTGGCATTCCAAATACAAAATTTTGAGTGAGATACATGTATTATGTGTTTGGATTTATTCTCTTTAGGTTATATAGTTGACTTGATGTATTTATAAATCTTATATATAGATTCTTCCATCAGTTTTTTGGATTACTTTGATGTTGTGTTTATAGATGATATTTTGGTATATTCTAAAATCAATGAGGAAAATATATTTCACTTATGGTTTTTTATACATTAAATAAAATGAAACTATAAGGATTAAATGGATTTTGACCAGTGTCACAAGATGTTTGATCCCCATCTTTGTGACTCATAATTTACTTGGGAGAGTACAAAAATATTGGTAAACATAAATGGTTATATAGAATTTTGTGTACTTATACACTAACATAGAATGAAATACACAGGTCGGTACATTGACACGACCTCCATACATGGACATAACCAAGTGACATGGGAAGGATACTATATGTCTCAACACCCCTAGTACTTCTACTATAAAACTTGTATATGGAGACTACATGTCATGTGATGCTCTTCCACTTGGGAGGCATGGGGATATATGTATATGTAGTGTAACCCATAGTTCAAACTATATACATGCTTCAAGAGTTTTCATGGATATTTTTTTTCTTATTTTGGAAATTTATAGGTTTATTTTGGTTCCATTGGTCCTTTCCCTCGAGGTTATAGTTCATCATTACATCCATATCACTAGATTATGATCCCCTTCAAAGGTCCATTCTCAGAGAGAGTTTTGGGTTCCATCCATGAGACTGGAGATTGATCCTCTATCAACTTTAGTCCCTCTGTGTGGTTTTTTAAATCAGCATGAAATCCCTGAGTGGGGAGATAATACACCATCTATTATGTTGTATTAGTTGGGTTTGTGGAATCATTTCCATATAATCCCCTATGTAGATGGGTTCATTATGATTGGGTTCGTTGTTTCCCCCAATGGTTCTAGGTGTAACCCCTATCTATGTATCAGAGTCTTCTTAGACCAGAAAGCTTTCATTGGGGGGGAAATGATCTAGACCTCTTCATCGAGTGTCTCTGATGGTGGCATGGATCGTGGAGTGGAATCTCCCATAATGGGTATCACATTGAGTATAATCCAATGCCAAATATTGTTTATGACCTCTTGGTGGCATGATGTAGTTTCTACATATACTAGGGTGTATTGATTATAAATTAATTTTTATATTATGTATTGAGATGATAGTATAGTGTGCTTCATGTTTAGTGTGTTTGGGATGCTAAAATGAGTAGTGTTATACTCATCAATGAATGGGACGTTCCCTCACATGTAGTGTATTATAAAGATGATGACCCTTTTGGTAGTGCCTTAGGAGGACATCAACCATGTGGAGTATATATGAATCATGAAAAAATTAGGTGTTTTACTAAGAGCTTTCATTTGACATAGTCCTCACCCTTTGAGTATGTCGGTCTATTTACAGTTTCTAGTCAGACCTATATTTATCCCCTTTTTTGTTTCCAATACACTTAAAACCTTATTCTATTTCGGTTTGTTAAATATATTCTTGAGTTTTTTTAATTGTTTTACATTTCAACATTTATGGTCTTGGAGATATGTGCTTTTTTACATGTACATTAGGCTAATGCATCCTATTTGTGGGATATGCATACTCAATAATGGTCTCCAGCCTCTGGCCTACTAGAGGTGTGGTTTGGGTAGTAACAGGTCATTCCATGGTGAGTCAAGGGCTTGAAAAACATAATTTTTAACCAAAAAATATCAGTGAAGGTGATAATAATTAATTAAAACATTTAAGAGGAAAATTATCTTAACAATGGACTAAACCTTACACTCTTATGGCCAAAAAAGACCTAGACACATGTCCAAAACCTATTGACTGGCCATATTTCCACTCTATCATCCTTGGGATTAAAATTTAAAATAATGTCAATCCTCCTCCACTATAAAAATGCACTCACCCATACCATTTCATCATAACTCTCAAGCCCTTTTTCATACCCAATATATGATCAAATAAGATCCCAAAATACCTCCCCTTGACCTAGAATGCCCAACTTGGGTAGAAATCCAACCAAGAAACCTCTTTAGTGAAAAGTAGAAGGAGTTACCTAAAAATGAGGTAATATCCATCCATAATATCTTTTGTTTTTTCATTCTCCACAACCTAAATTATTCTTATTACATACTTATATGATAACCCTGGTGTCCTCAATTTACTGACATTTTTTTATTCTAAGTGTTATACCAACATTTACACACATTTCCATATAATTGGTCACTAAATTACCATTAAAGTATGGAAACCTTTCTCACTTAACGAGGTCATTCATTTTTCCATTACCACCTCTCATGGTTTTTTATTATGATTTAGAAAATGTTTTTATATGATATATATATATATATATTTTATTTTTATTATGTATTCATACTTATGTAATTTCTATATACACATACAAATTTTCTTTCCATATTTTGTAAATGTGATAACATTTTTTATGGATGTGTGGACTACGGCGCCCTCAAACCGATTAGATACGTTCATACAAAACATAGAATTAATTAACGATTTGTTTAATTAAAAATATGGGACTTAAATTTCATCTATATGATACTAATTACATAATTAATTTCCTCAGAATATAATATATCATTTTCTTTGTTACCCTTTCACACACTGAAAAAGTGATAATGTGGTTAATGTGTGTGTGGACTACGACCTCCTAGACACAATGTGATAACTTTTAGATCACAATAATTCTTGATATAAGTACATATGATTGAATAACATGGTATTTATTATATAATTATCATTATTGAAAGAAAAATTTCACTTACCTTCCTTCTATAATGATCATTGAAAAATGGGAACGTTACTCATGTGTACGCATGACCTATTATCTCCATGATTGTAACCCTGTTCTATTTTACATAAAAATATTCCATGATTGGTTTTAAAAGTTTGATTTATGTTAAAATAATATTATTATTTCATGATTATTATTATTTATATGTATATGTGATGAACACTTTGACCATATTTTTCCCTAATGTCATTTTTGACTGATAAAAAAAATATGGTCAAAACTCCCAATGTAAACATAGTTCTTTATGTAGTTATTTACAACATTTGTAATAAGTGAAATAAAATTAATTATAAACTTGAAAAAGGTTTTAATAATATAAATAATAAATACTATTTTATCATTTAGGAAGACAAAGACACATGTGACAAGTCAGAATCAATGTAAGGGATTCCATTTCAATATCCTTTCATTGAGATATTTTCTTGAAAATAAGAACATTTATTCTTTTATAATATGTATACATATCTCTTGTTACATTTTATATCCATATTTTAAATATTATCATGTAATTTAATTTTTTTAAAATTTTATTCTTTTGTGTGGATTATGATTTAAATGTTCAAAGTGGTATGGGATGCTTTGGATGTTTTCATATTTAATTTAATAATATTTGATATATATAAATATTATTAATATTATTTAACATATTTATTCATATGGATATAAATGGATTATAAAAGAAATTTTGTTTATATATTTAATTTTATTAAAAGATTTTAAAAAGTAATATTTTATGTGTTTTATAAATAATGTTTTGTTTAATGACACATGCCTGTCATGGGGTGTGGAAAAAACTATTATTTACTAAGTTAAAATGCTGTATAGTGATTAAACTAAATTTTCTCTAGAGAGTATCACACAAAAAACATGTTTTTAGTATAAAATTATAGAAATATGTGTGCTTATTTTTCTAAATTGTTTTCATTTTGATTAGATAAGAAAGAAACTAAAAAAAGGAATGAAATTTAGAAAAATATTAAGATCTAATTGATTAAAAAAGTGATTGAAATATATTATATGAGATGGTAATTATTTCATGTTTGATCCTCTAATTTTAATTCTATCATAGTTAAACTTTTCCAATTATCTACTGCTAAGTTGATAAAAGTGAGATTCTATAATCGCTTTTCTCACTCCATTAGTTAAATAGTAATTCTGATAAAAAAAGATTACTAAAATATTATATTGTTCTACTCTCCTTCCATTGTGGGATATAGTTATAGCGAATACCCTCAATTAAATTATTAAATTCCCAATAAGGTCTTTTTTATCCCAAAAAAACAAAAATGTTTACTACTCCTCCTATGCATAGTGGTGATGACTAAGTACTACACCACTAATCCCTCATCTATTCCACTATATATAGGCCAGAACCTAGTAGAAAGAGATATTGATCATTGAATTGGGTAATAAGAACAATAGAATCTAAAATAAAAAACAATTTTACATGATAATGAAAAACCATTATAGAAAATTGAGACTAATTTCACAGAAGGGAGAAAATGATCTTAAAACAATAAGTTCAAGAACTCAAGAATTAAAACAGGGAAAAAATATCCCTCCCCAGTAACATATAAGTTTACCCAACCATTGTAAATATAATTTTGAATAAGGGGGAATAAAAAATCCATTAATAATGTTTTTCCAACATCATGTCTAACTCTAGATTAATGGTGAGCAGAGACTCTTCCATGAATTTTAGGCTCAACAAATGGGTTGGTGCTCGTCTCATATCTATGATCTCCCCTAATCAACTTCCCTTTTACACTAACAATATTATCAATTACTTTTTTAGGTCTCACATCCTTAATTTTACCAACAATGTCAATTATTTCATTGATAGATACCCTTCTTCTGGAAAAAATGATTCTTTATTAGGAACCTGTTCACAAGGGAATTCTCGACTCAAATTTTTTTTAAACCATGGATTTATTAATTATGAAAATAATTTTAGTTAGATTAATGTTTTTGATAACCTATGGATAAAGCCTTCAAGATTCACTTTTATTTGGAGTATTGATCACAAGAGGATTCCCACTGACACTTGTCTTCAATATTTTAGGATTCATTTTTGCTCTAAATGTTGTTTTTGTAACCAAGATCACGAAGACAATTACCATATTTTTCTTTCTTTTGTTACTCCAACTGCTTGGTGGAATTATGTGCTTGATCCTTTTGAGTGCAGATGGTTACTTAATGACTTAATCAACATTTAACTTCAACGTTGTGTGGATATTGAAGTCTCACATCTATCAGAAGCCTTTTCTTAACCGCCATTGCTGAAATTATTTATGTTCTCTAGTATGATAGGAATTCTATTATCCATAACTACTAGTTACGTAGTTTAAATGCAGGTCGGATGTAGATCATCATTTCCATTTGGGAAGCTGCTTCAATTAAAAACGGATCTTCCAATAACATAGTGAGTGACATTGGGCTTCTACATCGTCATGGGGTTAATGGTATTTTCCCTCATCCTAGATGCATTTTTGAATTATTCTGGAAATCTTTTCTCCCAGGATAGATTAAAGTTAATTTCGATGATGCTTCTAAATGTAACTTAGGACCTTAGGGTTGTAGTGATATTTTTAGAAATCACTCTGTATAGATTCTTGGATGTTTCTATGGCACTTATTATATCTACTCCACTCTGGATGCTGAAATGATGAGCATAATTTTTGTAATATCTTTCAAAAAGAAACTTGGTTGGAATAATATCTGGATTGAAAGTGACTCTACTACAATCGTTCAAGCTCTTTGTAATGGTGTTATTCGCCTCATGTGGCCTTTTAAAACAAGCTAGATGTACTGTCTTCATTCCCTCATGGAATTTAATATTGTTACTATTCATGACTTTTGTAAAGAGAACACGGTGGAAGATGATCTTGCAAATATGGGAGTCAACCATGTTAACCACTTTTTGGATGACCTCCCTATTGATTTACTACCACAATCAAATAGATATTATAAATAATCCCATATTTTATACAAATTTGATTCATTTTTTTAATAATAAATTTAATCCTTTGGTATTTTACCAATGCACCACCTTCTTAAAAAAAGAGGGAAAACAAATAATAAAAAATTTGTTCTTCCAAAGTCTGCCCGCCAAAAGTATCTTTCAGATATTTCCACCAGAAGGCCAAAAATCATAGAGGAATCTTCTTAAAAGATATTTGGAATGAATTTTTATATCAAAACTCAAAAATATAAATTATTTTGGACATGTTAAAAGGCTGATATGGCCTAATTAATTAGAATAAATTATTCTAGCCTCCTAACACTATTTCACCCACTCTACATTGACTCACTCAAAATATTCTTCAATAATCTCTTTATTTCCAATAATTTAATGTGAAAATGAAAATTAAATTCCTCTATAGATCCCATCAAGAATCATCTCATTTCAAGGTCGGTATCTCGATATATACATCATTTAATAAGGTAGGTTCCATTCTTCCATTCATAATAACATTTTCCATTTGATTTATTTTTTTGGGTCATTATCTTTCGAAATGGATATGGGCCTTATAGAAAAAGTTAAAGCCCACAAAATAAGGAATCCAAAAAAGAATCACTCAAATTGGATCAAAATATTAAATTTTATTCTCAAAATATATAGGCAAATGAAAACTATTAAATTTACAGAATTAACCAATTTTCGTATTTCAGCTCAAAACTCACCAAAAATCATAAAACGATAAAAATATACTAAAATTGAATAATTTGTAGTGAATAAATAATTTAGAACATATTATTTAATATTAAAATATTATCTCTATCCATTCACCATAATTAGTACTTGGGAACATGGGAAAGTCATCATCAAAATCGAATCAATGTAAATTCAAAATACATACCCATTAGATCCACCAATTTGAAAACAAGAAACAAAAGATATAATGCCTCATAGAAAATCATTATTTCAAATTTTAAATTCAGGTCATTCTATATATTTCCTCTTAATTACTCATCCCATGAACACAAGACTCTTACCTAACAATCATTTTCACTCATCACATAAATTTTGATAGTCAACAATGTATTTCTCGTCAAAACTCATGCAAGGGTCACCAAAGGCTTGATAAATTCATACGTCTCCAAGTGATGTGAGTTAATAAAATTTATTATCATGAGGAATTTTTTTTTCTAGGGATTTTTTTTGTATAATTTGTATTTTGAAATTTATGAGGGTGATTTAGTAGGGTTTGGATCTTTTTGATGAAAAATTGCTAGATTCTATTTTTCACTCAGGTATGGTACTGTTATCACTCCCCTTAGTATCAAATAAGATCTATAATTATGAAACTCAAGGAAATTTCAAACCATTAATAATTTCATCCAAATTTCTTTTATTCTTCTCAAACATAATTTTTCTTCAAAGCTCTAGATAGTCATATCTTTCATTCCCTATTGGAATCTCAATAAAGGTACAAATTCTCATACCAGAATGTTCCAAAAAAGGCAAAAATTTTAACAAAATTATTTTTTTAATGAAAAATATTCACTTCACCATTTTATTTTCCACCAAATGTATCTACAAATTTGATAAAACAACATAAGACAGCTTCCCCCACACTTATGTTCCACTAGATCATAAAATTTCACTAATAGTGCAGGTTGGATTGGGGAAATAGGGTTGTAATGTGGATAAAATAATAGGATGTTCATGGATTCAGAGGAATATAAGGATTAAATGTGAAAGTTAGACCATAATTAAATGGATTTTCATAAATAAAGTGATTTAAAACCCAAGAAATTCCTCTATCATTTATCATTAAAGTACCTAAAACCCTTACATTTTTATAAGAATAAATCAAATTCAAGTTAAAGTATGTATGACTTGGTTCATTCAAGAAGTGAGGTAAAGGTAAGTAATATGAAATAAATGGTTCAAATTCCTCATAGTAAATTTATATCAATCTTATAGATAGTTATATGTGGCACAAGATTTACAAATCAAAGTACTTTTCATTAAATTCCGAAAGAATTGAACTTGAAACGAAGTCATTTTTACAATTCAATAAAGCTCAAATTCTGGGAATAAATTATTTCACTCATATATGGGTTTCAAAAATTTTAAAGATAATCATTTTAGCTCAAAAAGTTGAAAAATAGACAAAATTTGATAAAAACACGTTTTTTTTAAAACATTATATTTAAAAAAAATGGGAAAACAAACAAAAAATAAAAATCCTAAACTATAATGTTTCCCTCCCCCACATATAAATTATGTATTGTATGAAATTTATTCAAATTGATTTACCATGTAATAATATTTGAAAAATTAATCAGAATAATAATGAATGTGTAAAAGAAAGGTATGACCTGTTATATTTTTTTGATAAACCGGTTGGAGGAGTGTGATCCCCCCCATTAGATCTGATGTAACAGTCTCGTGTAATTTCTTTAAACTATGTACATTAATAGTGAATGGATTATGGGATCCATTATTCATAATTTGCACACCACCAAAAGAATATACATGAGTATCTATAAATGGACATTCCCACATAGAGTGAATTTTACCTAGCAGTAACTTCAGTCTTAAGTTGAATATCAACATTGTGTCTCCAGGATGAAAGTATTTCAGTTGGATCAGCTTCCCATGAGCCACTCTTTTTCTTTATTTGTAAATCCTGGAATTTTCAAAATATTCCCTTAAAATTTTTTCCAGCTCCTGCAACTAAAATCGTCTCTCCTTTCTAGCACTTTCAAGATCCAAATTCATCTTTCTCATTGTCCCATATTCCTTATGGTCCAATTCCACAAGATTATGAAAAATTTTCCCTTACATAATCCTATATGGAATCATTCTAATTGTGGTTTTTGTAGTTTATCCTATAAGTCCAAAATGTATCTTCAAAACATTGGCTCAAATAATTCTTATTTTGACTAAGAGTCTTTCCCCAAATTACATTGATTTCCCTATTGGGCATTTTTTCTTTACCATTTGTTTGTGGATGATAAGGATTTGATGTTTCAAGATGGACCACATACTTACTCAGCAAAGCTTCAATTATCCTATTACAAAAGTGAGTCCCTTGATCACTAATGATCACTCTGGGAACTCCAATCCTACAGAATATTTTAGCCCTGAAAAAATAATAAACAACTTTACCATCATCAGTCCATGTGGATTTTGCATCTACTAATTTGAAAGCATAATAAATTTCTAGAAAGATATAGAAATTTAAAAATAACTTTGGTAAAGGTCCCATAAAATCTATCACTCAAATTGAAAATTTTCATAAAAATTAAATATATTTTTGCAAATTTCTTATCCAATTGAAATATTTCCAAAAAACAAGCATTTTTAACACACATTGTAATAATCATGAGAAAAATTAAAGTTGTTTGGACAATAAGGTTCAGATTCTATAGCCTTCCTTACTATCCTCTATAGTCCAAGGTGACCTCTATAAGATAAATTATGACAATAATTAAATATATTATCAATTTAATTATCTCTAAAACATCTTCTTATCACTTGGTCATTGTAAATATTCCTATGAAATGGATAATCCCATCATTAATATCTAGATTCAGATTTCATCTTTTGAATTTGATAGGAATTTAAATGATATGGGTCATGAGATGTTACATGATAATTTACCATATAATCAAATCAAGAAACTTCTACATCAATCGAGTACAACTACTCTCCTAGAATGCGTTCATTCAGTGGTTCCCTATTTGGAATTTAAACTAAAGTGGTGTTGGGAAGTCTACTTAAGTGATCCACCACTTGGTTCTCAGATATGTTCATTTCATTGATTTTTATGTTAAACTCATGCGGTAATAGAATCTATCTTACTAGACTCATTTTATCTTCTACCTTCTCCATCAAGTACCTAAGAGCTACATGATTAAAAAACATAGTGAATTTAGTTGCAAGAAGATATAATATAAATCACTCTAATGAAAATAAAACTACTAAAAATCTCTTTTTCCATTATTGTTTAGTGAAATTGGGGAACATTTTTGGTTCATGAGGCAAAGGTAATGACTTGTGGCCTACCCTCAATTCATTGAGAATGGACTACTCCAACATCTTGGTTTAAAGAATCACAAAGTAGCTCGAATGTTTCTTCCAAATTTGGTTGATGCATTACTGGTGGTGTAATCAATCTCCTATTCAGCTAATAAATGGATTCCCTCTATTAACCATTGAAATAAAAATTATTATATTTTAAAATAAATCTAGATATAAGGATAGAAATATTACTGAAATCATTTGTAAACTTCTTATTGAATCTGTCGTGTCTTAAAAATGATCTAACATTCATTACACAATTTGGGTAAATCAAAGAATTTATGACATCAATTTTTTATTTATCAACTTCTATTATATTTTTGTAAATTAAATACCAAAGTAAAATTCATCTCTCAACCATGAAATGAATGTTTTTTAAAATTCACAAAAATATTCTATTGAATGCATGTTTTCAAAAGAACTTCTAATATTTCAAACAATGGTCAAAATAATTTCCTAAAACTCTAATATCATCCAATAAAACCTCCCATAAATATTCAATATGATCATCAATAATACATAACATAATAATTTGAAATGTACCTAGAGAATTACACAATCCAAATGGAATCATTTTGTATGAAAAATTACTAAAGGGACAAGTAAAGGTATTCCTCTATTAATCCTAGAGAGAAATAGGTACCTTGAAAAAACCTAAAAATCCATCCAAAAATAAAAAATAGTCCTCCCTAACAACCTCTATAACATGTGGTAAATGAAGGGGGTGGGGAAATGATATTTTCAAAATACCTGATTCAATTTCATAAAATTTGTGCACACACTCTATCTATTCTGAATTCTTACAGGGATTAGTTAATTCTTTTCACTCCTTACAATGGTTAGGCTAGTTTTTTTGAACTACATGTAAGGGTATAACCCATTGTGAAACTAAGATGTGATAGATGATCCCATATTCCAAGAGGTTCTCAATCTCCTTCTTCACAACCTCTATTAGGGTGGTGTTCATCCTCATTTGGGGTTTCCTGATAAGTTTGGAATCTCCCTCAAGAAGAATTATATGTGAGAATATTTTTGGGCTAATTCCTAGGATATCACCTAAGATCAACCATATTACATGGATGTAATTTCTCAATAACTCAATCGAAGATTATTATTGGGTTTCAAACAAATTATTAGCAATTATCACTAGAAATTTCTCTCCCTCTATACGGTAAACATATTTTATATCAATGAGGTGTGGATTTAATTCCAAATCAAGGGTTTGAACAAGGGATGAAATTTATTTGAGGTAAACCACATAAAAATATTATACATACTTTATAAAATAAATCATATCACCATCTTCATCATTTAACAAATCATCAAAGAAATTATATTTTACCTCTTCTTCTTACATAAAATCAGAATATATAGCAATGTGGGAATCCATATGTTTAATGATATTTTAAGTGGATGAAGTCTCTCCTAAGGATATGAATTCATAGAACATATGTAATTCTTAAATGAGTTCAATACTAGTATCATGGGAGAGGTTGAAGAGTGAGTGATCATTTTATGTGTGCCTCGTGGATTCAAAAAAATAGATGTGGACAATGTTGTCTCGAAATTCCATAGTGATTGTGCCTTCATAGACATGGATGATGGTTTTTCAATCATCAAGAAATGTCTCCCTACAATTATGGGAGACTTTGATGGCTCCTATATTCTTCCATATTCATCACATAGAAGTTAGCTAGAAAAAATATTTATTTTAAATTCACCAAGAAATCCTTCAGAACTCCTACTAGGGAAACTATGGGTCTGTTTGCAAGCTAGACCACCACTCTTCTTGGATTTAAGTCTATCATAGATAAATAAGTGTATAATGTGTGAGTTAATTAATTAATTTAAGAACCAATATCACTCATATAATTTTAAAATTTTAAATAACTAATGGTTCATGGAATGGAAAACATCCCTGTATCATGACATTTGGTTGGAAACTAAGGTGTGATAAAGGATAATACACTCCTTCCCAAGTTGAGCCTTTCATTCCATTGAAGTATTATACTATTTTTGAAAATATCATTCAATAACTTATCATACATTGGAATTTTTTGGTATTCTTCAAGCAAGGGTATATTGATTTCCACTTTCTGGAAGGTGTGTAGAATTACTTTTTGAAGCACTTATTTATGCAGCCTCTTTGATTCAATAATCCTTGATGCAGATAGTCGGTGAAAGTATTTATTCTCCCTTTTTACTTTTCAGTGGTTTTTATTGTTTGTTTTTCTTTATAATATTTTTCTCAACCTTCTTATTCGTTTTATTTTTACAAGAAATTTTTATAGAATTTTTAGAATTTCAAACTTCATTCTTCCTCAACTCATGTGGTCTTGTTTCCGGGTTATGGGATGATGTTGAAAAGAGTCTATTTCCATTTTTTATCATTATGAAATTCAATTTTGGGTTTGAGATTATTTTGGATGGTATTTTTCCTATGTTTTTGGTTATGATGTTTATGAGACTTTCAAGATTCTTGGAAAAATATTTTTCTATGTCTTTCAACCCCTAAATCCCAGAATTCTGCTATTGGTTTTGAATTGGATGTCGTGAACTAGTGGATGGATACTCAAAAGTTTTATGTAATATTGGTGGTTTTTTGTAAGAAGGCTGGTTATATGATTTATTTTATTGAGATCGTGGTGGGTTCTGGAATTGAATCTGGAATGGGGCTTGGTTTTGGAACTAATTTTGTTATATGCAATAGCTTGATTCAACTGATTTCCAAATCCATATTAGGCTTGGTTAGGCTCTCTCCATCCTTGATTTTTCTGGAATTTTTTTGTATGATATAGTATTGTGAAACATTTCATTCCCTGTATTTTAGTACACTGGTCTGGGAAATGATCAAGTGATGAGCATAAACCACATACCTTAGCTCGTTTTTTTCACTAACTTGTTCCAAGGTCATCTATCTCAAAAAAATATTTATCTTTTCAATCCCTGTTTCTAGTAATGGTAATGGTACAAAAGTTATTACCTCATGAATACCTCCATTACCAGTAACTTTTGTACCAAATTGTAGCGAGTTTTGTGAAATTTCCCCAATCCAACCCTTAGGTTCTTCTTGGGGCTTATCAATCAATGCATATCAAGATGATACGTCCATAAGGTTTATGATATTGTTGATTAAACCTTCATAAAATAAAATAAGAAATTGATGAGAAAAAAATTTCTAATGTGGTTAGGTGACACATAGCTTTTTAAATCTTTGTCTCTATTCATAATGAGATTTTTCAGATGATTTTTTGGTGGCATAGATTTTATTTTTTATAGTCGTGATCATGTTGGTGGTGAAAAATATTTTCATGTCGTATATTACCATGTCACTCCAATAATTCACATCTATAGGTTTTAGGCCATATGACCATTCTTTGGCAGCTCCTTCCAATGAAAATGGGAATTCCTCCCACTTTACTTACTCCTGATCTACTCATCGGGGTATGAAAGTATAGCAGACATGAATAAACTCTTAATTATGTTTGTTTTTGTCTTCACCTTCTAAGAAATTAAATTTTGGTTACAATGGATTCATATTAGGTTTCATATTAAAATTAGTTTTCCACACTGGAAAGGCAAGTTGATTGTTTTGATTAAGGAATTTTGGTGTATAGAGGTCTCTTTGTGTTTGGTTTTGATTTACATCTATTATAATAAGATCATAGTGAACACTTTAAGTTTAAATTGAGTTTAAAAGAGAAATTTACTCAAATTAATATTGTAAATTAATGTTTATATTTCTATTCAATATGGTTCTTTTAGTTTTTGGATATACAGAGGAAGGTATATGGTTTTTACTTATAGTCATGCCATAAAAGAGGTGAAAAGGTGACACAACCTCCCTAGAAACAGAGCCCTATTTTGACATGTTCCTGTCATGGGGTGTAGAAAAAATACTATTTCATATGCTAAAATTCAGCACAATGATTAAATTAAGTTTTATCCAAATATTATCACATAAAAATCAAGCTATCACCATAAAATTATAAAAATAAGTGAGGTTGTTTTTTTTGAAATAGTTTGATTTGGAAAAGACAAGAAAGAAACTAAAAAAAGGAAATAAATTAAGAAAAATATTCAGATCAACATGATAAAACAAGTGATTAAAAACTATTATATAAGATATTTATTATGTCAGGTTTGGTTCTCCAATTGTAATTCTATCATAGTTCAACTTATCCAATTCTCTCTGGCCATGCCGATAAATGTAAAATCCACAGTCACTTCTTCCCACTCCCTTGGTCAAATAATAATTGTGAGAATACACCTTAATAAAATATAATATTGGTCTACTGTCCATTAATTATGTGATATATTTATAGTGAATACAGTAAATTGACTTAGGCAATTCCCAATGAGGACTTTTTTATCCCAAGAAATCAAGAGTATTCACTACTCCTCATGCACATACTGGTGATCACTGAGTACTTCACCACTATGACCTGATCTATTCCACCATATATAGACTAAAACCTAGTGGAGGGACATATTGATCATTTACCCAAGAAATAAAAATAACATAATCAGAAATAAAATACAATCATACCTCATAATAAAAACCATTATAACAAATTGAAACTGATTTCGTATAAGATAAAAAATGATCTTAAAACATTAATTTCAAGAACTAAATAATTACAAAAGGTAACACCTCAAATTACCCAATCAAATAGAAGTGTAACCCACCATGTTACGGTAATTTTGAATAATGGGGAAGAATAATTCATTTCAAAACTATGGATAAAAAAAGAGAGAAAATAATGAACAGAAAATTAGATCCTCTGAAATTTGTCCTCCAAACATTTTTTTATATTCTTCTCACTGGACGGACTAATCTCATAGACTTATCTGCTTAAAATATCCTCATAATAAAGTTCTCTATCAACCATAAAAATTTTAATGATTTTGGACAGTTGTAATCAATTATCTGTCATAACTTATTATCTTAACTTCTTCTGGATTCCAAACACCATTTCACCCACTCCACTTGGGCTCACTCAAAAGATGACATAATGTGATCCTTAATTAATGAAATTTAATGTCAACATGAAACAAAAAATTTTATATTGAAACCATATTTAATTAACTCATATTAATATGGGTATCCATAGATATTCCTCATTTGATGAGGTAGGGTCCATTATGTCATCCATAATAACTTTCTCTATTTGATCGCTTTTTTGGGTCATTCTGTTTTGAATTAGATATGGGACCAGCAGACAAAGACGGAACCATGAAAAAAAGAATACTAAAAAAAAGGAATAAATAAAATTGGATCCAAATATTAAATGTTATTCTCTAAATATATATGTGAATTAAAACTATTAAAAATACAGAATTAACCTATTTTCACAATTAAACTCCAAACTCGCCAAAAATCATTAAATGATTAAAATATAGTAAAATTAATTAATTCGTAAGGAATAAATAATTTAAAAAATATAAATAATTGTTAAAATATTATCTCTACCATTAAATGAAAAAAATTAATGTTTTATTCTTAGTTTATATGAGGAAAATGAAATTTCATCCGACGTTACTATTATTTTATTTCAATCATTGTTTACAAGATTGTATATTTTATTCAATGAAAATACTTATTTTCAATTTTGAATATTTTTTTATTAGAAAAGCGTTTAAAAAATATAATGATAATTATTATTTCAAAACAATGTCTCTTAGGAGTGAAAATGAACTTTTATGAGTGTCATATTGAAAATTTAATTATTTTAGGTGTTATAATTATTTAAATGTACAAGGATATTTGATACTTAGTTTCATGATAAACTAATGATGGGTGGTTTCATGATAAAACCAAGATGGATGGGTCCATAATACCTCTCTAATTAATTTTTTATGGATATAGTCCATATTTCTATTCCATTTGTAAGAGTGGCATGAATGGAAACCGACCACATGGTTATTCCATTTATAAGTATGGAAAGTACAATGGAGTCCCAAGATACCAATATGTTTTATCCATATTGGATATGTGTTTTATGGTTATAATTAAATGTATGAAATGAACTTATAATAAAATGGAAATATTTACTACTTATTAATGTTGGAAATTATTACCTTATGATAAATCATTAATGGGTTTTAATTTTTTTCAATGAACTAATGGTATGATTCATTTTCTATTAATTTTGATATTTTTATGCTCATTCAACAATTTTAATTTTTTCCATAGTATTTATGGATAATAAATTTATTGGGACAATTAATGTTCATTGTCATGAATATTTTTAATAAAAGGGATCATTCTTTATTTTTAAAAGTTTTATATAGTGAAAAAATGTATACTGATCAGAATTGTCCATTTGAATTTTATTTTATTTATGCAAGAGTTATGTCCTAATTCTCTAAAACTATAAATCTGAAAATATACCATATATGAAAGAAATTAAAATTCATGACATAACTCATGATTATTTAATTTATTATGGCTGTGTCCTTATAATTATCATATTTGGAATAAAAAAGTTTAAAATACTTAATGAGTAAAATTTTAATTTGGGTTATTAAAATAAATTTTCGAGGGTAAAAAATAAGTCACCATAGTAAAATTAAAGTATGATAAATGATGAAACTAAGATAAAGTAGTTCAAAATTCCTAAAACAATATCACCAAATGAATTTTTGAGGGATTTCATGACCAAGGATTACTCCTTCTCTAGTATTTTCCATGTTTAGATCCAATTTTTTATTTAATGTGACATGTAATTGAAATAAAGTTATGGGTATTTAAAAAACTTCCCCCTCTTGCACTTATAAAAGGATACTTCCACAACCCCTTTAGATAAACTCTATACAATTATAATTCCTCTAGTATATCTAAAAAATTTACCTCTCGTAGAATAATGTTTAATACTTTCATCCCATTTTTCTATAAAATTTCACAAGTCATTAAATTATAAGATGTCTTTTGAGATAAGACACGAATACCCAATGTAAGTAATATCCGTCCAGCAGTCTTTTCTTCTTAATTTTTCTCATCCGTACTCATAATAATATATTTTAACCACTATATTAAAATTAAATTTATATTATTATGATGATTTTTTATTATTTTAATGTTATAACCATTATCTACCCTTCCAAATTACTTTTAATAAATAGAAAATCATTCTTGAATACATATAGACTACCACCTCCATATAGAAAAGAATCTTCTCTTTTATAACTACCATAAGTGGATATTTTTAAAAGGTTATTTAATGATTAAATATTATATTTATATCATTTTAAAATTATAAATTGATAATCAATTTTCTAACTTCCTCTCATTATATGGAAAATGGAAATGTCATCCCTGAGTACAAAAAGACTATTACTTCCATGAAGAGACATATTTTGTTTCCATGAATGCCTTAAATGGATGATTCTAAATAATATTTGATGCCAATATATGATATTAATGATTAATAAATTTTAGGAATAATATTTTATAAGTATAAAAATTAATTTAAGATCATTATAGATTAACTCATTGATATTAGTAAATTAATAGAAACAAGTTCTCCATGGATTCAATTTTCATAAACCACACCCATGAATTCTATGGAATGAAACATGAGCCTCAGCCTAGTTGGTGAGGCCTTTCTAGGTGCATCCAAGAGACCAAAAATAAAATCTGGGTGGAGGCATATTTCTGGGTACTGTAGCAGGACTGTAGCAGGCAATGTTCGGTACTATAGCAGCCAGAACTATTAATCCATTTTGGCCTTTAGGCCACAGGTTTGGTCCTCTGGTCCTGTAAGGATTTTAGTCCACCCAAGCCTCTGGTCCAGTTGATTCTCAAGTCATTCGGGCCACCTTAAGGCCTTAAGCCCACCCCAAGGCCTTCGGGCTACCTGAATGCAAGCCCCAGACACACTACAAAAAAGGAGCAACCCTAGAAGAGGATTCCGGGTAGGTGGACTCACCAGAAAAGAGACAAATGGATTGTTATAATGAGAGGGTATGGCTATGCCATCGGTACCAGCCTGTGCTTGCACAGGAAGCCTAGTCAGATGGTCTTCAAAAGGTAGAGAGCTACTATCAGGATGCAGATGCTGGGGAGGGGAAGTTCTTTGTAGATTGTATGGTTTACTTCCCTAAGACCATCAGGTCATGTAATCTCCTAAGCCAACGGACCATGTAATCCCTGATCTTATGGGCCTTTTAAGTGTTCCCCCTGATCCCTTCAAAGGGGGGTTATCAAACATCAATAAAAATGAAGGCCTTCAGGCCATTCGGGCGGGGGGTGGCTATGGAATGAAAATCAGACTTCAAAAGTAATTGACAAAAATACTATTTCATATTGAATAATATAGTAATTTTGTGACTCTTATCAATGAATGGGTTCCATCATATCTGTTATGAAACATATACAAAACAGTCAAATTTATTAACATCCAATTATAAAAATAAACTATATACAACTTATATATATATATATATATATTGAGTGATAATAATTCATTAATGTTAAAGTTAAAGGATTTGAATAAGGTTATGAAATTATGGATCAATATGGTTATGTTTATTATATAGGATGCTAAACTATATTAATTATGGTTTGGATTAAAAGGTAGGGGTTATTAGTCTTGAATTTTCATCTTTAATACATGTTTTATTCCATGGACAAATTTTCAATTAAATAGTGTATGTAATATCACATTGACATATTTTAATATGAATATACATATCCATTTTATTTAAATTTAAATTTATTATTTATCCTACAAGGTATTTTTATTCAAAAGGTATTAAAACCATAATTTATCTCCAATCATACATATTTTTTGTTAGGAACCCTTTTCCTCCATGTCCACATTATTATTCAATAAAATATTATCCTTTATTATTTAGAAATAAAAAATATGTATTATTTATTGGGTACCCTATAATTCTTTTTAATTAATTTAAAAAGTAATTGGTATTTCTATTTTAACAATGACGGTTTGAGTAAATATTTTTTGAAAAGTTATTCTAGATCATATCTTTTATCTTATAAATCATATTACCACTTCAAAAGATTTAGGTATTTTTATAGGTGTTTTAACATAATAATATTTAAAAAAATATATTTTTTGATATATTTTCAATTCAATTTTTTGAAGATGAGATTTTAATGCCACAAAAAATATCATATTTTACGACTATGGTGAATGTTTTTTAAAAAAATTATTTTTTTTGTTTTTTTAAAAATTTCCAAATATTCATAAAAATGATTTTTAAAATTTACGCATGACATCATTTCTGATTAACTTTTACTTTTTTAAAAAAAAATTAATCGAATATAAGTAAAAAAATTACCTTACTAACAAAATTTTGTACTACCTTTATTGATTTTCTTTATGATACTTCTTTCTCTATGTTAATTTTCAATTCTATTTTAAAGGTGGATTTCATCTATGTCAAAATCCTTAAAAGTTTATCATGTTTTAATGGTGATTTTAACTAATGATTCCATATAATTTCCTTTTATATATGTCATATAATCATGTTATTTGATTTATTAACTAGGGAATGTATTGACTTTCCAAATGTTTTTATTTCAATAAGGATCTTTAATTATTACTAGAGAATGTTGATTATTATCATGTTTTTATTTATTTATTTTATATAGTGAATGAAATAGACTTATTAATTTGTGGTTTGGGTTAAAATACCCCCTTAATACATTAATTAGTCTCATTATATAAATTATATTAGGTATTAGGCGTATACCTCAACCATTTTGGTATGATTTCTTAGAAGAAGACCTTGACAGTAATATTATGATGTCTAACATTATGAGTTTAGTCACTTTTAAAATAGTTATTATTATCAATGTGATCTATTTATTTACATTTTTATGTTGTACATAGATATGTTATTATCAAATAATGACATTATTATGACCTAATTATATTTATTTATTCCGTCTATATTATTTTTATTAGTCATCTTCAAAGATATATTTTGTTGTATGTCACCCCTTACTGTGAATTTGTGATCAACACATTATTTTATTTCCATTCCCACCATTAAAAAAGAATCTTTGAATAAATTCAGTTATATATACTAGGGAATAATAATGTTTTAAAAAGTTTTATAATACAATTTTCTAAAGTTTTCAATGTATTGTAGAAAAAATGTATTTATCTAGTCTCCCAATATTTTAAAACTACGTGAACATCTATGATATGATCCCATGTATATTGTTCCAATGGAATAAAGTAAAAACCAGCTTCTGGTTACTGGATTCAAAGTTTTGAAAATTTATTTCTTATTCAACTTGTTTTATAACTTGTAAATATTCATTTCTCATCCCTCTCAACAATCTTTAGAAATTGATTTCCAATAATCTTGATAGTGTATGAACTGTTGAACCTATTCATGTTCTTCAAGGGTGTATTTAAAAAACATTACCCATATGGTGTAATTTTAACAACATAGGTAAGGTAAAGATCAACAATTTTAATATCTTATAAATATAAAAAATATATATTTTATAGAGTTATAATTATTATAAAAATATAATGTAATTTTTTTTCAAACAGAAATAAAACGTCATTTCTAACCAGATTGTGCTTTCTTGCATTATATAGTTTTATTTAAAAACCTTATTTCAAAACTGTATTATTTTAATTTGAAAAAACAAACATAATTATTAATTTGATCATGTCAAAACATTTTTTAGTTGAATGTTTGAGGTTTTTCTAAAAAAATTGATTTGTCAAAGAATAGTGAAATGTTATGATATTTATTCAAAATATTGTTTTAATTCAAAGTATTTGTAAATTAATATTCAATTTTTGGGTTATATTTAAAATATAATTACTTTAGTTTGGTTAAATATAATCCAATTATAATCTTTTTGATGCATTTTATATTTGAATTTTGTATAAAAATATTCTTTAGTAAAAAGTTCATTTATATGAAAATTTTACTTTCATTTCATTTTGTGTGATTAGTTTTAAAATAAATTATTCTAATTCTTGGAATTTAATCTTGAAAAATTCATTCCATATCTTGAATTAGGAGTTCCAAATTTGGAAAATATGTCCCTTCTTCCCATTATGAATTGTAGTAACAGTAAATAAATACCACCCGGTGAGGGTAAATCTGGTAATTTAGGTTAAAACTATTATGTTAAGGACTAAAAATAACCCATAAAAATTCATTTATTATATTTTATGAGTTTATTTCTGAAATATCAAACCATTTATTTAAGATATGTAATCATTGTTCCCTATTTTTTGATTTTGGCCTTTATAATCTTTAAGTAAAAGACAATGTAAAAATGTTACTTTTTTCTTTTAATATCTAAAATATTTTATGATGGGGATAAAAAACATATGTTCCATTATAAATGGTTATATAAAATAAATATTATTATTATTTATAATGGATAGTTATTTCTTATTTTTAGTGATGAAATAATTTTCTTTAATGCTTATGCAACATCGGCATAATATTTATTTAAATAATTGAAAAATGAAATGAATGATTTAAAAAATATTAAAAGTAATATAATAATAATGAATTATTGTGTTATATACATGTTTTAGATAAATAAAAAAATTTAGGTATGTGTTAATGGATTATATTTTTATTACTTTTCTTTCATATGGTTTTAAAATTCAAATTAAATGAATACTTGCAAAAATGACTTCAATGATATTTTATAATAAAAATTATTTCATTATATGATTTATGATTCCTAAAAATTATATATCATTCTAATTTATTAGGATATTATTTAAAATATCAATAATATTCCATTTATAGGTCTATCATCTTTTTATATTGACTATCTTGATCATTACATAGTAAAATCCCTTGTTATCATAGTAATACTCTCAATGGTTAAAGAGGGGTTAAAAATTAGATAATGGTGAAACTTTAATATAACATTATCCAAATTTTATTATATTAGAGTATTTATAATCTTAAGAATATTATATTACTAATATAATAGTATATAACTGCTTTTCCATGAAAATAAATTTGTATTAATTCAATATTTTATATAATTACAATAGTGCCCCTCCCCTTACTTATAAAAGGGAACCCCTCTACAATTTTCTTCACCCATAAAAAGAAATTTTGTTCTTACAATCCTTACAAAAATACCTTCCTTAAATATCTACACATTTATTTTAATTAGGGGTTTGATCAAGAAACCATCCTAGGAATTCTTTTGGTGTAAAACTTAAGGGGTTTCTAAAGAAGAGGTATAGTTCATAACAAAGAATTTTAATTTTTGTTCTTCCTCTACCTACTTAAAATGTTATCAAAAATTAATAAAATGATAAAAATATTATACTAAAATAAAATAATTTTTTTCTAATTTTAAATTAATAATCTATATTCATCACATATTGAAACAAATGATAAATAAAGCCATCGTTCATGTATATGATGGACTACCACCTCACAAACATTTGTAATTACTTTACCATCACTACCACTCATGAATAGTTATAATGATGTATTTAGAGTAAATATAATATTTAAATTAAATATTTTCATTCTTGAAAAATAATATATCATATATTATATTACCTTTCTTTCATTGAAAAATGATAACATTGTTCTTCCGTACGTGTGGATGACCACCTCGATGATGTGGTGTGATTCATTTTTCATCACCGCTTCACATGGATTGTATATATAAATTTATTTAATGAAATAATATGGTATTTATTAAATAATTATCATTATATAATTAATAAATAATACTTTCCTTCTTTCCATAATGATCGTTGAAAATGGAAAGGATACCGATGTGTAATTATAGCCTACCGTCACCACGGTTGTAATGTAATTCGTTTTTAAAAACCGTATTTCATGGTTAATTTTAAATGTATAATTGAAATATAAAATGATAAATATTTCAAAATTAATATTATTTATATGATTTAATGATGAACTCTTTAATTGTAGGTTACCTTCCGAATCCATTTTGGTTACATGAGTCGATTATCATTATAATGTCTCATGTAAAGTTAATCAAAAAATTAATTGATTGCAACTAAGAAAATTAAAGGAATAATACAAATTGAAAAGGTTATTAATCATGAAAATAATGAATATAATTTTATTATTTATGATGATAATAAAAATATAATGATTCAGACTCTAGGTAAGAGACTCTTTCCCTTAAAAATCTCATTTTAAATGTTTTAAGGTTTTATTTTCTAAATATTTATATTACATGTCCTTATTCATAAAATTATTTTATAGATGTATGTATTTGTATCTAAATGAATTATAAATAAACTTTTAAATCTTATTTAACTTTTATTTAAGGGTTTTAAAAATGAATATTTTTTCATATTATATATGGAACGTTTTTAGTTTCTATAAAAAATACAAGAATAATAGTCTATGTTAATGTATACGACTTCAATAATTTTTCCTCCATCTGAATAATTATATTATTTTTATCTACCTCTAAAATATTTAATTTTATTATTAAAATAAAAAACTAATTTTCTTTCTCTATGCATATTTATAAATTGATTTTTAAATATCATGGATATTTAAATGTCTAGAAACGTTTTCTTATGGGTGAAAATAAAATTTTTATAAGTGTATTGTTGAAAAATTCAAGATTTTATGTGTTATGATTATGTTATAGTTTTTGATAATTTTTTACGATGATGGGTAGTTTAATTAAAAACTAAGTATGTGTTGTTCCATTATATACCAATTATGGGTGGCTTTGTCATAAACCAATGTTTGGTGGGTTTGTGATATCCCTCTAATTCATTAGTTAAGATTTATATTGGGAGTTTTTTGTATTTTTTATTCCACTTATAAGAGTTATTGCTATAGTGATGAGAAAATTATTTCCAAATTTACCTTTATGATTTAATTGTGATTTAATTTTTGGATTTACTTAAATATCCTGATTTCACATGGTAAGCTAATTAATTTTTGTTTACAATAAATTTTATTCTAATTTATATGGGTGGAGTATATAATTTTTTTAAAAAAAATCATAAAATTTGCATGATTTTAGAAGAACCATTATGGGTTTTATTTTCCCCTTTATTATGTCTTATGAAATTTTTCATGGAAATATTTAGGTTGATAAGTTTATTTCATTAGTATAAAAATTATCATGTTGGGCCCAATAATTATTTTTGAAAAACATACCTTTCTTATATGTATTAGTGAACTAATGGGTTTCTCTATTTATTTTTATGTACCTTACTAAGATTTTTGTACTCAATCCACATTCAAAAACCATAATTTTAACATCGTGTAGGGAAAAAGATGAGGTCAAGATGAAAACTATGAAGATACTTCCTTTAAAAACATTAAATATCATAAAAGTATTATTTTGAGGGAAAATTGAAAATAAGTCGAATTTTTTACTTTGCGATGTAAAATTTTCCATTATAATGGAGATGTTATAATTATCTAAAACTCTAAACCATATAGATCATCAAATGTAAAATAATATATTCCTAACATGAAACTCAAGATTATATAATATTTATGGTTGGTCATTATTTTGGGTATTAAAGGAAATGATTAGATAAGTTTAGTGTTTAGGATAGTGTTAATAGAATACCCATGATAGATTATATATTATGGTTATGCATAAATGATGTATAATTTGAATAATATAATGTTTCATCATATAATCTTTGTATATTGAAAATTGTTTTCCACTGTGGAAAAAGGAAGATGATGTAGGAAAGTATCAAGTAGAAAATACCACTCTAAATCATCATTTTAGAGTGGTTGAAACTAGAACTGAGCAATTTTTTATAGTGATAGATCCATCGATGTATGCAATGAATTATGGAAGAATCAATGTTTGATAGCTACCAAATATACCACAAAGGAATATGTTAATAGGTGATCATTACATAATACATTACCCTTCATATTTTTATAGAACGTATAATCATGTGGTTTCTAAAGTTTGGATCAATGCTTAGGAAAAAAACCGATGTAATTTGATGTTTAAAACATCAAAAGGTAACTCTTTAAATTTATAATTTTGATGGTGAAGCTGAATTATGGTGGTATTTTGTTAATAATACGAAAGGTAAATATGATCTTGATGCCATGGAATGGGACACATTTTATAATCATTCCCTCAATAATTATTTTTTTAAGGTTGTTTAACATGGGATAGAGAATGAATTCCATTATTTTAGGAATAAAGATGAAGTTTCAATATCCACATATGAATAAAATTTTACCAGATTGGATTGGAATGTACATGATTTTATTCAGGACATTAATAGTAAATATAATATATTATTATAGGACTTAAACAATCTTTTAATGATATTTGAAATCTTGTAAATTTACAGTATATGAGAATTTTTTTCATCGTGATGATATTGTTGAGATGGATTTTGTTGACACTTTTGTTTATAGAGATAATTAATGTAATAAAAGGTTTATATGGATAAAAATGGGGATGATTCCATCAAAGAAACCTAAAGGTAATAAATTCATGTTTTTATTTTGTGATTGGTGTTGTAAAAATAATCCAAAATAATTTATAAAAAATAGTAAATTATTTCAATTTGGTAAGTTTTGGAATATAGATCATGATAGAAAAGAAAAGGATCTTAGTTGTTGTAAGACCAATTTTGATAAGCAGATTGTATGCTATTTTAACTGCAATGTGTTGTGGAGTTATGACAGTATGTGTCTGTAGTTATTTTCTCAGGGTTGAAATATTCAATATCAATAAAAAAATGTGTCTAAAGATGATTTTTCTACAACTATGGTTGATGTTGGGAAATCCAATAATGTGGTGACCGGTATGTTACACACTTATTTAAATTATTCTAATTCCCCTTTCGACACTGCATCTTTTCATTCCCTTATTTCAATTGAATTTTCATATAAAATGGGAATACCACTTCATAAAAAGGATGTAGAACTTATGGTGAAAACTCCTTCTGTAAATATCGATGAAACCAAGATTTATAATAATATTCCTATTGTTATTAATGGGTTGGTATTCCCTATAAATCTTGTTGAACTATCAATAGTAAAGTTTGATTATGTTTTTCAAATGTATTAGATTTTAATTTATTATTATATGGTGTATTGTAGAGAAAATAATGCCTTATTCCATGATTTTATAACATTAATATCCTGTTAGGAAAATGAGAAATTGATTAGGGATGGCAGTAAAATTTAACCATGTCATGTTGTTGAAAATAAAGAAATTGATGAGATTAGTGATATCCGAGTAGTAAATGAATTTGTGGAGGTTTTTCTTGATGATTTTTGTGTGTTATTATTGATTGGGAGGTTGATTTTATTATTGACTTAGTTTTTAATGATAATTATATTTCAAAACTCCTTATCAAATGGATCAAGTAAAACTATTGGAACTAAAAAATCATTTTTAGGAGACTATAAATAATGGTTTCATTTATCCTAGAACTTCAACATGGGGTTCTCATATTTTATTTATTAAAAACAAAGTTAGTTCAGTGATACTTTTCATTTATTATAAATCCTTAAATATCATGACTATTATTAAAAAGTATCATTTTCTTCATATTCATTATTTGTTTAATTAGTTATAGGGAGAACGGTATTTTTCAATGATTGGTCTCAAGTTAGGGTACCATCCATTGAAGGTGAAGGATGAGTATATTTTAAAGACATAATTTTGGACTAGATATGGGAATTATGAGTTTATAGTTAAGAATTTTCACTATAAAAAACAGTAATTTAGTGATGTTTTTTAAAAAGTTCGATAATTTGAAATTTAGCACTATTTTTATAGAAACATATAAAATATTTTGATGATTTTAAATAAACATAACAATATAAATATATATATTTATATATCCCACATCCCCACATCGATGTAAATATATAATTAGATATATATATTAATATAAATAAATGAATACACATTTTTATAATCATATATATTAAAATATATGTATACATATATAAATACACAAACCCAAATATATCTATGTATATAAATATATATACATACATTTGAATATCAAACACATATATAATTTATATTTAGTCATCTTTTTAAGAAAATTTGACTATATTATTGAAATTTTAATAGGGTTTTAAAAAGTGGGTATATATTTATACATATACATATATATTTTCACACACACACACACATTTACAAATATTTAAAAACCCCCACATGCACATATATTAATATAAACATATATGTAAACATATATATATATTTATTAATATAAAAATATATATATATAGATATACATACCCAAAAGGTTTGGGATTCAAGTGAACCTACTACTAAAAAATTTAATTAGAAAAAATAAGTGAAAAGGAACATTATGCAGAAGATTTACAAATTTAGGTATACCAATCTCCACGAGTGTCTACCTAAACCTAACCAGAACAAAAATATGGTCAAAAAAGGCCAACTCGAGATAACCTCTTTAATATCCCTCTTAGAAAGAGCATCAACAGCCTGATTTTCCACCCTATAGACATGAGTGATACCAAGGGATATATTGTTAACAAGATGAAGACAATCAATCAATGTTGTCAACTTTCACCATGGAACTTTCCTAGAATGGTCTTTGAGAATTTTCATCACTACAGTTGAATATGATTCTAACCATAACTTACATCAACCAAAGTGAACAAAAAAATTGTTCTCTTTAATCATAGCCCATAACTCAGTTTGAATTGTAAATATATTCCCAGTTAAATGATTAAAGTATCCTTTAATGAGGCCTCAATGAGAACGAAATATACCACTATAACTGAAGAGACATGGTGCTCCTGAATCCACCCCATAAACATTGACATAGAATACCATGAAATCAGGGGTTTCCATCTAATAGATCAGCCAACCAATAGTTTCCCCAATCTGACACAAACACCAATTGTCATTAAAACAAGAAGAACAGAAAATTCATTGTTCATCAGTCTTGTTCGTATATTGGATGTAAGAATAATCCCTCTGTAAATCATAGTAACACTGTAATGAAATGTTAGAACATGATTATTCAAATTGAAATCATTTTTTGATCTACAAATTCATGAGAGAATGATGGATGTTATAACTAACTGTTTCGAATGGATTCAGCCACTAAATGAATTTCTTCATTTGTAGGAAAGAAGCACATCAATATTTTGAATGTCTAAGAATCAAAAAAAAACTATCATTTATAAATATCCATAACATCAGCGTGATACTATAGTGTCCAAACAGGTGATAGAGAGACCCCTAGACTCACAAATAGATAAAAAATAAGAAGCAAGATAAAATACCTTATGATAAATAATACTTTGGATAGGAAACCTATTCCTCTATATTTTAAAAATAAATGGAACATCCGTATGATAAATAAATGGTTATCCAAATCCCAATACCCATATTGTTATGGTTATAGAAGCACCACATTGATGCCTATAAAAATAAATGGTAATGATAATACCATCCAAATTAGGTTTCTATAATAGAGTATCATGATCAGCATGCACATACCTAGAGAACTCCACAAAATGTTTGTGGGATAGAAGATTCTTCATCTCAGAAGAGGCCTATTACATAGTTATTAAAGAAGTCCTTAATGAAATAGGAATAACAACATCATAAAGAATAGGCTTCGATAACCAAGGCATGATCCAATAATCTAACTGTGATGACCTACAAACCACCCATTTTTAATAGGCCATTATCTAAAAATAGTCTTACTAAACAATTATCCAAACAGAGGAAGCAATATATATGACATGCCTATTTTATAATTTTATAACTAATCTAGTGATATGAACTTCCAATGATGAATCATAATTGGACATGATACTCCATGTGAATGATCTTAACAAGGTTTCATTAATGATCTTGAGATCTTAAATACACATTCCCCCTTCATTACTGGCTTGACATAGACATTCCATCCAACCATAACCAACTTCCTTTCATGAATCAAACAAGTCCATATAAAATTTTAAATAATACATTTCGACTCTTTAATGTGATTTTGAGGCTATTTGTATAATGAGAATGCCTGTACAAACATTTAGGTAATAACATAATTAACCAAGAAAATATTACATTCTTGCAACATAGTCTTACACTTTCAGTTTTCCAACTGATTAAAAACACTCAAAGAAATATTTTCCAGGTAGCATATTTTCACCTAGCCCAAATACTAAGGGGAATCTAAGATAAATGAAGGGAAAGGACCCTCTCTTAACACCAAGAATTCAGTCCACCATATTCTTCTTCAAAGTAAGCACACCTTCTCTAAGAATAACTAATGATTTACCTAACTAATAACCTTTCCGACTAATTCAACATAATTCCTAGAGATACCATTAATATGAGAAATAGTGATTCTGACAACCTTCCCCAAATGGAGGATGTCATATCCATATAGCAGATGAGATGGAGAAAAAAATCCTTTTATACCCTCATTTGGTGATATAGAGCAACATTGAGAAGATAAAAAATTAAACAACTCAAATAATCCTCAGCTATGGAAAAGAGATGCCAAGATAGAGGGCCCCCTACCCATCCCCTCCAAAAAACTGAAATAAACCCCTTGGGGGACCATTGATAAAGATGTAAAACTTATCACTCTTAATAATAGACCAAACCAAATTAATGAACCCCTAAGAAAATTTATGCATTTTCAGAAAAAAAAAATGATATAGCATTTTATATTATCAATGGTAACAGATATATCAATCTTGAGAGAAATTTTACCATCCTTAACCTTTTTCTTCATGACATTCACAAACTTTGAAGCAGTGTATTAATATTTTTATCTATTCCTCCCAGGGACAAACCCAAACTGATTTTATGAGATAAAACCCTTTTCAATCAAACAAAATATGTTAGTCATAATTTCACTAATCACTATTGTAATATAATTCCAAATAGTAAGAGTCTTAAAATATCTAAAATCTATACCATTATCTTTTTTTTGGAATTAATGAAATGGTATTGTAATTCAAACTATGGGGCATAAATTCATCAGTGAAGAATTCACTTACATAATTAATTACCACAAGATGAATAATGTCCCTATATAACATGAAATTTTATGGTGAATCCATCATAACCAACAGTGCAATTAGTGTTTAAAAAGAAAAGTAAAACATGTATTTTTGATGAATTGGTTTCCTCAACAAGATTCTTATTCTATATGTCACCAATAAAATTATAAATTCATTTGATCATTTTTTGGGTTTTTCCTACAAATTTTGCAGATAAATATTTTAAAAATAACATTTCATAGCATTTGAGATTCCATTTTCAGAGTTAAAAAAATATCCCATCCTCCTTAAGAGAGTTAATATTTAATCCTTCTTTTTTATCTCTAGTCATAAAATGAAAAAATATTTAGTTTTTATCCCACTCATTTAGCCACATGATAGTGAATTTATTACAGGAAATATTATCCTTATGGATAAATAGAACATCAAGATTGGAGAGGGTATAAATCTCCTCCTATGAAGGAGTGTCTCGAAGTATATTTCTTTGTTAAAAATGAGCTAATAAGATTCAGGATCCTTCGTATCAATATCATGATTAGAAAAGGATTTATTTCTATATTATTTGAGTCATACATTAAAACTATTCAACATTCTTGAACGATTTTTAATATGGATTCTTAAGAAAACAACCTTATAATAATACAAGATAATTTATCTACAACCTAGGACAATAATCCAAGAATTTTTTAATATGAAAGGAAAGGGAACTGACCGTACATTATTGGAACAAAGATCAACCAACAATGCATTATGATTAGAATGTATCTTTGGAAGGGTGATACCAAAAATATTATATACACCAATTCATTCATTATATTTTATAAAGAATATTTCATGTTTACTAGCCTACCACACATTTAATGTATATACTCCATGTATAATCAACTACAACAATAGGGAATTCAAAAAGTCCACATTAATCAATATAAGAAGAAATATCAGTAGCTGATATTCTACAGAATTTTCAGTTAGTTTTTTCAACTACTCTTAAAATGGAATTAAAGTCTCCCTGTATGATCCAATTATGACACATATTTCCAAAAATGTCTTTCAAAATTCTCCAAATATCTCTTCGTGTTATGTATAGTTTTAAATCATAAATAGAGTTCACAGAAAGAATTGTTTTATTTAAACTAATGGAAATATTTATTGACTGAAGATCATTATGGTAATCATTAATAGTGAAAATATCATGTTTAAGGACCCACAAAGGCTCCTTGAACCTTCATGTTGGTTTTTGGTAACAATAGAATATCCTGGGCATACCCACTTGATCACCATCCAATTATAAAAAGTCATTCTTTTTTCATCTAGACCAATAAGAAATGGTTTTTTGGTCAATAAAATTCATAAAATCTTTGACCATGGGATAATCCCCAAGCCCATGGAAATTCTAGTATAAGATCATCATTTATTAAGGTACATGATCCTAGTAATAGGCCAGTCATAAGCTTGTTTCATATCTTGACCAATATGAATTACTTATTTAATATTATCAGCATTTGATGTCGTGTCATCAGATAAAGAGATATCAGAATATTTTTCATCAACTTCTGTTGATGAATCAACACTTAAAGCATTAAAAATTTTGTATTGTTCCACAATAATGATAATGAAACATGCAAGAAGCTTCCTCCTTATAGATTTAGAAGATGGTACCTGCAAAAATGTATCTAAAGAATGATGAATACTAATAGAATTCTCCTTGTCACCACCTATTAAATATTCATATGAAGAAATCAGATCTAATATTTCATTTTTCAGACAATACATGGAAACAAGAACCTACTCGGGTGAAGATCCAAGTGTGTATTCAATTGTAGTATGAGATGAATTTTTAACCTATATATGATCCTTCCAGAATTACAAAGGATAATCCATTGAATCAATCAGAATATTAAGAGTTTTAGTGTATTTCTAAATGATTAAAGAATCCTCAACATCCACCAGGATGTTACCATGGTTATATTGAAGATGATGGTCACCAATATTCACCAGATTACTAGAATTACCACCTATAACCAATACACCATGAGCATTAATAAAGGCTCATCTTATAACATCTATATAGGGAATCCCAATATTAATCTCCTTTCTCACACCACAAGGTCGTTGATAGCATTCAGAATATTATACTTAATTAAAACCGTAGAGGTTCCACCTATAAAATTCATAGATGGGATCTCAACATTTATATCCTTAGTCACACCCATAGGAATAAACATGCGTTCAGTGTCTTTAATATTAATCTTATGTGAATGATATAAATTTTTACCATTGGATAGGAAGGGTTTAGAATACTTAGCATTGTGAAAAGGAGTTGATTACTTCCCAGTATTCCTCACTCATGTGGAATAATTATATCCCATAATATTATATAAATTAAAAAAATTATTCATGTTTCAATCAGCAGGAACATGTCTATAAAATTGAAACTTCACACAAAATTTTGGTTTCCATTAATAAAGAATTTCCAAATTCATCCAATTATTCTTAGTGTTTAAAAAATCATCATCAAGGGTGGTGGACATATCAACATCAATAAGGATCCTTTAAAAATTTCTAAAACATGGATTATCCTTCTTCTCATATAATATTATAGGATTTTCAATATATGAAATGATACAAATAAGGATTCAGGGGTACTAATAGATCAAATTAAAATTTAATAATCAAATCCAAAAATAGTCATGACTCTTCTTTAAATTTTTGGGATTAATGTTTCGATCCCATTATTGAATCGAAAAAAATTTAGGCTTCAATTATACTGAATATATAATCCATTCTCACCTCTTGTATTCATTTAAAGGGAAGACAATATGGTAAAATCAATGACCCATAGTCATCATCCTTCTCTCATTAAATATATTTACATAAATATACATATAATATTAATATTTTAAATTCAATAATATATATATTATAGAATATAATTATTTTTATAAATATATAGTAGGTTAGTTATTTGGGTGGTTGAGTTTGATGCCTGGAGTCCGGTATTTGAGTTCATATGGAGGAAAATGTTATTTGACTATTTCAATAGGCTTGTAGTTCTATTTTACAAGACTCTTGCACTAGGGAATGTTATCATTCATGTAGGATGGTGTAATTTATCATCGGAATTTGGTGGATTATTTCAAGTGTTAGAGGTGGTGAAAGTTCTTTTCAATGTATAGTGAGGTATGTGGGAATATGGGATTCAGGGTAGGGTGGATATGTTTTATAGAACATAGTTCCATGGTTTTTAGAAAAACAAATTTTCTAAAAAATGGGAAAGGAATAATGGATTTGAAAAAAAACATTCTGACATTTTTTAGAAACATCAGTAAAGGAGGTTTAATCTATCGATATTTCTGAAAAACAATGGTAAATAAGGTGTCAATAATTAGTTATGTTTATAAATGTTTTTAATTAGTGACACCTCATTTACTTAATTTTTTCATAAACATAGGGAAAATAATTAGAGATATTTTAAAATTTCTCAAATTAAAAAATACATCAATAATTTATTTATTTTAGTGTTTGTTTTGTCTAATGCACATGTTATATTCATGTATCTTAGGAATAGAGTTTTCTATAACTATTTATAAAAGTTGTTGGTTATTATTATTTATTATATATTGGTTTATTCTAAAATTAATTTCTATTATAAAATAAGTCTATGGATTTTTTTAAGCCATAAAAAAAAATCCAAACTATATGGAAAATTTAGTCAGTGTGAATTTTGATTCCAATAAATTTCTTTCCTCTAGAATATTGTTTCTGAATTTGGTATAAATGTCAACCCAATTAAAATGAATGTTCTTATAGAATATAAAAGACCAAAACTTTTCCCTTATATTAATATTTTTATTGTAATAGCTGGTTACTACTAGTGGTCGATTGAAAAAACTTCTTTTTTATATATACAACTGACTATGTTAACTCAAAATGGAGTTAAATTCAACAAGAGGAAATGCTGAGATTATTATTTTTAGGAACTAAAAATATGAATTTGAAATGGTAATATTTAGACCCTTTCTTATTTAAATATTTAATTTTTCATTTAAAATTAAACTTCATTGAAGGTATGTAGTTTAGTTCTGATACAGAACTGTTAGGTAGTTGTGTATGCTTCAAATCAACTGAAACACCATGAGTTAAGTTATCCGACACATGATATGGAATTAGTTGTTTTATTGTTTTTATTTAGGAATTTAGATGAATCTTTTATATGGTGTAAAGTATGAATTATATACTAATCATAAAATTTTGAAGTATATATTCGCTCAGAAAGATTTGAACTTGAGGTAGATAAGATAGATTAAATTGAATAAGGATTATGAATACATGAATCATTATGATCTAGAAAAATAATATAAATTAATCAATGCCCAAATTTTGAAATATAATTATACAATAACTATATTATATTTAAAACATAAAACATGTGTTAATTATTTGATGATTTTTTTCCTAGACATTTTATATGTAGGAACATCCTATATTTTTTAGAGGTTAGTACAATCATCTTTTTTAAAAATAATTATGAAAAATTTGAAGGAGGATCATGTTTTACATAGTAAGGTAAATTTTTTTAATAAGGCTCAGTCTTCATATTTTAATGTTGATAAAGATGATTTTATCTAATTTGGAAAAATATTACATGTTCCTTGTGATTCTTAGTTGAAAAATGAATTATTGGGTGAAGCTTATAATTCCCATTTTTTGGTTCATCTTAGTATCACCAAGATGTATAGTGACCTTCGGGAGTATTATTAGTGGCATGGAATGAAAATTGATATTATTGACATTAACATGAAATGTTTTTCCCATCAACAGGTTAAAGAAGACTGAAAATTACTAAAGGGTATGATTCATCCTTTTACAGTTCCTGAGTGAAAATGGTAAAATATATCCTTGCATTTCATAGTTGTACTACCAAAGACATCTCAAGGTAACAATGAAATTTGGGTAATGGTTTTTTTACTGAATTGACATAAAATTATCATTCCCATTTGAGATAATATAGATTTTGATCCACATTATCAATTTTATATCATGTAGATAGTTAGGTTATATAGCTTTATTCCCTGTAGTGTATCTGATCATGATCTCGATTTAACATATAATTTTTTTAAAAGGAATTAAAAAGTAATGGGGCACTGAATTAATTTTTAGTATAAATTTTGATTGACAATATAATGGATAGTCTGAGAAAATGGATCTGACCGTGTAAGACATACTCTATTCCTATTCAATAGATTACCAGAAAAGTTGGGACAACATCCTTCATTATTTTAATTTTTCTTATAATAATTTTTTTATTCCATTATAAAGATGTCACAATTCAAGGAATTATAAAAAATGTTGTGAAAGAAACTTTGTTTTTTGGATGATGTATGAATAATAAAGTTATTGGAACTAAATATGGTAGAGTAAATAATTCAGAATATGAAGATGATTCAACAAAATATGAGGATTTATTAGAGAAGGTTGAAAATTTATACAGATATCTAGAGGAAATATCTTTCTTTCAAGGTATGTGATCATGTTTTTCTTAATGTATCTCCAAGGAAATTGTTATCCAGTTTCGTAAAAGGGAGAAGCTAAGTTCACTATCCATTAGACCATATAGGATTATAGAGACAATTAGTTTAGTTACTTATATAGTGTACATGATTCCATGTTTATCCCAAGTACACAATGTGATTTATGTTTTGATTTTATAAAAATATGTTCTGGATACCACTCATATGTTGATCATGGAAGTAGTTCTATTAGAACAGAATATTTTTATAAGAAATAGCCTATTAATATTATTGATCATAGAGATCAATTGGTGCACAATAAAATAATTTTTTAAGTTACATTTTTGTTTAAAAACTGTATGTATGAAGAAGAATGTTTGGAATCTAAATATGTAATGAGGGAAAGATATCAGTACGTGTTTGATATGTGAATAAAATTGTGAAGATGAAATTTTAAAAATGGAGATGAATGTAACAACCAAGGTAAGTTCAATATAAATCAATTTTATGAATTATTAATATTCATAAATTATATTTTATGGTGTTATTATTATTATAAGAATATTATGTATTTTTAGTCAAAAATTAAAAAGAATTATTTCTAACTAAATTGGGGTTTCATGCATTAAATAGTTTTTTAAACCCTAATTTCAAAATTATAAAATTTTAATTTTAAAAATAGAAATTAATTTCTAGTTTCATCATGTGAAATTTTTCATCAGATAATGTTTTAAAAATTTTATGAAAATATTTATTTTTCAATGAATAGTGAAAATATGGATTTTTTTAAAAAACTATATTTTAATTTAAATTATTCAAAAAGTCATGTGATATTTTTGGATTATTTTTAAACTTTTATTAGTTTTTTTACCAAAAAAATATATATATATAGTCTTTGGAATAAACATTAAACTTGAATTTGTTATAAAAAAATTTTGTACCTAAAAACGCATTTATTTGAAAAAACTACATTCCTCTATAAATTGAAAGTTTAATTTTAAATTCAATTATATAACATAAATTTATTCATAATGACCCATGTCTGGGAAACTAGACTCATCCCTTATAAATTCTATATATTTTTTATAAATGAATCTTGAATAAATACACAACATTTATTACAATAGATTACCTTTTGTCGGTCAAGGTTCAAGAACATTTGATACATGACTTACAATTCAACAATATTCACAAATTGAATATAATTATTCTTCATTGTATAGCATCCATGATAGAGTTTTAACATAACAAGTTCGTTAATCCCATAAAACTGATTACAATTCGTATGGTGAGTATAAAATTCTCATTAAGGGGTTTAAAACAAAACAATTAACAAATAATTTTTAAATCATTTGTTTAAAATAAATTATTTACATTAATTTATTAAAAATAAATTAACATTTCTCATAACATGTCATCATCATTTTATTGAGATATTCAAAAATAGATTTTAAAATAATCTCATTCTCAAAAATTTTAAACTTATTTAAGGGTTAAAAAAAATGTATTATAAAATATTTGTGTACTTGAACAAAAATGCATGGACTAAAATTTATATGTCATAAAATTTATAACCTTAATAACACAGGACATACCTGGTGTGTGGATAAAAATATTCAGATGAAATATTACTTGGTTATAATATTCACCTAAAACGATAACAACTATCATTTAACACATAAATGCAAACCATGAAATGATAGATGAGTTTTTGAACATTGTTTATGGATTGATAACAAATAATTAATCCGTCTTATTAAATGATTTTCTATATAAGTATGTACATAAATATAAAACATTATACCATGTGCTTCAGGTTAATTAAAACTATTAACGTGTTCATAGGATAGATATTCTTAACCATGGATATTCTACTAGTTGATTAATCACAAGGATGTTCAAAAAATAATCTCATAATGAGGGAATGCATAATACTAGAAATCATAATTAACTTGTCTGGATATCATGCTAAGACCATAAATAACCATTCCATCAATGCCTCATGCCAAGACTCTAGTTTGTCCCATGAGTCGTACCAAATCATCGAGGGTCCCTACCCATCACTTACTAAGTCTAGTGCATTCCTCATATGTCTAATAAAAATAAATCATTAAATGAAATTGTCCCATAAAACATTGATTTATTTGAATCATAATCACAGATGAAAAAAAATCATTAATAAATTATTGAGGTACATAATCATTAAACAATCCAAAGTGTCATATAAGACTTTGAAACGTTGTATTATTAATCGATAAAATATTATCAAAAGATTAATCCCCTACTATACATAATGGTCTCTATTTTTAGTGCAAAAATAACCAGTGTAATGAAATAAATACATACAATCTCTCTAAACAACATGGAATGTCATTTATAAATTAGGCGTTGGACATAACTAACTATGGATGACATACCATGATGGTAGAATGTAGTTTCACATATATATGATAGCTTAAAAACATAAAATTATAATATTTATCATATAAAAGTGTGTAAAAATTGTGAATAAAAGACTTTAATCTTACATAGATCTTTAAACATAAGTTTGATGTTTGTTAAACATCACATATAACATATAAATAAATGGGAAATAATAATTACACTTAAGGTGTTCATATATATATGAATATATATATATATATATATATATATTAAACTTATATGTATGTGATTTCAAAGCATGAAACCCACGCTTCTGATATGTTTTAGAAGCTATAATTTAAAAAAATAACCTTCTTGTACGTGCATATACTAAAAGGTTTATATATATATCTATGTGTGTATATTCAAATATAAAAACACACACACACACATAAGTATATATATATATATACAACACCCTTGTATCATCATTTTAAAAACTAAGACTCCCCTATTTTCCCAAATATTTTAGAAATATAGTTTAAAACAAAAGAACCCCTTAATCACACACACACACACACAGATATATATATATATATATACTGAAACTATTTTTTCTATGTATGTGTATATATGAATGTAAATACACAAATTTAATTCTTTCTTTAATTATTATAAATTCATAATTGAAATCATACACTTGAAACTATAAGATTTTAGGGTAAAATCATTTAAAAAAATAATTTTCTTATATGTATCTTGGATTAGAAGATATGATTTTACATATATATATATATAACTTAATTTATATATATGTTCATAAATGAACATAATAAAATCCCTGAATTGATTCAAATTAGAAGTGATTTGTGGCTTCTAAATTTTTTAGAATAAAGAAACTAAGACATTGAGATGAAAGAGGCTGGGTAAAACTAGATGCAAAATGGGTTTAAAAGAACCAGGGTTTCAATTAGAATAATGTCTAATTGAAAAATTAATTTGAAAAAATCTAATAAAATAAACATAGATTAGTAAAAATAAATGAGAAACTGGTTGATTGACACCCTATAATATAAAATTTAAGCAGGGAAGGGGGATATGAATCAAAGATAGGTATTTGGCTTTAAAATATCACTGTCTATGAAAGTAAATGAGGGGACCAAAAATAAAGTGGCCATAAATACGGTGGAAAGATGAAATCACAGGAAAGTGGAAATGAATCGAGGCATGTGGATACAAGGTGTGATGGAGACTGGTTTCGATCAATGAGGGAGAAGAAGAGGAAAATAATAGACCAGTCAGATCAATATTGATCAAATCCAAGGGTTAGAAATAACCATATAAATTTTAATAAAGGGAGTTGTGTATATAAAGAATGGATGAAATAGGTGCAGTCACAAGGTTGATCCAATGGTCCAGGATGAGCGGTATGATTTAAAATGGATAGATAACTATGATTATATCGGATATTATTATATGAATATGGTGATCATGTTAATTTAAAAACGGTCTGACGGTGCAGATCAGGTGAAGCCAGATCAGAAGGTTCATAAAAAATTCCCTGATGAAATACGGTAGTGTGGTTTCCAGTGTGCAACAGGTGTGGATGACCAATATCTTGTGTGGTGAGATAGTGCGGTTGAGATCATGTGCCCTAGAAAAAGTCACTTCCCACATCGAAAATGAGTTGGATTTTGGGATGCCTTATAAGGATATGCATTTCATGCCTCACTTCAATAACAAAACACATGCCCATGGGTCCTTATACATAGGACCCCACCAGCAGGCTTTATCCCAAACTCTACACACACATGACCAGGGCCCCGAACATAGGTCTTTTCTTGACTTGGGTCACCTGGTTCCTTCTTGGGTGCGGTCCTAGTGCTTCTCAAGTGCACCTGTTCTATGTTCCCACCAACCCTTAAGGGCTTGGCCTATAAGGCTTCCCTTGGCTGGGGGTATTTAGTGAAATGTTTGGTAAAAATTTATCAAAACACAATATATACATATATTTATTGTTTTAATATAAAAAATAAATTATTTATATTCTTATTTGAATATATTACTTTTTTCCATTATATTTATTCTATTTGGTTATTAAAACATCATATGTTAATAAATTTATATTAATTTTATATTTGTAAAACAATCCACCAATAAAGAAATATTTCTTTCAATACTCATGATTTAATTAGAATCTAATTTCAAATTAAAAATAATATTATTATTTAACATCAAATATTATTTAAAAAAGTTTATACATTTTAAATAAAATACCATATGATTTAAAACATCAATGGTCACCTTGAAACCTAATTCTATTTATAATGGTAATATTAAGCCGTATAAATACTCATTCAATGTATTCCAAAGATCAAATATCATTTCTTACTTAAAAAGCAGGGTTATATACATCCCTTTCACTATGAGTATTTTTTTATTCTTCTCACTATTTTTTTATTATGGTGGATTCAAAGGATGAAGACAACATACTCGGTCTCGTCATGATTTTGGGTGGTCTTCTGTTTATTATATTGGGTCTATTGATGATTTTTCTTGAGGTTTTGTAATATCATATATTAATGTAATATTTCATTGTTTGAATAAAAAGCTTCTCGTTGTATTTTGTGAAACTAAATTAAATATTACTAATTTTTATAAAAAAATAATAACTAAAGTTTTTATTATTTTACTTATAATTATGTTTGAGGCATTACATTCCCCCCACCCCACCACCCTTAATGTAATTGTTCACTTATAATTCACTTACTCACATAAACCTACATACAAAAGTCCTTCCAAAATCCTCCTTTATGTCCTACAAAAAAATATCATAATTATTATTAATTAACAAAATTTGAAAGGAAATTAATTAATACCTTCATCATGTCCAACAGTGTGGATAGTCTGTTGATGACCTCAAATTAAATTGCATGGTATTCTTATGTTCTTAAAATTCTATAGTCCAAATACACATTGAGAATCTAGGATAAAACTAACGCATAAATTAGTCAGGTTTTCAAAGAGAGAGGCATCGTTGGTGTAGAGCTCAGAGATACCGGAGTGGACTCAGTCCTTATAACCATGTCAAACTATATGATTTTAATATTTCTGAATCATAGAGTCTCCCACACTTGTTAAAGAGCAGAACATGAAATAGGTAGGCAGCATGGAGATCATCCTCCTCTACAGCATCTTAGAATTTTCTCAAGGCCAAATAAATCTCATACAGGGTGAAACAATGAAATAGGCTTTCATAATACTTTTCTTTATGACTATAATATAAATGTTGCACATATGTCATAAAGTGATAGACATGATTCGGTCCATGGTAGAATCGAAATACATTTGGTTAGTTTGACACCAGGTAAAGGTGCTTTCAGGATAGATGTAGGTTTACAAAATGCCAATATTCTTCTGAATCTGATTTGAAAATTATCATCTGAAGTAGCTTAGTATCAAGTGAGAAGAGGTTAGTTAGTGAACCCTCACCTTCCATATAATAATTTAAAGAAATAATTTTACTTATGAAAACACTCTTAAATCTGTAGTCTCATTCTAATTTTCCAAATATTTACTAAATTGTTCCTCTGATACTAATTATAATGACCCGAGCCGAGAAACCAGACTCATTCCTTGTAAATGTTGTGTATTATTTTTATAAAATACATATTAATAAATACACAAAATTTATTATAACACAGGTACTTCTACCATTCTTGGTTTTGGAAAATTAGATACATGAATTTTGCTTCAACGAAATTCACAAATCAAAAACAATGATTCTTCAGCGTATTTCTTACACAATAGATTTTCAGTCTAGAATGTTTTTTAATCCTCTTAATGTGATTGTAATTCATATGGTGAGAATAAAATCCCCAATAAGGGATTTAAAACAAAACAATTATTAAATTATTTTTAAATAATTTCATTAAAATACATTCTTTAAATATTTTTCATAAAACAATATTACAATTCCCCATTACATTTCATCATCATTTTCTTGAGATATTCTAAAATAGTTGTAAGGATAATCTCATGATAAAAACTTATAAACTTATTTAATGGTTGCAAATAAAATGAATTATAATATATGCATATAGTTGAACAAAAGTTCTTGGAAAACTATTTATAAGTCATACAATGACCATGCATAATTATCCATGACATACCAGGTGTGCGGATACAAATTTTCACATGAAATATTTCTTTCTTAGGATTTTCCCCTAAAATGATATGAATTATTATTTAACACCTAAATGGAAACAATTAAATTATAGATGAGTTTCTAAAAATTTTATATGTATTGAAAATAAGTTACTAATCATTCCAAATAAATGAATTTCTATATAAGTATATACTTAAGTATAAAACATTATACCATGTGCATCTGATTAATTAAATCCATACAAATGTTCATAAGAGAATTATTTAAAACCATGGATATTCTACTAGTTTAATTATCACATGGAGGGTGAAATAATAATCTCATTTTGGTGGAATGAATAATTCCACACATCATAACCACCATTTCAAGGCCTCGTGCCAAGACCATACATAACCATATTGTCAAGGCCTTGTGCCAAGACTCTAGTTTGTCTTAAGAGACCTACTGATTCATCATGGTGATATAGAGGGCCCCACCTATCACTTACTAAGTCCAATAAATTCTTTATATGTCTAATAAAAATATTTAATTAAATAAAATAGTCTCATAACCCTTTGATTTATTTGAATCATAACCATGGATGAAAATAAATTCATTGATAAATTATTGATATACAAAATCATTAAACAATACAAAGTGTCTCGTACCAATTTGGAAATTTTAATTAATAATCCATATAATTTCATAAAAAGATTAATCCCATACTTGAAACAATTGTCTCTATTTTCAATTCATAAATAATAAGTATAATGAAATAAATACATACATGCTCTCTAAAATGAATGGAATGTTATTTATAAATTAGACATCGGAAATAACTAACTATAAATGACATACCATGATTGTTAAATGATATTTCTCTCATGAAATGATAGCATTAGTACATAAATTTATAAGATTTTTTTTAAGGTTGGGGCCAAAGCCTCATTTTCATTATTAAATCAAAGCAATGTCCCCTTTTAACTGGGTAGAGGGAAACCCATTACATAGCACGAAGGCCCAGTGGGCTTGTAGCCCATTACATAGCCCGTAGGCCCAAATTCTAAGGCCAATTCACTTTCTGTGAATACTAACATGCTTCTACAGTACCGCACAGTATCGCTGCCGCTACAGTGCCCTTTCGCCGCTACAGTACCCGCTGATGAACAGTGTCGCCACTGCTACAGTTCTGCTACAGTACTACTACAGTAACCTGTGCCCCATGGGTTTTGAACCCCCATTTTCCATGTAGTATTACGGGGTTCTTACCACTAAGATTAATCCAATGAAAATTTATAAACATGTTGAATAAAGTATTTTAGTCTAACATAGTTCTTTAAACACTAGTTTGATGGGTATTAAACACCACTTATAACTTCAAAATAAATGAGAATGAATAAATATCCTTAACGTGTTCATATTTATATGAATATATATATATATATATATGTGGATATATATATATATATATGTATGTATGTATATATATATATACACACATATATGTATGTGGTTTGAAACATGAAACCCTTGCATCTAAAATGTTTTAAAAGCAATTCTTTGAAAACAAAAAAACTTCTGGTATGTGCTTATACAAAAATGTGTTGATATATATATATATATGTATATATTTATGTATGTATGTATGTATATATGTATGTGTGTGTGTCTGTTTAGGTATTTATATGTATATATACTTATATATTAATAAATATATATATATATAAATATGTCACCCTTTTATCACCTTCTTGAAAACTAAGACTCCCATTTTTACAAAAGTTTTTGAAATAATGTTTTAAAAAAAAGAACCCTTTAATCACACACACACAGTTATATATATATATATATATTCTAAAAATATTTTGCTATGTATGTGTATATAAGCATATATATACACTTATGTAATACTTTTTTAAAATATCATTACTTGATAATCGAAATCATACACTTACGACTATAATATTTTAAGATAATGATCATTTAAAACATGAATACTTTTCATATATGTGACTTGGATTGAAATATATGGTTATATATATATAACTAAATGAATGTGTATCTTCATAAATTAAAATAATAAAATCCCTTACTTGATTTAGATTATAAGTGAGTTGTGGGTTATGATTTTTTTAGTAGAAGAAAACTCGTTCTTTGATAGTATGGAGGTTGGGTAAATCAAGGTGAAAAAATGGGTTTAATAGAACCACAGTTTCAATTAGAATAATTTATAATTGAAAAATCAAATTTAAAAAATATAATACACCAAAACCATTCATTAGGAGAAAGAAACAAGCAACAGGTTGATTGACAGCCTAAAATATAAAATTAAATCAGAGAAGGGGATCTGAGTCAAGAATAGGGATTTGGTTTTAAAATAACATTATCCATGGAAATAGATGAAGGGAACAAAAATAAATGGGCCGCTATGAGGGTGGAAATATATCATCATGGGAAAGTGGTGATAAAGAGGGGTCGACCACTACAAGGTGTGATAGAGACTAATGTGAATAAAAGGGGAATAAAAAGAGGAAATGAATTGATGGTTCATATCAAGTATGATATAATCCATGGGATATAAATAACCCAAAAACATTTATTGGTGGGAGCTGTGCAGCTAAGGAACATAAGATCCAAACGCAGCCGTGAGATCGATCAAATAATCTAAGATGATTGTCGTGATTTAAAAAGGATGGATGGATGAGATTTTATCGGGTAGTATCAGACGAATATAATGATTGTGTTATTTTAAAAACAATTTGATAGTCTTTATTAGGAGAATCTAGATCGGATGGTTGATTAAAAATGCAGCGATGAAATGTGATAGTGGGAATTGGAGCATAGAACCAATGAGGATGGATAAGATCTCCAATGGCGAGATTGTGTGGTAGAAATCAGGCATCCCATAAAAAGGATTCTAACACATCGAAACCGAGTGGGTTTTGATGCTAGCTTATAAGGCTCAGCATGTCACACCTAACATTGATGACACAACACACCCTAAGGGGTCCTTATACTTGGGACATTTCCTGAGACCTTTAAACCAAACTCTTCATGAGCTTGACTAGAGCCCTAAAAGCATATATATGTGAAACCTGTCCCAACCTATGCCAGTTAGGGTTCACTCCTAGTGTTGCTCATGTGCACCTGTGCTATGTCGCCCTAGGCCTTGAGGGCTTTACCTGTAAGGATTCCCTTAGCTAAGGGTAAATTTTTGGTAAAATGTTATCAAAACACAATATATAAATATAATTATATGTTTAATACACAAAATAAAATATTTATATTCCTTTTTATTTATATTAAAAAATTTCCATTATTGTTATTCTCTTTGGTTATAAAATCATTATATGTTAATAAATTTAAATTCATTTTGAAAATTTAAAACTCCCCATCAAAGCACTATTTCTTTGAATACCTGTGTTTTAGTTAGAAACTATTTTCTAATTAAAAAGATAATATTATTTAAGTGGAAATATTTTTTAAAAAATTTTAAACATTTTAAATAAATTATCCAATAGTTTAAAAACATCAATCGTTTTCTTGACACCCAAAGACTATTTATAATGGTTATTTTAAGATGTATAAATACCCATTAAATGTATTTAAAATATCAAAGATCGTTTATTTCTTCAAAATAATGGTTCTCTACATCCCATTGATTCTGAGTATTTTTTCTATTCTTATCACTATTTTTTTATTATGTAGGATTCAATGGGTGAAGGATACACACTTAATCTCATCCTAATGTTGGGTGGTCTTTAGTTTATTTTATTGTGTCTTTCAGTGACTTTTCATGAGTAGTTCTAATATCTTCAATTAATATAATATTTTAGTTTTTTAATAAAATTTTTCTCATTGTATTTTGTGTATCCTAATTAAATAACACAAATTTTTATAAAAATAAAAAAAATAGAAATATGATTATTAGAGTTATAATTTAGTTCAGGGAGTTACAGTATTGAATCTTGAAAAAAGGATTGCATATTTGAAATATTTATGTCAAATATTGGGAAATAGTTACCTTTTATTTTCATTCAGTATAAATAGTAACTATAGTAAATAATTTCTGAAATGATAAGGGTAAATCAAGTAATTAAGGTTAAAAAATTATAATAAGGACTAAAAATGATCTTAACACATTACAATATCATATTAGTGTTGTGGAGTTTTTCCATTTCGATCCAATTTTAAAAAATATAGGTTATTGGTGTATTGTTTCTTCGATGTTGATCATTAAAATATTTATCTAAAAGATAACATAAAAAATGGAACCAACTTTCTTTTATTATATATAATATTCTATGATAGGGATAAAAAAACTTATAGTCGGTTATAAATTTTCATCTTCAAGGTAAATTAATTTTTTATCATTGTAATTAATTTATAATTTTTATTGATGAAATATTTTTCTTAAATTATTTAACAATGAATTTAAAATATTAATTAAATTAATAGAAAAATACAATAAATGATGTTACAAATATTAAATGCAATATAATATGAATGAATTATTTTTATACATAAATTTTTTGAAGAATAAATTTTTTTCAGTTTTTTTTAGAAAGGATTATATTATAATTATTTTAAATTCATATTGTTTTGAAATTCAAATTAAATGAATAGTTCGAAAATGACATTAATAATGTTTTTTATTAAATAATATTTAAGAAAATTATTTAAAATTCATAAAAATAATATATTCATCCAATTTATTAAGATATATTTTAAAATATCATCTATGTTCCATTTATGGGAAAAACATTTTACTAACTATCTCGACCCTTAAAGAATACAAAACCTGATTATCACAATAATCAATAAAAGGGTTAACATGGGTAAAAATAAAGAGATAAGAGTGAATAATTTATATAAACATGAAAATAATTATTATAAGAGATTATTTCAACCCAAAATAATTTTAAAATGGAATCATATAAATTAGTATGCATTTCCATAAAAAATAATTTATATTAACTTAATTTTTTATGCAATTCAGAGAGTGCCTCTCCCCTCACTTATAAAAGGGAACCTCCTCTACTCTTTTATTTTCATATAAAAAACCTTTTAGATTTTGTAATACATGCCCAAATACCTTAATTATATCCCTCCCCACATCATAGAAACTTTTTTATCAAAAAAACCCCATGAAGGATTTTGGTGTAAACCATAAGTGGTTTCCTGAAGAAAAGGTATAATTATTTACCACACATTTTCATTTTATTTTTTATTCTACAACCTTCAAACCATACTAAAACATGATGAAATAATAACACATGTTTCTTAAATATCATTAGATTTTATGTTATTAAATTAATAACCTATATTAGTCTCATATTCCATCAAATGGGAAGTAAAACCATCGTTCATGTCTATGGTAGTCTACAACCTTGTCAATCAATGTAATTCATTTTCCATCACCACCTCTCATGGATTTATATAATGTTGTATTTTTAAAAAATATATATAATATTCATCAAATATTTATCATTATGTAAAGTTAATATATCACATAGTTTATCACCATTCCTTTCATTAAAAATTATAATGTCTTTCATTCGTACTTGTTGATTACCACCTCCATGAAGTAATGTAATTCATTTTTCTTCACTGCATCACATGGATGGTATATATAAGTTTATTTAAAGAAGTAATATTGTATTTATTATAGGATTATAATTATATATATAAAACAATACGTATCATTTTTCTATGATGATCATTGAAAAATGGAAACAGTACTCATGTGTATGTACGACCTACCATCTCCATGATTGTAACATAGAAAATTTTTCACAACCATATATCATGGCTTGATTTAATAGTATAATTGATATATAAAATTATAATTATATCATGATAATTATTCTGAATGATATGGAATAATTACCCATTTCACTATAGTCTACCTACGTAACTCATTTTGGACATATGAGCTGAATATCATCAAAACATCAGACCTGAAGTTAATTTTTTAAATAATTTATTATAAAATGAAAAAAAAGGAATAGAAACGCGAAAACGTTAATTAAAAAATTAAATAACTAACAGAATATTAATATTCATGATGATAAATAATTGACATGATGATTCATACTTGAGGTAAGGGATAGTTTTCTTTTAAAACATCGTTTTAAATGATTTGAATGTTTATTTTATAAATAATTCTATTCCATGTACATAATCTTAAAATTATTTTATGGATGTATTTACATAGAAATAAATTAATTAAAATGAAATTTTTTATATCCCATTACTATTTTTCAAAGGTTTTAAAAGTAATTTTTTTAGGTTTTATATATGGATGGTTTTTATTTTATTTATAAAAAAATACCATTTTTATATGTTCGACATCAACAGTTTTTCTCTCAATTGTGACTATTATTAAATGCTTGGATTAATCTTATAATATATCATTTTTTTCTTAAAACAAAACCCTTATTTTCCTTTGTTATATATATTTTATAAAAGGGTATTAAATGGATTGGATATTATAATATTCAGAACATTTTCCTCATTGGTTAAAAGAATATTTTTATTAATATAATGCTGAATATTTCTTTATTTTTTGTGTTATGAATAAGTTATGATTATTATACATTATTTATGATGAAGGGTGGATATTTTACAAACTAATGATGAGTGTCAATATTATAAACCAATTATGGATGGATAAGTTACAAACCAAGGATGGGTGGGTCCTTGATATCCATATAATGCATTGGGTATGATTTATGTTAGAAGTCAATAGTATTGGTTATACCACTTTTAAGAGTTACTATAAGTGTGATATGATAATTATGTCTCAAGTTATATATATGAATTATTAAAAAATTATATGGTATTTTATAAAAATAATATGATTTCATAGTGTATTTTAATGAGAATGTGTTTAATGATAAATATATTCTACTACTTAAAGCGAAAATGTATATATTTTTTTGAATTTCTTCAATACATGATTCATGATTTAAAAGGAATATTTTTGAGTTTTATTTTTCATTTAATATAGTTATATTTTTACGATAATTTAAATTTTTTAAAAATAATCATCCTCTTTTGTTGAATAAAATAAATGTTATTGAATTCCAAAAAAACGTTTTGCTACTAAAATAAATTTGGATGAAAGAATAAATCTCATAAGGTATATCATTGGGAAAGGTAAATTCTGAGTAGTTACCCCTTTATTTTCAATCCCATCATCCAAATGTATTTCTTCATGATATGCATGTGTGATGATATAATTAATGGTCAAAAGAGAATCCATGCATTTCATCCATATAGTAGTTAGCTTTCATGATATATGAATAAATCCATTTATAATAGCCTAAACAACAATGGTGGAATCACATTTGATCCATAAGTTAATCCATCGACATTGATTTTTCATTTCAACCATATTTATTGTAGCGTGAATTAAATCATAATTGGATGTAATGATTCCACCTTGACCATAGTGGAATCACATTCCATCCCCATTATGATTTTTGAAAATTTCACCATGTCCAAAAGGGTTTGGATTTCTTATAGAAGTTATATTTATATAACATTTAATACATCATAGGAGTGGATGGATCCAAATAACTTCTAAAATACTAGAATGAATTCAATAATTACCAATGATTTCTTGTCACTTAAAAATAGTGACATCATGAAAATAATTATCACAATAATCATTTAAATGTGGATTACCATTTTTCATGGCAGTAATGACTTGAGTATGATCAAACATTACATTTAAGGAATTTTTTTCAATAATTCTCTTGTTTTTACTATTTTATAAAAAAAATGTATTAATTAAGAGATGAAACCAAGAATAAGTTTAGATGTTTCTTAGAAATAGGTAGTTTAATGTAGAAGTGGGATGTTCTGGGGTACTGGTAGTTCATGGGATCATCATTTTAAAGAGAGTGGCATCGAATATCAATGAATTTTCAGTAGTATAAAAAATAAGTAATATATGGTCATGTTTATCCCCATTCTGATTGCATTGGAAAAATATTGATTACAAGTTAATAACCACATATTGAAGAAATTCATTTGTTAGAATTTTGGAATAAATCACCCTCTATGTAAGAGAGAATTCATATAGGATAATTCATCATCAATACTAAATCATTTCCCAACTTTCCTTATAACCTTGTGTTTCCTCTTGGTAGAATTATTAGGAGGATTCCCCCCATTAGAGTTTTGTCCCCAAACCAAAAAGTAATGAATATTTATGAATTTGTTATTAATAACCATTTCCCAAATTTCAATAGTATGCATATCAATGTAATTATCCATTTTCTCTTAGATTTATACAATAGTGTTAATAGATGTATTAATAGAATTTAAGATTTTATAAAGAAGTGTGCATTCCTAGTTATCTAACCAAATATTCATAGATGAGTTGATCTCAGCCAGCTATTGAGAATTCTATAAAAATGTTAGAAACATTATCCTTGAGGGAAGTCTATATGGAGGATTCCACGTAAATTAAATTCTCATCTTTGAGACTACTCTGGAATATGTACCTCATAATGGAATATCCCTCTGACTTCCCATTGATGAGTACCCTCATGAAAATATACTATAAATATTTATTTTATTTTCAGATATTTTTTATACCAATACCTCCATATTAAAATGTTATTTCGATGGGATAATAGAAACTCTCCATTAAATAATGCTTCCACTCAATAAAATAATGATAGTAGAATTTTTTATACTCTTAATAAGGGAAGTTTTCATTTATAAACCATAAATGAATAAACAAATTTTTATATAATAACATCATTCACAAAGATGATCCAACAAATAATTGAATGTGTTTTACTATTCCAGGAAGACAACTCGTTTTTAATACAGCTCATAATTTGAAAAAAAAATGACTGGCCCATAGTTTTCCCTAAAAATAGGGACACCCAGATAAGTGAAAGGAAGCACGAAATCTCGAATTCCTTACATTTTAATGATGTCTATTTATCTAGATAGAGGAATAATTCTTCCAAAGTATAAGTATGTTTTTTCTAATTGATCTCTTACCTTGAAAATGTTTCATAATGAATGACAATGTTTTTTATGTTCATGACATTTCTTTTATCATCTTTAGTAATGAATAGTATCATCAAGATATTCTAAAATAGTGGGAGTAGAAAGGCCTCTAGAATCTCTATTGGGTTTGAGTTTTTTGGTATCAACCATATTGAGAAGAATCTTTCCGAGCAATAGAGAAAACAATGACTAAGATCGGGTTACCAGGTCTAACACCTTTGGAGCATTTGAAGTACCCATTAGGAGGGCCATGGATGAAAACTAAAATATAGGTATATTTTAGAAGGATACTGACCCATTTAATAAAGACCTCATAAAATCAAAAACATGTAAAGACATTGAAAATGAATCCGTAATCTATTGTACAAAAATAGTTTTTAAAATAATTCTTGAGGGAAATATTACCTCCTTTAGTGTATTTATTGAGAATAGAAATACATTTAGATGATGTAATAAGGAATTCATGAATAGTTCTTTCCTTTAATGAAACCAACATAGTTTGAAGAAAAAAAAATTTGTTAATGTTGTCCAGCCTGTCCTTAATTATTTTTCAAATAATTTAATATATAGTGTTTACAAGATTCATATCCCTGAAATGATAAATATCATTCACATTATCAACTTTTAGTATAATGGTTCCAAATTGAGCAATGATGCCTAATGTCAAATGACCACATTTGAAAAAATGACGGACAAGTATAACAAAAGCACAATGTATAACATCACAATATGTCTAAAAGAAAGAGTTTAAGGACCCATATTGTCAAGGGGAGCAACCCGAATTTTTCCCAAAAACTACTTCTTTAATCTCAAAATCACGAGGAATTGAAATAAGGCATGAGTTATCATCATGATTGAAAATACAAGGAATAATGTATTCCATTAAATAAATTGTAGGTTTTTAACAATCAAAGTGGTTAATATAATAAGAGAAAATACGAGTTCCCAAATCCTCTCTATTTTTTGAAAACTCCCAACTATAATTGATAATAAACCTGGGTTTATTTATTTTAATCACCTTTTGAAGAGAATGGAGAAAATTTCTATCCATATCACCCTAATTAATCCATTATAAATTCATATATTACCTTTAAATACATTATATGATATTTAGATGGACATTGATATCATGAGTGATCAAATTTTTCTTTTGAAGACCTATTGAAAAATCACACACAGTGTTAGTTTCTGGGGTTGTGTGAATAAAAGATTATAGATTAGTAATATTTTAATTAATTTGGATGAATATATCTTGATTCTAAATAACCATCTTTGTCTCAATAACAATAAACTTTAACACTAAATCCATGTAATCATCCTTATAATTAATATACTTCCATGTCTAATGGAGTAATTTTTTACAATCATGATACATGATCCAATCATTATTAAATATGAAAGAAAATAGTTGCTTAGCCTCTCTTGTGAAAATATTATTATATATATTGTGATAATATTTATTAAATATATCATGGTCAGTTCAAAAAATGTAGGCCCAAGCATTTATGGAAGTATAATTTTAAAACACTCCATCTAATTTGTTCACCACCATTTTATGGATATGTTTCCTATTCCAAGTGTATTTGGAACCCACCAAGATAAATTCATAAATACTGATATTCATAATAAAATTACCACAATATATAATTGAGGTGAAGGATTTAACTATGCCAAGTATCTCATCTGGATTTATAATTTCATTGTAGTCTCGAAGAAGACTCCATGAGTTATTTATTAAGGTGCTCAAAGTCTGCTTATTTTTTTTATAAATCCCATATTTCTCAATATCCTTTGTTTTTTTATATGAAAGGGAAAAAATATTTCATCCCTAAGAAATTGTAACTGAGAGTAACCATATTATCTATATACATAATATTTTAGATTTCACCTATCCTCGAATGATCAAGGATCCAATGTCTTTTGATACCATTTCTAGTATGATTTGTACTAATAAACCTTTTACCCATAGTATGTAAAGAAGCAATCCTATTAGAAAAAATATCTCTTAGGTCTGAAAGCCCTTGATGATTAGTCATATATTTATTTTTTAATAATTGAATGGCCAAATTTATTTAGGTATAGAAAGACCCAGAAAATTCCTGAAAAAAACATTCATTTAATCATATGTTTAGTTCTAGAGCTTCCTTTTTTTCATTCCAAGGGAGTATTATTTTCATGGATAATTTCTTGATGACAATAGTTACCTTATTATCATTTATATAATGTATTATTTTTCCTCTTGATGAATTTCTAAACTAGAGAAACCCACTATACTATTTTGTTATGAAGAATTTCTCAGAGTATGACATTTAAAATCCTTTAGAATAGCCTTAGTATATCCCTCAGATTTTACGATTCCATATTCTTTTATAATCTCTAATATATAATCATTTGGGTTAGACGTGGATATCAAATCTATTTTATTTTAATGTCTTCTATTACTGAATATTTTTACTTCTTCCAATATTATAATTATTATATTGTTGGAATATTTATCATAAGGACTAGTTAGTTCCTTAAAATCTCCATCATGCACTGAGAAATTATATTCATAAGGAAGAAAAGTCATTCTAAAATAAAGATTATAATTCTCTTAAAAATATATATGAGTATATAAGGCATTTTTTATTCTATTATGTTGAGAATGGTTCATATTATTCTTTCCCTCATTTTCTAAATGTAACATATGATGAGTTTGAATAGGTATATTGATAGTTTGATACTTAATTGAGTATTTCTTGATGCATTCATCAGAGACAATGGAATTATTAATCATATTTCTATCAATGGACCAACCTTTATATTTAGATAATGGTTTTTTGTTTGCATAAAGATAATCAAATGCAACACCATTATTTTTATTATTGGTTCTATTTAGATTCTTGTCTTTTAGAGATTCAAAAAATATCTTAATGTCATGAGAAATTTCAAGATAAATCATTTCATCACCAATGTTCATAATTCTAATATATTTCACTCTACCATCAATAAACACTACAAAATTATTCATATTTATAGAAGGACCAAGTAATTTATTCTAACATTCAACTTCATAATAATGAGTACCCTATGATTTAACACATATATTATTTAGGTAAAAAAAATTGATTTATTTTCCACCCATTTCTCAAAGTTATACTTCTACACAGGATGAATGTTCTACAAAATAATTTTATTTCATTTCATTATACTATTAACATCTTTCCATTTGTTAACATTAGGTGTTTCCTTCACTTTCTTATGGATAACCATGTAATTAGAAAATGTACTCCCTATATTCTACAAACATCATAAAAAGACTGTATATATTAATACTCATACTTTACATTAGTTTTTTGATCATTTACAATTAAATTGATCAAATTGGGAGGCTTAAAATCCATTTTGGCCTCAAAAACAAATTCTATAATATAGTCCATGAACACCAGTAATAGTGTGATGATCTATCTTCAAAGGAATTACAATGTTAGTAGAAAGATCATTTATAATTTTTGATACAAAAAACGTTCAATTGAAAAAATGTAATCTAATCTAAATTTGAGTTGTTTAATTCCTTTATTTTAATGGATCAAAATTTATATCACATTACTATATCCTTAGAATTCATGTTTTAGGTTGAAAATTCCCTATTTTACATAATTATTCAAATTCATATTTACTCCCTATTATAAATTGGAAGAAGTCTTGTCCAATCAGAATTGTCTTCCCTTCATTTCTTCCCCAAGAATGTCCAATCCTATGTTTTTATTCTTTTTAAGACAATAGTTTTTCACAATTGGAGTACATAATATTCGCAAAAATATATAATTTTTGAAGATGAAGTCCTTTAGAAATAGTATTATAGATCTGTAACAAACAAGAACATCCAACCACCATTTTTTAACACCATAGGGTATGGGATGATTATTCTTGATAGTATCCACACCATAAAGAGCCTCCACATAGGATATTCCCAATTATCCATTGACCATGGAGCCCTAATTAGATTTTATTTTCCAACCAATTTATTTTTCATTATGAAGATAAAAAAATCACATATTTGATGTACAACTAATATTATGAAGGGAATGAATCCATGGGCCAATAGGAGGTTAAATATTTTATAAGTATTTCTGAGCTAACATTTTTCTTTTGTTATTTTTAGGTACCTCACTAATATTTTTGTTGTCATACCACATATTAAAAAATTTAATAGTTTTTAAAGATGATTACTGACAAGCATGGTGTGAAGATGATAATTTTGATGAAATGTTCTTAAAATAAAAAATATTATATGTTAAATGTTTTTGTTTAGTGGAAAAATAAATACTAAGTGAAATTATCAACTTTGTGATTTAATTTTTTTTTTATTTTGATGGGATAATTCATTAAAACAATAAATCATAATGATTGTGAAATATAATATAATGAATTATTATCTTCAAAGAAAATATTATTTAATATTTTAGGCTAATAAATTTTAGTATTAACAAGGTTGGTATGTAGTAGGGATCGACTCTGAATATACACATTTATAGTTGTGGCATGTATCTTAAATAATATTAAAGTCTCATGATCTTATATAATCAATATTCCCATATTAAAAAACATTTATTATTTATCATAGTGAAACCAATTTATTTGCAATTGTATGGAGTGTTATACTCATTCATTATCATATACATATAATTTTATGAACAAATAAATCATTATATTATTTATATCCATTATTAGATTGAAATATTTTGATGAAACATCCAATTTCGTTCTTAGAAATTATTTGAAAATGTATCGATATTTCAAGAGTTTATGATTTAATAAAATTAAAACAGTCATTATTTATGAGATTAAAATAATAATAAAAATTAATAATTATATTTATTTATTGACTTTATGTTTATTGGTTTACACATATTTAAGTGTACACACACAAGAGTTTTTTTAATAATTTTCTATTGTTTTAGATTCTTTCCCCCATTTTCACATTAATAAATACAATAGATATGTTAGTTGTATAACATTAATTCTTCAATTTATTTATCCTAAAAACATTTTTTGATATGTTTTTTCATAATATTATCCCTTAAATAGAAACGTATTCTATGAAATAGTTGTTTTCCCCTTTTTTCAAATGTAATAGGAATTTTTTCATAAAAAATTACGAAACAAAATTCTATGGGTTTGTTTCTCCTTAAATTTTAACCATGAACAACAAGATACTATTCATAGGAAATTCATTATTATGTAATATCACATAATTTCCATTATCATAATGTTATGAAACACTAAATAGAATGTTCCTAAACCCATTGATAATGAGAACATAATAGGATTTCTTATTACCAATCTATGTGTCTCAAATACAAAGGAATTTCCGGGATCTATCATTGTTGAATGTGATAGAGGATTCATCATATCATTGTATTTTTATTAAGACATTTTTTTCAGTCATTTTTAATGAGAACCCACATCCATGGATCCATGGATTCTCTCATTTTGAAACCTTGTAGGCCACAAAAAAGGCCAATAATTTTATGTGATTATTTTGTATCTTTAAAGATTTGTAATATTTTTTCTTCAATTACTCCTATATCATGGTAAGATTATTATTGTCAATGTGTTTGGTAGATAACACCTTCTATAGGTTCCCTCATCATAATTAAAACATTTTTGAAATTATACCTTCTCTTTTTTCTATTATTTTTTTAATCCTTCAATAATTAAAATTTTAATTCACCTGGAATCAATGCCTATATTTGATTGAGGGAGTGAGATATTATGACATTGTATATTGGATTTAATCCCATATAATCCCTAACACCAATATATTCCCTCAATAAAAAATATCTTCTAATAAAAAATTGGATCTTCAAAATTTTCTAACTTATAAATTAGTATATAATAATATTTTCAATATTTTCAATCTTCAAATCATTTTCATCGACCTTGATACTTCCCTTTAGCTAGGTCTTTGACACCTTCTTTTTTCACATATCTTTTCCTTAAGAAATTTCATTACCATCACTAATTTTATATTTTATTTTATCTTACATATGGGGTTAAATCACCATTTTCATTCATTTTTTAATGATTCAACTATTATGATTTGAATCCAAAATTTCCAAAATAATTATTTATATAAATATATGATAATTTCTAAGTATCCTAGAAGTATTAGTAGATTTTTTCACTAATTTTGGATCTTTTACCAACACCATTCAGAAATTTTTTAAACTCCATATATTTATATTTTATTTATAAATTTTCTTCTTTAATTGGAATTTCTTAAAAATAATAAATTTATTCATTCTTAGAGATTATATTTTCAATGTTAATATATGAATTGTTTACCTTTATTTAAGATCTTCATTAATATCTCTCATCTTTTATTTATACTTATTTTTTATCTTCAAAATATATTTTTCTTTTTCATCATCAAGGGACTTTCTTATAGAATCATTCTATATCATTAATAAATTCTTCTTTCATTCAGGTATTATATTTTACTTCAGGCACATCACGACCTCCATTATAGATTTTTTTTTGTTTCCTCATCATTTATTTCTTCATTTCATCTACCATATTATTCTTCACCCAAGTGATCTTTTGGATGATTTTTTTGAACATAAAAGTCATTTTCCATTTACCTATATTGTAATATTGTTATCTTTTACTTTCCATATCACATGATGTGTATTCTAGTAATGAAAATTTTATTTATTATTTTAACTTTCATTTCCCTCAAAAAACTTCTTTTTTGTATCCACTAGCCAAGTTTTTTATTGATGTCTCTTTGGTTAGATTATCCTTCTCGGCTTCTTCGTTATTCTAAGGTAAACTGGACTAATATCCTGAAATAATTCCATAATTAATTAACATAAATTCAAATATTACTCTATATTTACCTTTTTACCTCATTGAATTACTTTTGATAATAAAGAGATAAAATTTAAAAATGTAACGCCCCAACCCCAGTTACCTAGAGTCGGTGCATTATTTTAATACATTGGCATGATTACAAGGAATCAAGTCCCAAAGTACCAATCGGTTTAGCAATCTTGGAAGATAGATTACATATATCAATATTACATTAGAATTTCAAACATAAAACACAACGTAAATAGTTCTTTTATAATGACATTATTCCCTTTAGCTTAACCCTTCATATCAATCATAATACAATTCTTGGAATCCGGGAAAAAATAAAACATAGAACGGGGTGAGCTCAAAATCTCAATAAGGGTAAGTAATACAACGAAAAATGACATAAATATTAAGAATGGTGAATAATTGAAACCACATGCCTTTACCAATAATAAAAATAAATACTTTTATAGAAGGAATATGAGTTGAGTAAATAATGCCTTAAGAAAAAATAATCATGGGTATTATACTAGTCGAAAAACCACATGAACCATCAATATTATTTCCATAATGAGGTAATGTATAATGCCAGACATTCTAAAACATTTTTTCAAGGCCTCGGCCAAGACATCTAAAAATGATTAAGGCCTCGTCTAAAACCATATTTCAAATTGGGAAAGGGACTGCCAATTCCACATCTAGTTGTCTCATGAGACCTACCGATGCATCGAGGAGCTATAGCGGGCTCCAACCGTCACTTTTTATGTCTAATACATTTCACATATGAAAAGGATGAAACTTAACATAAACATTCATATAAGAAATAGAATACGAAATGTCAATACTTTATCCATAAACCATGAATGGTATAAAAATAACACATCCACAGTCAAACATATCACAAAACCTTCAATACAATATGGAAGTTTTGTATCATAATAAATTAACTTCAATACAAGTTTAGAATCCATTAATGGATTTGACATAGATGGAAATGATTTGTAAAACTCTGATAGTAATACCCCTTTTCATGAAAACATTTAAAAGTCACACAATTTGGAAAAGAAGTCAGTTAAAGACATGTTTTAATCAAATTGTCCCATACCACTTTGAAAATTTTTAATGGAATTGAAATTTAAAAAACATTGATGTCCATATAAATAAATCCTTAAAAACCATTTTGAAGACATGAACATTAATGAGAAAGATTTAGAAGAATAAATATTTAAAACATTTGAAATTTTGTTTTAGTAAAAAGTCCCTTAAAATAATCACTTTGAAAATTATTTCATAAAACATGGACATGGATAATAAATATTTCCTAGTAGATACTTACGTAAAAACAACCTCTGATAATAAAGAGATTGTGAAATTAACCCTTACCAATTTGGTAACTTATGAAACATACAACCCATGAAAGAGGTATCATACAATGAATATGTAAATAAACATAAATTAAAGTGTATTACACAAAGAATACAATTATGGGAAGTACATACACCAGAAAAAAGTTAATAGTGGCAATATGGCATGAATCTCATGGAAATAAGGAGTGAGATGAAACCCCCTTACCTGGCACATTCCTTTAGTCGAGGGTACGTTTATCCTCCTGTATGAAGACTATAGTATGTTATTAAATTATACCATAACCATATTAATATTTATGATATCATACATTATTCATTTATGAATTTATACCACCCATTTAATAATAATTTCCATGATATATTAATATTTCGGGTAATAATTGCTTTCTTTATCGTATGTGTTTTAACTTGTGACTCTTGATTGTATCACATAGATCATTATTTAAATAATTCCAGAATATAAAACATGATTTATTTATCATATATATTTAGAATATAAAAATTTATAATAGACATATATATGAAATGGAAAACACTGTTTATGGAGACTGTAGTCTTTACGTACGCATAAACGTTGTATCCGTTTTCATATAGTATTGAAAGGAAGTAAGATATATGTAAGTACATAAATACTTATATATATAAATATATATATATATATCCAGTAGAATTATTATTTCATATAATATATAATTATTAGTAATATATATTTTTATAATCTTCGATAAATGGTGAACTTGGAAATGAATCTCATCGCGTTGTGGAGACGGTAATCCGTATGTACGCACGAGCGAAAATATAATTATTTTGATATTAATATAATATATAATTGGATGGTATATAATTTATACAGAATCCTTATCATGTTATATTTATTATTTACATCAAATACACATCATTATTATACCAATCCAAAAAATAATGTATGGAATAACAATTACACCATGATGTGGAGACGGTAAGCCGTACATACGCACGTATGGTGACATGTCATTCAAAGGATGGATAGAATAATGAATATGGTTATACCATATTTATAATAACATAATAGTATATAGAAGATACTGGAGTTATTATTTTTGAATGGAAATAACAAATAATGAAGAAGTGGAAGAAGAAAGGAACTTGAAAGATGGTGGTAAAAACATTACCTCTTCTTCGGGTTCTTCCTTTTGATTTGATCAAAAGGGATCCATAGGTTGGCTTTCTGATAAAACTAAGGCCTCTATGATGAATAGAATAAAGTTTAGAGAATATTTGGGTAGGTTTTGGCAGAACCAAAAGGCTTTGAAAGTGTGAATAATTGGTTATAATTGGTGTCCTTTTATAAAGGGGAGGAGGGGCGCATTTGGAAAAACATAAAGTATTAATTTATAATAAATTCATATTCGGTTTCTAATGGATCCAAAGTGTATTATTCAAATTATAAGGTGGGTATGGGTCTAAATCCACTTAACCAATAGGTTTTAGACAGGTTTGGGTCACATTATTAACATTATATTTTAGTTTTAACCCTTAGTTACTTAGTTTGACATTTACCATGTCTCTTTGTATTTTTATATTATATGGTTATTAAACATACTATAAACTTACAAGAGACCACAAAGTGGTCCATTAATGATTCACTTATCATGATATAAGTCCTTTGGCCGAACCTTATATTTTTAGGAATATAATATCAATTAATCATATAATATTTGTTTTAAATATTAATTTATGTCAATTTCGACACTATTTGGTATTTTGTTTTTGTGAAAGTTATCACAACTTGATTACTTGGAACAATATACATTGAATCATCACTAACGTGTCATAGTAAACTATAAAATTTGATTATGTCATAAAAACTATGAAATTATATTTATTTTAATATTTATATTACCATTTATTTGATTCTTTTATTAAAAAGGTGATTACTACATCATCATTGTGTCATAAATAAATTTAACTATTTACTGTCTAAAAATTATAATTAAAATACCATTATGTAGGAAATAGTTTTATCTTTCTAATGAATATTTATAATCGACTTTATCTAATGTGTAACCCTATATTAAAAATGTTTTAGTTATTAAACATTGATTTTAACTCTTTTAACTCTTCATTGAATTAAATAATAATAAATGTCCTAATCTAATCCAAGTGGACCTAAAGGGTCATATTTTATTCCTAAGGTTGTATTTGGTCTAATTAAACTTATCTGATAGAATTATGACATGTGTTAGGGTAATAATAATATAATTTTTACCCTTAATTACCCTATTTACTTTTTACCGTGGTAAATAAAAGTAAAAAGTTACTATTCAAAAAAAATTATCTTATTGAACCACATTTTACTCCTTGATACTAACCGTGTCTCTTGTATTTTCCAAATTCCACCCACAAAAGCGGTAAAATTAAGTTTTATGTGAATTTACAAATTCACCTAGGAGGTTGGTAAAAGACGGTGAAAAAGTTCAATAAATTTTTTATATATCTAAAATTATTTTAAACTAACTCCAATGAATTAAATTGAATTTTTATAGGTAATTTGTATCTATTTTGACAAAAAATAAATTTAAATAATATAATTAATTATTTAAATAAAAATCCATTTTTAAACAGTAACTCAGTGTTTTTCACTATTCATCAAAAATTAAAACTTTTCAGAAAAATACAAAAAATTTACCCAAATCTAATTTTGATATTACGAATTCAATAATGAAGTCTATTTTACCAAATTCAAAACATATAAGTTTCATTTATTGATTTAACATTAATTCCCACTGTTAAAACAAAATGTGTGTTTTTAAGAAACAACAATTATCAAAAGAGTGACACTTGTTTATATCCGGTTTAAATGTGAAATTATGTCCAATGACCAATATTGGATTAAATGGTAAAAATATATTGTAAATATAATTTTAAACCACTCAAATTAATTATTTATCACTATTAATTATTTCGAATAAAAAAATTGTTTTTAATTAAAATTTAGTAATTTTCACTATTCATCAAAATATGAAAGCTATCTGAAAAGTACCAAAATTTCACCCTTGGATAATTTTGATATTACAAATCCAAAAATGAAGTCCATTTTTAGAGATAAAATTTATAAAATTTTAAAAAGTGGGTATTACTATTCATAACAGCTACTTTGATTGGTCGTGGTTTGTGTTAGAACTCGAAGTTGCGTACAGCACACGCTACTATATTATTCAAAGAGAAGCGTAACATAGAATATTGGGGTATTATATTCTCCCATACTTCAATAAATTATGTCCTCGCAATTTATGGTTGGTATTGGAAACATAGGGTTGACATTTCAAAATATCTCAGTTGAAATCCCAAATCAAAAAATGGATTAATGAAGCCTCTATTTAAAATAAAGAGTGGTAAGTATGAAGGTTACCGAAAATAACACAAAATAGGGTTCCATGTAAGAAAATATGGATATGTAAGAGAAATATAACCATCAATATCTGATGGAGAGTGGTAGAGAACATGGCTATGAAAAGGCCAACAATCCCAAACCATAAATTTGTGATGATCTAAGGTACCATCTAGGACAACATTTTTGTTCTAAGTTCCATTTATTAATGTTGAGGAATTTATTTATGAGATTGGATAAGATCATAAGGAGATATACTTACTTTATAATTAGAGTTTTATCCTTTAATAAATTTTAACACAAACTCATCTTTCATCCCTTAACATAATAAAACTCAAAAATACTCAAGTTATCCTAATCGTATGGGGTTCCAAATATAATGAATTTATAATTCACATATCAGACCCTTAAGAAACTACATTATACCATCCAGGAACTTCACATAGTCCAGTGGTAGGCAATAAATACCAATTTCACTATGGTTGTGGGTTCGATTCCCGCATCTTTGTCCAACGCAACGGGTCGCCACTTGGTCTGTGTGTTGTGGTTTTATAAAAATCCAAAAATAAACATTCAAAATTAATCCCTTCCAACCTTTAGACTTATCCAAAATACTTCTGTAAACTCTAAGTCCAAAATTTATATAAAAGGTAAACATAATTTAGAACCTTTTTACCCCGTAATATCATGTGAATACCTTCATTGTGTATTCTTTTAAAACACTGAAACATCTTGAATTACCATAAAACCATATTGATTAAATTCATGCTTCCTTATTCCTTATAGAATACTGGATATACATCAACCTTCCAAAAATGTTGTAAACTCCAACAATGATGGAATATAAAAATCTTTAATCATTTTCAAGGCAGTCAAGAATATCCAATATAATTTACCCAAATCAGCCATATCTTATTCCAAAATCAGTACCTCAATATTAGGACCATATTAAGGTTTATCTTTCCTTCAACCATGTAATTTCCAAAAATTTTAACTTTCTATAGAGTCACTTTTCTTAGTACCATAAAATCTGAAATCCTCAATTAAATAGTACTACAGTACAATCCTTATTTATTTCCAGTACATCATTGATACAACACTTCAATGATATAATTCCAAAATAAAAATATAAGAACACTAGTTATTCCTCTTCATCTGTGGTAGTATCATAATTTGATTATTATCCAATAGCATCATTTGTGGCATGGTCTGATGACTGGGACATTGGTTCGCATAGTGTCCAAACTCCTTGCAGATGAAGCATTGTACATTTGAGACATTTTTCTTACACTTGCAGTCATGTACTTGGTGTCCTTTTTCTCCACACATATAACATACTCCCATTCCCTTAAAGCATTTTCCAAGTTGATTCTTTCTACAGTTATCACATATTGGAAAATCCTTCTTTACCTTATTCCCTTTATCTGTCCTTCTCTCTACCATCCTTTACATCTCGGGCTTCCCTTCAAAGCCATAGGACTCCGAGAATTCATTACTTATCTTATCAACACATGATACTATTTCTTCACATGATGATAATAAATGGGAGACTATTTCCCTTCTAAATTATGGCTTAATACCAGGAAATATGTGATCTTTCTTACTCTTTGGATCATGCGTATTGCTGGAGTTCTCATTCCTTCTACTGGGCGCCATTTCTAAACAATGGCATACACTAGATTAGTTTATGAATATAAATACCTAATCCCAACCTTGTAAAACACTTGAAATAAGTTAAACAGTTTATGGATATAATCCATAATCATAAAAATGTCTTCTTTGAGGAATTATATACTCATAAACCCTTTATAATGTTTTGCAATGAAAATAAGAATTATACTAAGCATATCCCCCAAGAGTGTCGTAACCAAGAGTGCAGCAAGACCCATTGTCGTGCACCAGTTCCCGTTCGAGTCTATCTCAAAGCGGTGTTTTCCGGTTTTACCCCAAGGTACATCTGTGCCAGAGCCACCTCTACCTGCTCGTATCCAGACAGGGATGTATTTCTCAGAAAAATCACAAAATCTCTACAATATCAAAATTCTAGGAAGTTCATCTCTACTAATCCTCAATGTCTATCTTAAGGTTATGTGTGCTAATCAGAGTTTATCTAAATTTAGCTTCCAAGGTTATTGCTAAGCTTCCTCTGATACCAACTGTAACGCCTCGACCCCAGTTACCCAGAGTCGGTGCATTATTTTAATACATTGGCATGATTATAAGGAATCATGTCCTGAAGGACCAATCGATTTAGCACTCTTGGAAGATAGATTACATACATCAACATTAAATTACAATTTCAAACATAAAACACAACGTAAATAGTTCTTTGAGAACACCATTATTCCCTTTAGTATAACCCTGCATATCAATCATAATACACTTCTTGGAATCCTGGGAAAAATAAAACATAGAAACGGGTGAGCTCAAACACTCAGTAAGGGTAAGCAATACAACAGAAAATGACATAAATATTAAGCATGGTGAATAATTGAAACCACATTCCTTTAAAAAAAATAAACATGAATACATTTATAGAAATAATATGAGTTGAGTAAATAATGACTTAATAAAACATAATCATGGGTATTATACTAGTTGAATAACCACATGAACAATCAATATTATTTCCATAATGAGGGAATGTATAATGCCAGAAATTCTAAAACATTTTCTCAAGGCCTCATCCAAGACGTTTAAAAATGATTAAGGCCTCGGACAAAACCATATATCAAATTGGGAAAGGGCCTTGGCCAATTCCACGTCTAGTTGTATCATGAGACCAACCGATGCAATGAGGAGCTATAGCAGGCTCCACCCGTCACTTACTATGTCTAATACATTCCTCATGTGAAAAGGATGAAACTTAATATAAACATTTGTATAATAACTAGGATACAAAATGTAAATACTTTAACCATAAACCATGAATGGTATAAAAATAATCCATCCACAGTCAAACATATCAAAAAACCTTCAATACGATATGGATGTTTTGTATCATAATAAATCAACTTCAAAACAAGTTTAGAATATATTAATGGATTTGACATAGATGGAAATGATTTTTAAAACTCTTTGATAGAAATACCCATTTCCATGAAATCATTTAAAAGTCACACAATTTGGAAAAGAAGTCATTTAAATACATTTTTGAATCAAAGTTTCACATACCACTTTAAAACTTTAGAAAGGAATTAACATTTTAAAAATATTCATGTTCATATAAATAAATCCTTAAAACCCATTTTGAAGACATGAACATTAATGAGAAATATTTAGAAGAATAAATATTTAAAATATTTGAAATATTGTTTTGGTAAAAAGTCCCTTAAAATAATCCCTTTGATAATTCTTTCATAAAACATGTACATGGATAATAAATATGTCCCAGTAGATACTTACGTTAAAACAGCGTCGGATAATAAAGAGATTGTGAAATTAACCCTTACTAATTTGGTAACATACGAAACATACAACCCATGAAAGAGGTATCATACAATGAATATGTAAATACATATAAATTAAAGTGTATTACATAAAGAATAAAATTATGGGCAGTACATACACCACACAAAAGTTAATAGTGGCAATATGGCATGAATCTCACAGAAATAAAGAGTGAGATGAAACCCCCTTACCTTGCACTTTCCTTTAGTCGAGGGTACGTTTAGCCTCCTATATGAAGACTAAAGTATGTTATTAAATTATACCATAACTATATTAATATTTATGATATCATAAATTATTCATTTATGACTTTATACTACCCATTTAATAATAATTTCCATGTTATATTAATATTTTGGGTAATAATCACTTTCTTTATCGTACGTGTTTTAACTTTTGACTCTTGATTGTATCACTTAGATCATGATTTAAATAATTCCAGAATATAAAACATGATTTGTTTATCATATATATTTAGAATATAAAAATTTATAATAGATGTAAATATGAAATGGAAAACACCATTTATGGAGACGATAGTCCGTACGTACCTATAAACGCTGTTTCCGTTTTCATATAGTATTGAAAGCAAGTAAGATATATGTAAGTACATAAATACTTATATATATAAATATATATATATCTCCAGTAGAATTATAATGTCATATATTACATACTTATTAGTAATATAGATTTTTATAATCGTCGATGAATGGTGAACTTGGAAATGAATCTCATCGTGTCTTGGAGACGGTAATCTGTACGTAAGCACGAGCGAAAATATCATTCTTTTGATATTAATATAATATATAATTGGATGGTGTATAATATATACAGAATTATTATCATGTTATATTTATTATTTACATCAAATACACATTATTATTATACCCATCCAAATAATAATGTATTGAATAACAATTACACCACGATGTGGAGACGGTAAGCCGTACGTACGCATGTATGGTTTCATGTAATTAAAATGATGGATAGAATAATGAATATGGTTTTACCATATTTATAATAACATCACAATATATATAAGATACTGGAGTTATTGTTTTAGAATGTAAATAAAAAAGAAAGAAGAAGTGGAAGAAGAAAGGAACTTGAAAGAGGGTGGTAAAAACATTACCTCTTCTTCGGGTTCTTCCTTTTGATTTGATCAAAAGGGATCCTTAAGTTATCTTTCTGATCAAACTAATGCATATATGTTTAATTAATGGAAGTTGAGAGAATATTTTGTCAGGGTTTGGATGAACCAAAAGGCTTTGAAGGCGTGAAGAATTGGTTAGAAGTGGTGTCCTTTTATAAGGGGGAGGAGGGGCTCTTTATGAAAAACATAAAGTATTAATTTATAATAAATTCATATTCGGTTTCTAATGGTTCCAAAGTGGATTATTCAAAGTATACGGTGGGTATGGGATGAAATACACTTAACCAATAGGTTTTGGAAGGTTTTGGTCACTTTATTAACCTTATATTTTAGTTTTAACCCTTAGTTATTTAGTTTGACATTTACCATGTCTCTTTGTATTTTTATATTATATGGTTAATAAACATACTATAAACTTCCAAGAGACCCCCATGTGGTCCATTAATGATTCAAATATCATGATATAAGTCTTTTGGGGGAACCTTATATTTTAATAAATATAACATCAATTAATCAAATAATATTTGTTTTAAATATTAATTTATGTCAATTTTGACACTATTTTGTATTTCGTTTTTGTGAAAGTCATCACAACTTGATTAATTCAAAAAAGATACGTTGAATCTTCCCTAAAATATCATATTCACCGAGAAAATTCGTTGATGTCATAAAAATGTTGAAATTATATTTATTTTAATATTTATATTACCATTTATTTGATTCTTTCATTAATAAGGTGATTACTGCATCATCATTGTGTCAAAAATAAATTTAACTATTTAATTTATAAAAATTATAATTAAAATACCATTATGTATGAAATAATTTTATATTTTTAATTAATATTTATAATCAAATTTATCTTATGTATAACAATATATTAAAAATGTTTTATTTATTAAACTTTGATTTTAACTCTTTTAACTCTTCTTTGAATTAAATAATAATAAATGTCATAATCTGATCAAAGTGGACCTAAAGGGTCATATTTTATTCCTAAGGTTTTTTATGGTCGAATTAAACTTATCCAATAGAATTAGGTCATGTGTTAGGGTAATAATAATATCATTTTTACCCTTAATTACCCTATTTACTTTTTATCGTGGTAAATAAAAGTAGAATAGTTAATATTCACCAAAAAAAATATTTTTATCTTACTTAACCACATTTTACTCCTTGATACTATCTATGTCTCTCGGATTTTTGAAATTCCACTCACAGAAGCGGTAAAATTATGTTTTATGTGAATTTTCAAATTCTCCTAGGAGGTGGGTAAAAGACGGTGAAAAAGTTCAATAAAATTTTAATACATCTAAAATTATTATAAACTGACTCCATTGAATTACATTGAATTTATATAGGTATTATGTATCTATTTTTAAATAAAATAAATTTAAATAATATAATTAATTATTTAAATAAAAATATGGTTTTAAACAGTAACTCAGTGTTTTCACTATTCATCAAAAATTGAATGTTTTTAGAAAAATACCAAAGATTTACCCTAAGATAATTTTGATATTAAAAATTAAATAATTAATTCTATTTTACCAAATTCAAAATATAGAAGTTTCATTTATTAATTTATAATTAATTCCCGTTGTTAAAACAAAATGCGTGTTTTTAAGAAACAATAACTATCAAAAGATTGACACTTGTTTATGTACGGTTTAAATGTGAAATTATGTCCAATGACCAACATTAGATTAAATGGTAAAAATATATTCTAAATATAATTTAAAATCACTCAAATTCATTATTTATCACTATTAATTATTTCAATTAAAATAATAATAATTAAAATTTAGTAATTTTCACTATTCATCAAAATATGAAAGTTATCCGAAAAGTACCAAAATTTTACCCTTGGCTAATTTCGATATTCCGAATCCAAAAATGAAGTCCATTTTGAAAGATAAAATATATAAAATTTTAAAAAGTGGGTATTACTATTCATAACGTCTACTTTGATTGGTCGTGGTGTGTGTTAGAACTCGATGTTGCGTACAACACATGCTATTGTATTATTCAAAGAGAAGTATACCGTAGAAGCTTGGGGTGTTACAAAAAAGTCCATGTCATCATCTCTACCATCAGTTTACTCCTCGTAATACATTTTTTCATTTTTTTCTTATTAATTATATTGAATACTTTCCATTTTTCAAATTTTCCTTTTTCTCTATAAGGTAGGATATCTTCCTAGGGGACAAAAATATTTTTTAGTATATTGATGGTCCACTCATCCAAGTCTTGATCTTCAAGTGCTAAAATATCCACCTCAATTTTATTAAATAGGATTATCATCCACTTCATTTTTATTGTATAATCTCTATTATTTTCATCATAGATACAAATAAAGATCAGTATTTCATCCACTAGAATAGAAAATTTATTCACTAATTTATCTTATCCCATTTTAATATCTTTAAATTTATCCAAAAATATTTGTAACCGAAAATAATTCATTATATTTTCCCCCTCATATATATTGTTCTATTTTATGTAGATTAGGTTTATTTTTTTATTTCCATAATTTAAGGAAAATATTTATTTGGGATTGATAAGGGTAACACCTTGTGCGCTCTGCCATATTTGTAAATATTATTATTCTCGAAAAACATTTTGGCTATCCCAATTTTAGAAATATTTACACCATTATTGGTGATGATAAGAATATGTAGGCCATGGGATATAAGATAAAAACCATCATCTCTCTTTATGTATGATTTTTTTCTTTGAACATAGGAATTCCGTTACTATTGATTATATTTAATAACTTTATGGTTATAATTAATCATAATATAAATAATTTAAAAAATGATATATTTAGAAATCATACCTGGAACCACTACTCATGAATATCTCTAAAATCTTTTGAATGAAATAATTTGTTCAAATAATATAAACATTTATTCAAATTACATCACTCTAATTATACTTTTGATACCCAAGGGAGGGTACAACCCAACTAATTGGGGGTGAATCAGTGGGGACTAAACACACCGACACTTACTTTCAATAAATGTGATTTTCATTACTTATTATCGTGAAATGATCTTGATAGACATTATATAATCTCTAGAGATGAAGGAATAAATAATTAAAACTCACAAAATGTTATTTAGAAGGTTATATGAACCTTAATATCTACTATCCAATCCATTGTGTTTAGTGCCTGTGATTTAGAAACCCATGGTTCTAATTTATTATCAATGAAATATAAAAAAGAGTAAGAGGATTTTCATGAACTCTGATTACAAGATAAATGATCAATTCTAACAAGTAAATTTATCTTTTCTACTTATACCTCAAGTTTCTCTCGAATTTATAATTGGTGTGTACTCATGTTATCCTCCTCTAAATCCTCTTAAATAACTCTTCATATGATCTAATATTATATTTCTCTCTCTTGTTTCATTACACACAATTCTCTAGGTAAGTATCTTATTTATTTATTGTAACTACACTTATGGCAATGTGTCTCCACTATTTAAAGATATGGATGACAAAGAATATTTTTTCCTAAAGATCTATTTGATTCTCAATATATCATTTAATTTAATTTTCTCTATGAATAATTTATTGTGACATGGCATCTTTGATTTCTCAAAACCAAATATACCCAAATCCTCTAGGATCATTCCTATTTTTGAGTGATATTCCATAAAATCAAGAACTAAAAAATTATCTCAACACCTAGTTGCTCAAGTGGTAGTGGTTATGAATCTAGGTTGCATCATGGTCTTATTAAATTTACCATATATTGATAAATTAGCATTTGGTTAGTAGAATGACATCCACTTGATCCCTAAAACATTGTGGAAATTTAATCAATGGAGCTGTTCTTCATAACACAATACTCTTTCTTCATATAATTATAGGTGTTACAATCAACCAATACTCTTTAATACAATAATAGACTTCTTATGTTTGATTTGTTACTCCTTACATAATAATAAATCCACAACATAGTCTCCCATGTCAGATTAACTCTTTCTCTAACTTGAATCATCATAGTATTAACAATATATCCATGGAATGATCTTTCTCCCTCGCTATCTTTCTATATATCTCTTATGATATTAAACCATTACTATGCTGAAATAAGTTAAGAGTGTTGTCCCCTCATGTCAGATATTATAGTTTTGGTATTGTATTTAATCAAACATGTTGTAGGGAGATCATTTCCCTGACACCATGAAATATATATATATATTAGAAAATACCTCCATTGATTCCTATCCAGATTTAATCAATTATAATGTAATTTTAACTTCACACCTAATCATGTTTACAATGACTAGAAAATGAAAAAATCATAACGATAATAATTAATTATTCTCAAAAATAAAGTCATATAATTCCTCCAATATAAAGGTTATCTAAATACCTTAACAAATAAGAGATTTGTGATTTTGAGATAACTTCATCCGTCTATATAATAACAATACCATATTCAACATGATTCAGTTGAGATCCATTTATCTTATCCCATCCCCCCTTTAAAATCCAACATCATGAGGGTTCTTGAAGCCTCATTATCTCAATGGGATATTTAATCTTGTTATCTTTATCGGTTGAAAACATGATCACCCTAACATGATCTCTTCTCTAAAAAATATTTAGCCACACCTCAAGCCCCCATATTTTGAAACACCACATAGATTCTCTCACCTTGATGATCACTTACAAATGAACCGAGATTACCTCCCCCTTTGTGTGAATATATCATTTTATATTCTATACCATTTTCCTCAAATTAAAAATAATTGAAGAGGTAAAATAGGTATGTATGGAATAAATTGATTTTACGGAATAATTCACTCCTAAAAACAATATCATGTTCATTAAGGAATCCCTAGTTAGAGGATTCATCAAGATATATGTGACTTTCCAGTTGTTTGTAATGTATTCCAATAAAATATTAACATTCTCTTCCTTCTCTATGATGAGATGGAACATAATTTTAATTGTTCTTAATCATCAAATATGACACTATATTTGTTTATAATATTATTTCAATTTGATTTTGACACCTAATCACAAATGATTTTTAGTGTAAAACATCACGTCTTTATGTTTGGAATTAATCCATATCATTTGATATTTTTCTTGTCACATCATAATGTCCTTATCATAAATTGGGTTAAGAGTGAATGAATTATTTTTTTTTTGGAGTTTTATGTAACACCTATTCTTGTGATAATGTAACCATGACTAGGAGTAGAATTTAAATTTCAAAAATCATATTCCCAAGACACATTTGGGTACTTATAATATTATAATGATTTATTTTTACCATACCCGAATCCATATTAGAGAGTTACATTGATATAGGAAAATATATAGTTTCAATCCATGAAATACGACTCCTTTGAGTTTCATTAGAATCATTCATAAAGAGAAATCAAAATAAAAATGTTTGGAATCAAGGGAATCAAATAGAGAAGGATACCAATGAGTAAACACGTCACTATTTTATTCATAATCCTTTTATAATTATCCAACAGATGCAAACTTCTTTTTTATATTGCTGTAGAAAGTACTCTAGATTGTGTTATTACTAAATTATTGAGTAACTGATGAACATATATTTCATGTGATAGAATAATAAAATTTTCAATGCGAGAAACATGTATTCTCCAAAAGATTATCATCTCAGCAGTCATTGTCATTTTGAAAAGTATCCTCATTTAGAGGGAAATTCCATCACAAGTTATTTATTTGTTTCTATTAAAATTTATGTCACTGAAAAAAACCCAATGAGTTGGTTTGTTTCTTCTCCATTGAAATTTATATTTGAGTCAAATTATTTCTTTAATGCACTACATTCTCTTTAAGCTACTATATAGCTTTGAATACCACACTTGGGGAACTTGATTGAGCCCATAAAGTGACTTCATAATCCTAAAAACATTTAACCTATCACTATCAAGAATAAACCCTTCTGATTGTTCAATGTAGACCAGTTTCTCAAGTACACCTTTAAGGAATGTATACATCATGACCATTTTGGGAAAATTTATTTTCATTAGGCATATTTTAAAAGAATTATTTAATTTTTTTTTTCAATATGACTGGTGGAAAATACATACTTAAATCAATACCATCAATTTTAAAACATCCTTCAAAAATAAGATGATATCTATACCATTATATTTCAAATTTATCATTGATCTTATTTATAAAATCCCACTTTATCCCCATCATATTTTTTATTTGGTATACGATACCAATTCCCATGTTTCATTATTTTCTATTTGGTTAATAACTTCCTTCATCAATGAAATATATTACTCATTTTTAAGGCCACATCCTCACTCTTTGGTTGAACATATGAAATAAATTTGTTGACTTTAGTAATTATCAATATTTTTTAAGTTGAAACCACATTCTAATATCCCAATGAATTGTTTCATGCGTGACATGTTTTATTATTATTTATAACATAGAACATATTTTCTATAAACATTCATAATTGTATACATTTTTATAATCATCATAAAATGTATGAAAATATGGTCATATATCCAAATTTTATCATGTTGTCATGTGAAATAAAGAAGGGATTCATTAATGTTATGATTAATGGTAAGTGATATTTTTATAATGATTTTTGTTCTAAAAAATAATCACAATAGTGTTATCAGTACTCAGTCTCAGATAATTATTTTAGATCCAATTAATTCTTCAATTAGGTGTATACCTAAAAAAATTTCCATTCATCTTCGCTATCAAAACACTTTCACAAAGGCTTGAATTTTGTATTTATATAACATGATATTTCAATCAAATAACATTCTTCTATATATATCATAGTTTTTTCATATGATTATTTTCTTTAAATATCATCATGGTCAGGTTTTTACTCTGAAATACTCATTCAAATATCTTCATGAATAAATATCCTTCCCCTATAGTTGGCAATATCCATGACCTCTACCCCTCATGTGGGTGAGGGAGTAATTATATCTTATTTATCTCTTTTAGATGGACCACCCTAATTTTTTTTATATTTCCCTAACTCGAGGATTCTCCTCACCTCCGGTTTTTGGTTAACCCTAAATGTCCTGGGATCTAGTAACCAATCCCATAATATTCTGATCTCACCCAAGGAATTCTCAGAAGATTCTTCCTTAAACTAAATCATTATACTTAACTTCTTTTTCAGAATAGACCTCCAATTTATGTTATTTATAGATTCATCAACAAACAATGGGGACCCTATCATCACGTTGTTGTTGATTAAATAGATTATTAGAAAATTTTGATTCTATTTTTCATTAAAGAAGATATGCCGCTTGTGTGGTCCAGTATCTCCATATCCATCAACTCTTCACTTTTTTATTTTAATATGTTCCTTTTTATTTCACATGAACTATGATACTAAGATTGTAGTTTTTTGGAATTGTCTTCTAGTTTTACAACATTTATTTCAAAATTCCTCTATTTTCATATGATAGGTAACCTCTTTGGTCAATTATTAGTTTCAGATCTCAACACCCAAGTGTTCTATCATTTAATTGGGGTAAGAAACTATGTTTCATTTGATATCTGAAAACCCACACTGGTTTTATTCTAGATTAATATTGTGGGAGAGTATAGACATAAGAAACTTATTCACGTTGATTCATGGACTGACTATTTATATTCCTGCTATAATAAAGTAAAATTAGTTTAGATATGACAATTAGTGGGAGGTTCTACACTTGAGGGATGTTTTATGGATAAGGATTACATGAAGAATAATTTGTATTGTGATAGAAAGAAGACTATTACTGAAATATAGATCAATCATAGGGTATTAAGCCTTCTTATCTTGAAACTATGAATCATGCACATCACTCAATAATGGAATTTGGGGTCAAATACCCTTATAATGAGTCCAAAGCTGAAAGTTTAAGGGATCCCCCAACTTTTTCATGAATGAGTATGTATACTAGTATATAAGGCAGTGGGTGAAATGGTCCTAAATAGAATTTGAGAGTTAATGTTTGACATCATCTAGACCTATAAGCATGTCTAGGATACTCCCTATAGAATTTGAATCTAGAAGCAGTTTTGTATTCTTAGTGATAGTGATTTAAACAGAGTAGATGGATAGAATAGTGAGGTTGCACTATATGAAGTGTAAAATTCCAAGTGAGGAAACATGGAGAGGAATTACATAAAAAATTGATTGGAATCCCATAAATGGGTAATTGAAATTTAATAAGATGAATAAGTGGAAAATTTTATTTGTATCACTATCAATAACGTAAGGGAGACTATAGTGGAATATTAGGGATTTTTCAAGACTATTAAGAGGTCCTTAGTATGGAAGGACATCACATACCTACCATAAATACAAGTTACAAGATCATCTAATAATGATTCCTCTATTTTAATTAGCACAGAAAATGATCATAATGAAAAAGGTGGCAGATCAAGAAGGTACCAAAGAGAAACCACTCACACTAAACCTCCTGAAAAGTGGAAAGACTAATATAGTAATCCTAAAGTAACCAAATACCAGCTCTTTTATTAAATATACAAAAATTCAAAAAAAACACAACAGACATAGAAGGACCTGAAACATTTAGCCTTGATCCCAAACAATCTGACCCGAGGGTTATCAAGGATCATCTCTTAGGGGAATATAGAATTGAACTTGTAATTCATTTGTATATGTTAATTCAATATAATAATGATGTGTTTATAATGAATTTGGATCTCAATTTATCACTAAAGGATGTTAATAAAATATATAACTGAATTATTTATCCTAACATGAAAGTGGAACAAGTAGAAAAGATCAATAAAAAACATTATAATTTGTCCCAAAAATTTAATTAAGGGAATTATATATTGTATTAGTTTATAAATACCTTTAAAAAAGGTTTCCAATTGAATATAATACCTTATAAAGTATAATCTAGATAATATTATAAGTTCCATCAAAGAGATACTACATAAGGTACATTACTCTAACAATCTAAATATTTTTTTTGAATGTTCTATTGATTCCTCTCATAGTTTAATTAACTATGTAATGTTTTTCATTCTATGAGGTATCCCACTAAAACATTAAAATTGGTTTTCTAGAAAATAAAATATTGAATGGGTAGGGTCAGAGTATAAAATGATTCAACCTGAAAATATCTAGATTTATATCATGTCTCTAAAATAATTCAATACTTTATTCTATGATATAATTATTTATCTGATGTCCACCAATATTTGATTTAGTCTCTCAGTAACTCAATTTTGTAAGTGTGTGTATAGATTTTTATATTCATGATTTATTCCATAATTCACAATGCATTCCATAATTTTTTAATTCTAGTATTTTGATCCATTATTAGATCATAATCTTTTTATAACACATCTTGTTTTGTTCTTAGTAATTATAAAAAAATGGTTCAATTTATCAAGTGACAGTAATTAATCAACATATAAAAGATATAATTCATATGATTAATATCATCAAAAAAATTCATGATATACTGATATATAATTTTTAATACAATTTCAATGTTTTAGAGACATTTGATTATATTAACACAATAGTTTGTTTGTTCAATTTATTCTCTTGTGTGACTCATGATCACCATTTTTTTATTATGAAATATAAATGATATGTTTTATATTTTACATTGATGATTCAATATATTTCCCAAAGAATTATATTAAACGTGCTTAGATATATTCTTTGGACCCTAATGAACTGTGATTCTATGACATAGATGGGTTTCATATATAATGATCCGGGAAAATGAATTGTGATCTTTAAAAATTTGAAAACAATCTTATTTTTCATAACCTCGTTAATGAAATAATTAAATGCTTCAATATTTATTAGATGCGATAAACTCTTTCTCATTATCCAAAAATTTAGGAATCAATTACAATATTTTTACTTAAACCTTTGATAACGTGAACATTGATAGATTTCTTCTTATAAATCATGGTGTATACAAGAAATTGTATAATAATTGATCTATTATTCATAAAATTTATACCACCTATATCAAAAGATTACATATATTTCCATTTATTGATTTTCTTTAATCAATAAATGATAAGAAACTACTATCAAGGATCCATAACTTCTCTCATTTTCATCATAGTCGACCACTTAAACCAATAGTATATTCTGTTGATTATTCCTTCTCTTATAATATTTGTAGATTTTTTATTTATCTACCCATATAAAATATTAAAAAACTTTTTATAATCATTTCTATTTTTATCAAATCATTCACATGTTTCCTTAAGAGAATAAAAAAATTAATTCCACCTTCACTTTTGGATATTGTTTTGACTAGACTTTAGAAATTTCTTATTTTATTCCTCTAATATCAATTCCTCCTTTTGATTGTTTCTTTGAGATATTTTGATATAAAACTTAGTATTAATTCCCATATACATCATTTAAAAAACATCAACCCTCAAAATGAAATATTCCTAGATAGAAAATTGGATCTTCAAAATAAGACCATTTTTTATATATTTCTATTTTTTATCTTATCACTATTATAGACCATCTCCTTTACCTTGACCATTCCATTAAGCTTTTTATAGAAATAATTTTATTTATAGAAAACTTTACATTTTAAATTTTAGGGCTGTAACTTTATTTTATCATTTAAAAAATATTCTTTAGTTAAATAAATCACATTCTTCTTTCCTTTTTCAATATTGAAATTTTTATAAATAAAATCGTAAATACCCCCGAAAAGTATTCTTAAATTCATAAGAAAATAATTGGGATTATAATAAGTATCAAAAACATTATACACTTCATTAGAAAATTATTTAATCCATTCAAAAAAATTTCAACCGCTATTTATTTGGATTTTCTTAATAAATATTCCGTATTAATTATATTTTCCTCAATATCCTGCACTTCTTCAACCTTGGTGATTATATTTTCATTTAAAATATAAATAATATTTTCCTTTTATTCAAGAATTTAATTTGGTTCTTCTATAATTCATTTGAATAAAATTTATATCTCTATAATATTTTTAGATTTTGACTCATTAGTATATTTACTTAAGGAATCAATCCTTATCATTAATACCTATTTATCTCTTTAAATTCTATTATTTTTGTTCAAACACACCATGAGATCCACTAAAAATTGAAATTATTTTGATGTTTCCTCATCACTACTTTTTGTAATGACTCATGTACTCTTCTTCACTCAATGGATCTTTGATCTCGTTTTATTAGTCTATAAAAGGTTTTTACAATTCATACTTTGTGTATTCATGTTCTCTTTAACTTTTTTTATTACAATATGGGGATTTTTGTTTTGAGAAAATAATTCTCTTATTTATTCCATAGGATATTCACATTTCCTTGAAAAAAATTCCAAATTTCATCTACTATCTATATTTACCATTTGATGTTCTTTTTTCTCAATAATCCTTATTTTTTTATTCTTTAAACATAAGTAGACATGATAAAGGGTTGAAAATAGTTCCATAATTAATGAAGTAATATATAAACATTAATCTATATTTACATTTGGCTTGTTTCATGACTTTTTAGAGTAATTAGATAAATTTTTTAAATTATATAGAGTCATATTTGATAATATTTTATTCCTCATGTGACATATTTGATTCAAAATGTTTTATGTAATTTATTTAATTGAATGGTTTCTAATTTTTGCAATTTTTATTTCCTTTTTAATTTAGCCCATATTCTTTTCCTTTAATGGATCAAAACATTATCTACTTGTTAAATGGTGTACTCATAAATGTATTTTCTTCAATGAATAAAATTTTTTCATTAAATTTACTTAAGAGGATTATCAATTTCTCATAGTGATATTAGAATATTCAAAATTTTCACCATATATTGAAATATATCTCATTATTTTTACACTTGAATAAAAAATCCATATATTTATTCAACTTCTCCCATTTATATATCCTCATATCTAGTTCATATGGTTTGTAAATGATAATCTATTACCTTATTGTATTTTTTATTGTAATATTTTCGTTTTCCAAAGATTCCATTTTTTATATACATTACTATGAATCATATATACAGTTTCTATTATTGTAGTCAGAGTTGCACATTATTTCCTCTCTGATAATGTTTGATATTCTTATTTTTTAGAAAGTTGTAGTCCATCAATGTTTTGTAATGATTACTACCATTAAAATATATTACAAGAATGTCAATGTTATGTGATATAAGATACAAAAAAATCCTTTATTTTTATAGATGGTATCCCTTATAATATAATATTGGAAGTCTCTGTTTTTTATAGTATTTAAATGCTCTGTAGATCTCATTGATCAATTATATAAATAATTAGAAACAAATTTAAATCACCTAGATCATACCTAGAACCATTATAGAAGAATTTTTCAAAAATAAGTTTAAATAAATATGATTTTAAATTAATTGTAAAGGAAATTAAACCATTGTCACTATAATACCACTAGTTAGGTCTATGTGAGTGTACAGTTCCACTAAGATGGTTTTGAATCAGTGATGAAAGAAATTTCTAGTCTAAATTTTATTAAATAAGATTTCAATAACATTTCAATGTGAAACAATGGTAATTGGAATGATGTGATAATAGGATACTGAGTGAAAAATAACACTCATAGACACAATGGATTTTATAAATTTTACGCAGTCATATTATTTGGTTCTTAATCCTTAGGGTACATAGGGTATGATCCTACTACTCAATGTTCTAATTTTTTATCAAAGGAACACTGAAAGGGTCAATAGGATTATCTTGAACTCTAATTACAAGATAATTTATGATTGAAAATAATTCAAACAATCTATTATTATTGTTCTTGAATTACTTATAGAATTTAAACTTGGGGTTAAACCTTTTTTTCATCCTCAAAATCCTTTTGAATAACTAGAAGAATCTTGTTAGAATATTCATCTCAATCTTGTTTCATTATAGACACTTCTATAGTGGGGGAATATATTTATCTATGGGAAAACAAATTCGTGGAGAATGAATAAATTACTTGATTCACAATCATAAAATTACAAATATATGGAAATCTAACTCCAAATGAAATCAGTGTATCTCATTAAAAATTTCACTAGAATTGTTAGCATAATCCATTGGTTTAGCATGGTACCTATATTTCTCTATATATATTCATCCACCAATCCTCCCAAGGTATAAATACTATAGCATGGTTACATTAAAGTATCATATCATGAATTAAAAAACTATAATTAGAAATCACCATCATCCCTTGTAAATTAGGTGGTATCGGTGTGTTTTCTTTACTATGTAGATTTTCTATTATCTTCAATATATATTGTGGAATAAACCAATTATTAATGAAAAAACTCTACATGATCCCCAAAACAAGATGGAACTTAAATCTTTTGGGGTACTATTCATAGCCCAACCTTATTCTCTTTACATCATTAAATGAGTCATCACATAATCCTCTCTGATGTGGTGTGAGGATTCTCAAATTAGATTCATTACTTCTTATGTTAAAATAATTCTGCAACTTAGACTCCCACATCATATTAAATCATTATGTAACATGCATCATGACTACAAGAAAAACATGTCCATGACATGATATATCTTACACTATATTAAACCATTACTAAATAGGAATAACTCAATAGTGTTTCCCTATTGCATCATTTATAGTATTTCTTATATGATATTAATAGAAACCAATTATTGTGTGGTCATTTAATTCAGGTCATGATTTGATATTAATAGAATAACATTACTTGTTTCATTCCTAAAAATCTATACATAACATGAAATTTAATATATCTTCATCCAATAGAATATTTTCAATGAATACAATATAAAAATATTCTTAGATTTTGAATAAATTACTATGAAGAAAAACAATCATAACTTTCCTTTTATATAATGGTCATTTTGACAACTCTACATATGATATAATGGTTCCTAATGGATATATACATCCATTGGTGTAATATCAATTAAATATTATCAATTTCTCAATTAATATAAAATTAACTTATCTCATATATCCCTTTTCCAATTCAACTTCATGAGTGTTCTTCAATCTTCAATACCTTAATGGGATCTTCACTATCTAATGTGTATAACCAATACACCAAAAAGTGGGAATAACATAATCTCAAACCTGAAAATGTATATACATATAGTAGTTCACTCTGATCAATAATACATATTAACTAACTAATTGGTTTGACCACTATTATGTTTTAACATCCCTAATTAAATAGTTATGTTAAACAAGATTTTGAAGGAAAACTAGAGTCTAATTCATAAAACATCCTACTAAAATACTATATACCACCCATGGTGAAATATAAATTATCTTTATATGTATAATTATTTAATAGAAACTATTATTTATTATACAAATTGGTTTTAATAATTTTCATCAGGCCCTAAACAATTTCTTGGTATATTTTCTCTGATTAAGATAGGAATAAGGGGAAAAACTACTAGGTAATACTCAAATAGTCCCCATGGAAACCCAATATGGCAAGGTATAACACCAAAAATCTCATAGAAAATAAGTTAAAAATTACAAAATTTGGTCACCTCAGGTTCCATTTGAGGAGTATGAATCTGAGAAGAGAAACCTCATGTGTAACTTATATTATCCTATGTAGTCCCTATACATCTATTATCCTAGATAGAATTAGAATTATTTTTAAAGATATTATATCCCTAGAGTTTGAGTGAAAATAATTACAAAAAAAATAAAAATGTGTAGAATAAATTAATGATTAGAGGACTTAGAGTCTTACCACATTAAATGAAATCTTCCATGATCAATCATGAAATTATGGATTAAGGATTCATGGGAAATACTCTTAGGATGAGATGGATTAAATATGGATCTTGAGATATTCTCCAACATGAGTAAATGAAGATGAAATCATGATCCCCCCCCCCTTAATTAAGGCAATAATTTAATGATTATAAAGAAACAAAATTACCTGTTAAATTGAATTTCTCCCAATAAACTATTAGATAATAGGTACTAAGATACTTGGTACCTAGTGGACTACGTAACACTACAAAACCTACCAACCCCCCCCCCCCCGCCATCATGTTCCCAATATTAATACATCATATCCCAATGCCTTATGTACACCTCTTCCTTACATTTTATTCCTATGAATCCTCTAAAAACACCCATAACCATAATCTTACTCAAAATTTATCCACAATTTTAATTTTAGATACAAAATTTAAATATTTATTTTACCTAAAATGGGTAATTTTTTACTACATTATTCCTATTATATTATCATTTAAGTGAATATTATTCATCACCATATTCATGATTCATAGGGTAATTATCTAAAAATAACTAATTTTATGATAATTAAAACATTTAAAATGTATCATAACCATATATATGTATATATATATATATCTTCCATCAATCGTGATTTTTTATAAGAATAAAATTAATTTAGAAAAATTCAGAAAAACTTTATCATATACTAATTCTTTCTAAATAGGATTATTGGAACATGATTTCAAAGAACTATTTTTGACAGTAAAAGAAATATCATTATCCAATTTTATTTTATTATCAAAAGTTTTACCTCTTATAATATCTTTTTCTAGTAAAATATTTTCAATTTAATCAATGTAAAATCAACCAATGACTTTGTTTTCAAGTACTAAAATTATGAAATTAGACTTAACTAGAAATATTATCTTCTGTTTCTTCACAATAATGGAATATAAAACCATACCACCATAGCTTTATATTGTGTAAATAGTTTTATTTACTAGAACAAAGAGGTTATCCAATATCTCATATTTAATCATCTATATTTACTAAAATTGAGTAATAAATTTTTAGGGACATGAATATTATTTTTTCAACTCCATCGTGAATTTAATAATGCTTCTTCAAAACTTATTGAGTGGTTTTTGATCCCACGATATTTTTTAACTCATTATATTATATGTATTAAAGTATACAATTATATTCTTTTCCATTTTCCCCAATGTTTCCCATATATTGTAATAAATTATTTTGTGATGTTATCAACTTAACTCTTTTGAAGTTACAGTATGATATACTCTTTGAAGTGTGTGGTTTTAAAAAAAACAAAAAAAATTATGGGATTCCTTTAACTCAGTCAACTAATGTATTATAATGAAGTTTGAAATATGAAAAACTAAAACTCTAAAGAAAGTACATAAAAAAGGCCTCAAAATTATTATCACAGTGTAATAAGAAACATTCAATTTTTCAAATATTCATTATAGATAAATAGTTTATTCTATGGAAATACCACTATACATTATATTTATTGTTGAATTAAAAAACCTATTTTGGTGTGAATAAAACCCTATACATCATGGTTTTATTCTCCATAGAATAACTTCATACCATTTTATCTTTATAAAACATCATACATTGTTATATCAAATAAAGTGTATTTTGTCTAAAAATACAACATAAAAATAATAAATACTAATTAATGATCATGTCAATAATAATTGATGACATTATATCCAAATTTATATAAACCAAACACCTAATAATTAATTTGAATGTGTTTTTTTAGATTTCTCTAATCCTTAGTTTAATAAATCATAACATGGTCACCCATACCAATTGTGGTCTTATTTAAGACATTCCCTTTTTGAAAATATAAGAAAAGATTAACTTGGTAACTTTAATAAATTGTCAAATTAGGTAATAAAATGAGTGAAAGTAATTTTTAAGAATCAAATCATAGAATAAGAGACACCAGATCATATGGAAGGAATAATAATTAATTACACATGTCTACTTATGGATTGACTATTGTACTAAATTTTGAATTAGATGCAATTTATGGGGTAAAATATAAGACGTTATATTATCCTCTCATAAGTAATGATTTCATTATAATATTCATTTTATAATTTAAGTTCTTCTATTTCATCAAAGTAGTACAACACAATATCTTAGAGTAACTATAACAATATAAGAATTTATGATATATATCTATTTACATATTCCTATTTGTATAACATGCTTTACACACAACACCACGTATAAATAAACTATGAAACACTATTAAAATGTTGCTATGTGATAGTTAAATCATTTTTTAAATCTGTATAGAAGTATTATCTTAGGTATAATTTTTGTTATTTTTCTAAAAGGATTTATTTTTTGATGGATTTTGAAAAAATCAAATTTATGTAAAAATATCATTTTTTTAATTAAATAAAATAATTTTAATGAGCCATTATATTTTATATTTGTTATTAAAGTCATATAATATCTATTTGAATTATAATTACATAATTAATTCTTTTAGTATTATCATTCCACATGAATTTTCTATAAGTTAATTTTTATACTTAAAAACACATTTTTCTAAAAAATATTATTTCACCATATTTTAAAATATTATATGTTAAATTAATTTCTAAAAGCTATATATTTTGATTTTGATAAAATATAATCCATTAAATATATTTGAAGGTTCAAATTTTGTAATTATGACCCTTTTATTTTCTTGGATTATAAATAGTAACCATGGAAATATTCATCCCCTCGACAAAGGGTAAATAAGGTAATTATGGTTAAAAATAATGTGATAAGGCATAAAAAATATTTCCAAGACTTTCATATATTTATTTATATTAATTGAGTCTGACCATATCCATCAAAAAAATTAATATGGGTCATATCGGTTCAATTTGAACAAGATAATGAAATTTATATTATTTGAAGTATATAATATTCCAAAATGTCACTCTATTCCTTTTAATAACATTTATATGTTCATGTAGATATGAGAATATTTTATAAACAAATAAAAATGTATATTTTGGAAATAATATATTTATTTTTAGTATGTTAATTTATATTTAATTTTTAGATACAATATATTCACCTTAAATTATTACGCAGTACAGACGTCATATTTGTTTAAGTAATAGAAAAATAAAACTTATAATATTGAAACCATTAAATGTAATACAATTTGGATGAAATATTGACTTCCAAAATTTTTAAATAAATAAAAAATATTTTTAATGTTTTAAAGTTTTATATTTAAATTCTATCTTTGCCTCAATGTCTCTAAAAAAATTAAATAAATACTGTGAAAATTGGAATTAATAATATTTTATTAAAATAAAATTTTAACAAAATTATATAAAAAACATTAGAATATTGAAAAAATATGGTGGATATAATATGGTCAAAAATTTCATCCCTTTTCCATTTATGATAAAATTTTCACCTTATTTGTAAAATTTTATCCTTTTAATATTGAAAAAGTTAGTACCATGGTTAGGGTTAAAATTTGTTGAACTAGTGGTTAATATAAGGGATAAGGATTAAAAAGATAACGAAACTTATATAAATTTTACAATATGATCCATTAAGAACCTATCCTATTTAAAATCGACTTGATTTCATTTTGAACAATTTTACATGATTTTGACTCATATTATATTTTAATATTTAAGGATTTTCTAAAATTTTCTCTCCCCACGCTTATTGAAGGAAAACCTTTCCCACTCTTATTTACAGCCCACATCATAAAACTTCTTCAAAAAACCTTCCCCAATATTTTAAATCATTTTATCATGAATTATATGTTCTTTTATTCTTAATATCCTATTTCAAGGGTATTTAAGAAGGGATTTGAGAAATATCTACCGAAGATGGGATAATAATCTTTACTGACACTTCCAAATTTCATTCCTCTTCCTCTTCCTCTAAATTGGTTGTAACCACCATAAAATAATAAAAAAAATATCACAAAAATGATTATATTTTATTATTATTATATGAAAATTATTTTCCAGATTTATTTCATCATATGAAAAGATTAATATTGCTTGTGCGTATATATGACTTACCATCTCTACATAGAGACACAATTTATTTTACATAACCAACTTTTAATAATTATTATAAAAATGTATCTAATGAATAAATATCAATTTAAGTTATAATAAGAATTTTTTAACTAGAATATCATATATACCATCTCACTTTCCAATGCATTAGAAAATAATATCATTTTTCGTGTGGGCATGTAGACTACCACCTCCGCAAAGCGATATGATCTTTTTTAAATTTACACTTTACATGGATGGTAATAAAGATTAATTTTATGAATATAAAATATATATATTATATAATAATTATTTTTTTATGGTGAATTATTATTTACCTTTCATTCATTTCATCCATCCAAATGTTAAAAAATGATCCTGCGTCTGTAGGACATATTGTCCTTGTGAATGATGTAATTCGTTTTTATATCTATAAGTTTTATTGATGAAAATGTATATATATATAATCAATAACTAAAAGGATTATATAAATATTATTTTAATAGATATTATGAAACTATAATCAATGTATATGGATCATAAATAATGAAATAAAATTCTCATGAAAAACAAAATAGTTAACATTTGAAACAATAAATTTAATAAGGAATTATTAATAAATGGGTGTTAAAATGTTATAAGTGGATAATATATGATATTATTAGTATTTTAATTAATCTATTACAGGATTATTGTAAATTTAATTTTATTATACATGATTTTAGATCATATTCAAATCAAGTTAAACTCAAGATAAGGGATTTTGTTTCAATTTCCAATGTATTGATACATTTTTAGTATTATGCACCAATATACTTATATATTGTGCGTATACATTCTCTTTGAATTATGTAATATTAATATATAACTATAAATGATTATTAATTACTCAAATCATATTAATCACTCAAGGTTTTACATTTTAAAAGTTATTCAAGAGGTAAGAACTTATTTTGAAATATAATTTTTTGGGATTTTTGGTATTTTTCATTGAATGATTCATATATTATATAGTTCATAAAAATCACTATTTTATTATCCTCTTGATATGTAGGTATTTTAATTTTTTCTTCTATCATTTCCTCTCATTGGAATGTGAATCACGAAAATGAATATTTTAAAAAGAAGCCAATCTTATTTCTCTTCTGGAAGGGTATATCTTTCTTCCATGTCAAAATTTTCAAAATTTATTTTAAAGAAGTGATTTTTATTACACTAATGATTTATTAAGAAATTTATAAGTTTTCAATATATATTAAAAATTCTTTAAATGAGTATTTATAATTTTTTCTAATGGTTTTATTTTTAAAAAAAATTATAAATATCTAAAAGGAATGAGTTCTTTTCAATGTATACTGCTTTAATAGAATTTCTCACCGCTATAACCATTTTATGATATTTATCTTCTCCTATATGTTTATGATGTTTTTTGAAAATAAAAAAATTTAATGAAATATTTTTTTAATATTTTTCATTAATTTTCATTATTTCTCAAAATGACATGATTTTGTTAAAAACCATTTTTCTGAGAAATTGAGGATCAAATTTTATCTCTTTCTAGTTTTTTGACCATTACCTCTATATTGAAACATTAACATTGTTATGATAATTTTTCTTTTTATATTGTATTTCTCTTAAATGCCCATATTATTTTTTTCATGGATATTATTTTTACCAAAAATATGTAGTATTTATACATACGGTGTTTTACTATGAATATTATTTTAATGAATAGGGAAATGTTGATATTTTGTTTTATTTACTCAATACATATATTTTTTCAAAAGGAATATTATTCTTGAATTAAATTTATTATCAAGTTTGTGAGGAATGAATTATAAATTTAGATATTTGTGTCGCTTAGAAATTTATATCCCCTTTATGCATAGATGGGTCTGATGGGACAAACCAGTTTGATAACCTTGTTAAATAGTATTTTTGTGTATACCTTCCCATAAATTAAAATATCTTATAATGAGCTCTTTATGTTTAATATATCAAAATATCTGAGATCATGATGTCAAAAAATCATTAATTCTTTTATTAATTATTTATTAATTATTATCAATGAGTTAACTACATTTATATTATCGATGGATGCATTTTGTGATCAAGTTATTGATTAAATGACATATAATTTCAGTTATTTCCCTTTCTATATTGATTATTCCTTATTTACTCGTGATATATTAAACAGTTAGTAACCTTTAATGAGCATTTGTATTCCTGGTTTATTTTTTCCCTTTCCCTGAGATATGAAGTGTGATATTATGAGTAATATCAAAGATTTGAGAATGTTTCTTATGGGATGTATTTTATATTTCCTATGTCATATAGTAATAATGTTTGTATCTTCTACTTTAAGGCTAAAAAACTAACTCTTAGTTTAGGATAATATCTATTTCATCTTATTTTAATTTAATTATGTATACACAGACCTTAGGTTACTTTAGTTATAGATCTATATTTGGTATTTGATAAAGTTTAGTAGAAAATTTTTGAGCTATATTTTCACTAAAGATACCTAATAAAATAATTATAAAAACCCCTTATACTATTTGATAAATTTTAGTATTATAGTTATTTTTACTTAATGGCGTAATATATGTGATGATAATGAAGTAACTCGGTGTGTGAAATAATTTAGGGATTAAACATGATGAAAAAGTGGGAATCAATAGTTGTTGTCAATGTAGGAATTGCACTATTGAGAAATAAAAAATATCTAGTGTTGGAATTGAGAAAATAAAGGCCATATTATGGTATCTAACTCATTTTATAATGAATGAATTTTTACATTATAGAGAAACCTATTTTCCACATCATGATTCTTCTATATTAGATCACTTCATAAAATAGAAATTTCCAAATTTTAATAGAACTATTAAACTATTTCTAGATTAACAATGGATTATGTATCCTCATAATGATATTTCTAGATTTGGGTTGTATTGAATGTGAAAATTTTATTATTGTAGTGTATTTTTGAGTAGTGATGCCTATTAATAGTGGTATTTGATCAATAAATATAAATAGGATTAAGAGATAAAAATAATGGAATTTAGGTGTTTTAATAAGATATTATTTAAAAAAATTCCCCTGATAATTACAAGATAAAATAGAGAGGGGTTTTCTTAATTTAATGAAAAATGAAGAATAAATTGTGGTAGATTATGAGGATAACATTACAAGATTATATAAGCATGTGTTTAACTACATACATAATCCTAAAATAATGTTTGGTCATTTATTTCATGGGTTTATGTTGAGTCATAAAAGGGAACTACATTATTAAACATTTTCATCATATGATGATATAGTATCATGTTACTCTATGAAAAATAAATAAATTTACAAATCCTATATATTCAATGGAAATCAATAGAATAATATGGCACCATATCACCATTAAAAATGGAACACATCAAAGAAAATTATTGGAATAAATAATTTTACATCATGTGAAAATGGTGGGAAGAAGTGCATTGGAAAAATATTCAAGGTCATTGGAGTTTCTTAATAGTGTTGAAATAAGTGTCATTTATCTAATAAATGTATGGAAAATAAATAATAAACTATTTTCCAATTCATTAATTGTAATGTGATGGAAAATATTTCAAACCAGTTCCCCTAGAATCAAGGGAGCTTTCCAAAGCATAATCCAATAGGAGAAGGCTATCCATATGGAATTACTACAACCAAAGTATCAGTCCCTAGAAATGTATTCAAGGTAAACTTGAAATTCACATTATAAGTGAAAATATTTAATTGGATTCATGTTCTACTTACTCTTTTGTATATGATGAATTTTCTATGGGTACCATATAAAAATCTCAACTTTTAGATGTTGAGTTGGTAGTGAAAAATCTTACGGGTAATATGATAACATCTCAAGTTAATATATTCCCTATAATAGAATTTTTTTGGAATTATATTTTTTAAAAATATTATTATTCTTTCTCTAGATATATTTTATATTGTTTTTGGATTATATTTGAAATCCCAATATAATTCTCATATAAATATTTAAAGAAGGGAAGTTATATTTAATATTATGAATCAATCTATGTTAGTATGTCAATGATATAATAAACCGAAACTACCAATTGAAAATACATCCATCCTATGGGTTTTTATACCTATTACTAATGAATTTTTATCATTGACCAATGGGGATAAAATACACATTATGAATATGTATATTTTATGGGAGTTTTTTTATGTCCTTCCAAAATATTTTTCTGGCCTTCCTAGGAATCATGATGTTTAGTTTCTAATAGAACTAATACATAGTAATACACCTATTTTAGATTCATTATAGAGAATAAAACTAATTTAATTGTATGAATTTATGAAATAACTCCATGGGAATTCAAATATGAAATTCATTCATCTTATTGAAATATCTTGTGGTGACCCTATTCTTTTTATTTAGAAGAATGATTCTTTAATGTGACTTTTCATTTATTATTGAGAACATAAAGTGATCACTAATAAGAATAAGTATCCAATACCACATATTTCTGATATATTTGATTAATTATGAGGATATCATTATTTTTCCATGATGGACATACGATCTGGATATTATCATATTATGGTCAAGAAGAAGGATATACCGAATACATAAACCCATAAAAGGTATGGTCATTAAGAATTTATAGTAATACCATTCAGAATTAATAATGATTCGGATATCTTTATTGATTTAATGAATAAATATTTTAGATATTACATTGATCAGTTTTTGTTAGTCAATATAGATTATATTCTTATATATTTGAAGAGTAAGGATGAGTATAAAGAAAATTTTCATATTGTACTGATGACCGTAAGGAAATATAATCAATATTTGAAATTTAAAAAGTGTGATTTTGGATGAAAAATTATCATTATTAGGGACTATATTATTATGTGAGGGTGTAACAGTGGATCCTTCAAAGATGGAAGTTATTTAAAAATTTCTTAGACTAACCACGGTAAGTGAGTTTTTTAGTTTTCCTGGGTAGTATTGATACTACTGACACATTGTGATATATTTTGTATAACTATCTAATCCACTAACCAAGTTGGCCTAGTAGAGAGACATGTTCTTATTGAAAAATGTATGTGAGGGGAATTTCAAATAATTAAAGATAATGCTAGTTAGTTTACCTTAGTTTTCACTACCTCAAAGTAAATATGGGTTTATAGTATATAGTTATTCATAAAAGAATGTACTATGAGGTTTCCTTGTACATAATTATATAGTGATAGATTATAATTCGATCCAATTAAAGTCCTGTGATAAAAAATTCATGATTCATGATTTGGAGATTGGAGTGGAATTATTTTCATTGAAAAATTGGATTAATTATCTATATGGTATAAGGTGTGATTTATAAACTAATCATAAATGATTAAATTATATATTTATAAAGAAATATATGAATAAACACCATAGAATATGGTTGGAGTTGATAAATGATTATTACAGATCAATACATTGACACCGAGAGATGTTATACAATAATTATGATGCTTTATGTGAGAAATACAATGTTTGTTTATACATTTTGAAGATTGAAATTGATCTATTATTTATTTATTTTAAAAATATAGATATTGAAATCATGAGAAATGGGGATAGATCACATATTTCTCACATGAATGTTCGACTATCCATCTGTAAGAGGATTTTGAAGGCACAAAAAGAATATATGGAATTACAAAAAAGGTGGTGAATATTCCTGATTTCCACCACAATCATGTAAGAATAACAATGTTCAATTACTGATATTTTAAAAAGTAACTATGGGATGACACTCATAGTTATTCACACACTATTCATCATAGAATTACAAATATATAGAGAGATATGAAATATTATATTTTTTTAGAATTACATGAAATTATATATTATAGGGTATGTTTCCAGATCCCTAGAGTGTTGTAAAATTATGAATGAGAGAAAAAAATCTAATGGGATGTTAAAAATTTTACCCATACTCAAAAGGGAAGGGGAATACATTACCATGAATTTAATACTCCCAGAAAATATAAATGTTGTAACGTTATTCTGGTTATAGTCTATCTCCATAAAAAAGACAACACAATTCAATTATAGAATATAATATTTCTCTCTTGAAAAATATACTCGGTTATACATTAATAAAGTTATGATAATTCATGGAGTTCCACTCTCAGTCATATATGTTTGGGGTATAAGTTTTAACTTAAAATTCAGGAGAAGCCTTGGATAATATCTAAGTAGAATATTTTTAACATTATAATACATGTTGTGATATATCCCTATGTATTTCAATGTTATTTGGGATCAATGCCTTCAATTGGATTAATTTCATTTCTATAATATCTTTTACTTGAGAATTTAGATGGATCTTTATAGAGACCTATATAGAAATAAGTGAATAACTCCATCATTTTGGGATGAAGACAGAGAAAGAAAGCTATTTAGGGATTAAATTGCTGATGAAATGGCATATAATGTTTTATTTATTCAATAACACTTAAGGGAAACTTAGTAATGAAAAAAGGGATATATTGTCAATCATTATTGAGATCATGAGGAAAAATTCTAGTTACAAAGTATTTAAATGAATATGTCATTCGAATAAGGTTATCATATTTGGAAATAATGGAATGTTGAGCTATAGATATATCAATCCATTCAAATTTCTTGATTGTATTGAGGTTGTATTTTTATCGCTTAACACATCCACCAAATATCTATCATGTTTGTGATGTGTTCCATGTATTTCACTTGAGAATTTAAATACCGAATACTTTACAGGTACTGATCATAGAATTCATACCACTATAGAACGAACTATCTTATTAAGAACAAAGTTTGTATATTCTATATTAGAGATAAACGGTGAAATGAAATAAAACCAGTTATATTATGAATGTTTTGGAGAAACTATAAATTTGACTAAGAAACTTAGGGGACCAGGGATGTTGTGAGGTAAACGTATCCCTAGTTTTTTTTATTATAGTGATGTAATTTTGAGTGAACATTTCTTATAAGGGGGTAAAATTCAACTCCTTGAAATTTTATGATATATTTCTCTATAAATAATCTAATTTATTTGATTTCTTACATTACACAAAACAACAATTTTATATGAACCTGAATTATGTTATATTTATATCATTATCAAAATTAGTATGTCAATATTATCTTATTTTTAATATTTAGAATTTCTCTATAAATATTTCTTTTCAGCGAATAGTAAAAAATATCAATTTTTGTAAAACATTCATTTCATTTCTTTTAATTAAAATAAATTAAAACTATAATTATATTTTAGATTTAAAATTAATGTGATAAATGTTTTATTGTATTTAAAATATTATAATTAATTTCTTTAGTAACATCATTTTACCTAATTTCTATATAAGTCGATTTTTATCCATAAAAACACATTTTTTGGAAAAAAAACATTATATCATTTTTCATGATTGTTTTTTAAATTTATTACCAAAAACATATAGAATTTTATTTTTATGATAAGAATTATAAATTTAGAATCATGTAGTTAAAATTTTGTAAATATAAATCTCTTATTTTTTTAAGTATTATGAATAGTAACAGTGGTAAAGCTTATCACCTTAGAAAGGGTAAATCAGGCAATTAAGATTATAAAAATTTTATAAGAGCTCAACTATATAAAACAACAAGAATATATTTAATTTTATTGTTTAAGATTGACTATAACCATACCAAAATTGAATAAATGTCATTTTGGTACCATTTGACCTTGATAATGGAATTTATATTATTATTAATAAATAAAATTCAAAATGTAACTCTATTTATTTAAATTTTTTTATATTTTCACAGAATATTGAGAATATGTTATGAATGAATATAGTATTTTTTTCTAAAAACAAATAAATTATTTTTATGATGGGAATTTATTTTTTACTAGTGGTATAATCACCTTATATTCTTAAGAAACACAACAAAATCATTGTTCAAGTAATAGAAAAATAAAGAATAATAATTTTAGAAATATTTAAAATAATATGATTCAGATGATTTATTAATTTCAAAAAATGTAAATGTTTTAAAAGTTTATATTCAATTCCAATCCTTTTCTTTTTTTCAACCAATTTAGATTAAAAGAATAGAGTAAAAAAATTACATTAGTGGTATTTTTAAACAATAATATTATAAAAACTAATTTAAAAATCATAAAAATCTAGAACTAGGACAATGGGGATATGATATCATCTACAATTTCATAACCTAGAAATGTTGATCCAATCGTAACCATATATGTAAAATTTGAACCCTTTAGAAATGCACAATGTATTATTGTGGTTTATGTAAAAATTGGATAAACAATCATTGCCACTATTATGTTTTTAATTAGTTAAATAAGGCACTAATTCAAAGGATAAGGTTCGAAATGACAAATAAATTTATTTATATTTAATTGTATGATTATATTAATACCATATCATATTTACCTTTGAATCCATGTAATTATGGAAACATTTTACAAGCATTGGACACAAATTATATTATAATATTTCTTGAATTTATAAATGTGCCTCTCCCCTCACTTACAAAAAAGAACCCTATTCTCTCTCTTATTTAAACCACTTAGAGAAACCTAGATTGAAAAAAACATACCCAATTCCATTCTCAAAATCCCATACATGAAACAGAGTGTTGGGTCTTCCAGAAATAATACTTCAATGGTCCTTAATAAGGTATCAAAATGAAGTATACTAAAATATAGTTAATTGACTCTCAATTTTTTTAATTCTTCTAATTACAATAAATATGTTGTAACCCTAAAAAATTAATATTTTAGTTCCAATAAATATACTTATATGTTATTATTTTTTTACAATAAATTTCCTCCTCTTTTTCTTCTTATAAAAATTAGAAACATGACTCTCGCATATGTACGGCTTACCCAATCCACTAAGCGATGCGGTTCATTTTCAATATCCACCTTTAATGAATGATTATAAATATGTATCATAATGAATTATTATGATATTTATGAATTAATTAAACTTATTTAATTATAATAGCTTATCTACCTTCTTAACTTCAAATCCATTTGAAAATAGTAGTATCGTACTTGAAAACATATTGACTACCACCTTTATGAAGTGATGCCATCAGTTTTTCATTTCATATTTACATACATGGTAATAAGTATAGATTTAAAAAATAAAAAATGTGTGTGTATATATATATTATATTATAATTATACTAGATAGGTGAATTATTATATAATTTTATTTTTTTACATCCATCGAAAAGTGAAAACATCATTCATTCTTACAAACAATATATTATCTCCATCAATGATGTAATTCATTCTTATATTTCTAACTTTTATTGATAGATATATATATATATAAATAATTAATCATAATTATACTTATATCATAATTTCTATTCTATATATTATGGAACCAAAATTAATGTTTATGGACTCGAACTACCTAATCAAAATTCTCAAGAAAAACAGAACAATTGACACCCAAAAATAATGATGTTAATAGGGAATTATAAATATGGTGTTGAAATTTTATAATGGGATGATATATGATATTATAAGTATATAAATTAATCTGGTATATAACTATAATATATTTAAATTTATTATATAGGAGGTTTTATCGCCTTCTAAAAAATGAACTTTAGGTGAGAGATTTCGTCTCAATTTTCACTTCATTTTGATATATTTGGTATTATGAAACTATTTACATTTATTTGGTCTATAAACTACCCATATTATTTATTTTATAAGAATAAAAATTTATCCATTATTATTAATTAATCGATTCAATTTAGCCATTCAAGGGGTTGTAATTTAATGTTTCCAAATATGTAAGAAATTATTTTACAATCTGATTTTTCAGAGAATTTATAGATTTTTTATCAAAACAATATTTCATTATATACTTAATAAACAAATAATATCATATTAAACTATATATATATGAAGATATTACATGATTTATTCTATCATATCCTCTCCTTTTATCTTTAATGATGAAAATAAATGTTAAAAATTAAATCTAATCTTATTTCCCTTTTAATCGGGTAAATGTTTTTTCATGTACATTTTATTCTAGAAAAGTCCATTTAATTTTCTAAAATGATTTTTAGGGACATTTTAAGTTAACCATTAATTTTTTTCCTAAAATAATCATTACTTTTTTTTCAAAAGGTCACTTTTCGACCATCATTATAAAAATTCCAAATGAATTTTTTTTAACGTATACGACGTTAGCAGACTTTCCCACTACCTTAACATTTATATGTTTTTTATATTATTATAAAAGTATGAAATTGTTTAAAAATATTAATAATTGATGAAAAAATGTTTTCATTTATTTTTTTCAATTTCTTTATTTCTAAAAGGTACATGATTTTATCATAAAACCTATATTTAGGATGAATTCATGGTTATATTTTATCTCTTGTAAAAATTGGGTTTAATAATATTATATGGAAATATAAACTTTATTATGATCATTTTTATTAGAATTAAATTTTTCATTAATATCCATATTACATTATAGGTCTAGGGGTGGGGGTACAAAGGAAAGAAACCTACAGGCATGTAGGATCGAAACTTGGACCACCTCAACTGACCACCAGGGGTATAGTTGGTGAATAACCCTTGTACTATGCCCCATGGGGCTCATAAATACCCATATTTTTTATCTCATGGTTTTTATTATTCTATAAATTATATAAAATTTTAACAGAATTTGTTTTTCAATGATTGTTGTTTGGTTGATTGGGGTAATATTAATATCATATATTATATTCTATAGAAATATATTTGTTGATAAAGAATATTATTCATGAATTAAATTGATCATTAAATATATTATGAAAGCATTGGAACTTCAATAACAGGTTTTTCGATGAATTATATATCCCCTCAATGAATCGATAGGTATCATGAGAAAAAAAAGTTAGCTACAATTAATCAATTGGTAATTAGGTAATACCTACTAATAAATTAAACTATATTGACATAAGGTCGTTATGGTAATGTTATCATGATGTCTGAGATTATGACATCAAAAATTAAGTATTTACTTCATTAAAAATTTAGTTATTATTATATATGATATTACTTCATCGATATTTATCCATGTATTAATTTAATTCTCAATATAATGATAAAAAGACATGTGTTTTCAGTTATTTACCTTTCCATATTTATTATGTATTTTTTACTGATGATAGATTGTACTATACATAAACATTATTGGGAATATAAGATCACCCTTTATTCATATTCCTTTCCCCAGGATATAAAGATAAATATTATGAATAATATCAAGTATTTGTGAATGTTTGTTATGTTTTGTATTTTATATTTAAAATATTAAATCATAATCTTATATGTATCTGGTTCTTAGATTCTATTGAACTGGTCAGTCCTTTATTATAAGATATCTTTTTTATTTTTCTAACATAATAAAGTAGACACTCAGCTTGGGTTATTGGAGTTGGGATTTCTATAGATACATTCATTGAAAGTGTTTCAACTATTGTTATATAATATATAATAATATATGATATCACCATATATTAGAACTCTATAGAATCATATCGTATAATGAATTAAAAGAATAACAGTAATTTTTTATTGGGAAACAAATACAGGAAATTTAATGGACATGATAATGAAACTAAGATGGTGAAATAAAGGATTATAGAGGATATAATGAGGTGTATTTATAATGGAAAATATAATTGTTTTAAGGATAAGGTTGTCATTAGAATAGTATCACTTTAATTGTATTTATAATGTGACTGTTATGTTTAATATTTAATTGTTAAAAAAGTAGATTATATCAAATGGTTGTATCATATTTAAAAAATAAAAAAATACATAGTAATTAATAAATGAAAATTTAAATATATATTTATATATCATAGGATGGTAACTATATATTAAAATGGAGTTTCTAAATATTTAGCAAAAAAATGAATGAATTTAAACTACACATAGTGATTTATACAAAAATGAAATTTAAAATGAAAATAAACTTATTTTCATAAAAATGAAATAAAATTTAGAACAAACACATCATAATTTAATAATTGATAATTTTTATGAATTTTCTGATATTTTGTATTTTTTGATGGAATGGTAAAATATGATATGTGTATACTATCTGTTTTATAACATAATTATCATGTAAAAAGTAACAATAAATAATATAATTTTTTCATAACCTAAATAATTATATTATATAAAATAATTCTTTTTAACATATAAATTTCTTTTCAAATCTATAAAAAATCTATAGTCTAAAATTCAATTTTAACATTAAAAAATAAGTCATTTTTTATAAAATTGACCAAATTTATTTTAAAAAATTATTAATTTTCTTTATCATATTAATATAAAAATACATGTTTTAAATTTCAAATGTTGTTATTTAAAACCATAATGAATCTAATGGTATTCCAAATTCTAAAACCCTAATTTCCAAATCTCCTGTACAAAAATATAATAATTAATTTTCCCCCATTATCTATAAATAACTACTCATACCAAAATTCTGCTTCACTAACCACTATTCATTGTTCTACTCTTTATTTCCCTCCTAATTTTCCTTCCAAGAAGATCTTAAGGCTTGAAATGTTTTTTCTCATGTTATAAGAAGATATATAGCAATGTGAATCTTCTTAATCCCTTCTTTTTTACTTACTTTTTATAATGTTTCTCAAATCCATTGAATTTACATATTAATTATTATTTTTAGTTTATTATAATAGAGCTATTTTTTTAATATTATTAATAGATTGACATTTCATTTGATAATATGGTATTTATAGGTCATTAAAAGTCCCAAATACTTCCAAATATATAAACTCAATTATCTGAGTCCCTTCATAGTCCATTTTTATTGAATTATAAAATTATTATTTAAAGAAAGGGAACTTATGATAAATAATTAGGAATGTTAAACATATTTTGGGTCCATAGTAGGCTAAAATAAATTTTTTATATATAAAATTTTAGTATCAACGCATACCTACAAGGATGATTCTCATAAAGTAAATTTTATACAACTAATTTGTTGCATATATTTTTATCGTATAGTCTTTATTTTTAAATGATATATCTAAATCATTTATTTTGTCTCCTAGAATTATAAACTATTATAATAATTGATTAATTCATAATTATATCCTTATATGATGAAATTATATGACACTATTACTCCCTTATTTGTCCTATGATAAGTGTATTGTAAACTATATAGGGAATATGTTATATTTTTTAATTTTATAGATGCATATTATATATGATAACAGAAAAACTCACTCACTGAATAGTAAACAAACAACTTTTACACATGGCCTATGCACCCCCATTCACCCATACGCTAAAGTATTTCAACTAGAAATGGTGGTCTAAGATGGTTCTGTAATGATATTATATCCCTATTTCAAAGTTCATAATAATGGATTAAATAACCACATATAATTAATAAAAATTAAATATAAATTGGAAGAAATAAATATAAATACAACATTTCATAATAAAATGATGTAAAGCTCAAACACCAATATCTAAAACATAATTGACCAACCACTAGACCGTTCATATATATATACCATAATAAAATAAAAGAAACAAAATAAAAGGGTTTTAATATATCTTGAAGCCACATTACATCCCCATGATCCAAATTTCATATAAGATATCCATCTAAATTTCCAATATCTGAACAAAGGACCTCGGCTCAACTGATACCTAAAACAAGTGATATATCTACTCGAGTACCAAATTGGTATGGCTGTCTGAGCAGGGTGTGAGTTCAAAATTTAGTAGGGAACCACCAATTTGGTTCCATACATAACCAATATATGTAGTATATGAATTTGTGACATTATAAACTAAAGGAAAAAAACATGGAAAATAATGAACCATCGTAACACCTTCTTATTCTAATCTTTTTATATCTCTAAGAACATCACACTAATCATGCAAACCAGTAACTAGAACACCTTTAGGGTTCATACCTATACATTTTTTTAATCCCAATAACCATTATTTACCATCATGTACATGATCAGGATAGACTATATGTAACATCCCATATAAGTAAAGAATAATATATTTTCATATCTATGTCTATTTATGAATTAGATAGTGTTTTAGTGGCATAAAATGAGAATAAATCTAATCTTAAGCATAGAATACTCTAATATTTTTAAAATATTTTTTTACCACCATTTGATGGAAGCCCATTTTTAAATATAAATTTTAACAATTTTATAAGCTCTATTTTTCAAAATAAACTTATTATTTATAATTGAGACATTGAAATTTACTTGGGATAAACTTTTTGAATTTTTCTGACAATGTTCATTTTTTTTAATGATTAGTGAAAAATAATGCATTTTACTTCAAAACTACCTTTTCATCTAATTTAATTATATGGTTATATTATCTTTTTAATTGGATTTAAATTTTTATTACAATATTTTTTTATCTTTTAATCCAATGGTGGTAATTGGAATTAATTTCACTTTGAAACTGGACTTAAACAAGTGTCAATATTTTGATAGATATTGTTTCTTAAAAACAAGCTATTTGTTTTGAAAATGGAAATTATTTTTAAATTAATTAATGATATTTATGTGTTTAGAATTTTGTAAAATTGATTCCATATTTGGAATCATAAGGCCTAAATTTTGTAATTCTGACTCCTATTTTTTGGACATTGTGAATAGTAACGACGATAATTATCTTTAATTATCATGATTAATTATTAATCGGGTAGTTAAGGGTAAAAAAATAATATCATAATAATATAAAATGAACCCAACATGTGTCCAAATCCTCTTTTTTGAGTCGTGGACGACCATGGTATTCTTTTTAATGAACTTTAGGGCCCATGTAGTCACATGGGTGTGATAGTGACATTTATGACATTATTTTAAAAAAAAGAGAGAAATATAACAAAGGTTTGTATATCCTAAGTAAATCAATTTTAAGTCGTTTACATAAATTATATCTTAGACTATAAATATTCATTGTAAATCTAAAAAGATTTCCTACATCATGGTATTTTTTTTATAATTTTTAGACATTAAATAAATAAATTTAGTTATGACACCACGATGATTCAGTGATTACCTCATTAATGAACGATTTAAATAAAATGAAAAGATAAGGAAAAATATAAGATTTGAACTTGTATAAAACCTATTTTGTGGATGTATTTAGAACTCTTATCACCTTATCCTCAAAATTTATCATTATGGGACCTTTAAAATCCAAAAATCATTTTATAATAATGTAATATTTCAAGAATTTCCAAAAGTGACCCTCCTCCATCTTATAAAATTCCCCCACCTATACCCCCTTACCAACACCTATCAAGACCTTTTCTCATCAAACCTATAATTATAATACCTCTCCTCATCCCCCTATTACTTATAAAAGCCTGACCTTGGTCAGAAGTCTTTCCAAGGAAGCCTATGGATCAAATCAAAAAGAGTTACCTGATTTAGAGGTAATGTCTTCTCTCGAGTTTCTTCATTTTATTTTCCTTATTCACTCACAAATATCTTCTTATTATTTGATCCCATAATAACACAATTATCCTCAATATACTAGGATTTTGTTATGATGAGTATTCTACCTACACATACACACACCTCTGTCTAATGGTTAAAGAACATATTGTTTCTGTGGGTGGCGAATTACTGCCTCACGAAATGATGATTGTTCAATCTTCTTTTAACACCTTTAATGGTGGCCATTATGATGTCACTATATTTATATATGATATATATGGAATTTATATTTTCTATATTCTTCTGAATTTTATTTTTATATCAAATCTTTATGCTTTTTATGTTGTGGAACTGCGATAATTTCATCTGAGGAAGTGTGGACTACCGCCCCCTCAAGTGATCTGACTCGTTCATGCCAAACATGGAAATTATAAAGAATGTAATTAATGAAATTATGTTTCCTATATAACATATATATTATAATGGAATTATAATATATATATGTCTCATTTAGTTTTAATTCCTTTAATATGAAAAAGAAATGAAAGTAGCGTTCATGCGTATGTATGGCCTACCGTCTCCATGAACGGTGCATTTCATTTTTTATCTCAAAATGTTATGGAATAGAAAAAAATGAATATATACTAGATATATATGATATTTAAATCATTAATACCATTTTGGAGATGATTTACTTATAACTACATGGGCAATGCTTTTCAAACAAGTTCATTTTTTACTCATGTACCGAACATCGACAAAACGTATGATATGAACTCACATAATTAACTAATTATTATAACATGCTAATATGTGATATGAATTGAATAATAAACATTAAAGTAAGTCCTTAAGAAAATATAAATTGACCTAAGTTTATTATTCAGGAATATAAAGAACGAACGAGAACAATTCGGACTTGACGTGAGGGACTTTGTCTCAATATCCATTCGTTGAGGCATACTTCAATGTATATATGACTTTCTTTTTTTAGTTTTATAATAAAACCTTTTGACGTTTAATTTAATTTAAAAGGAATATCTTTACACAATGTTTTTTACTAAATGAAAAAAGGAATTCTTTTGTCTTACGTATGCGGCAACAACGACTTCTCCGCCGCCATGACCATTATTTCTGTTTCGACTTCCTCTACAAGCCATAACATTTTTTAAAATGAAAAATAAATATCATGTTTTAATTTTATTTTATTTTGGTATTGAAAATGGTTTTTATAATGTTTGGATTATATCAATGTTTGTGATTGAAATGTGGAAATGTTATGTTTCATTTATGCATGTTTTCTGTGATACAATTATGTTATGGTTATTGGGAATTATTTATGAAGTTGGGAGGTTCTGTGAAAAACTAAGGGTGGGTGAGTCCAAGATAGCTCTCCAATGCATTGGATAACATTAAGTAGTTAAACTCTATGGTTTCTCCGAAGCTATTTAGGGAATATACTTCGATGGGTATTCCAAATGTAACCATGAGGGTTACTCCCTATGTAAGAATGTTATGAATGCCTCAAGTTACCCTTTTGTCTTATGATTTTTATGAGTTATTAATAAATCTTATGATTTCATGAGTTATTTTAAAGTGCTTATGTTTTATGAGTAAAGTATGATTTCATTGATTCTTATGTATACATGGAATAATGTTTTCTTTTCATATTTTTATATCCCTTACTGAGATTTTTATACTCATCCCATGTTTTTGAAATGTTTTTCACAGGTCAAGGGGAAAGTACATGATGTAATGATAGTGTCGAGGAAGTTTCAAGAAAGAAACTATGTTTTATATTAAATATGTTTCCTTTTGCGGAAAAAAAATGAATATTTTCTTTGATGTAACCACCTCATTTAAATGTGGAATGTAATTCATGATTTATGATCTAATTTTAAAAAACTATAAACCTGAAAAAATCCTCAATGTTAATTTTTGAAATAACCAAAGATTAAGTAATGTTTAAGGATGGGGCCATATAGTTGGTATCAATGGGAGGTTTAGACAACTTTAAGAGTTAGAATTTTGTTAAATTCATGTCCATAAATTAATTTATGGTATGATTGAAATGATATATCATTTAAAGATTACCATGTTTCTTGTTCTAAGATATTTCTATGTTAAGAATGGTTTTATGCAGAGGAAATAGGGTAGCTATATTGAGACAACATCATGAGGAAAACAACCTTCCAAATCAGAAACCTCAGACGGTCAGAATTGGAACTAAATAGTTTGTTGTAGTGATGGCATAATTGAATCAGGCTACACATGGTGGTGGTATCCATGCACGTGATCATCCAGATCAACTGCAGAGGAACATATCAGTGGTGGAACATTTCATGAGGCAACATCCCCCATCATTCATAGGATAATTTGACCTTGTGTTAGCAGAAGGGTGGATTAAAGAACTAGAGAATATTTTTGATGTCATGGGGTGTTCAGAACATCAAAAGGTTAGTATCATTGTTTACCATTTGTAAGGTAAAGTTGATCAGTGGTGGTCGACGGTGAAAAATATCAAGGATAGTGAGGAGATTTATGATCTTGAATGTGATGAATTCAAAGTTATGTTTCTTGAGAAATATTTTCCTAAAGATGTTTGACTTAGGATGGAAAAACAATTCTTGGAATTGAGGTAAGAGGACGTCTCACTGGCTTCTTATGAAGAAAAGATCACTTGATTGGAAAGGTATGCTTCAAATTTTATCAGAGACCTTGATAGTGAAATCAATCCTTTTTACTCAAGATTAAATCCAAAATATCGAAGGGGATTAGCTTCTCATGAGTTCAAAAGTTATGAAAATCTTTTTCGATGTGCTGAGAAGGTGGAAATGGAGTTTTCTGATAAGCAATTGTTCTATGACAACCAATAGAAGAGGCAACTGAGGTGGTAAGAGAAAGGGAATAATCCTTAAAAAAGTTTTGATGGTAAGAAAACTAAGTTTGAAGTTTGTGATAAATGTGGTAAAAAGCATGTTGGGGAATGTATTTTGAATTCTGGAAGGTGCTTCTGATGTGGTAAGATTGGCTATAAGGCTCATGATTGCATTGGAAAAGATCAGGGTAATGGTAAGACCAAATTTGATTTACAGTTATTGAGATGTTTCAAATGCAATGAGATGGGTCATTATGCAAATGAGTGTCTAACAAAGAACTCAACTAAGGGATACCAACCAGACTACAAGTATAAAGGGGTGGTGAAATCCTTTGCAACTACTTCAGTAGATATTGGGACATCTAATGATGTAGTATCAAGTACACTATTTGTTTGTTTATATTATGCCAATGTGTTGTTTGCTTCTGGGTCTACACATTCTTTCATTTTTGAGAAGTTTTCTAGTAAATTGGGAATTCCATCTCAAGATATGAATCCTGAACCTTTGGTAAAAACACCAGGGGGAAATGTTGAGACAAAAAGAAATTATAAGAACCTTCCTATCCTTGTGTGTGGAAATAATCTACCAGAAAACGTTATTGTTTTGCCTCTAATAGATTTTGATATTATTTTGGGAATGGATTGGATTTCTGTTTATCATTATAAGATTAACTGAAGAGATAAAGAGTGTTTCTTTTTAGAAATGTTTTTAGTTTGTGTACAAGAATGAACCCTTACTTTTGATAACATATCAGGAAGCTGAGAAACTAGTAAATGATGGAAATGAATGTTGCCTTGAACATATTGTTGAAAACATGGGAACTGTTTAGATTAAATATGTTTCAGGGGTAAATGAGTATCTTGATGTTTTTTTTTTGATGAGTTTCATGCTATTATACATGATCTGGAAGTTGAATTTACAGTTGACATAGTTCCTGATTTGAATCCAATTTCAAAACCCCCTTATCGAATGGCTCAATTTGAACTTTTAGAGTTAAAGAAGCAATTGCAGGAGTTATTAGATAAAGGTTTTATTTGACCTATCACATCACCATGGGGTTCTCATATCTTATTTGTTAAAAATAAATATGGTTCAATGAGACTTTTTATTGATTATAGAGACTTGAATAACTTCACTATTAAGAACAAATATCATTTTCCTCATATTGATTATTTGTTTGATCAGCTCCAGGGAGCCTGGTATTTTTCAAAGATTAACTTGAGATCAGGGTACCATCAGTTGAAGGTAAAGGAAGAAGATATTTAGAAGACTGCGTTTCGTTTAAGATATGGCCATTATGAATTTGTAGTTATTCCTTTTTGGTTAACCAATGCACCTGCTGTATTCATGAACCTTATGAATAGAATTTTCTATGAGTTCTTCGATAAGTTTGTGGTTGTTTTCATTGAATATATTTTGGTGTTTTCTAAAAGTAGATAGGAGAATGAAAGTCATTTAATGATTATTTTCCAATCCTTAAATGAAATAAAATTGTATGGGAAATTCAGCAAGTGTGAGTTTTGGTTGCAACAAATTTCTTTCCTTGGTCACATTGTTTCTAAAGATGGAATAACTGTTGATCCTAAAAAAAAGTTGTTGAAGAATGTCCAAGACCCACAAATGTAACCAAGATTCATAGTTTTCTTGGTTTGGCAGGATATTACGGACGGTTTGTTAAAAAAATTCATGGTTGTCCACCACATTGACTAAGCTAACTCAGAAGGGTGTTAAGTTTATCTGGACAAAAGAATGTGATGATTGTTTTCAGGAATTGAAAAGAAGATTGATGAATGCTCCAGTATTGGCACTACCTTCTAGTAATGGTGAGTTTGTCATCTACAATGATGCTTTATTGAAAGGACTTGGTTGTTTCCTAATGCAGAATGATCAGGTAATTGCTTATCTATCACGTCATTTAAAAAATCATGTGATAAATTACACTACACATGATTTGGAATTAGCTGTAGTTGTTTTCAGTTTAAAAATTTGGAGGAGTCATTTTTGTGGTGAAAAGTGTGAAATATATACTGATCACACAAGTTTAAAGTATATATTCACTCAGAAATAATTGAACATGAGACATAGGAGATGGATAGAATTAATCAAATACTATGATTGCACGATTCACTACCACCCAAGAAAAGAAAATAAAGTGGCAGATGCTTTGAGTCAAAAAATTAATGCTTCATTAACCATGTTATGTTTGGAACGTAATCCTTTGGTTATGGATTTGATTAATTTTGGTTTGGAAGTTGTCAGTGCAGGAAATTATTCTGTTTTGTTTCAGGTATCATTGAAATCTTCTCTATTAGACAGAATTAAGCAAGCACAGAAGCAAGACAGTGAGTTGCAGAAAAAGGTAGAGCTGGTTCAAAAGGATATGTTACATGAATTCAACCTTGATAATGATTGTGTTTTGAGATTTTGGAAGATATTGTGTGTCCCTTTTGATTCACAGTTGAAGAGAGAGTTGTTATGTGAAGCTCATGGTTCTCCATTTTCAGTCCATCCAGGCAGTATTAAGATGTATAGAGATCTTCAGGAGTATTACTGGTGGGATGGAATGAAAAGAGATATTGCTGATTGTATTTTGAAGTGTTTGACTTGTCAACAGGTTAAAGAAAAGTTGAAGTTATCGAAAGGGATTCTTAATCCTTTACCAGTTCCAGAGTGGAATTGGGAGAATATATCCATGGACTTCATTATGGGATTACCAAAGACACCTCGGAGTAATAATGCAATCTGGGTTATCGTTGATTGGTTGACTAAATATTTTCATTTCCTTACTATACAAGATACATTTTTCCTAGATAAACTTTCTCCATTGTATCTAAAATATATAGTTAGGTTACACGGAGTTCCCCTCTCCATTGTATCTAACCGTGATCCCAGGTTTACTTCTTACCTTTGGAAAGGCCTTCAGAAGTCATTGGGTAAAAAATTAAATTTTAGTACAACTTTTCATCCTCAATCATATGGGAATTCAGAATGAACAATTCAAACTTTGTAGGATATTCTATGTGCTTGTTCGATGGATTATTGGGGAATTTGGGACCAACATCTTTCATTGGCTGAGTTTTCTTATAATAACAGTTTTCATTCCAGTATACAGATGGCACCATTTCAGGCATTATATGGGAAGCGGTGTCGAACTCCAACTTTTTGGGATGAAGTAGGTGAAAGGAAGTTGATGGGACTAAAATTGGTAGAAGAGTTGGTACAAAAAGCTCTGCTGATACAGAAACACATGAGAATAGATCAGATCAGGTAGAAACATTATGCGGACAACAGGAGGAAGGATCTCTCTTTTGAGGTAGGTGATCATGTCATCCTCAAAGTTTCACAATGGAAAAGTGTGATGCGATTTGGTAAGAAAGGAAATTTGAGTCCAAGATTCATTGGACCATATGAAATTCTGGAGAGAGTTGGATTAGTTTCATACTGAGTGGCTTTTCCTCCTAGTTTATCTCAGGTATATAATGTTTTTCATGATTCAATGTTAAGGAAGTACATGCCAAATCCATCTCATGTATTGAGTCCAGAGGTAGTTTAGTTGGATGAGAATCTATCTTATGAAGAACAACTGGACTAGATTCTTGACCACATGGAGAAAGTGTTTTGTAATAAGTTGATTCATCAAGTAAAGGTTCTATGGGAAAACCATATAGTTAAAGAGGCAACATGGGAATCTGAAAAGGCAATAAGAGATAAATACCCCACCTTATTCGATAAGTAAATAAATTGCGGGGATTAAATTTCCTAAAGGGGGGAAGTATGTAACATCCCAAGTAAGTAAATAATAATATATTTTCATATCTATGTCTATTTATGAATTATATAGTGTTTTAGAGGCTTAAAATTAGAATAAATCCAATCTTAAGCATAGAATACTCAAATATTTTTTAAAGAATGTTTTACCACCTTTTGATGGAAAACCATTTTTAAATATAAATTTTAACAATTTTATAAGCTCTATTTTTCAAAATAAACTTTTCTTTAGAATTGGGACATTGAATTTTACTTTGGATAAATTTTTGGTATTTTTCTGACAATGTTCATTTTCTTAATGAATAGTGAAAAATACTACTTTTTAGTTCAAAATTGATTTTTCATCTAATTTAATTATATGGATAGATTATCTTTTTAATTTTTTTTAAAGTGTAATTAGAATATAATTTTACCTTTTAATCCAATGGTGGTCATTGGAATTAATTTCACTTTGAAACTGGACTTAAACAAGTGTCAATCTTTTGATAGATATTGTTTCTCAAAAACACACTATTTGTTTTGACAACAATAATTATTTTTAAATTAATTACTGAAATTTCTATTTTTGAAATTTGTTAAAATGGATTGAATATTTTGAATCATAAGTTCCAAATTATGTAATTAAGACTCTTTTTTTTGGACATTATGAATAGTAACGACGGTAATTATCTTGATTAATTAGTATTTGGGTAGTTATGGGTAATAAAATAATATCATAATAATATAAAATGACCCCAAAATGTGTTCAAATCCTCTTTTCTAAGTCATGGACGACCATGGAAAGCTTTTTACCAAATTTTAGGGCCCATGGAGTCACATGGGTGTTATGGTGACAGTTATGACATTATTTTTAAAAAGAAGATAAATATAATAAAGGTTTGTATATCCTAAGTAAAACAATTTTAATTTTGTTTATATAAATTATCTCTTAGACTATAAATATTCATTATAAATATAAAAATATTTCCTACATCATGGTATCTTTTTTAATTTTTAGACATTATATAAAGAAATTTATTTATGACACCATGATGATGTATTGATTACCTCATTAATGATCGATTTAAATAAAATGAAAAGATAAGGTAAAATCTAAGCTTTACACTTTTCAAAAACCTATTTTATGGGTTTATTTCGAAACCTTATCACCTTATCCTCAAAATATATCTTTTTGGTTCATTTAAAATCTGAAAATCATTTTATAATAAAGTAACATTTCAAGACTTTCCAAAAGTAACCCTCCTCCCTCTTATAAAATGCCCCACCTCTACCCCCTTATCCACACCTCTCAAGCCCTTGGATAATCCAAAATCTGCTCATATTATTTCTAAAAATCCATCTCTTACTCCTAGAATCCTCAATTTGGGTAGAAGTATTTCAAAGGAAGCCTTTGGCTCAAATCAAAGAGTTACCCGATTTAGAAGTAATGTCTTCTCTCGAGTTTCATCCTTTTATTTTCCTTCTTCACTCACCAATATGTTTTTATTATTTGATCCCATAATAACACTAGTATCCTCAATATACTAGGATTTTTTTATGATAAGGATTATACCTACACTTACACACACCTCTATGTAATGGTTAAAGAACCTACTGTTTCTGTGGGTGGTGAATTACTGCCTCACGAAATGATGATTGTTCAATCTTCTTTTTAACACATTTCATGGAGGCCATTATGATGTCACTCTATTTATATATGATATATATGGTATTTATTTTACCTATATGCTTCTGAATATTATTTTTAAATCACATCGTTATGCTTTTCATGTTGTGGAACTGCGATAATTTCATCTGAGGAAGTCTGGACTACCACCCCCTCAAGTGATGTGACTCGTTCATTCCAAACATGGAATTTATAAAGAATGTAATTAATGAAATTATGATAACTATATAACATATATATTATTCTGGAATTATAATATATATATATATATGTATCATCTATTTTTAATTCCATTAATATGACTAAGAAATGAAAGTAGCGTTCATGCGTACGCACATCCTACCGTCTCCATTAATGGTGCATTTCATTTTTTATCTCCAAATCTAATGGAATAGTATAAAATGAATATATATCAGATATATATGAAATTTAAATCATTAATACCATTCTGGAGATGATGTACTTATATCTTCATGGGCAATTTTTTTCAAACAAGCTCATTTTTGACTCATGTACCGAACATCGACAGAAAATATGATATAAACTCACATAATTAACTAATTATTATAACATGATAATATATGATATGAATTGAATAATAAACATTAAAGGAATTCCTTAAGAAATTATAAATTGACCTATGTTTATTATTCAGGAATATAAACAATGAACGAGAACAAGTCGGACTTGCGGTAAGGGACTTCGTCTCAATCTCCTTTCGTTGAGGCATACTTCAATTTATATATGACCTTCTTTTATTAGTTGTATAATAAACCATTTTGACTTTTAATTTCATTAAAAAGGAATCTCTTTACAAGAATCATTTTACTAAATGAAAAAAGGAATGTTTTTGTCTTACATATGCGGCGACAATGACTTCTCTGCTGTCGTGACCATTATTTGAGTTTCGGCTTCCTCTACAAGCCATAAAATTTTTTAAATGAAAAATAAATACCATGTTTTACTTTTTTTTGGTATTGAAAATGGTTTTGATAATGTTTTTATTATATCAATGTGTTGTATTGATATCTTGTGATTGAAATGTGGAAATTTTATATTTCCTTTATGCATGTTCTATATGATACGATTATGTTATGGTTCTTGGGAATTGTTTATGAAGTCAGGTGGTTCCGTTATAAACTAAGGGTCGGTGATCCTGAGATAGATCTCCAATGCATTGGGTAATGCGAAGGAGTTAAACGCTAAGGTTTCTCCAAAGAGATTTAGGGAATATACTATGATGGGTATTCAAAACGTAACCATGAGGGTTACTCCCTACGTAAGAATGTTATGAATGCATAAAGTTACCTTTATGTATTATGATTTATATGAGTTATTCATAAATATTATGATTTCTTGTGGTATGTTAATGTTATTATGTTTTATGAGTAAAGTATGATTTCATTGATTCTTAGTTATACATGGTCTAGTGTTTTCTTTTCCATATTTTTATATCCTCTACTGAGCTTTTTATACTCATCCTATGTTTTTGAAAAAAAATTCACAGGTCAAGGGAAAAGTACATGATGTGATGATAGTGTCAAGGATGTGTTAAGAAAGAAACCATATTTTATTTTAAATATGTTTCCATTGGTGGAAAAAAATAATTCGGTCTTTGATGTAACCACCTTGTTTAAATGTGGAATGTAATACATGATTAATGATCTAATTCTCTTAAACTCTAAACTTGAAAATATCCTCAATGAGAATTCTTGAAATAACCCTAGATTAAGTAATGTTTAAGGTTGGGGCCTTATACCGTAATAGCCTTAGTGAGTACTAGAGTGTCTATGAGAACGAAAATCACCTCTTGAGAATCATTATCCACACTCATGGGATCCCACATTCCCAACTCCACTATTGAGTAGTATATCTTGTTGTGTCACCCATAATCCCATATCCCAATCCCTTAGGCCGAACCCCGTGGTAACACATTAAATTTATCGATTATATGCCTATGACTAATTCTTATGAGGTATAATCCCAAGGAAAAAATATATTTCCATGAATGATTGATTCCTAAGAGACCCAAGAAATCAAAGTGGAAAACCATCACTAGATTATAAATCCAATCTCCTAGTAATTCATTAACTCATAATTCCTAGTCAACTTTATCATCTCATACATAGTGATGTATGTGGACCAATGAGTACATAATCAATTTTTGGATTTATATACTTCATTTTCTTTACAGTTTAATTTATTTAGCATGGTTATCTTCCACTAAAGAGACACTATAATTAAATTTTAACTTATTGGATATTATGTACTTAGATTGAGGTGGTTAATACTTAAGTCTATAATTCATGTATTATCTTGCGGATTGTGGTATCATTACAAAACTCACTCCTCCATGAACACCATTTTCTAATGGTGTGTTAGAGAGGAGAAATTTTACCTATTAGACATGGTTTTTTCATTATTGAGTTATTTTGAGATTTTTATTTTATAATATGTTTTTTATCTTCCTATAACCTCATTGGTACAAAAATAAATTCCATATAAATAGATCTTAACAATACCAAATGAGATATGGGTTTCAAAACATCCCAAAAATATCTTTCATAAAGAATAAGGTTTATGAAGATCTCCAAAAAGGATTAATTTGTAATAAAATTGAACATAAATTATAAAAGGTTATATTTATTGGGTACCCAAATAGTTCCATAGATGTAATTCAACTTCATCCCCCAAACAGTTTTGGAAGAAGGACTTATTCTGAGTGGGTTATCTAAACCTAACTATTGAATGTACTTTTATTTACATTACTTATATACATTTTTTTATATATGCATGTGTTTATCTTATAAATATTGGGTTAATACTGATATTAGCCCTATTTTAATGTTAGTTTCCTTATATTACATGTCATATCAATAGTTTATACATGTTACCATATAGTAATGCGAACCTTGTGAAACTATGGCAGAAATATTAGTCTTTTAACTTATAGTGTAGATATAACATACTGAATGGAAATAGAATATGATTCAATTTTAGGTGATGGGGGTCATAATAATTGAGATATCTTCCCATGAATTTCTCACATTATGATTTTGAGTGTATGAGATTATGATTAATAGAACACTAATAGATACAACACATAAAACAAGTGTCATTGGTCATTCTTATCTATGAGGATGTGTCTTGGTCCCTTCACTTGAGAACATTGTGAGTGTGTAAAATTTAATTTCATACATTTATAATGAAATTTATGTTTCTTTAAGGTTAATTTTGTGGGGTGCAACATTAGGGGTATGATATTTGTTAAATGATCAAGATAAAATTTATCACATCTTAAAAGAGGAGATATATCATCCACATTATACCATTATTTTAATATATTATTTAAATTCATGGTTATGGGAGAAGAAGGTAAGTCCAAAAAATAAGGTCATAAAATAATAAAGTGATTAATGATGATGACATGATGTGTGCATCTTCCTTTATTAGGTATAACATGTCCTGTATTTTATTACACAAAATTTGTTCATTGAAGGTTGTTGTTGTTATGACTGTAAGTTATCTCCTTGTGGGCCTTTATAGGTTTCTAGAATTCACTCTTATTCTATGAGTATCAATCATTTCTATCTAGATAATTCCCTAGAGGATTACAACTAAATTGTACTCAAAATATTTTCCAATTCAAACGAATTAGATTTTAGAACATGTTAAGACCCATGGTTAGGGTCGGGGCATGTATGAGATTAAAAAATCAAGGGAAATAAATAAATTCTACATTATTTGAGTTTATAATAAAAAATATTAAATTTATTAAATTTAAATTTACAAAATCTATGAAGTGAACACTAGAAAATATTATTTAATAGAAGAATATTTATTTTTTCTTATTTGTTCATATATTTAATGGGATAAGAGAGTCAAGATAATGGCTTAAACCATATCAAATAACAATTATATGATGTTATGTGATATAATATTCATGAAATTTCTTGAAAGTTTGAAGTTTAATTTTTTTTATTTTTTAGTCTGTTTGAAGATTTAACTTCCATAAGAATGTAGATGTAATTTATAGAAGTTATAAATTAAAATTTTTATCACATTATGATCTAAAAATGAAAATTCCAAAAAGTTTCACTTATTATCTCACCTATATACCAATCTCTCGTGATCTAGAGAGGTAAAGTAAGATTATGTTCATGAACGGTTTCATTAGAGTTCTAGGATTGATCATTATAATCACCTATGATCTAGGCGATGTCAAATGTTCCTTCGATTCTCAACACTCACCCCCAAATAGTGAAGGTTTATGTTTGAGAAATATTTTGATCCATTTGAGGATGATATACTTGGTTTTTGATTTGGTTCCCTCAACAAATAATCTCTAACAGTGGAAAGAACACACATTCATTAAAAATTGAATAAGGTACAGTTTGTATTTAGGATTATGTTTTCTTATTTATTATGTGTGCATAAATCTAATTATAAATGAACCTTTGATAATCTGGGTTGGGGGAAACTATATTTTAAGATTATACATTAATAAAAACAAATAAATTTTAAAATATATATTCTATGCTTCCACTAAGCCTCAGGTTCCGTCAACATGTACTCATTAAAGAAAATAACATTAAAGGTTTTTCAGAACTCATTATGATCTCAAGTAATGTAGATTTATTTTTGATAATCATGATGTATTAATATCCATAGGAGATAAACCTACTACCTTTTGAGAGGTAGATAATAGTTCTGATTCTATGAAATAGTTAAAAGTAATGGATTTTTATATGGAATTCATACACATTAAATAAATTTTAAACTTGGTGGATGAACCTCTTAGGGTGAAACCCATAGTGTTTATTGGTTTTCCATAAGAAATCAGAAATTGATTGTATAGATTATACCTAAGTGTATTTATTTTTGAAAAATATTTATATGAAATTTCATGGTATTGACTATATAGAATAATTTTTAGATGTTATGTTAATAATGCCCAATAGGATATTCCATTCCATACTAAATCATTTTAATTATGAGAAAAATAAAATGGATTTCAAACCCAATTTACTTATTGTGAATTTATTCTAGGATTTTTATATGATATATCGTAAGGTTTTTGAAGTAAAAAATAGTCTTAAAACATATAAATGATACAATATAGAAGTAAAATATATTTTTTGAGTTGGAATATCTTGATTGATGATATAATAAAATATTTTTGTTTCATTAAGAACATAGATGATTCATGTGTATTTTTGTGTATTAGTGGATATGTTATAGTATTTTTGATATTCTATATGAGTGATATATTATTTATCAGAAATGATATCAAGACTTTACGCTTTGTAAACATATAGCTGGGAAAATTATTATAATAGAAATACATGGCTGTATCAACCTATATATTGGGTTTGTACATCAATAGAGATGGATTTTATATTCTTATTAAGAAATATCAGGAAAGATGCGTTAGTAAAGTTCTAACATGATTTAATATAGAGAACTCAAAAATTATTCATTGAATGTACTGCATTGCATGACCCTGAAGAATATTTTTATAGAAACCTAGGTAATGAAATATATGAAAATATCTAATTAATTATATTTATTAATTTTTTGGGTTCATATTAACTATTTTTTTATTAATATTTTTTTTAAAATATGAATATTGTTATGAAACTAAATTGTTTTTACATGTATTACAGGGTTTTTTATAGAAGTAAAATTTATTTATTTTAAAATATTAATTTGATGAAAATAAAATCATTTTTATATTAAATATAATTATTTTTTCTTAAATTATATGTTTATATTTTTTCTAAAAAGATTTATTTTTTGGTAAATAATGAAAAATACAGATTTATATTAAAACATTTTTTAATTTTCATGTATTTAAAAACACCCATTATAGATTTTGTTTCATTAAAAGTAAAATTAGTCTGGTATTATCAAACACACTCTAATAAATTACATAATAAATCTCAAAAAAAATTATTAAATCATTTTTATGATTAAATAGTGATTTATTCTAAAAACTATATTTTTACGGTTTGGTTTATAGTAAAAATAATTTTCTAAATTCTAGAAAATTAATATGTTGAAATGGATGTCATATTTAAAATAATTAGGGTTGAATTTTTTGAAAAGGTTAATTTCATTTTAGATCCATATAAATAGTTACAATGCTAACAATTTATTACCACATTAAAGGGTAAAACAAGTGGATTAAGGTATAAACTAAGTGATAAGGAAACAAAACATGATATTAATTATATTTTATGGTTTTATTTCAGCCATTTTAACCATATATATAAAATTTAATAGTATTATATCCACTTTCACATGATTAATACTTTATATTATACTAAAATGTTAAATAACTACAAGTGTTCAACTCCCCTCACTTATAAAATGGATCCTCCTATTCTTGATTATTCAAATGAATTGAAAATTATATCCTAATAAAATACACCAAAAAACCTCCTCCTAATTTCATATAGGTTATGGTCTCACTAAAAATCCAACCAATGAATGATAAATGTTTAAGACAATGGAGGATTTCCAAAGAAGTGGTATGTTTATTATCTGATTATTTAATGTTTATTTCTTCTTCTAAATAAATGAAATAATCGTTTATCATGATAATATAATATCATCTATATGTTAAATATACATAATTATTATTATTTTTATGTTAAAAACATTTTTACTCTTATTTTCTATACATTAGAAAATGATACCATTGCTTGTGCGTTCAGGTGGACTACTACCTCGACAATGTAATGTGCTTCATTTTCCAATTAAACCTTTTAAAAATGGTCATAAGTATTAGAATATTGAGTAAATATGAAATTCATATTATATTTATTATTTTGAAAAGTTAAAATATTATCTACTTTGTTTTTTTTTCAATCAATAGAGAAATGAAATTTTCATTCATGAATTGGTATGGACTCTCAACTCCATGAAACAAAGTGAGTCATTTTTCATAAACACACAACAATATTGATTATAAAAATATATTTTATGTAAAATATGATAATTATAAAATATTTAAATTTTTTATATAATTGAACCAAAACCCATTTGACCATAGTCAGTGCACCAATTTTGTATTGAGATTATAAACTGAGCGATATTAAAACATCAAATGTGAACTTAATCATTTAACATATAAATAATTCATGGTAATGATTGAAATAAAAATAATAATAATGATTAAAAGGAAATGAAAAATGATATTATCTATGTATAAAACTAAATATTTTTATTATTCTTTATTTAGAGTTCTTATGAAGCTTTACATGACTTAAGGTAATGAGATTCCTCATCTCAATTTCCTTTCATTGAGACTCAAGCTATTTTTAAACCAAATTTTATTTTTTATGGTGTAAATAATACCATAAGGGTATATTTTATAATTAATTTATATAAATTAATGTGTTCTAATAATCCTTTTTAGGTTCTCTCTTTCAATGATGATTTTATTCTAATGTATCTAAAGTTGTAAGGGATATATCATTAAAGCATTTTGTTTAATGAATTCTAATAAAATATCACTCTTACATATCCAAATTCATCCAGATATTCTTATAATATTATTATTTATTCATAAAAAATTGTTAAAATTAATTTTCAACTAATTTTGACTTTATATTTATATTTTCCAAAATTAATCCTTTCATAATTTACCATACGGGTCATTTGGAATTTTTTACCAAGTGAAAAAGAATTTTTTTAACGAATACCTATTGATCTCCACTTACCACTTTTAGAGACAATATTGAATATCAATATTCATCAATAAGTTAGTATGATTTCTCAATGTATATCTTATTCTCACTATTCTGGGAATTTTTCAATTATAAGAGTTTTTAATGAAAATTTACATTTATCTTTATTATTATGTAAAAATGGAAAAAAAATTCTTATGGGTTCAAATTAGTATTTCAAGGTTTTTACCAAGAATGAGTGAAGTATTAGAAAAAAAATTTATGATGATATGGTAGTTTATCATTATAAAAAATAATATGTGATCCTGATATATCTCATTACTATGGGTGATACCTCTATATCTCTCTAATTCATTGGGTAATGACATAGTCTTCAATGGAAAAAATACGGGAGATAATAGAGTTAGTTACTCATATAAAATTAGATTCAATTTTTATTAGATTGTTTATAAATAAGGGAACATGAGTTATTAATATGATTCTCTATAATACCTATTATATACTTATAAAAAGAGTTTTTATAGAAATATTAAGATTTCATGATGTGAGGAAAGTTTATAATGTTTTAAATGTGAATGGTTCTTTTTTCAATGAATTATTTTCTCGAGTTCCATTGTATATCCGGAAACCATCATTATTTTTCCTATTCATTCCAATGGATTTAATGGTTCTATTTTATAAAATATTAATTTTCACATGTGGATAATTTTTATTTATGTACTCAACATTTTTTTGTAAAAAATGTAAATTTACAAATGGGTTTTCATGTTTTTCACGAGACTAATGATATTCCATTATATTTATATCCCTTATTTGGATTTTTTTTCTCATACCATGTTTTCAATTGTATTTCACATGATCTATCGATGATTATAGCCATTTCATGGTCAATATTTATGTTATGGTTACTCATTTTAATGAATAATGTGTTTTGTTAATGAAACCAGGATGCAAAATTAAAAACCTTATTTTTTCTATAAAAATGGACACTTTGTGTTGATGTTTCTGATGTAATGTAATGGTTTTCCTAATTCTCTAAAAACATTAACCTAAAATATCATGTTATTGTAAAAAATGGAAAATCAATTCTATTAAACCTGCATTTTTATGTTATTCATGTAATGAGTTCTTATAATTTTAGATTCATCAATGGGGTTTAAAAAAATGATGGAATTTCTTTTATATATAAAATAGGATCTACTACGTATATCATGTCATGTACTTGACCCTTCACCTCCTATGCTCTTAGAATAAAAACTAAGAACCAATAAAATATTGGTGACATTCGCTTTATTATTATTATGAACATCTTTAAATAATTTAGAATAACTAAGGTTATGTTCAGAGTCTTCAGAGGAATAGATGTGCTCTATATATTGGGTCACAATGATGAAATATTTCATTCTATTAACATTTAAATGCGATATTTATATAGTATAATATATTTCTTAAACAGTGTATTTATTACTTGGAAGAGTTTTGAAATACCTACCATGGTAGAGTCAAAAAATAAATGCAGAGTATATCACTGCATCAAATGATGTGAATGATTCTCTTTGGATAAAAAAGTCACATTATATGCATGCCCTATTTCATTACATCGAGGGATAAATCAAGAATTAATATGATAATAATTGAACCATTCCTTTGCCAGAGGAATCTCCATCTCAACAAAATACCAGAAACATCCTTCACAAATATGACCTCATATGAGAGATCATTTATAATGGTGATGTAATGATATATGTGATGGATATAGGGAAAAATGAAGTGGATCCAGTGATGAAACCACTAAAAATTTATAAGGATCATGTTGAATCTATTTTTATATAATACAAAATAGATTGATTATAATGGATAAAAATGTTTCATTATTTAATAATATAGTAAATATCAATTTATCATTAACTAATGTGGGAAATAATTTATTTTACATATGAAATGGAATCATTATATCTATTAAAATAATGACTTTGAGTTATCTCTAATTGATGATCATCACAGAGTATTATGGGTTGTGATGATATGTTAATATTACTATAGGTGGAATATTTTTTTTTAGTTACAAATTGTTTTATTTGAAAAATGAATAATACTCTCACGAGGTGATAAGTGGACTCTTATTACACGGATGGACCGATAAAATTATATATTATGTAATTTCAAATATTCATTGATATACTAAGGGGTGTATACTAATTATTAATAATTTTTTACCTAATGTCTCTAATATACCTAGAATTAGAACATTCATTATTTAATATTTTTCTTAAAAAATCCTTCAACTGTAACTAATTATAGTGTGGTTGGGTATGTTTCTGATCATGTTTTTTTATAACTCTGACAAGATTGGATTTTTTTCATTTTTATGATGAGAAAATACATACAATCCATTTATTCAATTTGATATATTAAATTCATGGACATTCTTAGTTGAGTAACATGTGATGTATTTGTATATAGATAAGGGACATGAATATTCATTTATTATATAGATGAAATGATGTATTCACTATCCTAGTCATTTTATTTTTGGGAATCATGAATGGCTAAGATAAACTATACTCAATTAACATGTTTCATATCAAGTAGTCACTCGATGTCTTAGAAAATTTTATTATATAAGTAAAGATATGAATTATTTGACATATATTATGGTTGATATTGTAATATAGAGATATGATTTTGATTGATCGAGATCACGATAGGCCATTTTTTAGCTTGAGTAGCACATGTGATTTACTAGATAAAACTATTTACTTACAACAATTTAATCAGGGTTTTTTATTTTTTTCAATGATGACAAGTACTACAAGGTCTCAGGGTTAGCCATTTGGATAAGGATTAAGTTATGGGAAACATTTTTGTTCAAAAATAAATAGATATTGATAAACATTATCCACAATAGTTTTGGATGAATATAAAAAGAGTTGTGAAGTTTTGTATAATGTACCACTAGGATTTTAGTGATAGTGGGATATTATAGGAAATGGAATAAAATTAGGGGTATCATAAATTATTATATCCTTGGGTTTTAGGTAGATATGTGTTAATATGTATACCCCAGTGATGTCCAAGGAAATTTCCTCCATTATTGGGTATGTTGGTAATGAGATATATAATATCATAATATTGGATTTGACCATGTTCTACCACATGATTTCTTTGATTATGAATTAACAATATTGATTCATGTATGACCTTTCATGTATGATTCAATCATTTAATGTGTTTAACTGAGTTGTTACATATTAATAGGATATAATGTATTGTCTTATATGAGATGATAGCTAATACCACTCATGGTCAAGCACTCTTCATTTATTAAAAGGTGTTATAAAATTGATTTAATGTATCCAATTAAAGATATCATCCACGTATGAGATCCAAGAAAAATTACTCTTCAACTGAATTGTAAAGTTTCTATATATAAAGGTATGATCCCACATTTTTTGATTCCAAATACTCCCAATATAATCAAGGACCCAAGTGATGGTGTAAACTCTCAAGGGTAGGAGGCATTTGGCTGCTGCTACCATATTCTCCGTTAATCTCACTATATCAAAGAGTAATAGATATATTACATAGAAAATAATTTATTCATGTTTTAATATTTTTTATTTTCATTTGTTTCATGAATTTAAGATAGATTGGGATCTTCATGGGTTTTTACCGTTTCCAAAATTCATAGGAAGAAAAAAAATAACCTTTCCTACATTCTTAAACCCTTAAATAAATTGCATCTGCAAAATTTAAATTTTATATCACCAATAAAAATATATTATGGTATTCATAATATATTCATTAATTGAGAAAAAATGTTTAATAATATTTTTATATTTCTATCTTGGGTAACATTAGGAAACACATCTTTTTCATAAAAATAAGCATATGTTAAAATTTTTAGTTATAACAACCATTTTTTTCAGATATGATACAAAATATCTAATAAAAAATTACTAATTATATTGTTAGATCATGTAACCACAACTTGAACTGATCAAATTTTAATTAAAGTTAGTCATAAGTTTCACGACCCGTCCTCGGGGCTCGTGCCGTGACTACCCCAAGCCCGCCTTCCATAGGCCAGGGGCTGGCGACTAGCACCAAAGGCGTAAATCCCAATAACTGTGAAGGCATTGCCTTTATAAAAGTAAAACAAACACCACAGAGTACAAGCGGAAGTAAAACACTAAGTACAAAGAGAAGTGTTGAAAGGTAAATGGGCCAGAATACAATCCCAAAAAAAAGTACAACTACAGCTGAACAAAGTACAACAGAAAAAGACAACAGCTGGAAGGACGGAAGCGGCTCCTGGGTCGTCCTCCTCGGATCCTACCTGAAGGGTAGGTATAGATGGCGCAGCTCCTGGATCATCCACCACGGATCCTACCTGAAGTGTAGGTACAGATAGCCTCCACAACGCTCTCGCCCGTCAACCTCCTCCGAGGGTCGTCTCACCGTGAAGTCCACCTCCAGATACTGACTCGTCGTGTAGTCCACCTCTGGGTACTGACTCGTCGTGTAGTCCACCTCTGGGTACCGTCTAGTCCTCAAACACTCGGCCTCCGTCAGCACTGCTCGTCGTCTGTAACCAACACAATGAGTTTCGGGCATAGCCCGTGCAGGGGTGAGTATAACGATACTCAGTAGGGACCCTGAGACCCTCAAGGTCTCACTAAAACCAACAAGGATAACCACAATGAATATCTCAACAGATAACCTTTACTTATGTATATGCCCATACATATACCTAAGTTATCAAGTAACCCATCTCAATCATGAGAAAACACAAGGATTATGAAATCAACGGATAACCACTACCCAAGTATATGCCCATACATATACCTAAGTTATCATGTAACCCATCTCAATCATGAGGAAACACAAAGGTCATAGACTCATCTCAAACCAGGATTTTTATTATCGAAACCGTAACTGCTGAAGAGCTCCGTCTCTGGAGTGTACAGTGGTCCTGTCATGATTATGAGGTACTGCTCACTAACCTAAGACTGCTGAGGTACTCCTCCTATCGAGTACCGTGGGCTAGCCACCCAAACACAGTAGTGCTTCCCGCCGGGGTATGCCACCCAAACACAGTAGTGCACACCCCCTAGTAGCCTGTAGAGGTACTCTCCGAACGATTACCATAGGTCTGCACTGTCACACAGGTAGTGCTCCGTCCGTCATGGGTCTGCACCTCACTAAGTAGTGCTCCGTCCACTGGGATAGTCGACTCACTCCAAGTCGAGTCGGTCAAGCAGTCGTTAGGTTTCAGTCGGCTACACGGTCTCCGTACTCCCCACGATCGTCTATGGGAGGGTCTGTTCCATGAGCTATAGGTCGATACTCAAAGTATCTCAAATTCCCATGAAGAAGTATCCCAACGGATCGCCTCGTCACATGGGTCTTAACGCAACAGACGGCGCGTCAATCGAACGCTCGGTCGGTGAGTTACTAGCCCTTTCGTCCCAGGGGCCCGGTTGGTTTCGTGTGCGAACCAACCCGGTCGTATCTCAACTGTACCCCAACTCTCATAGGGTAAACTCAAAGGGACTTTTTCTCAACGTGATCACCAACGCCGCTGACGGTTCGTCAAACGGACGTCCGGTATGAAAGATATCAGTTTTTCCATTCCAGGGGCCCGGTTGGATTTCGGGTACAATCCAACCCATCCACTATCCAACAGCAACCAAAACTTGGTAGAAGTATGCCAAAAGATCTGTCTCATCAAGAGTAAATCAACGAGACAGATGGCGCGTCAATCGGATGCCCGGTCTGTGAGTTATTGGCTTTTTCGTTCCAGAGGCCCGGTTGGTTTCGTGAGTGAACCAACCCGACCGCACTCCGACGGCATCCAAACCTCGAGTGGAGTAAGCCAAAAGATCCGTCTCACTTAGAGGAATCCATCAAAGTCGACAGCACGTTAATCGGATGTCTGGAGCTCAAGATATAAGCGTTTCCGCTCCGAGGGCCCGGTTGGTTTCGTATCCGAACCAACCCGGCCAAACCCAAGGTATTCCGAATTCTTGAGTGTAATATACTAAAACGACCGTCTCGATCCAAGGGTCGCATCGCCGCTGACGGTCCGTCCATTGGAGGTCTACAGCTCAAGATATGAGTAAACAACCGTGAGGGGTCCGAAAACGGGGGGGTCTGGGCCCGAACCGACCCGGCCCAACCCCCCCCCCCCCCCCCCCCCCACCGGGTCGGCCCGAACCGGGTCGACCCGAACCGAGTCCGGGTCCGACCCGGGTGGGCACGACCCGGCCCGGCCCGGCCTGGGCGCCTCAGCGCAGGCCGAGCGGTCGCGCCCAAGGAGTCGCGGTCCCCTCGTGCTGGGGGCCGCTTCGTGTCATAGGACGCGGCGCGGTGCCGCATTCCGCGTTCCCCGGTCCCGCACGGCCGCAGGACCCTCGCTCGCCGCCATGGCGGATTCTTCCGGTAGCGCGCCGGGGGGGGGGCTTCCGCGGACCACCTGACGCGCTCCGGTGGTCCGATTTGCCTGCGGTCTTCGCCAGAGATCATCCCGGGACCCGACCTTCACTGCAAAGCCTTCAAAACGCCTTCGCGGCCCGCCTCACCATCGTCCTTCAATCTGCACTTCGACAACAAAATGTGAGGTCTTCAAATCGCCTCCTCGGCCCCGACTCTGCCCTCGGTTTCGTTCGGCCCCAACGGCGCGGCGCGACGGCGCCGCGCTTCTTCTCCGCGTTCGTTCTTCTCGTTTCCGCGCGGTGCAACGGCATCGCGCTGCCTTTCACATGCCGCAACAAACTCAAACAACAAGGTGGGAAGGAGGATCGGTCATGTTCATGCGGTCCGGCCTTCCCCTGTTAGTATGATAACAGGCGGCCCAAAATGAAACCAAGAAAGGCGACAGATGAGATCACGATCAATAATAAAAATAAGCCCCCACAGCTTCCCGCAACAAAAATTCCCAACCCGAAAGGAAAACGTGCACGGATCAACTAGATAATAAGTTGATCCATGTTTCCTTGTTTTCTTTAGAATTAAAGAAATTAGGGAATAAAATAATTCTCAAATATAATTCTCTACCTCAAGCGTTGTCGTCGAACGCGAGTTCGTCGCGGAATTAACCATCACGGAAGAAGATGATCGTCGCGGAAGAGAGGGATCGTCGTGGAAGAAACGTCACGGAAGGAGCGTCATGGAAGAAGCATCATTGACGTCGCTGTACACGGCGTCACGGCGTCGAACTCCGAGGGTTTGGCATTCTTCGTCAGAGGTCGGAGCGTTCTTCGCGTTCTTCACGTTCTTCGCGTTCTTCGTCGAAGAAGAACGCTTTCCTCCAAATCGTCTCCATGCCACAAGTTCCAACAGAAATAAAATAAGAGTTATCTTATTTTATTAACGCACATGACACGTTTGAAATTCAAAAGAAAAGAAACGAATAATTAATTCAATGAATTAATTTTAACGATTTAACTACCCAATTAATGAGGCGTTTCTTAACCAGAAAAACGCCCGGTTGACTTACAATTAAGAGGGGGGTTGCGGGTGCGTTACTTAGGAGGAAAGAAACAGTGGGGATCGTGCGGGCCCCACCTCACAAATATCCTACCAAGTTGGTAGGATATTTTGGGTTCCAACCTATCCTCTTAACTTAGCTTAAGTGGATTTTAAGTGGCTTTTAAGTGGCTTTAAGTGAAATAAAATAAAGTTGTCGCACCACTTTATTTTATTTCTTAACATAACCCCAAAAATTAAAAACTACACCCGAGAAAACACAACTTTGGAAAAGGAATTTCTAAGCAAATACTGGCGATGTGATTCCATTGGTGCCCTCGGAATTAGATTCCGAGCACCGGTTCAAAAGTTAGATAAACTAACTCGTTCATTCACTGAACGTACCCGAGCTAAACTTCAGAAATTAATTCCGAGCACACCGGGCCTCGGAATCAGGCGCCGTCAGAAACAGCGTTCTTGTAAAATTCCAAAGAAAATTAAGAAAGAAATTTCCTTGAAATTTATGGGTCTTAACAATAAGCTACAATGATGTCATTTTGTATGAGGACACATTTTAATACCTTCTTTGATGCATCGTCTTATATCACAAAATATTATCTACTGAAAGGTAGTGTGAATATTGGTGAAGTGACCAAACTTATCTTAAGGTACTTGTAATTTCATTCACATTTATCTTCCCAAGGGAACTAAACTCCCATTTATGTTAACTTGGTTAGTGAATTTCATAGTTGTGACTAATTTCTCACAAATAATCAATAATATATAGCTAATCTTAGAAAACTACAAATATTATTTATAGTGGTTTCTCAGGGTAATTATTTAATTACCTCAGTTATTTTAGATTTTATATATATACCCTCTCTTATAGTTAAATAACCCATGAATGATATTTTATATAGAAAATATTTATAATTACTAAATTTTGAATTTTGTTCCACCTTTAATAAAGTTTTATTCAAAATCCTTAAATAATCATCATTATGTCCCATAAACTTGGAATATATGGGAACAAAATCTATAAAGACCACTATAAATATTTAAAGATATTTCAAAAAGACTTTATTTATTAGTTCAAGGAAAATAGTATAAAACTTTCTAATTCTAAATGGAATCACTATGAATTCATAGTGTCAGTATATTGTATGAAAGGTTGACTTGGATATATCTTCACTTTTAACCACTAATTGATGATATCAAGTTCAAAGATCAATATTTTAGAATTACTAATACCCTAATAGTTTATCAAAAAATTCAAAAATATGTGGTATATGATACATATTCTTATTCATGAACTTTTTGTGGTCATAATAATCAATGCATAGATATTTTGATCCATCCAGGTTTCTTAATAAAGAATATTGGTTCACGTAATGGTCAATAAAAATGCAGTATAAAAACTATATCCAAATTCTCTTATAGTTTCATATTTAACTCGTATAATTAAATTAGGGATATTCTATAAGGTTTCATTGATTTTATGATATTACTAAGTATGATTTCATTGGAATACTCGACCTCAAAATCTGTATAAGACCATACAAACCCTTAATAAAAAAACTATGTATTCATATACAATCAGCATATCGTCAATATTTATTTTCTCCTAAACCATTTGAGAAACATACCCCTCAAGATCGGGTATTAAAACTCATATAACATAATTAATTCCATTAGGGAGTTTATAGATAGATGTGAACTAATATATAATTATAGGTTCATTTGGGATATAAAATATGACTTCATTATTATATAAATTAATATGGAAACTTTTTATAGAGATCCAATCCATGACCCAAATCACTTCAAATTTCACTTAAGTTAGAATAAAATTGTAATTAGGATGAAAATTCAGGAAAACATCTATTTGAGTGGAGTCTTTGAAATGGGAATCCATCATCTCACCACTAAGGTATTTCACTAATAATTCAATATCCTCTCATGAATTTATTGATTTAATTCTCATCAAAAAATTCAGAAATAATGGAGCAAGAAGAACTTGAATTAAGTTGGGTATTTTTAGTTCATTAGTGAATTATGAGCATAAATTTCACCAATTTTTTAATGATTAATTTTAGTAGCTATAATTCTATAACCCTTCCCTTTTTCATTTTAATTTGGTGTTTTTTTATTTCAATTTTAATCCATTAAACACTATTCTTATTTTATTTTCTATAAACCCCTATTTTTAACAATTTTGAGGGGGAAACATCATATATCCCATAATATATATAACATATGAACTGAAGGATATAAAATACATATCTTAAGGTCCTAGATCTAAAAATACCAAAAATGATGTAGAATATCCTATAATCTTATAGTCTGTAATTCTGATTCCTTGTCATCACATCGGTAGTATACCATCTTCACCCCACTTTGAGGTGAAAAAATCCCCAGGTGTGTTTAAAATACAGTCAATTATTCTAATAACTGGTCACCTAGATGAATTTCATGCATAAATATTCACTATTGACCATCATAAAACCATAACATCGATTGTTATAAGCTTATCTAGATAGACTAGTGATCAATTATTGATGGCTCAGAGGACCTGTGGTTAGAAGTACATTGTTGTAATAAAGGAACTTTATGTTGGTTCAAAGGCCCATAGGAAAAAAGACCTAAATTTCCGTCCTAAAATCCCACTCGTATAAATAGTGATGCTTCGATAGTACCCTATTACAAGATCTATTATAGTATATGAATTTCTATAGTCCTTCAGTACTGCTATAATAACTTATAAATTCTCCTCTACCTAAATTTGAACTTTGAATTCATATAGGATCATGAGGAAACTTTATCACTTAATTAATCCCTCAATTATGCTAATTTTAATCATTAACCCATTTTTTTCTTCGTTTTTCTTAATTGTTTTTATGTTCCTAAAATTTAAAACATTGAATTATTAGTGGAAATTTTGGATAAACTATATGTTATTCCACCATGTTTAATAAACTCTCCATTTTTTTTGAAATTTTATTATTAGATTCCCCTATTACCACACAAAAAATAACATAATTTTATACTGATAAGTTTCCCTAGGTTTTAGTCCCATATTTTTTAAATATAGGATGTTGAATATTTTCATTAATATAGTCTTTATCTCCGAAGCATCCTGGAAAAATATTTTTTCTCTTTTTTATTTTGTTTTCGATTTCTATATTATTCATGTAGTTAATCATATCTTGAGATAGTTGAGTAAGAATAACCATAAATATTTTTAGAACATCTCCAATCATGTATGGATTCTTATTGGGACAATCATTTTATTTCCCATTGCTCTCATTTTTACACAAAACCTCATGGTTCCAATAGTTCACTAAAACTAAAAATGTTATTGTTAATATAATGAAATAATAACCATATTAATAAACTATATGATATGGGAAATCAATCTTAATATTTTATGAACTATGAAATTTTTTGTCAATGTATTATATTTTTGGTTCATCCTAATTTATTGTTTGGTCAACATAGGCTAATTTAATAAATAACCTCTTATTATTCATAACCTAGTCCCCAAACATAATGAAACCCCACTATAATTCTAAATAAGGTTACCCAACCATAACATACATACATACAACATCATTTTATAATAATATTCATTATATATCGCAATAAATCATCCCAAAGAACCTATATATTTATTTTATTTGAAGATTAACTACATAATATTATTATTTTATAATAATTCATAAAAAAATTCCAAAAACATATCTATATATTGTATCCTTATAGACATGTCACATATCTTATTTTTTTGTATGGGAATATAAGAAAAGGGTGAGGCCAAATGATAAGTAAGGGTAAATGTAATAGATAACACTTAAAGATCATTAGTAAGATACAGTTTAACATGTGGGAATTAGAATATATTCTAGGTGCCCGAATATAATATAATAAAATATTACCCAATAAAATAGAAATCAAAAATCACAAGTCATGAAATAAGGATTTTAAAAAACACAACACACGAGTTATACGAGTTTTGAATCATTAGTCAATAATCAGTCCCCATGAAATTATAACATATAAATGTTAAATAAATTATATATTTAGAATAAGAATATGTCATATACCAGAGCATTTAAACCCCACTTCATATATAAAGGATCACCGTTAAGACAATCATCACATAGTGGAAAAATATGATAGTGTTTCAGGATTACCCCCATTCCATAATCATAGTTGGAATAGTAATTTAGGGGTTCGGGTTTACTACACATTTCCATAAAAATAGTATAAATAGTCCCTTACAGGTTTGGGTTCACCCCAAATTCCCATAAACATTGTGGATGGTGTCCCTTATAGGTTTCAGTTTACTTTGCATTCCCATAATCATAGTTCGCAATATCCTTTACGGGTTTGGGTTTAGTCACCCTTCCTTGTCGTCTCATGAGATAGAAATATTTATCCAATGCATGGGATGGGGATATGATTTTGATCCTAATATTAATAAAATGATATATCATACATATTTGTGTCATATAAAATCCATCATAATTCCAACATACCATAATTAATCGATGATAAAGAGTTTAATTTCATGAAACTTATATAAGGCATGATCATATTCCATCAAGAGAAATAATGTAGATGTTATCATCAAGAAATGTCCCAAGTGAAGTATAAAAATTCTTGAAGTATATTAACATAGATGAACAAAAAATATTTTATAATTAGAAAATGTAATTGAAATATATAAAAAAATATTATTTATTTTTTTAAAGAATTTATTTTGAAAATAAATAATTTTGAAAATAATAAATATAGAAAAAACTGATAATTTGAATAAAATTTACTTTATAAAACCATGAAAACCTAAAAATAAATATTTAAATGGAAGCAAAAAAGATGATGGTAGAAATAGATCATGTGAAAAACATTAAAAGGATTTCATTAAGACATTTTTAAAGAAATTAAAATTAATTAAAAAGTTATCTTATGAAAACCAATAAGTGGGGATAATTAAATCTATAAAATAATATGAAAAAACATGGACATGTGTGAGAAGGATTACTGGACCAAAACCTAAGGAAATATCGGCTCTACATACAATAATATATTCATTCAAATTGTAAACCAAAGGGAAGTGAAATAGTAAAAAGACATGTGAAAATGAAAAATAACCATATTTGAAGAATATATAAGTGGTTTTAGATTTAAATATCATAAAATTGCCCCTAATGGTAAGTTATACATAGACAATCTTGATTTCAATGTAATATTGGAAAAGAATATTTTATTTCATTAAAATATTTTGAATGAAAATACAAGGAAAAATGAACATGATGTCTATTTCTAAATACCTTGAATTTAATGAATAATATGATAAAATTAATCCATGTTTCAAATATAAACCCCAAAAATTAAGATAATAAATGAATATAGAGGATATATTAAATATGGTAAATTGATATGAGGATCCAATGCATCCGACTTCCACTTATTTTTACATTCTCTAACTATATATATAATAAATTTATATCTATTATTCATCTATATAATAACCTTATTTGTATTTTTTTACGTAATACAATTAATTTATAATTATTTATTTCCCACCTAATAATTATTATTAATAAAGTTAATATTTGGGTGTTAAAAATTCAGTTTTCTATAGGTGGTTCAGTTTGGAGGTTCCAATCATTTTCCATTAATCACTGGTTCATCACCTATATAATGTTCATGAAGATGTGCTGTATAATCTAGATAGATTTTTAGAGTCCTATTTCCTTTTTATAAAACATTATGGTTATAGTTTTCATGGATTTCATAAAAATATATTTTTAGTGATTATTAAATTATTAAAATAAATGAATATATAAGGGAATTTACATTGGAATATTTCGATTAAATAATTATGAAAACATATTAATGAAATAATTATGACTTAATACTTCCATAATTTATGTTTTCATAGATTTTTATTATGATGATGTTATAACATCACTCATCCATGTGATATGACTGGACCAAAGAAGAATATGTTATTGCAAATAAATGAGAAAGAACATGGTATTATACAATTATAATATATATTTAAAAGAACATTAATGATTTAAAGAGAATTTTATTAGTGTGTTAATGAATATTTCTGAATATGTGGATGAATGAGATAGAGAAGGTGGATTAATGAGAGTATAACACTTGTGTGGAAGAGTTGAATCATCTCTTAGAGAGCCACTTAGAAATGTGGTATTTAAGACTCTTTCTAATGAATAAGGGTTTCCAAATGAGGTCGATGTTGGATAGATAAATAATTTTTGAATTTATTAAATAGTAAACTAATGGAAAGGTTTGGGTTGATTTGGGGATAGAAAAGTCTATATTATTGGTGAGAATGAGTGGGATTTTTTTAAATATTAATACCCTAATGAATAAGAAAATTATTTTCTCATAGAAAGTGGATCCACAGTGTAAGAATAATGGGTTTAGTGTAATGGAGTGAATAAAACTTCCTAATAACAACATTTATAAATATTTCTAATGATTTTTTTAGCCCTGAGTTTAACTTGTCTAATTTATTTTACCATTTATCGTGGTAACTCACATTTTAAATCGGTAACTTATTGTTATTTCTAAAAATGTAATTGAAAAAATTTTCTAATATTGAAAATATTATAAACATTAAATAAATTTATTGAATTTCCTTTTCTAATGCTATAAAAATTAATATTAATATAATAACACATGAAACATCAAGAACGTGAGGATGTCATAGCCTTGATAAGACTAATCAAATTTAACTAGACTACCAGTTAGAAGATATAAAAGGAAAGGATCCCTCATAAAAAATAACACTCTCAATACTATGAAATTTTTTCAAAAATTAGAATTGAAATAGACCGTATTCCTAGAAGTCATGATTCTAATCAGAATCTAGATCAAGTTGTTGGATTTGGGAATGGTTGAGTTAAAGTGGAAGCTCATATGCCTCTAGATAAAATGTGTTCCAAGAGTAAATATTACCCTATCACTCAAACTTTATCTATGAAATTAGGTTTATAGGTTCCATAGAAAATGAAAAAAAGTAATACTCAGTCTCCCTCACACTGGCTTCTTTAGAGGTCCTGGTGAAGATTAAAAAATAAGAATGGGTGGCCCTTGAAGGTCCATAACAAAGTCTTTACTCCTTTCCCCCACACTTTTTTTGAAAAAACGTAATAATAATAATATTACTCATGACCAAGCTCGGAAATATTTTCACACTCCATCGGGTCATAGAACAGTTTCTTCTTAAGTGGTGCAAGGATTATTTCCTTTGAAGGTATTTTTTGAAATTATTATATTTTTTCTATTCCTTTATTATTTCAATGGATTGTTTTGGTTTGGTTCTTTTATATGATATTTTTCTTATATAGTTCCCACACAACCTCAATGTAGTTCATTAAAAATTAAAATGTGTTTTAGAGAATTTGTGTGTTTTCATTTTTTTATATAATAAAAGATACATTCAAATAAATTTAAAACCCCAAATATGATAAATTTAACTATTAAATGAAAGAATATAATAATAAATCCAATGTTTTCAAATAAAAAAATCATCCATAAATAATTGTATTTTTTAATACCTACCAAGATCATGTTATAACCAAAAATTGAAATATGGAGATCATTCATGATGGGATGTGAGTTTTTCTAGGTGATTGAGTGAGGAGTATCATCATGCATATGAATGCTTATGTAATTTCTATATGTCTACTAATCTAGAGTCATGTGACGAACCTAACCTGAATACCCTCAAACTAGTACTGAAATCAAGCCTCGAAATACCCAAAGTGAATTTCCAATCCCTATGTGGCGGAAATTAGAACCCAAGAATCAACAATAAGAGGGAATAATTTCACCAAAACTAAAGCAAAAAACATGACACACATACATATATATATATACATGACTAAAATAAATAGAAGTAAACAATAAATATAATTCATAGGAAAAAGGAAAAAATCAGAACTAAAATAACTCAAAATAATAAAAACAATATCCAAGGTAAAATTCCAACAACAAATGAAGACTAAAAGATAAAAATCAACTCCATGTAATAACAAGGGAAAACTCCCACCATATCACTACCATCTACCAAGACATAGCTTGAATAAATATCTCCACCTCGCTATAGTGTATTTCATTTCCCTACACTAAAATATTTAAAAAGGTCTTTGCACCGCTTATGGGGATCACACTGTGTTAGTTAAATAGGCTTAGTTGGATCCCACTCAGGTGTTCCATATCAAGCCTCAAAACAAAAATCTGAACATGGTAAACTTAAAAGAAAACAAGGCATGATAATTATCTAAATAGTTTTATATCAAAATCATGGTAAATAATTCGCCATTTTCCACATTTAGAAATAATCTAAGTAAAATAGTTACAAATCATATAATATATATCAATGCAGTCAAACGAAATCATGTATTGCATAACATATCAAATCCAAATATGTAAAAACCAAATAAAATGTAACATTATTCCAAATATCACAAAATATCAGAATATAAAGAACACTTATACCCTAATATAGAAAATCTTGTGCATAAACTCTCAAGATATACGCATCGAAACATTAGAGTAAAGGACACCCACCAAGTGAACCTCCCCAAAATCCTAGAAAGTAAATGAAGTAAACTATTCACCTAACTACTCATGACTTCCCATGTGCTAGATCTTCCAAACAATTTCATAAAAAACATGCTTTGAATAATATTTCATAAATCAATTTCACAATTATTTAAAAATACCTTTTCTTTTACCAAAACATAGGTAAGACCAAATCTTCCCAAAAAACATTTCCACAGACACAATTCAAACATGTCGATTCATTTATATAAAAATTTTATAAAACCATAGAAATATCATTCATCAAACATAGGATAAATACGGAACCACATACCTCTAACTTGGGTCACACATGCCTATAATTGGATCCACTAAAATTGGAGAATGAAAAGGCAACTACAAGGGTCCTAGAATCAATCATTACATATCATAATCAATTAAACAATAAAAAATGGTTGACTGATAAAATAAAACTATAGATTTCTCAAGAAACATGCATGATGCACCAAAAACAATATAAAGGTAATCCTATAGAGGAATATCATAAAATAGAACTAGAAATTATCAATATAATCAACACAGTAAGACCAACTAGTCTATAATTTTTGCACAAATAATATGATACAACCAAAATCAATGAATAATAGGAAATATTACTTACCCAAAGATAAATAGAACAGATGCAATGGATATTAATCCCCAAAATAAATCATCTAAAAGGAGCATATTACCCAAAAACTAACTAGAAGAGTCCTATGATTTCATATAGGAGTCTATAATCAAGAAAAAATATAATCCAACAGGAAACTCCAAAAATAAATAAGCTTCACACATTACTAGATGTGAATCATGGGATCATGATGTGAAATCTGAAAACGGACACACAAAAATCATCACCTCTGGTTAAAAATAACGTTGATCCAGTATTTCATGATTAGAAATATTTTCATGATGTGTAAACATTTCACACTTTGAACCAGGTAATTGAATCATCCAAATAATAGATTCACAACATGTTTACCTTTCATGATGTGAAATCATTCTGCAAGCATATTCTATAGAAACAAATAGAAAAATCCCCATGGCTCCACCTAATCCCCCAAGAAACCCACCTAATCAGTTTTCACAATTATACCGAGACTCCATTAATTCCAAAAAATATATACATCCATACGGTTTAGGACTCTTTCTATAGAAAGTGATCTTCATTCTCGAGATTTCCAAAACAAGTCCAAATAAAAATGGAAATGAAAATAGTGATGATAATGAACATAAATACGGTAATATGGTTTGGTAAACTACCTACTATAAGACTATATTTCCCTATAAAGTCATGTGGAAGAATGGTGTCCAAAAATAGGTGATGACACTGCTCTCTCATTGATAAATTACCATCTCATGTGTCATTAAAATCTGATTTGGGTGGCCATAACACTTTGAAAAATGAAATAAAATTTCCATGAATGTTTTAAAAAAAAGAGACAATGATCTCCACTGGATACTTTATAAAATAAATTCCTATCACTAAATCAATTTCCTCTAAACTCAAAATATGAATAGGATCAGGATGGTACTTCTTTATATGATATATATGGAAAACTTCATGAATGATCACCAATAGAACTGGAAATTCCAACTAATGAGAAAAATTACAAAACTACTAATTGTCCTAAAATGGTGAAAAGTATCTAAAAGAAAATAATCTACATTTTCCAATATGATAGTGACCCATCCAAGGACAATCATTTAATAAAAACTAGTCACAAATGGAAAACTCCAAAGGACAATGATGACGATCCACAGAATATTTTTTCCAAATATGAGATGTAACAATATGTGAATGTATATCATGAATCCTCACTGACATCTCCAGAACTAGAATTATTCCAAAAAGATAGGTCTTAGCTGCCTTTTCCCAGCAAAAACGTTTTTTACATGGGTAACCATACAAAACCTAAAAGGAATCCAGTTTGATTAACGATTGATATCTGTTGTTATAAGTGAAATCAACTAGTCCAAAATGTCTTTCTCATGATACCCCAAAATCCAATTTGTAGTTATTCTGTATATCCTATAGTATCTGAATATTATGCTCTTTTTGGCCTCCAATCTATATATTTGTAGCTATATCCATCCTGACAAAAGTCCATATTTCCACCTTGAGACACTTCTGGAATATTGAGGTAAACCTATGATCCCATTCCAAAAAAATAATATATGTAACCCCATGTAACCTCAAAACCTATTTTATATATATATTTCCCAGATATTCAACATTAGTGGTGTACCTGAATCGAATAAATTGATCCAACTTTGTAAAATAATCAATCACTACATAGATATAATTCTTCATTTGGGGAGTCCGTGGAAATCCAATAAGAAAGTATATGAAAACATCATACCATTTTTAAATAATCACAAGAAGACTCTAGAGTATCCCAAAATGTTTTATACTCTCTTCCATTATTTTTTTGAATGTTTAATACTGGGATACAAAATCTTTAATTTCCTGCATCATCCAACCACCTGAATCACCATCTCAAGTAATAACACATCTTCATAGTGACCAATTGAATAAGACATGAAGTACTATGATAGTCAAACAAATCTAAGTTCCTCAAACATGATGGGATGAAAATATGATCCCTAATATGGTCAATACCGTCTGGATGGTGATACCAACTATAAATGGTATCCCCACTAGATAGGGTTTCCCTATTTCTTATAAATTCTACATCCTACTACTGACCCCATAAAATAGAGTCATGGAGGTATGATAATAACTAAAAAATAGTCAAAATGTATCTAGAACATCCTTCTGGGAATCCATGTTCAAATAAGAAAATATACCCATAAGGTTTTACTTTTTCTTCGATTCTAGAATAGCATGTGATGGTAATTTCTTATTGAAAGTTTCTGTAATTTCATTCTACTTCCCTAGGGTGTATGTGATGTTGAAGACAAACGTCAAATTGTATTCTACCCACTACAACTATTAGATATTCAATTCTTTATAATAAAATATATATCTCAAATTCATATGGATATAAAATAATTTGAACCTCTCCCGCAAAAATATAGTTCCATGATGATTGAATTGCACGCATAACGACAATAGGTTCTTAATCTTTTGTGGGGTAATTCTTCCAATGCGGTTAAACATGGTGACATTCATAAACCACCACATTATCATCATACATAAGAACAAAACACATACCATCACCATATTAATCACATAATACCGCATACCCCTTACCGTACTCAAGTAAGATCAGAATATTAGATGATGTCAGAATTCATTTATGATCATTAAAAGAATACAAACACACTGCATCCTATAATAAATAAACCCATTTCATGATATATGAAGTAAAAATTGAAACCAAATTTTTGATATCATTGATGAACCATCTATGGTACCTAGCATGACCAAGGATGCTCGGATTCATAAAGGAATTTTATGGCTTTTAAATGTACCAGGGTGCATTGAAGATTTTAGTTGTCTAAGTATTTATAATCTTTTTCACCAAAGTGACATAGATCATCATCTACAATGATCTGAGCCCCAGTAGAAGTATGAGGATCATGTGTGAATAATTAATAATGAAACAATAAATAAAATTCAACATCATTTGATTCGATGTGTGTTTGATTAATTCTACTAACTAGTGACCATTCTAAAAAGGTTCTAGAGTTGATCCCCTCTAGATCAACCTCACATGATTCAAGAATATATTCTAATTTTGATTTCCAAATTGTAGGTTCCAGTGTGGAGTTTCAAGGATTCCTTAATGTTTAAAACAACCCACTTGATCCATTTCATTTAATCTATGAAGTCCCCATGGATCACTCACTCTGATATAGATTTTCTCTCTCTAGGATGTCTAAGGGGAGATGATCTATCATTCCATTGCAATGAATTTCCCACCCAAACCTAGCGGTGATGGTTAGGGAACAATCTCCCATGGAGGATCTAGTCCCTCCTCTAAAGCATTGGGATCACTCTACCTCTTTCAATAATCTCATGGACAGTAGGGATACAGTTCATATAGCCCACAGTATGATCATATAGGAACATTGGGTGCACAGGATATGCCCTCTTAGTGGTCTAAAGCTGATTATTGATGGATCATGCACCAATAAAAATATGTGGGGTGGAGAGTTGTTCGTAACTATTTCAGTTTGTTAATTATTACATTCTATTTTTATATGGTCCAAGGAGACTCCCTCAATGTTGAAGCCTCCTCCATGCTCTATGGGAATGAATTAAGTCTCTCACATTCTATTTTTTTGGAATGGGTTGAAACTGATTCATTTATTTTGCACAGGTCCACCCTGGAGAAATTTATATTCCATGGGACATCATTAATTTTTTTCACAGATAAAGGACGCTCTTCACAAAATGATAGAATATCACCCACATTTGGAGGGAGGAGAATAAGTTTATAGACTTTTTGGCCTCCTTAGACACTCCTACTAATCCATGTAATTTTTTTCCACTGTTTCGCTTCCCACTAAATGTTATAATATTGTAAGAGATAATTCTTAGGGTCTCCATTATTTTAGAACCCCTTACTCTATATATGGTCTTTTTTCCCTCTTCTAATAAAATTTCTAAATCTTAGATGGATGATTTCCCCTACTCCAATATATTTAACATCCACTAAATAATTATTAAATAAATAATTTTGAAGAAGTAACTATGTCATAAATATTATTTATATTTTATCACATACTTTTAAAATATATATTAAATATATTACTTGATAATCCTGAGTTATTAAATTGACTCATAATTATCTATAATATTAAACTAATCTTGAATATTAAAATAATATTTATTCATATAATATTATTTGATGTATTTACTTAAAAATAATAAATAATTTTAATAAATAAATTCAACCCAATTATTCTATTCTTGAATAATATTTAATTTATTTATTTTTATTTGACAGATAGAACATGGAAAACTATCAAGTTTCCTAGTGGGTCCCACCTTTTCCTATATACCATTTCACAAAAATATGGAAGAATCATGAGGGTACTACTATCTATAATACCATTAAATATTATTCACAGAATAAGAGTGGAGTTTAGAAACCCTTCTAGGACCCTTAAAGTGATGAGAAATAGTCATAGCACTGAAAACCATCCTATGAACATGTATTATGTAATTTAATCTCTATTTTATGTGATATATCATAAAGAAGGATAGAAAAAAGTGTAATATTTATTTCCTTACTTTACTATTTTCTGATCTAAATGGATGGATTTACTATTGATTACAATGGGAATGGATTTAATGAAGGTAAAATCGTCCTGATCTACTTGGCCTGAGATATCACTTCCTCAATTCAGAAGAAAAAAATTTTATCTTGATCATTCAACCAATTCCATACAGCCAATGATGCACCCAACCCAATATACCTCACAACTAATTCATTTTCAATGTTTTTCCCTTATGTTAGAGTACGTGAACAAATGGAACACATTGATAACAATCTCAAATCAATAGACTAATGCACGTGTCCTTAGAAAGGAAGCCCCAATGACACCTAGAATACTTGGGGTTCTTATTAAAGGGGGTTTCCTCATGATATCAACTAATCTAGATCACAAAGTGAGAAAATCAAGATAATAATTGTCAATTTTTATGATCCCCCATCACCAGAGAGTATGAAATCATTAGTGTCTAGTCATTATAATGTATTTAGACCATAAAACATATGTTTAATATTAAGGTTATAGTATCACGAGGTTATCATTATAGCATGGAAACTACTATAAACATATGATAAAAAAATAATCTATATAAATTACTATTTAAATATTAGAAATAGACATATGTACATTGTTATAGTAAGAATACATAATGTATTACGTCTTGTATCCATGATTTGGTTATCAAAAAGTACTGATCAGGTTGGGTCTAGGTAACCCACAATTACAACACTATCACTTTCACTAGAGCTAACTTTATAACTAACCTTATTAGATCTCACTTAATAAGATCATATTTCTTCTAATTTATGGATTTAGTCTTGGGTATTCAATGTTTTCATTGTATAAAAATTATGTTATCTGAGACTTTTTTTCCATGAGTAATAATTATGGATATATGGTATCCATGAGAATATTTTTTCCACTATCAAAATATTGACATATTGTATTTTACTAGTAATATAATTATCATAATTTATATTATGATAAAAAAATTATACTAGTTACAATTCCATGAATTAGAGAAAATCATTGTGACTTTTTTACGACTTCTTTAGTTTATACTAAAGGAAGACTATTTTATCCCCTTAGATCATATTCATCTAAAAGCAGACTATTTATCCCCTTAAAAACTAGTATCCCTTCCTCCCTATATACCATTATATATCCTATTTACTTCATCAAGAACATTTGGGTAGTTCTGATTGCTTCATGTGTATGTTTCTTGGATATAACTGATATTTTTTAACCATAAATTATATTTTGGATTTATAATTTCTTTTATATATCTTAGAATATGTGATTTATCCATTATAGAAGAATATGGAATTAAAATTATCACATTAATCTCCTTCTATGGGCCAGAAAAATCTTCATAAAATGATTTATTTCATGTGACACTAGTAACAATTCATTTTTGAATTGTTCAAACTTTTGTTTCAAAATTCTTTTTCTGAACAAATAAAATTTACTAGGTCTGTGAAACTTGGGATCTAACTTAGTAAAAATCATTATCTATAAATAACTTTACTAGTTTAATTAAATATCTTAAGATATGGTTTCATTTTATTCTTAACTAACTATAATACTAATAGTTGTTTTCTTTATGATACTGAAAAAATTTTATGTGAACAATAGTGTATCTCCCACTAACCTTTTGCAAAAAAAATAGAAAAATTTATTCATAATCATTATTCTATGATCTTGTTACTTACTTAAATCCTAAACTAGATTTCTGTAACTTGAAAAAAAATTATAATTTTTTGGATTCAGCATTTGTTTCAGGTCTCATCATATTGACACCATCAAATATTTGTGGTTTTGACATCCAATTATCTATAAAATGATCATATAAAATGGCTATGACACGTAAAATTATAATCTATTTAGGATTAATCTTGTTATAACTTATTAAACCTTATTTTTATCATCATTACACCATTATTATATCATTGTCACAAATTTTCTGAACATCATTACTGGCAGTGAGATTATGTGAATTTGGTACAACCAGTAAATTTCCATTGTATGCTCCTTACATCTATCCTAGTGAGGGTGAACCAAGTAAAAAATCAAGGTTTACTTGTTCTTGATTTATTGTTTACTTTCAATGCATAAGATAAAATTGTAAAGGATACAATCAATATAAACACTAAAGAGAAAATAAAGTGAACTGTATAATAAAAAGGTTAATATAAATTTGGATATGAAAATTTTTGAAAAGAATATCAAACCCTAATTCCCCCCTCTCAGGTTATTTAGGCCCTTTTATACATAATAAGTATATTCAAGGTTCCATTTTTTTGGGGATTGGGGGTTTTATGGTATTTTCGGGTTTTAGAGTTTTTTAATTTCAGGGGTTTTAGGATTTTTAGAGTTTAGTAATATTTTTTGGGGATTAAACGGTTTTTAGAGTCCTTATTGGGGTTTTAGGGTTTTTATGGGATTTTGGGTTTTTAATGTTTTTAGGGGTTTGGGGGGTTTTTATTGTATTCAGGGTCTTTTATGGTTTTTCTAATTTTTTTTCTTTTTAGGTTTTTTATGGGTTTTACGTGTTTATAGGTCTCATAGTTTTTGTTAGGGTGTCCATGGGGTTAAAATTCTAAATTAAGGGGTTTTATTTCAACTATAGATTAATGTAAAATAAAGGGGTTGTAATTCTAAATTAATCATCATTAAATTTAGAATGAAATATGTGTAATAATATATTGTATCATTTAGTTAGATTGGATTCAACTAGACGATTGCATTAACTCATAAATCCTTAATTTGTTGAGTGAAGTATCAGCTTATAAAATCATAAATTTGACTTAATCAATTATTTCCTGTGAATTTACAACAAGATAGATATGGATAGTTATTTACTACAAACATTTTTTAGGATAACCCTCGCATTCATAAGAACTCCTTTATAGTATGAGGCACCCTCTACTATGGATTATCGAGCACCCCGTAAACATAATTTTTTTCATGATAAAAAGATGGATGGTGTTTGGTACATAATATTTTTTGAGGGTTTTGTTATTTTTTTAACGAATACTATAATTTTTTATTAAATATTATTATTTTATGCATTTTGTCTCAAAACTAATCATGTATTTAATAGAATTCATTCATTGTGTCTTAATTAATTTTTTGTTGTTTATTATTTATTTGTGTTCTTATAGTAATATTCACAAGCATAAAATAATAAACAATTCACAAATAAAATAAATTATGTGATTGATCCTAAAAATATAATAAGGATTTATCCATATAATCTCAATCAATCAATCATATCCTAATGAAATCATATATGAGTCAGGTCACGACTCTTGATGTAGCTCATTCCCATATATTGTGTCTACATATCATCCATATTTCACCATGACATGGTGTTAATTTCATCTTAAACCATCCTAGTAATAGTACATAAATATTTACACATGGTTGAAGAGGTATTGGGAGTGAGAATTTTATATATCACATTTATCTAGTCACATAGACCCTTATACAAATTAAACAAAATAAATGACAATGTGTAAACAAAAATAAATTAACTACTTACTATAAATAGCACACACATGTAATAAAAAATTAAATGAAACTAAAAATAAATACTTAGGCTTCTTAAATTTCTCAATACCACTCAGTATGAAAAATAAATGTGTGATACAAATTAAATTCAATAAAGTGAATGTTGATGGCTTAAATATAAAATAAATTAGTTATACAATTCAAATAATTTATCTTCTTCTATTGAGATATTAATTTTATTTCTAATAAAAAAACTAAAATAATCAATTAATTTATTTTAATGCCCATATAAAACTAATTATTTTAAATAATAAAATTATAATTATTTTTAAATTAATAAATTAATTTTAGATCTAATTTAAATTATCCCAAAAAGAAAAAAATGTTACCCAGGCCCATTGTGGGTCGGGATAAACCCATGCAGACCCATTCTGGGAATGGATGATCTTGCTTAGAGCCACTGCAGCTCCGATAGACCACATCAAGGGTTATTCAGGGCCAAATTGACCTTCCATAACCTATTCTAGGTGTGGAGTCACCACTAAAGCCCGTAGGGTGCTGGGTCACCCAAATAGTACCCATGGATCCCTTCAAAACCATGATAGTGAGTTCCCTCAATAGGGGTTATGGATGGTGTGGTATCTAGGGAGGTTTCAACTTCCTAGGGAACTAATAATGAGGTCAAAATAGGGTAGGTGTCCTACAGGGGACCCCATCATATCCATTTTCAGCCAAATGGGAGAGAGAAATGTTTGGCCGCGAGTAGATGATAATACAGGGTGGGGTCGGGTGGTACCATGCCAATGGGAAAGTGGTGTAATACCACTACAGCAGGTCTTCGGTAATTTTGTGGGGATGTGGTCATCAAGTGGTGGAAGGGGTGTGGTTGAGAAAGATGGTCTTAATAGAGGGAGGCTCGACAGTCTTGCCTCATGCATAGTAGCAATAGTCAGCTTGCTTATAGGGGAGCGACTGTGGAACAATAGTCTTAGCTAACCTAATGGGGGGAATGATAGGTGGGTAGGTGTGCTGTTTGTTCATCCAGTACATTCTAGGTGTGGTCCCTAGGAAAGGTAGGTGGCACTATGGGTGAGGGAGGGTGGTGTCGTATTTAACTCTGGTATGTGGGAGGTATCCAAGTTCACTTCCTTTAGAAGTAGACACACCACGTTTCCTCTTCCTTTTTTAAATTATAAATCTATTTTAATTGAGTTTTTACATAGGAAGAAACTTAGATTTCTTAAAAAGGAATATATTATTTTGTTGTTTCCACTCTTTTTTTTCAAAGCATATAAGTAGGATTTTAAAAACAAGGCATTTTATTTTTTGTTTTTTTTTATTTTTGCATCTGTTTTAAGAAACCAAATGTAATGGGGATTTGGTTTTGGATAAGATTTCATGGGAAAAAATACATCATGAAAAATTATTTTTGATAGAGCCCTATAAAAACTGGATCGCTGGAAAAATAAAATTTATTTATTTATTTATTTATATATTTCTTCTATTTTATACCGCAATAGCCACATTTTTATCCATACCAAAATATTTCGACGACCTTAGATTCATCATCCATTGTAGAATTGACATAATGTCTATTCATTTGTGGTAGACTAAAATCACTCAACTTAATTTAATTGAATCTAATTTTTTCTTGGATCATAAATTTCAGAGGATCTCTCAAATACCAATTGATGGTATCGAGGTGCATAGCTAAAGATGGTTGGTTGAGTATTTTAAATTTTTATCATCAGAGAGATGCATCTTTATTGTATCCAATTATCAAAGCCCTAGTAATGGTATGAGGATCTCATGTGAATAATTAAAAGGATAAAAATAAAAAACTATTAACTTCATTCGATTCAATGGACGTTCAACTATATATTATCATCGATGACTGTTGCTTAAAGGATCTGAATCTAAACCCATCTAGATCATCCAAACATACTTTAAGAATCTTTATTAATTTTGATCATTGAATTCGGGTTGCTAGCTTGGAGATTCTAATATTTTGTTCAATATAGTGATGATCACCTCAATCTCATTCCATTGATCCACAAAGGCATTTTGGATCGTTAACTTAGATAAATCCTTTCTCTCACTAGGATGCATGAGGAGAGAGGATCTCTCAATCTGTTGGAATGAATTATATACTAGAAATGCACTCCCAATCAACTTATATATTTGATGTCTAAAAATACCCAGTTTGGGTTCTCCAAACCCCATATATTTAACATCCACTAAATAAGAAATAAATAAAAAATTATGATGAACTAACTATATCATAAATATTATATATATTTTATTACATAAGTGTAATATATATATTTAATATATAACATGATAAACTGAAGACAATAACTTGACTCGTAATTCTTGTTAATATTAACAGAACATGGAATAACAAAAATAATATTCATTTTTGTAATATTATTCCATGTAATTACTTAAAATCCTATAAATACTTTTAATAAATAAATTCAATCCAATTATTCTATACTTGAATAATAATAAATTTATTAATTTTTTATCGATGGATAGATGATGGAAATGTTATGGACCCCTTTGTGGGACACAATGTGTCATGTATACCTGTTCACTATAATAGGGAAAAATCTTGAATCCATAGTTGTATGTGACCCTCTATCCTTTTATCTCAAAATGATTGAATAACATTTATAGTTCAATAGTGGATTATGTCAAACTATCAAGGCCCCTAATGTGATAATGAAGAGTCATAGAAATTGAAACCATTCTTTGAATATAAATTGTATAATATAATCCTTTTTCATATGATATATCATAGAGTAGGACACACACTTGTGTTGTCATCCTTACCTTGATTTCTTATTTTTTTTATCTAACTAGACTGACTTACCTTCAACTATTATGACCATGGATTTAAAGACGGTACTACCATCATGGTCAACTAGTCCTGAGATATCACTTCATCAATTAAAAATTGTAAAATCTATCTTGATCATTCAACCAATGTAATATCACTAATGACCCACCCAACCCAAGATCCCTTTACATGACATCACAATCTTGGTCTTTTTCTTTCATCCAAATAATCAATCAAATGGGGCACAAAAATAATTCTCTCAATTCTGGAGACTAGTAAACATTACAATAGATTGAAACAACCAATGGCACTTGAAACATGTTTTGTCCCTATTGGTGGTTTTGTTCTCATGTTCTCAACTACTATAGATCACTAAGAACGAACTCCAAAATAATAATTCTTAACAATAATGATCCCCCGAACCAGATAGTATGAAATTAATGATGTCTTGTAAGTGTGATGTGTCAAGACCATCTGACTGATGTTTAAGATTAATTCCATAATATTGTGAGCTTTTAATTATATCATGGGAACTACTCTAGCCTTTAAATATTATAAATAATCTATGGACATTACAATTTAAATAGTGGATGAAAAAAATATATAAACTATTATACTAATAATACATCATGTTTAACACACTATATCCATGATATTTTAATCAAAAAGTGTTAATTGTTTTTGTTCAACGGAACTAACTATTAAAAAACTCTTCCCTGGAATATAGAGCCTCCTATTTCTAAGGATCAACTAATAAGACTTGCTCATAAATCACATTATCCAGGAACATCACTTTTTTGGATCTGGAAATTTCATTTCAAAATCATTCCATACAAATAGTGAATCTTAAGGGTTTCCAAATCTAAACTCTATTAGATCCTTTTCACACATTCTCATATTGAATAAACAATGATTTCATCCAAAAACACTACCAAAAAGTGTCAAGATACTCATGAAATATATAATTCATAAAATATTTGTAGGTCGTTGGATCATTATTTATACCAAAAGGTATTACAAGATATTAATAATGATCGTACCTTCTCCTGAAATTTGTCTTTAGTATATTGGACTCCCTAAATCTATGATAATGATATTACAACTGAATATCAATCTTAGAAAACCACTTTTCTCCATTCATAATGTAAAAAAAATCCACCAAACAGGGTAAATGTTACTTATTCTTAACCATTACCTCATTCAACATCAGATAGTTCACACACAATAAGATTAAGATGTATTACTTCTTCGAAAATAGAATATGGGATTCCCAAGGAAAAACACTAAGGAAAATGAAACCTTTCTCTATCTAATCATCCAATAAAATCTTGAGATCTCTCATCTTCACTGGTTCCATATGATAAGAGGGTATTAAAACTGGATACGTAGCTAGAACCAAATCAATCAAAAAATAAAAATCCCTTTCTCAAGTAAGAATAGATAAATTATCTATAATAATATTCAAAAATTTCCAAAAAATAGTAGGAATATTAAAAATTGAATAAACTTCATTAGTTTCAATAGATAAAGCAGATAAAAATACTCATGAGATCGGGGTGGGAAGGTCTAGTATGACAATACCTTTAGTCACATTCATAATGTAACACCATATATATTCCATTGGTATAGGAGAATGAAATGTGTAGATAATAAAAATAAATCTCATCATGGTGAGAAATAATCCAATAGAATGTGATAATGATGTCAAATATATATAGATCAAGATTGAGGAAATACCATACTAAATTTACATACAATATATAATAGACATAAAATAATCCATAACATATACTCTTTCCTATTTCTAAAAGGTGTCTCTAACTCTATAACAAATTAAATGAGTTCCTTTATTAGATTAAGTATATATATATATTGGAAATATATAAACTAGTTAGATGAATTTGTTTCAAAAAAATTAGTCATTATTGTAGATTCAATAAAGATTGTACCTCTCCTATTTCTAGACCCACATCTAACTCTATCAGAAACTCATCCACTATGTAAAGGTGCTTCACTCAAAAGGATTGTGGTTGGAGAACTATAGTCCTTAACAGTTTTGAATAGTCTATAGTATCCTTTAGAGTCAAATATCATTGAATATATTGAGACATATACATAGTCTGATAAAATAATTAAAGATGGTGATACCACCCCCAAATATTACACATCACCGTACTTCTATAATTAGAATGTGAAGTGTACCGGACATTGTTACACTGATCGAATTTTAATGACACACTAATGGTTATAATTGAAGGTCCATATTAGGATCACTATTAAGACACACTCCAACCACTCCTATGATGATCATGCCACATCCTCTTCATTATCTGTATTCTATTGAATATTCCACTAAGTGTGAGATAAGGGTAAGAAGAACTAATCTTTCCTTCCATATCTATCTCTTCCATTATTACACTTTCTTCTATCTCCAAATAGGTAGAAACATTCAGCATAAATTCCTATGATGTGATATTTGGTTGACAATGCAAAAGCTACTTATGGGACTTTAGTTAGTCATTATTTACTACTTAGGGATAAAATCGAACCAGCTTCATGAACTATTTAGTATACAATTATGACAAACACTCTCCATGTTGTAGGGAGACTAACTCCATAGATTTATCCATCAATAGTGTATTTGTAAAAACCTACTGGATTAAGTGTGACTTTAAACCCTACCTTTCCTAGCCCACATCTTTATCTTCTTGTACCATGGTATCCCATCAAATCTTGTTGGGACCTTTGAGTCGAAACACCATGCACATTACCTTGATATTCTCAGGTGAATCTAGGAATTCAATGTCATGATCATTATTATCTATCCAATACGTTATCACTTAATTTTTATTAATACCCTTAAAGTATGGTGGATTCTTGCATAATAACTCTCGTGATGAATCCCATTCTCTTTCAACTTCTATCATTATATCAACAACTTTGTTCTGTATTTGGGGTAAATTTTTGTCTATAAAACAAACTACTATTATGATAGCTTCAATAAGATTCAAATCTTGAGGTTGATTATCTTATGTAGTATCTGATACACCCTATTGAGGAACATTTGGAAAATGTCTTGGAGGCATACTACTATAAACCTAAATAAAACAAACAATCAGAAAATTGGATAATCTCAGTTAAAAATTGAAAACCAAAAGAAAATACCCATATTAAAATCAAGAACATAAAATAGGAGAAACACTTTCTAGGAAACTATAGCAACTTGAGTATATTTAAGGAATTATATGGCCATATAGTTACTATAACATACATTTCATGTACCAAAAATCCAATATCTTGTTATTACAACAAGAAAAATAACTAAAAAACCATGAATCTAATACTAAATGGTGAAAAACTCAACCCGGATACCCTAAAACCAATACCTAATTTGGACTGTCACATACCTGAAGGGATTTCTTGATCCACAATGGTTGAAAACTAGCAACCAAGCATAAACAACCACCATAGGGAATTATTTCTACCAATCGGAAGCATAAAAAATGAAACACACACATATATATATTTTATAGGAAGTAAATGTGGACTTGTAAACAAGAAATATATTTCATATAAATAAATGAAACCAAATAAGTATCTAAAAATACCTTAAGGTATACATTTAAAAGTAAAGGAAAACTAAATCCAAAACATTTATTCCATGTGATATAAACTCCCACCATCTCACCACCAGCTACCTAGACACCACTAATAGATACCACACTGCCCCACTGTGGCACATTTCATTTCCCTACATTAAAATAAATTACATGATCTATGAAACACTAAAGGGGTGGATCTGGTGGGATCAAAATATTATTTGTATGATCCTACCTAGGTGTTCCATATAAATCATCTACTAATAAATATAAAACATTTCTCCTTTAAATAAAAAATTCGTGATAATAAATTAAATGGGTTTTAAATAAATAAAAATGGTAAATAAATTCCACTTCTTCCAAATTTGAAAATAATCCATGTATAGTAGTTTAAATTAATATTATAGATATATATAATCTAACTAAATAAATTATTGAATAGTATACAAATACCAAGAAGTACAAACCAAATCAAAAGTAACATCATGGAAAGGTTTGTAATAGGAAAGGCTAGATATAACACTTGTACCCAAACATAAACAATCACACATATCTAGTTTCCAAATATATGTATTGAATCTAGATTGTAGACGATAGCCCAATAAGTGAACCTCCCAATAGGTCTAACACATCCCGAGAACAATAATATAATGGAGTAGAAGAACACCCCATGAGTCGTCCTCCTAACAGTATCAATAGACAAGGACTGTTGCTCCACCATCCACCTGTGTACTCGAGTATTCTAAGGTGTTAAATTTTCTAAAAAAAATCATCTAACAAATTCTAGGAAAACCATTTAATAAATCCATTTCACAATTCATTGGAAAATATTTTTTTTACCAAAGCCAGGGGAAACCACCTTTTTTCAAAAAACCATTGCCACACACACAATTCAATTCTAAAAAACCAGTTATAATTTTTTTAAGACACTATAGTTACAATTAATCCAACATATTCTTGAGACGGAACCAACTACCATAGACTCGGGTCACACACACTCGTAATAGGATCCTCCAAAACAAAAGAACACCAAGAAAACAAACAATACCCTAAAATAAATCCTTGCATATCAAAATCAATTAGATTACATAAATAGATAGTAGAAGATTTTAAAAATAATATTCCTCAAGAAATAACATGCCACACCAAAACCACAACATTAATTAGCCTCTAAAGGAATATAACACAAGAAATATATAAAGGATCAAGAGAATAAACACCACAAAAACATAAAAAACATAGCATAATAGCATTACTACGACCAATAGTAACAAATAAGTAGAAACAAAACATACCCTAAGAGATGTAACACAACCACAATAGAGATAAATAGTTTAATGAAATGATCCATAAGGAGGAGAGATCTCAAAAAATTTAATATGAGAGCTTCATATTTTTGAGAGAGGATAATGCAGTTGAATTAAATTAAAATCGTACATGAAGCACCTGAACCCTATATGTCGTGCATGTTAAATTAGATTAATCATGGGTTCTATATGTAAAATCCATAAAAACACATAAACACAGAAAATAACAACACATCATATTAAAAATATCATTGATTTAACTATTCAAAATGTTAAGGAGTTTCACTATGTGCAAAAATTTCATGATCGAAACTAGCTCATGGTATCGGCCCGACAACAGATTCACCTTGTGTAACCCTTTCATGATGAGAAATCATTTATTAGGAAAATTATACAAAAACACATAGAAATATACCCTCGGGTCAACCCAACCTCCAAATGAAATCCTCTAATTTTTTTTCCAATTTATACTAAAACTCTATTAATTACAATAAAAATTAATCCCATAGCATTAGGTCATTTTCCCCCAAAAAGTTCTCTCTATACTCTGGTGTCTGAAAATACTCCCAAATAAAGAGAGAAATGAAAATTCAAACAAGAAATTTGTAATTAATGTTAATGGTATGTTATGAGAAATAATATGAAGAAGAACCCACATATGAGGTTATAATAGTTCACAAATTGATTAATAAACAGTTGTAAATGCATTAAAATAAAATTTGGATCATGCTATAGCTGATTATATACTATATACTCCTAGAAATATGAAGATCATCAGGATGTGAATCACAAAAATAAGTAATGAAATTTTCGTACAAGTATCTATAATATTTATATAAAAATAAATCTTCTATTCACTAGAAATACAACAGTCTAAATATCATCAGTTCATAACGGTAGATGAGTTATTGAAGTGAGCTTATAAAAATTAGATCATATTGCTCTTTTATGTTATGTTACCTCAATAACTTCTTAAGAATAGTTGAGATGAGTTTCATAAGTTTTATATTCTTATGAAAAGAAAAATATGATAATCAGAAGAAGTATATTCTTATTGAAACTACAAATTACAATATCCATGTAATGCTTCACATTATAAAAGAGAAAGTTGAGTTGGTCATTGAGGGGTAAAACAGCCCAAATATTATCAAAATCACTTGATTCAATATTTTCATGAGTGTAAAATCTAAAATACCTCATACACTATTTTTCATTGTAATATTACTTTAACTGGGTAGTCTATTCAGTTCACCATATGAGGATTACTAGAAGCAAAAAAAATAAAGCTAGGTGTTTAGAATATATATCAAGTGACGTGATCTCATGAACAAGTACTGTGATGGGAAGATAATCAAGAATAAAACACCATACACTCACCTCAAATATAGTAAAATTAGTATATTTTAGTGAATATCATTTTAATTTATTTATCAAGATTTTACAATACATTAATGATTTTATATTTAAAGATTTTGTATGATTAAATATTTATATTGTGGAAGTTGAAGTGGTGGATGTGAGATTATTAGAATAAGAGAAATTATGATGAGACTTCCTCTGGTGTCACAAAAATGGGCATGTGAGTTGGATGAATTTCATTCCTTGATTGATTAAGTGATTATCAAAAATATAATTAGGAATTTCAAAATTAATATTTGGATTTTGTCTTTATAATGTGTTTTTTCATGAAAATTATTTTGCAATAAAATCATTGAGTATTAAAGACATCCAAAAATAATAAATTTTATTACATTGAGTAGGATATACAATGGTATCTTTAATAACCTATGAATTATTCTTTTTGATATCCCAGAAAATAATGAAGATGTTCAGGTTTATTTTCACTAAAATGGTGATGTGTGTTATTTGAACTTGATAAATATTAAAGGGTTTAAATTCATTAATATAGAAGAATAAATTTTCCCAATTTTAAATGTTCAAATTATATGGATCAATAATTTATTAAGGAAAGAAAGAAATATATATTGAAATAAGTTCCCTTAGGAATTTTTTCTAAGAGGTTGTGAATTCTGAGAGAAATTACAGTGGAGGTGTGGCTAACCATCATTTCTCAAAGAATAAGAAGAGATGAAGAAATGGGTATAGCTCAAGAAGTATTTTTACTGAAAATAAATTTTCAATTTCATAAATAATACAAATATTAGAAATGAGGTTTTTGTCATTAAATTAAAAAAATTAATGACTTTACTCTAGAAAGATTACACAGTGATCAAAATTTAAAGTTATAATATAATGTTGGATCCAATGAATAATAAAATATTGTAACTAGTGGGAACCATTAATATTTTTTTAGAGATAGTTTGATATTTAATGGAGTTTTATCATTTGTATTTACTTTCATTATATTGTTTAAATCAGTGGATAATGATAATAACCGGACAGTAATAGGACTAGTTACCCACATTGGGTCTCAACAGTGTAAAAATATTTGTGACTTTAATTTATCTTATTCTTCATTACATGTGATTGAAGGTGAGTTTTATTGAGTATAGGATCAAACATTAACAAGTTTTAGAGCTTAGTTTCACAATATAATAAATTATAAAATATCTCCACTGATACAACACCCTTTCTCAATGGTCTATATATTCTTGGTAACTTCAATTTGTGTCAGAAAAAACCCTTGTTTTTTATGAAATATCATTATATTTTTATCACTGATAATATCAACATAGTCAATATCATAGGTATTCATACCTTTGATGGAAAAAATTATGATGGATGGAAAATAAGAATGATACACTATCTTATATATATTTTCCAAGAGGTGTTCGACACAAATACATTATGATTTCCAAGCATGGATAAATATTCTCTTATGTCTTTTAATAAAAAATAGAATTTTGAAGTTAAAGTAAAAGTTCGAAATGATATTGTAAAGTCTCTATCTAAAAATGTGTATATGAATGTGATTTTTCTCTAAAATATGAATGAAACTAAGGGAAAATATAACAGTATATTCAATAGGGATTTAAAAGTAAATGAAACCAAGTTTCAAATCTAGCGACTCATGTTTGAAGATATTGTGATGGTTGATGAACAAACTATTAATGATTACTTCACCCAAGTTCATGAAATTCTCTATAGCATTATAATATTTAGATATGTCTTGTGGGATTCAATTATTATTAAAATATTGGGGAGGAACTTTTTTTAAATGTTTGACCCAAATGTCATTTCTTTAGAAGATTAAGATAACTTATCGCTTGATGAACTACATAACATACATTTTGTACATGAAATTAGGATTGCTCTAATATGAAAAATTATGTGTGAGTGGGAAATTGAGTTTGATTCTATGATGAAGCTTAACATTTAAAAATTATATAATGAGGTTATATGATAAAGTTAATCAAATGGTAAAAAATATTAATGTGATTATAAAATGGGGTTTATTTCCCTTATCTCTAAGAATTTTGGGAAAGGTAGAGGTTAGTACAAAGGCAACCTACCCCTAAAATGTTTTTCTGGAAATCACACACTTCATTGTATAATGTATGGATAATGAAGTTAGAGAACATTATAATGATGATCCTGAAGAAAAACATGTAATTAATAATTTGGGTAAAAACTATAAGGATTTAAAGAAATACATTGGAAATATGAAAAAGTTTATAAAAAATAATATACGAAATATGATGAGAAAAGAAGAGAATAACTAATTTAATGATAATACTCCTTAATAATATGTTGTTTTAGAGAACATTATAACTTTTATGACTAATTTTTAAAGAGATAAAGATACATAAATCAGTGATGAAGTAGGAGGAGAAGAAACTTACATGGACACATACTGATATTAGAACATGGGCTCATCTAGAGAAAAAAACTGATGAAATAGTCTATGGTACTAAAAATGGAATAATAAAATAATCATGAATGAATATTATAATTTATGAAAAAGTAATATGTATATATTTAGGAAAATAAAAACCAAAAATTGAATGATATAGATAATGAAAAAATGGTAAGAGACCTTAAATATTTTTCTAATAATGAATACTTATATATATCTCTATCGTGATGCCTCGAGAATGAAAATAATTTTATAAAGATTAATTTTAATTTCAAAAAAACTCCAGAGGTAAAGGTTAGAACATCTCAAACTATTAAGATAACTCATCTAAAAAGTAAGGTAAACTATACCCCCACTAAACATAAAATTTCATCTGATTTTTCTAACAATTCATATTCAATAACATTGAATGGGATATCATTGGTTGAGAAATATTTCACATAAATATATTTTAAGAGTATATTCTGAAATAATTATTCCCCATGAAAAGAAAAATAATATATTAAAATGTGTATTTAATTTTAACAAACCTTACCTAATAAAATGGCATACCACTATGGATTTTTGTGGTTCAAAAGATATGGTTTGTGTTGGGAGATATTCATATACAAAGAATGTAACTATTGGAACAATAGTTCACTCTCGAGAACCATGAAACCTCCCAGGTAAATAAAAACATGACATTTTTTATATTTATTAATATTTGTGAACTAAATATTAATTCTACTTTAAATGGGACACTATGTTCGATGGTATACCTAATACGCCACAATGGGTTTCTTTGAAATCTTACATTGCACACTAATAATATAATATTATTATTTTAAATTGTATTTAACACCTAGTCGTTGTAATGGTGGGAATGAATATAACTAACTAAAAAATGATTATATATGTTTGTTAATTTTTGTTTCATTTATCCAACAAAAGTGAGAGGCATAAAATGTGAATGAATATAATTTTAAACAGAATTTACATTAAAGGGTTAATTTACCACCTTCTAATGGTGAAACCTCTTTAAATATAGTTTTGGACACATTTATATGTACCATTTTACAAAATAAAATTATTCTTTAGAATTGGGACATCAAAATTTATGTTGGGTAAATTTTTGGCATTTTTCTAAAACTATTCATTTTTATGAATAGTGAGAAATAATGTATTTTAATTCAAAACTTCCTTTTAATATAATTTATTTTTATGGTTAGATTATATTTTAAAGTGGTTTTTATGTTTAATTAGATTATATTTTTACCCTTTAATCCAATGTTTTTCATTGGAATTAATTTCACTTTGAAATTATACATAAACAAGTGTCAATCTTTTGATAGTTATTGTTTCCTAAAAACACACTATTTATTTTGGCAATAGGAATTAATTTTAAATTAATTATTCCAACATCTACATTTTTAATTTGGTAAAATAAACATCATTTTTGAATTCGGATTATCAAATATAGCTTAGACTGAATTTTTGGTATTTTTCGGAAAAAAACATGAATTTTTTATGAATAGTGAAACCACTAAGTAGTAGTTAAAAATCTAATTATTTCATTTAAATGAAATTTTACCGCTTTGGTGAATTGAATTTATAAAATCTGAAATACATGGTTGTTATTAGTAAGTAAAATTTGGTTCAATAAGATTAAAAAAAATTTGTTGAATAGTAACTTTTGACTTTTATTTACCGTGGTTAAAGGTAAATAGGGTAATTCAAGGTAAAAGAAATATTATAATAAAAAAATTACATTAACACATGTAATAACCTTATTTTATGAGTCATGGCTGACCATGGGAATTCTTGGCTCAATTTTGGGACCCCATGGAGCCACATAAGAATGATAATGACAGTTTATTTTAATTAACTTAATGTAAAGACAAAAATGACATTAACAAATATCTTTTAGTATACCATTTATTACATGGGCTTATATAAGTAATATTCTAGACTATAAATAATAATTGTAAATCTAAAAATATATCCTGCATTATGGTAATTTTTTATAATTTTTAGACATCATATATATTAAATTATTTATGACACAATAATGATGTAGTATTACCTCATTAATAAATGATTCAAATTAATATGATAATTAATATTAAAATAATATCCAAAACCTGTCTAATTTTTTTTTGATGATTTTATTTATACCATGTGTCATCTTATATTCTATTTTAATTAGTTTTGGACCTTTAGAAACTAAATATCACTATATAATAAAATAATATTTTCACACTTTCCTAAAGAGCTCCTCCTCCCCCTTATCAAAGGTCACCACTTCTAACACATTCCACACACCTCTCAAGCCACTTGGATCGTCCAAACCCTACCAAAATAATCTCTCAATATCTCCCACTTCCTCCTAGAAGCCTCACCTTTGGAAGAAAGCACTTCATGAAATCATTTTAGTTCAAACCAAAAAAAGTTACCCAAATTTAAGGTAATGTTTTCTCTTAAATTATTTTGTTTTATTTTGTTTTTTTACTTCTCCAACCCCATCAACACTTTTTATTACTTTATTTTATAACAACATAAGTATACTCAATATACTAGGATTTTGTTATTAGAATTATTCGAATTACACTTATACACACCTCCATCTAATGGGTGAAGAACATAATATTTCTGTGGGTGGCAAACTAACGCCTCACGAAACGATGATTGTTCGATTGTCTCCGACCACCTCTCATGGTGGCCATTAATATGGAACTTTATTTATATATGATATATATATTATGTTTATGTTTTCTTTATGCTTCTGTATTTTCCATATATATCATTATTTTATGGTTTCCATTATGGGTAAAACGTGATAATTTCATTTGAGGAAGTGCGGACTACCGCCCCCTCAAAATGATATGACTCATTAATGCCTTATGTTGAAAGTATAAAGGATGGAGTTTATGATATTATATTTGATATTTTAAATTAATTATATTATACTTATGTTTCATTATTTTTTAATTCCATTAAAATACAAAATATAAATGAAAGTAGCGTTCATGCGTACGTACGGCTTACCGTCTCCATGAACGGTACAATTCACTTCTTATCTCCAAATGTTATGTAATTTTATAAATAGATATATATAATAGATATATAATTTATATATGATATCTAAATCATTTATATTATTCTAAAGATAATGTACTTTTGACCACATGGGAAAATAGAAATTATAACAAGTTCATTTTTTACTCAAGTTTTGATCATCGATAAAATATCCATTATAAACTCAAATAAATAACTAATTGTTATAGAAATGTAATAAGTGATATAAAAAGAATAATAAAATTTAAAAATGTTCTTAATCAAGTATAAATTAACTTATGTTTTTAAATCAGGAAGAACAAGGAACATACAAGACAATTCAGACTTGAGGTAAGGGGTTTCTTATCTCACTTTTAATTCTGTGATATTTCCATTGTTCGCCACTTATTTATTCCTGGTCGTGTATTGTGTACTTAAATTTGATATATATTGTCATTATTCTATTTATATTAATGGTATTCAGTCATTAATTTTATGGTTATTAACTATTGGTCATACTACTCGATTACTTAAAATGTGGTAAGGAGTTTTCATCTCATTTCTTATTCCTGTGAGATTCATGCTATATTAGACACTATTTCCTTTTTGTGGTGAATGTACTACCCATGATTGTATTATTGGTGTAATATACTTTAATTTATGGGTATTTATATCTTCATTGTATGATCCTTATTTTATGGGTTGTATGTTTTATATGTTTCCAAATCGGTAAGGGAATTTCGAATTTCAATTTCCACTCATTGGGTTTTACGCATACTTCATTGATTATTTTACTCCAAGATTATGTGTGGAATAAATATTTATTATTTATGTAGTAATTTAAATTCACCTATATGTGGATATACTTTGGATACATATAATCAATCAATTGATAAATTATCAAGTCATCAATATGAACCTAATAAGAGTAATCTTAACTCAATCTCCATTCATTGAGTTAAACATCCAATTCATTGGTGTTTTTTTACAAGAATATGTGTGAATATTATTTGATTGATTTAATCGTAATATCCAATCATATTGAGTGTATTTATATTTCTAACACATAATTATGTCATTTATTTATCCTTGACCTAAGGATGCGGTCTTTATAGAGGATTTCATTTCACCTTACGTTCCATTGAGTCTTCTTTATTGTTATGTGCCAATTAACTTTTATTTTGTGTATATATTATAATTTGACATATTATATCATGAATCCCTTTATTCTCATGATATTATAAAGTTTTTATTACCTCGATTATTTGTATTAAAGTGTCTCTCTTTTTTTAGGAGCTCTATCTAAAATATCATTTTAAATGTTTTAAATATTTCTCATTAATGCCCATGTTTTAAAAATGGTTTTAAGGATTTATTTATATGGACATTAATGTTTAAAAATTAAAATTCTTTTTAAAAGTTTCAATGTGGTATGGGACACTTTGATTGAAAAATCTATTTTTAAACAGCTTCTTGACAAATAGTGTGACTTTTGAATGTTTTCAAGAAAAAGGGGGATATTTATCTCAAATGGTTCTGATGATTATTTTAATCTATGTCAATAGCCTTCATTATTATCTATTGAGGTTAATTTATTACAATACAGTCTTCCATATTGTGTTGAATGAGTTATGTTTGACTGTGGATGTGTTATTTTTATACCATTCTTGGATTATGGATAGAGTATTGACATTTTATATACTAGTTTTAATATGAATGTTTATGTTATGTTTAAAACTTTTCATATGAGGAATGCATTGGACATAGTAAGTGACGTATGGAGCCCGCTATAGCTCTTTGATGAATTTTTAGGTCTCATGAGACAAACTCGTGTCTTGGCACAAGGCCTTGACAAAATCTTATTTGTACTCTTGGAACGAGGGCTTAACTATGTGGTTATGATGTCCTTCATTATGCATCCCATCATTATAAGATTATCTATTGATATTTCATGTGGTTATTCAACTAATAGAACACCCATGACTATGTTTTATTATGGAATTATTTACTTAGCTCATATTCCTTCCATAATGTGTTATTGTTAATTATTTTTAAAATCATGCGTTTTCAATTATTCACCATGCTTAATGTTTATGTTATCTTCCACTGTATTTCTTACTCTTACTAAGAATTTGATCTCACCCCTTTCTTATGTTTTATTTTCCCAGGATATGAAGAAGTTAGTTATGAGTGACTTGAAGGAATAATATTGGAAGCTTGGATGTATCTAATTGAATAAATTAGTGTTGTTTTTCTTTTCATGTTGTAGTGTTTAACTTATGTATGTATCTTGTTTCCAAGAATCCTAAACAGATTGGTCCTTCAGGACTTTATTCCTTGTAATCATGCCAATGTATTAAAATAATGCACCGGCTCCTGGATTCTAGGGTCGGGGTGTTATAGAGCATGTATAAAATTAGTTGGATTGATAGTCATAGAAAATGAATAAATTTATTGATGTTAATGGTAGATAAAAATGTAAATTCATCAGATGTTATAAATTATTAAAGGAAAAAAATCAATTTAATTGTCTAGATGGGATTTTAGGAAAATGTGTAAAAACATATCACAATGTATAAGATTGAATGACTAAACAAATGAGTAAAGTTACTTATATAGAAAAATAAAAATGAATCTGAGAAATGGAAGATAAAAGAAAAGGATTTTATTTTTTGATATTAAACTAAAATCTATTAAAAAATTAAAACAAGGATACTTTATAATGACTATTCCGCACATATAATAGGTGTTGTAAAAATTTTATAATAAATTAAATAAAATGAGATATAAGTAGTAAACTATTGAAATTTTAGTTCCTTAAAAATAATAGGTATTGGTATGATTGAAATTAATGCTTATAAATTAAGGTCAATAGATGTTCCGTTTTTTATCAGACTTAAACATAATATAATTAGTGTTATAAAAAATTGTAATTATAGGAAGTAAGTTTTCTTCAAGCAATATTCATTTATTATACTATGTTTGAATAATGGAAAATTTTTCACTAAGGAAGAATGAATAAATGGTAATTTACCATAGATTGGTGATTGTAGTAACTCTATTTATTTTACTAGTGATGATGAAAACAAGTTTTGGAATAAAATATTTTTCCATCATGTATATATGGGTATGAGAATAATTTAAAATGAATATTTTTTAATAGTTATACCACAACTAAATGTTAAAGTTGATGCTATTACCACAAAATTTCAAAAATGGATGTCGGTCAGTGTAAATCATAAGAAAGTTGAAATTTGGCCTATTATATTACTTGAGCACACACATTATGAACTATACAGGATAATGAGACATCAAAAAAAATATGATTTATACTTTATTACATTTATTTATGATTTCACTTAGATGATTAACATAATGTTCATGAAACATAAATTCAAACATATTGAGATGTTCAAAATCATTATATGGGAATTTTATAAGGATCTGGGTATGTGTATATATATATATGTATATATATATTAGTTTTTGGAACAAATAATTAAAATGATTACACAAGTAACTCTTTAAATCCCTAAAAAAATAAATGTGTAATTAAAAACTAGTATATTAAACAATACACTCTTTAAAAAAATGTAGTTGGGGAAAGGGAATAATTTATGTCCATTTGATATGGGAAGAAGCATGGTCACTGAATATAGGCATTAATATTTCTTCTATAAATTTGTTATCAGTATGGATGCACATGTGCAATAAAGATTAATAATATGACAAAAATAAAAATTGACTCCCTATAAGATATGGAAAATAATAGTCTTTAAAAGAATTATTTTATTTGTTGGGAATAAAAAATATAATGAAGATAAAAAAACAAATTTAGAAAAGTTTGATGAAAAAAGAGGATGAAGTAGTTTTCATGGAATATTCACCCAATATAAGAATCTATGTATGTGGTAATAAACATCTAAAACAATTTACAGGTTCCATTGATGTAAAAATAGTTTAAAATAATTAAACCTTAATGGTTGTTATTGAGTGTTATTTGGATGGAATAACCGAAGATATAATGATAACTTCTAGATAAGATAATGAAAATAATGATGAATATGATTCTAACATTGTATATATAGATTCTAATCAATCTTGTGATGAATATAGTAAGACTAAGAGAAAAACACATAAATTATGGATATTAAAAAAAGTTGAAATAGATAATTCATTATATTATAGGATGATATATTTTTAACTAGATAAAAATTGTGGTTTGAAAATCCAATTAAACATATCTCATAGGTGGAACCAAAATCGGGTTCTAAATAATTTGATTATCGGGAATTGCTAAATGTGTTGAATAAAAATATGTATGAGATTTAGAAAAAATTAAGCATGGTATTTTGTTCCATGAATAGATTAAAGTAATTTTATAGAATCCAAATCATTTTTTAGAAATAAAATCAATAAATGGGAATATTTTCAAGGAATAAATATCAGTTATTTTTAGTTTGAAACCTGCAGGTAGAAGGCATTTATTTTGAAGAAACTTTTACTCTAGTTTCCAGACCATAAACTATAAGAACTTTTTTTCTGTTTTTCTCATTGAAATTAAAAACATTATCTAGTAGATGATTAGTCAATATTCCTAAATATAAAGATTAATGAAAAAGTTTGGGAAGATAAAAATGACAGTTTCATATTTAATAACAGTGGAACCATGGTATAAAAATGGAGAAATATTTAATTTGGATGAAGAAGACACCTCGTGATTGGTTTTAAAAACATGATATTTTCCTAAATTAATTGATATTTTCTAAAGGAAACATTTTATGATAAATTATATATGAAATATATGACTACATAAACATAAATTTTCATTATTTATATTTATTATATAATTTTTTTATAATGATAAGGAAAACTCTCATGATGAATTTTACAAATAGATAAAAATTAATAATGATATATTAATACTAAAAGTTTTGAATTTCATGCTAGGACTAAAATTTATACATAATGAAATATACATCTTCAATTCCCATGAAAATTATGAAAAGAAATTATTAATGAAATATGGCATTGAGGAATCAAATAATGATTCCATACCAAATACAATTGGTGTAAAAATGAGAAAAGATAAACCTAGGAAATGTGTGAATCATAAGAAAATTAGAATGTTAATATGATGTTTACCTTATTTAACTAAAAAAATTTAGACATTATATATTTAGTAACTATGTGTGAAATAAATTAGATTAGTCTGAATGAATCTCAAATTTTATTGGTAAAATTAAATCCCATGTATGTTAACTAAACATCAATTTATGGCCTGGTGTATATGAGTAATGAGTTGAACTTACTTGGTTTCCTAGATTCTGATTTGGCTAATGATTTAAATTATTAATAAGCTTAATTAGTAGTAACATTCATTTTGGGAGAAAGTTACATGAGTTAGCATAATAAAAACCTATTTCATGTATAATTAAGTAGAGAAGAAGTATAATATCTTTCATCCATCAATGTATATAAGAAAACGATGTGGATAAATTTATATCTTGAATATTGGTGGGTGAATATTGAAAATCAACTGAAAATTATTTTTGATAATATGAGTAAAATTATGCTCTAAAAAATTATTCCAAACATCCTTCATGCAATTACATTGATATTAACTATAATTTCATTGAGGAAAAATAATCTAGTGGATATGTAAAGTTTGTGAATATTTCAATAAGATATCAAATCTTTAATGTATTCACCAAATTTATATTAAAGTTAAAATTTGATTAATTGAGGGTGAAATATCATTTTTAGCCACAATTACTTACATAAAGATGTTTTTTAGGTACCCCAATTTTTATTTGGATTTCATTATAAAAGTAGGGAATAACTACATCACATCATTTTACACCCTTTATCTTTTGTGAATTAAATGTATATGGATTGTGTTCCAATAAAAATTGGGATTAAATGTATCAGATGTTACACCTATAGAAGAAACATTTGTAATTCTATAATAATATCATATCCATAATAAATGTTGTCACTAAAGGATAGAATTCTAGCAAAAACAATTCTTAATATGGTAATTTAGTGTCAGGATAACTCTCTATGAGGAAATTTTTGTTTGATAATAAATTGAGATCAATTGATGTATAAATTTTTTAAGCTAGTGTTTACTAAAAATCTGATGGGGGAGATTAACAAAACATTGGTTTGAATATATTGAAATTTATATCTCAATTTTTATTTTATTTTTGTGAATGTTTTTTAGATTCAAGTGAAAATTTCATGTTTTGGTCATGTGATGACAATATCACCATTTAAATAAGACCATGATTGAGAATACAAGTATTTTATTAAATTAAAGCTGAGTAATGAGGTTACCATAAGTTTGGATCCTTAAACCGGCATAAAGAAAATTTTCAACCACTATAATAAGGTTTGTGGAATAGTCACAGTCACAGAGAACCTAAGTTAAGATGAATATCATGGTCATGATATCATCATAAGTACTACATACATATTTATTTCAATGGATTATGTTTCATTAATAAAACAATAAATGATTTTTGGTTTGGTAACCCCTATTATTTTATGATATATTTATTTTTAAATAAATTTAATTTTTTGATAGCTTGCAAAACAAGAAACCCCAAGTCTAAATGAATCATAATATAGTATATCATCAGAACCTTGTCGTCAAGTTTGTGGAGTGAATATGAATAAAAAAATTTAACTTATTTATAAAAAATTTGGATAATATTAATATATAGAAAAATATGAACTTAATTTTTACTAATGTCTTTATACGATCCAAAAATATATTTTTCCTAAAAAATGGGTTTTACTCCATTTTATGAGAAAATAATATAATTTTTTTCAATTTTAGTGATTGTATTATAAAAAATGAACTTCATTTTTGAAATAGTCAATTCTATATTATAAGAGTCAAATTTTGAAAATATTCTAAAATGATTGTTTTTTAAATGATTAGTACAAAATATATATTATTATTGAAAACTAGATTTTCATTTAAAAAATTTAAAAGGTTTAATTTTAATTTAAAATGATTTAAAATTAACATTTGTTCATTTATATTACTAAAAATAAAATTAATTTCATTAAAATAAACATTATTATGTATTTTGGAATAAAACCGTCTAAACTTAAGTAAACATTTTTAAGGGATAACTAATTTTCATCCCATTTTGCAGTATTTATTTTAAATTAAATTCAAACACATATTTAAATTAATTTGATAAATTATATTCCATTACAATAATTCTCATTTTAGAATTTTTATTAATGAGTCCACTTTAATTTTTGGTTATAATGAATATTAAAAACAAATTCATTATGGATAATGTTAAAACAAGTTTACCGGGGTTAAACCATTGATAATTGTATGTTTTTTAATTAAAATTTTATAATACATATTTTATATCCATATATTGGAATAATCTTATAAAAATGAACTGTCTCCTTCACATAATGATCTAATTAATTTCTCAAAACCATCTATCACGGATAGTTATTATGATGTGTTTATTTTTATATGTTAAATTTATTATATTATTATTATATGGAACTATATTATCATATATTATTTCTTACCTTCTCATCGGTTGGGAAATGATAATGTTTCTCAAGTGTATGGGTGGATTACGACATCCCCGAAGCAATGTGATTTGTTTTTTGTTTATATTTTATATATATGAAAAAAGTAAAATTTAATTAATATATATTATATATATTATATAATAATTATTTTTTAATGATTAATTTTTTATCTTTATTTCATTTCATCATTCTAAAAGTGAAAACAATGTTCATTCTTACGTACAACATAATGTATCCTTGAATAGTGTGATTTATTTTTCAATCTCTAACTTTTATAGATGACTATATATATAATAAATATTCATGATATATATATCATGAATACAATTATGGATATTACATAACATTTATATTAGTATAAGATCATAACTACAGAACTGAAATTTATATGAAAAAACAAAATGGTTAACATTTAAAAACAAAGATTTTAATAAGAAATTATTAATAAATTATTGTTGAAATGGTATCAATGGATAACATATGATATTATAATTATTTACATGACTAAATTATATAATTTTAATAAATTTTAATTTATTATACAAGATTTTAGATCGTTTTATAACCAAATCAATCTTGTGGTAAGTGATTTATGGTACAAACTCACTGTTTATCAGTACTGTTTATGATTATGTTTCTAATAATGCAATTTTTGTACTAATATCTCAAGAAGAAAATTTATTTTATCCAAATCTATTTATTTATAGATAATAAATTTTTTCTTTTCATTTTACTCTCTTTAATAACTCAAGAGACCAAAATAAGGTTTTTAAGGAAAACCGACATTATTTCTCTCTTTAGTTGAAAATATTTTTTCTTATATATCAATGTTTTCTAAAAATGTATTAACTTTCTTTATGGTATCCTAGTATTGTTAAAATTAATTTTTAAACTGGATGTAAATTATAAGAAAATTAAAAGAAATTTTATTTTGTTTTTTTGAAGGATTTACTTTTGATATTTTTTCAAAAATGTGAATAGAATATTTGTTTTAAAATTAATGACATGAATGAAATTTACTGCCATCCAAATTTCTCAATTATTTCAAACATAATTTACAATTTTACATGGTTATTTGAAAATTTAATTTTTTCTTTAATATTTTTGAAATTTTTATATTTTAAATAAATTTTTTCAATGTAAGAAAATTTATTTTCCTTGAGAAATATTTCAGTGGCCTTTTAAAAGAATTATTCATCATTTATAACATACGTTTATGTTACATATAATTTACTAATTATATGATCAAATGATACCATCCAATTTCATTATTTTGGTGGCTTATTAAGATACTAATTTATGGTTGATTCTATGAAACCTATTTCTTTTTCACTTGTTAAAAATGGTAGGATGGAAATATTATCAAACATATTTATTTTCCATTGTTTATTCTATGATGAGATGATGCAATGTTTATAAAACCGATTTCATTTACTAGGGATATTATGATTAATGTTTTATGATCCTTTTGAATACATATTTATGATTATAATTAGGTTATAGTTGGGATATAATTATATAGTTCTCTAATTCATTGGGTAAAGATATATATCTCATGAGACAATAAGGACTCGAGTGGTGAGAGATACTAGTTCACTAAGGGACACTATTCTCTATCATATTCTTTGGATTAAACCATTGAAAAAGAATATAATGTAATGTTTATTGAACCCAATATACTATTTTATTCTAGGAAGTGAAAATTGACTAAGGATATAATTGTATTAGGAGTGAAAAAAATCCACTATGATAGTATTTGAAGTAATACTTGGCAATGGAAATTATTTTATATGCTTATGTGTATGAATCAAAATATGTCTAATGCCAATGCTATACTCTTAGAGACCATGCTCATTGATTCCCTTATGATTCATTTCTTATAAAATTACATGTTCTATGTCATGATTTATAATTACAATTTATGATATGCTGGGTATGGATTTTTGACTTTTATGCTCATGTTATTATATCTATATACTCATGTTATACTGATATTATCATTTATATCTCCCTTGTTTAACCTTACTAATCATTTATGCACAAAATTTCTTATATTTGCATTCCACATGTTATTAATAATGGTTTATATAGGGTATTTTTAATAAGACTACTATGTGGGAATATCATTTATGGAGATGATTAATATATTTTTTAAATAAGAATATTTTGAATCCAGGTTTCAGAGATAATATACCTTTATAGTATTTCATTGTGTATTTGTAAAATATGTTGATTATTCCTTTATTAAGATGTAATATCTATATATGAAAATTATGGTTCACTATAGTTTATATCATAGTAATGTTTAGTCAATATTTAGTTATTAGGGTCATAGAACATTAGAGAAAACCTTAGGGATAAGTCTAAGAATTTATTAACATCCTCATGTTTTGGTAAGGAATAGATATATTGTTTTTTTTTCAATAAATCCTTGTATATATACAATAAGTGGTTGTCGTTTTGGAAAAAATTAATATATCGGTAATAATCCTAAAGAGAGTTGGTTGACTATATTTTGAAAATCATTCTAGAACATGGTTAGTGTGCCCTTACTGCACACTTGGTTTTACAATCCTAAAGTATATTCTCTCGTTAATTCAAATTTTCCTTATTAACCATTATAAGGGTTTTGAATAAACAATGACCATGCATGAAATATTTTATACCTAATGTTTTTTATATTAAAAATATCATGTCCTGATTTAGACATCCTATAGATGATGTTTCATGATTATATGTTTTCCCACTATGATTATTATTTCCCACAATATTATATTTAGTTTTAGTCAATGGTAAAAACCTAAATGAACTATATTAATACTGAATTTGATGGAATATATAGTTATTTTCCACCTTACAAAAAATGTTATGGGACTTGGAAAAAATTTATTATTTTTATGCAAACAGAATTGTCTTATGATATGAATCATACTATGTTTCTAAACAAGAAAAGTAGGGAACAAAATTTTGTGGAGCCATTTATTAAGAAACATCCACCATTTTTTAGTTGGTCCATAGATCCACTAGTTTATGATAAATTGATCATTATAACTAATATTTTATTTTTCATTCTATAGTGTTCATAACACCAATAATTTATTTTTATTGTTTTTTATTTGGAAGTCTTAGATGATAAATAGTGAAATCTTATCAAGAACATGGGGCACCATGATAAAATGTAATCCATCGAATGGGATGAGTTTATGAAATTATTTTTCAATAAGAATTTTACTTTTACTATTCATAAAAAATAGTTTAAAAATTCCTTGGTTCAAATCATAAGGGTGATGAACCCATTTGTACTTATGAGGTAAATTTTACAATAATTAAATGGAACACTTATGGTCTTATCAGTCAACATAAAATAAAGATTAATTAATTTGTCAGTGTCTTAATACCAAGTATTTGAATGGAATTAACCATAAGATACGTCATTTGTTATAATTAAGTCTTTATATTTTTATCAAGGATTAAATTGATATAGGAGTTATGTATAAATATCATAATTCTGATAAGAAAAGAAATATTGAATTTATATGAAATTATAATAATAAAAACCATGGAGATAAGATGATGATATTTCCATTTTTTCTCAAATTGTAGAAGGTAACAAACATGAAATTTTATTAATGGGACTAGTAACAATTTTTAGTGTGTAAATTTAGGTAATCGGGAAATTGAATTCCAAAGTGAGGGGAAGAATAATTTAGATTATAAAGTAGAGAAAACACCATAAAATTTATAACTGGAACTTGAGTGCTTCGAGTGAATTTAGTATGGTGTTTATGGTAACCAATTCTCAAATATAAATTTTAATGATGATTATTGACATAAAAACATATTAACCCCATATACAAGTGGAAATATTATGCAATAATAATTTCATATGTGTGGTATCACAATGATGTGGGGAAAGGTAAACTCACCATCTATACTAAAAGTGATAATGCCTTATTGGATTCTGGATCAAACCACTCTTTTATATCGTAAAAATATCTAAGGGTGACATAAATCCACCTCCATGATTATAAGTTAATTTATTAGTTAAAACTAATAATTTTAAGATGATCTCATGTCAAGTATTTTAATGTTATACTTTTTAACTTTATGGGAATTTGATTCCTAAAAATCCCATTATTCACTAACTAGTTGAATTTGATGATAATTTGGGCAATGATTTTTTTTATTTATATAAATCCCATATCAATTAAAAATGAAGGGATTTAAAATTTGATATTCTTAACCAACTTATTATCATCTATTAGTTTGAGGACAAATGTAAACATCCAATGGAAATTATAATAGTTTTACGGGTCTTGATTCATATTCAGAAGAGGTGTTTATCTCTTATGGTATGGGATAACTCATGATTCATGATATGATGATTGTATAAGAGTTTTTTATATATATTTTTAATAATTTCATTTTATAACTCTAAATAATGAATTTTAGTTTTCAATAGAACTCATACCTATGTAAAATCCATTTCAAATACTCTATTTAGAATAGACCTAATTGAATTATTAGAATTTAAGAAAAAACTCTTATAGAATCTTGATAAGTGATTAGTTCATCCAAGTGTATCATCATGGGGTTAAATTCTTATTTTTTTAAGAAAAAAGATACATAGATTCAACTATACATTGATTATCTAGAACTAAATGTCATCACAATCAAGAATAAGTATCATATTCCTTGTATTGATTATTTATTTGATCAATTATGAGAATATTAATATTTTTACAAGATTGATATTTGATCTTGATACTATCAATTTAGGTTAAAAATTGAATTCATAACTAATATGGAATTCCAAATGAGGTTTGGACACTATGAATTTATATTTATATCATTAGATCTTACTAATTCCACCACTTTCACCATGGATTTAATGAATATATTCATTGGAGAATACATCGATCAGTTTTTGTTAGTCTTTATAGATGATATAATTATATTATACAAGAGTAATGAACAACATGAAGATGAATTTAGTATTGTACTTAATACCCTAATGAATTATATATTATAATAAAAAAATCAATTGTGAATTTTGGATAAAGACTATTTCATTTTTGAGGCATATAATATTAATAAATGATATACTGGTGGATCAGTTAAAAATAGAAGTTATTGAACATTGGACCAGACCAAACACTATGAAATAGATATATATTTTCTTCGTTTGGATGGATATTATGGGCTCTTTTTTAAAAAAACATTTACAAAGCTATGTAATCAACTCACCAAGTTAACTAAGAAGGGATCCAAGTTCCTTTGGATTGATGAATGTGAGGAAATATTCAAAACAACTAAAGGGATAGTTAGTCAATAAAAATTTGTTTCCACTACCCTAAAATAGATTATAATTTGGGTTCTATAGTTATGAATCGATGAAGGATCTAGTATGCATCTTGATATAGAATTATATAGTGATAGATTATACCTTAGTTTAATTGATCATTTGTGATCAAAATTACCAATATCATGATTTAGCGTTAGCTGAGGTAAATTTTTCATTAATGATGTGGATGAATTTTTTTTATAAATAATGTATTGATATATATAATGATCATTAAATTTTAATGTATTTATTTACTTCAAATGTGTATAATATTCAAAAAATGATATAATTTGATTTGATTAATGATTATGACTGCTTGATAAATTACTACCCTTGGAACGAAAATAAAGATGAAGATTTAAGGAGTTGATAGGATCATGATAGGTTTTCTATGATGAGGATAAAAAATATCTTATATTTTCCAATTTCCAAAAGATAGTTCAACAAATCTTAAAGAAGATGGACAAATTTTATATTACCACCTGAAAGATCAACAATATATCTATGCTAACATTAAAGTGGCATAAAAGGAATATGTGGAGAAATAAAATAAGGTGAAATTTATTCCAGAGTATAACCTTGATTTTTATGGAATGATATGGTTCATGATTTGTGTATTTGTACCATCAGTGTTAGACTCTAAGGGGACATTGTATGAAACTTAGATCTTAACATGGTCTATTCATCCTAAAATTATGAATGTTTATAGAGATGTGAAAGAGTATTTCAAGTGGAAAAATATTAGGATAGATATTTCAGAGTATATATATCAGTCCCTCTTATAAGGATGACAGGTAGAAATATATGGGGAGGATAAAAACATTAACCATGATAGAATGTAATTGGGAAAACATCACCATTTATTTTTTTCCATATACTCCCCAAAATGGATAAAGGTTGTAATTCTATTTGGGTTGTAGTCCATCACATCAAAAATATAGAACACTTAATTACTATTTTAGAAAATTTATATCTTTATTATCTTTCTAGGAAATACTTTATAAAAGTTGTAAGGTTTTATAGAGTGCCATATTCTACAGTATTTTAATAGGATCTGAGGATTTCCTTGATGTTTTTAGAGAAGTCTTCAGTAATCTCTGGATTAAGAGTTATTTTCCACAACTTCTTAACATCGTCCAATAAATGGTAAATCTAAGAAAAACATTCATGTAACACCCCAAGATTTCATAGTGTGTTATTTCTTCAAAATAATTCAATAACTTGCACTACACGCAACACTTAGTTCAATTGCACCATGACTTACCAAAAAAAAAAGCCATTAAAAGAGTTCATGAATAATATTAACTAAATTTTAAACTTTATATTATCCTTATAATTTTAGAATCCATATTATGAGTTTCTTAGTCATAATGCAAGAACAGATTCATTTTTAGTATTGCACTTTTATCAACTTTTGATAGTGAAACCTTTTTAAATACAATATTTTAAACTTTTTGACTAAATGGAGACATCAAAAAATTTAAAATGAAACATCCCAAGCTTCCACGGTACGTTTCCCTTCGAATAATGCGATAGCGTGTGTTGTACGCAACCTCGAGTTCTAACACACGCCACAACTAATTAAACTAGCCGTTGTGAATAGTAATACCTAATTTTTGAAATCATATATATTTTATATTTTAAAATGGACTTCATTTTTGGATTCGGAATATCGAAATTAGCCTAGGGTGAAATTTTGGTACATTTCGGATAACTTTCATATTTTGATGAATAGTGAAAATTTCTAAATTTTAATTAAAAACAACTTTTTTAATCAAAATAATTAATAGTGATAAATTATGAATTTGAGTGGTTTTAAAGTATATTTAGAATATATTTTTACCGTTTAATATAATGTTGGTCATTGGACATAATTTTACAATTAAACCGAACATAAACAAGTGTCAATCTTTTGATAGTTATTATCTCTTAAAAACACGCTTTTTGTTTTGACAGCGGGAATTAATTTTAAATTAATTTCTGCCACTTCTGTGTTTTGAATTTAGGAAAATGGATTCCATATTTGGAATCGGGATGTTCAAATTGTGTAAATAGGTAACTTTTATTTTTACACATTTTGAATAATTACTGCGGTAAATATTTTATTTACCATGGTTAAAGGGTAAATCCGGTAAATAAGGGTTAAAAAAATAATATTATAATAATACTAAATTACCCTAAAACGTGTCTTAACCCTATTGGTTGATACATGGTCGACCATGGGCATCTTTGTGTCAATTTTGGGACCCCATGGATCCACTTGTAAGTGATAATGACACTTTATTTTAATTAAGTTAAAATGAATACAAAAATGACACAAGCATATATCTTTTAGAAGAACAATTTTTACATAGGGTTATACATGTTGTATTTTCGATTATAAATATTCATTAGAAAGCTAAAAAGATTTCCTACATAATGATATTTTATTTATAATTTTTAGACATTATATAATTTATTTTATTTATGACACAATGATGATGCAGTAATTACTAAAATAGTGAAAAATAAAAATAATTGATCTTATAAATACCCAAATAATTATAATATGAAACTTTTAATGAATTAAACTAATTTTATATGATAATATGATATATTAGGATTGATTTAATTGACTTTGTTCGAAGTAATCAATCTGTTAGGGGTTTCACAAAAATCAACTATTGAATAGTGTCAAAATTGACATAAAAGAGTTCTTAAAACAAATATTATATTATTAATTGATATTAAATTCCTAAAAATCTAAGGTTCGGCCAAGAGACTTATATTATGATAGTTTCCTCATTAATGGACCACTTGGGGGTCGCTTGGATGTATATAGTAAGTTTATTAATCATATTATATAAAAATACAAAGAGACATTGTAAAAGTGAAACTAATTAACTTAGAGTTAATACTTAAAGATAAGGTTAATATAAGTACCAAAACCTGTCTAAATTCTATTGGATGAGTTGTTTTCGACCTATCCACACCTCATACTTTGAATAGTCAACTTTGGAGCCTTTGTAAACCGAATATGAATTTATTATAAATTAATATTTCTAACTTTTCCAAAGGTGCCCCTCACCCCTCTTATAAAAGGGCACTCCTCCTTCTCATTTCTTCACACCTTCAAAGCCTTTTGGTTCGGCCAAACTCTGCCCAAATACTCTCCCAACATCCCTCACTACAACCTAGAGGCCTTAGTTTGATCAGAAAGCCAACCTAAGGAGCCCTTTTGATCAAATCAAAAGGAAGAACCCGAAGAAGAGGTAATGATTTCACCACCCTTTTCTAAGTTCATTTCTTCTTCCACTTCCTCTTTCTTTGTTCTTACCATTCTAAAATAATAACTCCAGTATCTTACATATACTGTGATGTTATTATAAATATGGTACAACCATATTCAGTATTCTATCCACCCTTTGAATAACATGTCACCATACGTGCGTACGTACGGCTTACCGTCTCCACGTCGTGGTGTAATTGTTATTCAATATAATATTATTTGGATGGGTATAATAATGATGTGTAACTCATGTAAATAATAAATATAACATTTTAATGATTCTGTATATATGATATACCATTCATTTATATATTATTTTAATATCAAAAGAATGATATTGTCGCTCGTGCGTACGTACGGACTACCGTCTCCACGAACGCGATGAGATTCATTCTCCATCGTATCCATTCAAGTATAATTATCATTTGATGATTTAAAAATGATGTTTAAGGACTGGATATCATTCTGGATATGAATAAGATACAACAACCATGGCTTATGTAACAAAACATATAAAAGAAAATGAGTAAGTTAACTCCCGAAACGACGATAATTCTAAGATATTATTAACAAATCAATGTTAAAAGATCATATATGATATCATATTAATATATATGATTCTTGTATAATTTAATAACAACTATTTCACCATTATACAGGAGGTTAACCTACCCCAACCAAGGAAAAGTACAAGGTAAGGGTTATTTCACAATCTCTTCATTATCCGAGGTTGTTTATACGTAATAATCTACTGGGATCTCGTTATCATCCACATCCATGTTTCTTCGAAATGTATTTCAAAACATTTTTACTATTTACAAGAATATGGGTTAAAGTCATTTATACCCTTGTTTGACTTTTTATAAGAGGTTTATAAAGGAATCTTTCCGTCGTTTTCAAAACAATGTTCTTTTTAACCTTTTCGACAGAATTGAGGTAAGAATGTTTTTTTAACTTATACGGCGGGTGCGGTTATTTTCCGCCGTTATAAAATCGTCGAAGCTTTACATACAAGCTTATAAGAATATTTTCAAAGAAAATGTTTTATTTTATATGGATCTTAAATGATTTCAAAATAAAAGGAGATACTTCTTTAAAAAGATTTTTGATTTCATCTATGTCAACATCCTTTGATGGATTTTAAGATTATTTGAAGTTGATTTATTATGATACAAAAATTCTATATTGAATTGAAGGTTTTGTGATATGTTTGACTGTGGATGTGCTATTTTTATACCATTCATAGTTTATGGTGAAATTATTGACATTTCGTATGCTAGTTTTAATCCGAATGTTTATGTTATATTTCAAACTTTTCTTCAGATGAATGTGCTAAACAAGTATGTTCCGGGTTGGGGACCGGTAAAAGTAAGCCCTCCAGGTTGGGGACTGGTTAAAGTAAGCCCTCCAGGTTAGGGACTGGTAAAAGTATGCCCTCCGGGTTGGTGTCCGGTTATTAGAGGCACTCCGGGTTGGTGTCCGGTTATTAGAGGCACTTCGGGTTGGTGTCCGGTTATTAGAGGCACTCCGGGTTGGGTTCCGGTTAGAAGTAACCCCTAGGTCTTGGGATGAGGCCTAGACAAAGAAAATAACGTTTAGCATTATGCATTCCAACATTATGAAAGTGGTTATTGATTTTTTGCATGTGATTATTCGATTAGTAGAATATCCATGTGAATAAGTAAATGGCATTATTTCATTTTACTTTTGCCATACCATGTTGAAGTTAAAGTTTAAAAGGCTTTTGTTTTAGTAATGCATTGCCTTAAATGTTTATTCTTATTTATGAAAGTTTCCGCTATATTGTTATCCTTACTGGGCATTTGAGCTCACCCCTTTTCTATGTTTTATTTTTCCCAGGATGTGAAGAAGTAAGTTATGAATGACCTGCAAGGATTTTATGAGGGGTTAATAGTGTGGATTGTGGAAAAATTATGTTGTTGTATTAGTTTTTCACTTTGAAATGTAATGTAAAACTTTATGATTATATCTAGTGTTTCCAAGGCTACTAAACCAATCGGTCTTTCGAGATTTGATCTTTCTTGTGATCATGCCAATGTTACGAAGTAATGCACCGACTCTGGGTAGCTGGGGTCGGGGCGTTACAGTTGGTATCAGAGGAAGTTTAGTACAAACCTTGGAAGCTAGATTTAGATAAACTCTGATTAGAGCACGTAGACCTAAGATTAACTTTGAGGATTAGTATAGAAGAACTTCCTAAAATTTTGGTATTGTAGAGATTTTGTGAGTTTTCCGAGCAATACATCCCTGTCTGGATACGAGAAGGTAGAGGCGGCTCTGGCACAGATGTACCTAGGGGTAAAACCCGAAAACACCGCTTTGAGCTAGACTCGAACGGGAACTGGTGCACGACAACGGGCCTTGCTGCACTCTTGGTTACGACACTCCCGGGGGATATGCTTAGGATAACTCTCATTTTCTTTACAAATCATTATGAAGGGTTTATGAGTATATACTTCCTCAAAGAAAATATTTTTATGATTATGGATTATATCCATAAATAGTCCAATTTATGTTAAGTGTTTTATAAGTATGGGATTATGTATTTTGATTCATAAACTGATCTAGTTTATGCCATTGTTTAGAAATGGCGCCCAGTAGAAGGAATGAGAACTCCAGAAATGCACATGATCCTAAGAGAAGGAAGGATCATATCTTTCATGGTCTTAAGCTAGAATTTATAAGAGAAATAGTCTCCCATGTATTATCATCATATGAAGAAATAATATCATGTGTTGATAAGATAAGTAAAGAGTTTACTGAGTCCTATGGCTTTGAAGGGAAGCAAGAGAAGAAAAGGATGGAAGAGAGAAAGATGGATAAAAGTAAGAGGGAAAAGAAGAATTTTCCCATATGTGGTAACTGTGGAAAGAAACACCCTGGAACTTGCCTGAAAGGAATGGGAGTTTGTTATAAGTGTGGAGGAAAAGGGCACAAAGTACGTGACTGCAAGGGTAAGAAAATGGTTTCAAATGTACAATGCTTCATTTGCAAGGAGTTTGGACACTACGCGAACCTATGTCCCAGTCATCAGACTATGCCGCAAATGATGCTATTGGATAATAATCAAGTTATGATACTACCACATATGAAGAGGAATGATTAGAGTTCTTAAGTTGATTATGTCAATTGAGTGTTGTATCAACAATGTACTTGTTATAATAATTATGGAGTATATAAGGATTGTACTGCAGTACTATTTCATTAAGGACTTGAGATTGTGTGGAACAAAGAAAAGTGACTCAATAGCAGGATAAATTTTTGGAAAATATATGGTTGAGAGAATGATAAATCATAATATAGTTCTGATACTGAGGTAGTGATTTTGGAATAATAAGTGATTGTTTTGGATAAATTGTATTGGATATTCTTGACTACCTTGGAACTGATTAATGATTTGTATATTCCATCATTGTTGGGTTTTAAAACATTTTTGGATTAATGAAGTATATCCAGCATTCTATATGGAATAAGGGAGCATGAATGTAATCAATAAGGAATATGGTAATACATGATGAAGGTATTCATATGCTATTACGGGGTAAAAAGGATCTATATTATGTTTACCTTCCTTATAAATGTTAGACTGTGAGTTTGGACAGAAGTATTTTGGATAGTTCTAGTTTGGATTATTTTGGATTGCCATAAAAAGACAACCCGGAGGTCGGGCGGCAACCCGTCGCGTCCGGCAAGGCTGCGAGACTTGAACCCGCAACCAAAGGGCGACAAGGGTGTATCACCTACCACTATCCCACGAGATGTCCTGGATTAAATAAAGTAGTTTTTTAAAAGATCTGGTAGATGAATTATAAATTCTTTTATTTTGGAACCCTCTATGAATAGTATAAATAGAATTTTTTTTACGAGTGAATGATGAGTTTTGGTAGAAATTTATTAATGGATAAAACTCTAATTATAAAGTAAGTATATCTCCTTATGATCTTAGCCAATCTCATAAATATATTCCTCAACATTAATAAAAGGAACTTAGAACAAAAATGTTGTCCTAGATGGTACCTTAAATCATCACTAATTCATGGCTTTGGGATTTTTGGCCTTTTCATAGCCATGTTCTCTACCACTCTCCATCAGATAATTGATGGTTAGATTTCTCTTCCATATCCATATTTTCCTACATGGAACCCTAGTATGTGTTATTTTCGGTAATCTTCATACTTTCCACTCTTTATTTTAAATAGAGGACTCATTAATTCATTTTTCGATGTGGGATTTCAACTAAGATATTTTGAAACGTCAAAAATGTGTTATCCTAATACCCTATGTTTTGTTGAACCGATGGTATTTCAAATCATCATAGATTGATGAATTTAAGGACCTCAATTATACACTTGTTTGTGATTGATGACCTCAATCACTACCTATAAATATTTACATTTTTCCTCCGATTATATGTCTCTAATTTCCACCAATGTTCTCCTAATCGAGATCATAATTTGGTGGTGACCCTTTGATTTCTCTTTTCCTCATATTAAGACTAAATTTTAGTAACCCAATTTCCGATGTGGGTTTTCCCACAAATATATTTTCTACTTTCAACCTTTTATTTTTTAATAACAATTTCAAATTGCGAGGACGCAATTTATTGAAGGAGGGGAGAATGTAACACCCCAAGATTTCATAGTGTGTTATTTCTTCAAAATAATTCAATAACTTGCACTACACGCAACACTTAGTTCAATTGCACCATGACTTACCAAAAAAAAAAGCCATTAAAAGAGTTCATGAATAATATTAACTAAATTTTAAACTTTATATTATCCTTATAATTTTAGAATCCATATTATGAGTTTCTTAGTCATAATGCAAGAACAGATTCATTTTCAGTATTGCACTTTTATCAACTTTTGATAGTGAAACCTTTTTAAATACAATATTTTAAACTTTTTGACTAAATGGAGACATCAAAAAATTTAAAATGAAACATCCCAAGCTTCCACGGTACGTTTCCCTTCGAATAATGCGATAGCGTGTGTTGTACGCAACCTCGAGTTCTAACACACGCCACAACTAATTAAACTAGCCGTTGTGAATAGTAATACCTAATTTTTGAAATCATATATATTTTATATTTTAAAATGGACTTCATTTTTGGATTCGGAATATCGAAATTAGCCTAGGGTGAAATTTTGGTACATTTCGGATAACTTTCATATTTTGATGAATAGTGAAAATTTCTAAATTTTAATTAAAAACAACTTTTTAAATCAAAATAATTAATAGTGATAAATTATGAATTTGAGTGGTTTTAAAGTATATTTAGAATATATTTTTACCGTTTAATATAATGTTGGTCATTGGACATAATTTTACAATTAAACCGAACATAAACAAGTGTCAATCTTTTGATAGTTATTATCTCTTAAAAACACGCTTTTTGTTTTGACAGCGGGAATTAATTTTAAATTAATTTCTGCCACTTCTGTGTTTTGAATTTAGGAAAATGGATTCCATATTTTTAATCGGGATGTTCAAATTGTGTAAATAGGTAACTTTTATTTTTACACATTTTGAATAATTACTGCGGTAAATATTTTATTTACTATGGTTAAAGGGTAAATCCGGTAAATAAGGGTTAAAAAAATAATATTATAATAATACTAAATTACCCTAAAACGTGTCTTAACCCTATTTGTTGATACATGGTCGACCATGGGCATCTTTGTGTCAATTTTGGGACCCCATGGATCCACTTGTAAGTGATAATGACACTTTATTTTAATTAAGTTAAAATGAATACAAAAATGACACAAGCATATATCTTTTAGAAGAACAATTTTTACATAGGGTTATACATGTTGGATTTTCGATTATAAATATTCATTAGAAAGCTAAAAAGAGTTCCTACATAATGATATTTTATTTATAATTTTTAGACATTATATAATTTATTTTATTTATGACACAATGATGATGCAGTAATTACTAAAATAGTGAAAAATAATAATAATTGATCTTATAAATACCCAAATAATTATAATATGAAACTTTTAATGAATTAAACTAATTTTCTATGATAATATGATATATTAGGATTGATTTAATTGACTTTGTTCGAAGTAATCAATCTGTTAGGAGTTTCACAAAAATCAACTATTGAATAGTGTCAAAATTGACATAAAAGAGTTCTTAAAACAAATATTATATTATTAATTGATATTAAATTCCTAAAAATCTAAGGTTCGGCCAAGAGACTTATATTATGATAGGTTCCTCATTAATGGACCACTTGGGGGTCGCTTGGATGTATATAGTAAGTTTATTAATCATATTATATAAAAATACAAAGAGACATTGTAAAAGTGAAACTAATTAACTTAGAGTTAATACTTAAAGATAAGGTTAATATAAGTACCCAAACCTGTCTAAATTCTATTGGATGAGTTGTTTTCGACCTATCCACACCTCATACTTTGAATAGTCAACTTTGGAGCCTTTGTAAACCGAATATGAATTTATTATAAATTAATATTTCTAACTTTTCCAAAGGTGCCCCTCACCCCTCTTATAAAAGGGCACTCCTCCTTCTCATTTCTTCACACCTTCAAAGCCTTTTGGTTCGGCCAAACTCTGCCCAAATACTCTCCCAACATCCCTCACTACAACCTAGAGGCCTTAGTTTGATCATAAAGCCAACCTAAGGAGCCCTTTTGATCAAATCAAAAGGAAGAACCCGAAGAAGAGGTAATGATTTCACCACCCTTTTCTAAGTTCATTTCTTCTTCCACTTCCTCTTTCTTTGTTCTTACCATTCTAAAATAATAACTCTAGTATCTTACATATACTGTGATGTTATTATAAATATGGTACAACCATATTCAGTATTCTATCCACCCTTTGAATAACATGTCACCATACGTGCGTACGTACGGCTTACCGTCTCCACGTCGTGGTGTAATTGTTATTCAATATAATATTATTTGGATGGGTATAATAATGATGTGTAACTCATGTAAATAATAAATATAACATGTTAATGATTCTGTATATATGATATACCATTCATTTATATATTATTTTAATATCAAAAGAATGATATTGTCGCTCGTGCGTACGTACGGACTACCGTCTCCACGAACGCGATGAGATTCATTCTCCATCGTATCCATTCAAGTATAATTATCATTTGATGATTTAAAAATGATGTTTAAGGACTGGATATCATTCTGGATATGAATAAGATACAACAACCATGGCTTATGTAACAAAACATATAAAAGAAAATGAGTAAGTTAACTCCCGAAACGACGATAATTCTAAGATATTATTAACAAATCAATGTTAAAAGATCATATATGATATCATATTAATATATATGATTCTTGTATAATTTAATAACAACTATTTCACCATTATACAGGAGGTTAACCTACCCCAACCAAGGAAAAGTACAAGGTAAGGGTTATTTCACAATCTCTTCATTATCCGAGGTTGTTTATACGTAATAATCTACTGGGATCTCGTTATCATCCACATCCATGTTTCTTCGAAATGTATTTCAAAACATTTTTACTATTTACAAGAATATGGGTTAAAGTCATTTATACCCTTGTTTGACTTTTTATAAGAGGTTTATAAAGGAATCTTTCCGTCGTTTTCAAAACAATGTTCTTTTTAACCTTTTCGACAGAATTGAGGTAAGAATGTTTTTTTAACTTATACGGCGGGTGCGGTTATTTTCCGCCGTTATAAAATCGTCGAAGCTTTACATACAAGCTTATAAGAATATTTTCAAAGAAAATGTTTTATTTTATATGGATCTTAAATGATTTCAAAATAAAAGGAGATACTTCTTTAAAAAGAATTTTGATTTCATCTATGTCAACATCCTTTGATGGATTTTAAGATTATTTGAAGTTGATTTATTATGATACAAAAATTCTATATTGAATTGAAGGTTTTGTGATATGTTTGACTGTGGATGTGCTATTTTTATACCATTCATAGTTTATGGTGAAATTATTGACATTTCGTATGCTAGTTTTAATCCGAATGTTTATGTTATATTTCAAACTTTTCTTCAGATGAATGTGCTAAACAAGTATGTTCCGGGTTGGGGACCGGTAAAAGTAAGCCCTCCAGGTTGGGGACTGGTTAAAGTAAGCCCTCCAGGTTAGGGACTGGTAAAAGTATGCCCTCCGGGTTGGTGTCCGGTTATTAGAGGCACTCCGGGTTGGTGTCCGGTTATTAGAGGCACTCCGGGTTGGTGTCCGGTTATTAGAGGCACTCCGGGTTGGGTTCCGGTTAGAAGTAACCCCTAGGTCTTGGGATGAGGCCTAGACAAAGAAAATAACGTTTAGCATTATGCATTCCAACATTATGAAAGTGGTTATTGATTTTTTGCATGTGATTATTCGATTAGTAGAATATCCATGTGAATAATTAAATGGCATTATTTCATTTTACTTTTGCCATACCATGTTGAAGTTAAAGTTTAAAAGGCTTTTGTTTTAGTAATGCATTGCCTTAAATGTTTATTCTTATTTATAAAAGTTTCCGCTATATTGTTATCCTTACTGGGCATTTGAGCTCACCCCTTTTCTATGTTTTATTTTTCCCAGGATGTGAAGAAGTAAGTTATGAATGACCTGCAAGGATTTTATGAGGGGTTAATAGTGTGGATTGTGGAAAAATTATGTTGTTGTATTAGTTTTTCACTTTGAAATGTAATGTAAAACTTTATGATTATATCTAGTGTTTCCAAGGCTACTAAACCAATCGGTCTTTCGAGATTTGATCTTTCTTGTGATCATGCCAATGTTACGAAGTAATGCACCGACTCTGGGTAGCTGGGGTCGGGGCGTTACAATTCAAATATAGAGGATATTATAATTTATTTTTCTATGGATTTGTAAGGTGGTTTGAATAAACTCCTTCCCCTGGTTGTGTTTTCATAAAACAATAACATTCACTCAAGAATTATGATGGATCCTTATGATGTATTCCATTGAAATAAGTGTTTAAATATAATGTTTTGAGGTAAATTTTAAGAATGAAATATATTGAGACTTGATATATGGTGGAAAATGTTAGACATGGTTAGAATAATTAAGATTCACATTAAGGCATCTAAGATTCAACGAAACATGTATGCTTACAATCATCTATGGAATCATGAATCTGAAGTTGTTGAGAAGGTATTATTGTTAATTTATCCAAGGAATAAGTCTATGGTAATTATAAACAATGGGAATTGGATCCTTAGGTAAATTTTCCCCTAATAGAATCTTTATCGAGTAGGGATGGTAGCATTTCTCTTTGTGCTTCCATCAATCCTCGCTCAAGTTCAAAATGTGTTCCATGATCTCTCATGAGGAAGTACATGCATATCCAATACATTTAATAAAAAAAAGAGGTTATACCACTAGATCATATCCTCTCATATGAATAACAACCAGTATAAATATTATATTGTATAGATAATTCATTAGAGAACAATTTTACATGACTATTTAATGTTCCCTAAAGGAATCAAAAATAAGACCTAAATGAGAAAATAAGGATACAATGAAAAAAAGATATTTACATTAGTTCATATTAGAGTGATGGAATTTTGAGGGACAAATTTCTTTTAAGAGAGTTATAATCTAACACTCTAACATATTTTTTATATATTTCTTTTTAAATAGATTTAATTTATTTGATATCATGTGATACATGAAACCCTGAATCTAAAGGAACAACAATACAATAGACCATTATAAGCTACCTATTAAATTGGTAGAGTAAATAGTAATTAAATAATATATAAAATTATGTATAATTTATTCATATAAATATATATATATATAATATTGATAATTAAATACTGAATCCTTAGTAAAGTTATCAAATGCTTCAAAATACATTTTTTTGTCAAAAATGTTATTTATTGATTTTTGGAAGGAAATAATAAAAATAATGTTTTCCACTATTTGAATTTTTTTAGGAAAATGAACTATATTTATTGAAATCATCATGTCAAAATTTTATTATTGTGAAATGTTTAGAATTTTCCGAAAAAAATTATTTTTTAATGAAATGTTAAAAAAATATATTTTTATTGAAAACTATCTTTTCATTTAAATAATTTAAAATTTTTTATTTTGTTATAAAATGATTACATAATAAAATTATTTATTTTATATTATTTATAATCAAATTAAGGTTATTTTAATCAATTTTATGTTTTATTTGTTTGCAAAACATTTTATACTTAAGAATTTTTTTTCGAAAACTTTTTTTCATCATGTTTTGGAGGATTAATATTAAATTAAATTATTTTTGTTATGAAAACTGAATTTGGTATAATATATTGTATATTTGTATTATTTTTTTAACAAATTTTGTAATGTTCCGACTTTATGTTTTGGTTATAATGAGTATAAAACAAAGTATAAAAATCACTATGGTTGATGTTAAAAAAGTTTACCAAGGTTAAATAAAGAGATAAGGGTATTTTTCAAATTAAACTTTTCTAAATCCTATTTCTAGAAATATTTTTACATCATAATATCCCAAAATTGGATATTTGTTGGTTTTTAGTCATTCTCCTTGAGTATCATTTTAGTATATTTTAATAATATAAGAAATCCCAATTGTGTTCTCTCCCCATTTATATAAAGGAAACCCCTACTTTCTCTTATGTACACCATATTGAGACAAATTTATTGAAAACACTTTACAAGTTTTCTTCTCAAAATTTCTAAACACGAATTAGATATATTTTTCTTCTAAAAATACCATTCTAATGGTCCTTATGAAGGGATCTATAGAAGTCCAACCGAAGAAGTGGTAATCATCTTACTCAACCTCTTTCAATTGATTTCTTTTTATAAATCATTTAGGTATATGATATTCATAATGAAATAATAAATTAACTATACTATATATACATAAATTTTATTAGGATTATGTAACCACCTTTATTCACACTATTTCTATCAAACGGGATGTGAATGTATCGCTTATACACACATGTGGGGTACTGCCTCCATAAAGAGATAAAATACATTTTCCATCACTATTTTTCATGTATGGTTATTATGATGGGTTAATTTTTTTAAAAGATATTTATTATATTATTATTATTCTAGAATTTTAATATCATATCTTCATTATTACATTCTTATACATTAGAAAATGATAGTGTTTCTCATGTGTATGGGTGTACTACCACCTTCATAATGCGATGTGAGTCATTTGTCATATCCACTTTATATAGATGCTAATAGGAATGTATTTATTGAACACCAATTATATATATTATATAATAATTATTCTATATAGTTTATTTTTTATTTACCTTTTTTCATTCTATCAGTCAAAAAGTGAAAACAATGTTCTTTTGTACATATACCCTACTGTCTATGTTAATGATGTAATTCATTTTTCTATCTTCATATTTTTTGGGTGTATATATATATATATCTGTGTCTGTGTGTCTCTATATATAATATTTATTATACTTATATTAGTATAATATTCCATATATGATAGAACCATGATGAATGTAAAAGTATCGAATCTACTGAAATTAAATTCTTATAAAAAAATAGTTAACACCCAAAATGGTGATTTTAATAAGTAATTATTAATAAATAAGTGCTGAAATGTTATAAATGTACCATATGAGATATTATAAGTATTCAAATGACTCTATTATAGAAGTATAATAAATTTAAATTTATTATACAATACATTAGATCACTTTAGAATCAAGTTTAACTTTAGGTAAGGGATTTATTTTACAATCTCATTGTTTTTATAGATTTCATATGATTAAGTTTATAGTAGTGAAATTTAATGAAAAATTTCTCAAAAATCCTATTAAATTTATTATACTCTAGTTATTTATATTGAATAAATATTTTCCTCCAATTTTCCTCTATTTAAGGACTCAAGAGATTGAATGAATATTTTAAAATAAAACTAACTTTATTTATCTCTTTAGTCAACAATCTTTTTTCTTCCATATCCATGTTTTATAAAAATATCCAGAATATTTTTTTTATATTATCTTTTAATTTTCATATTTATTTTTAATAATGATTTAATTTTTAAAACATGTTTTAAAAGGAATTTTCTGTACATTTTTTTTAATTATGAACACATTACTTTTTATTTAAAATGTGAAATGAATATTTGTTTTAACATACATGGAATGAAGTAAATTTACCCCAATAATTACCACTCAATGATTTAAATATTCCAATAAAAATTTAAAGTGTTATTTTCAAAGAAAAGTGCTCATGATATTTGGAAAATTTTTATATTTTTAATAATTGATTTCAATGTAAAAATGATATTTTCCTTGAGAAATGATCCATTTATATATTAAAGGAGTTTTTCATCTATTATAACATAATTTTATGTAAATTTTTCTTAACTAGGTATATGATCCAATAATACCAACCATTTTCTATTTTTTTGAAGTCTTGTGACACTAGTTATTTAAGAAAGATTCTATAAAACTGATTTTTTCCCATGGGCTAATTAAGTTTTGATGGAAACTTTATGAAAACCATTTCTTTTCCATGGGTTATGATATAATGTAATGATGAAATATTTATGAAACTAATTTTATTTCCATGGGTTATACAATGTTGAATGTTTTATGATCTTTTTTAATACTTATTTATGACTTATTTTGTGACAGGTGTACTCAGAATTATATATCCCTCCAATGAATTGGGTAAATATGGATATATCATGAGATAATAAGGACTATATTATAGAGTAAACCAATTTTAGTCATTTACTATGTCCACTATGATAGTTTTAGGAGTGAAATATGACTCAAGATATGATGGAATTGAGAGTGCACCCAATCCACTATGATATTCTTGGGATTGAAACATGAATATGAATATGATGGAATCGGGGGTGAACCCAATCTAACATAATTGTCTTCATAATGATCCTTAACTAAGGAAGTTATTTTTAAATTCTTATGTGTATTCCACAAACTTATCTATTATATCGATGTTATAAATTCATGGATCATGTTCTTTGATTCCTTTATGACTCAAGTCTTGTGACCTATCATTATTTGTTCCATGATTCAATATTATGATATATGATATACTGGTTAGGAAAATGTAAATATTAAGATAATGTTCTAAAACCCTTATACGCATATTGTGTTTAAGTGGTCATCGTTATCTCCCTTTTTTACCCTTATCGAGAATATAATCCCACCTTTTCTTGTGTTTCCTTTCCATTTGTTATAAATATAGGTTTTAAGTAGGTTATTTCTGAGAATAATACTATGTGGAAAGATCTTCATAGTATGTATTGAAGATATTTCCCTAAATAAGATGATTGTGTATCTAGTCTCTAAAGACACTAAAACAATATATTCCATAGGTATATATTTATAAAATATATTTAATATTCATTTATTAATATGTATTATCTATGTATGAAAATTATTGTTCTGTATAGGTTTCTTGGATGTTGAGCCAAAGGAATAAGTTTTTCATAAGAAGAGAAGCAAGATAGTGGAAAACAATACATTTACATATGGGGTTAAGAAAGCATCATTTGAGAAATTGAGGTGTTGTGGATTTCCTCCCATGACGATGTTGTACCATGAAGAATAGAATAATTATATCACACAAGATAGGGTGAGCATACTTATAGGAAAGTTAATGAAAAGGAGTATCCTCATATATATGAATAAATGTAAGTTTTTTGAATCTGAAGTAATCTAAAGTCATTAAATTAAGTTTTAGTAAAATCTAAAGTTATAAAAATTCAATAATAATAGTAAATTCGTTATAATAATATTATTTGTTTTTTATAATAGATGATTTACTGTTTCCACCTAGAATTATAGAGCTCATTGGAATATGAACCGGTATAAGAACTTGTTCATGAAATTTGACTACATTTAACCATTATATTAATATAAAAATAAATATTATATTCACCAGAAATAGAATGGACTAAATACCATGTGTGAAAAATGGTGCATGAGTTTATAAAGTGAGATTATAAAAATATGAGTAAAGGGAAATGTTTTTATATGACACCAGAATCATATTTTTCTAGAATTTTAAATGAGTTATGAATTTTTTTGTTTCTTATGAAATGAAAAATGTGATAGTTTTGTATAATATATTCAAATCCATTGCCTAGTTGGGGAGTGTGGAGCACACCTGAGCTTGGTCAGGGCCCCCCACTGGGAGTTGGTGTCAGCAACCCACATTTTGCACATGAGCCTTAGCCCGGTTGGTAAGGACTCTGTAAGTGCATCCAGGAGACCCAGGATCAAATCCAGGTGGAGACATTATTTCCTAGTACTGTAGTAGTAATGTAGTAGGTATTGTAGTAGTACTATAGCAGGTACTATAGTGGTAACTGTAGCGGGAACTGTGTGGTTCTGTAGCAGGTACTGTAGCAGGGACTGTAGCAGGTACTTTTTGGTACTACTATAGCCAGAAATATGCCCCTGTTTGGGCCTTTGGGCCACCGATTTGGTCCCTGAGTCCTTTAAGGCCCTCAGAACACCTAGGCCTTCGGGTCAGTAAGGCCTTCGGGCCACCTCAAGACCTTCGGTCCACCTTAAGTACAGATTCTAACCAGACGACCTATGAGGAACAAGCTTATAAAGAGGATGATCAAGGAGCATTCACCACAGCAGAAGCTAAACAGATTGCAAGAATGAGAGGGTATAGCACCTGCCATCAGTACAAGCCTTTGCATACATGAGAATTCCTAGATGAACATCCATGCGAAGTTGGAGAGATGATTTTACGATGAATGTGCTGGGGAGGAGCAGTTCCAAGTAGTGAGTCTGGGTTGTATGTACTGTTTGAAGCCTACGGGAAAATGAATTCCTCTAAGTCCTACATTCCTTGTCATTCTTACGCCTAAAGGCCCTGTAAGGGTTCCACATCACCCCTTGAAAGGTGGATTATCGAAATCAATAAAAACATTAAGGCCTTCGGGCCATTGGATAAAGATGAGCAAGAAAATTTGATCACATATAAGTAGCAGAGGTAGATAGTGATCACACAGGATACTATTCAATCTATGTATGATGATAGAATCTCAAAATTTTCATATAGTGTTTTTATTTGAAATATTAGTTTAGTGGGATTATATATTCATTTTGATAGATAAGGTTTACTAGAAGCATAGATAAAATCATGGTGTTCAAAATAAGTATCTAACGATTCACTCACATACAGTAGATATATGATTGGAAGATACTTGGGAATAAAACACCCTAGAATTACCTTTCTTATACTGGAATGAGACTATTCAGATTAATATCATTATTATTAGATTATAATAATTCTCTTATAGTCTAATTCTTCAATATATTAGGATTCTATATATATGAAAAGTAATAGTGTGGATGTTGAAATAGTGGAACTATGATTTTTTTAAGAACAAAAAGTTATAAAAGACTACTTCCACTATATTGAAATGGATATTTATATATGGTTCGGTGAGTTATAATCTTTCATATAATGATATATTGAGTTCTATACGGATGGAAATTAAGGAATCTAAAAGTAAAATTTTAAATGCTCTTTTATAATGAGTTTACATGTTAATAATTTAATGATTGAAACTCACTGATGTTTAAAGGCATGAAAAATACATAATTTCCATGATGTTTATTTGGATATGCTATGGTATTTTATAAGTGATTCATCCTAATATCCTTGGAAGAGTTTAATAAGTTGAATCCATTTTTTTAGGGAGAGTTTCTATGAGTTATTGACTCTAATAAAGTCGTAAGGGAATGAAGTAATTGAATAAGAATTATGCATGTGTAAAATTTGATGAGTTTAGATTCCATGGATCTATGATTTATTCAATAATTATAGAATTATATAAATATGTAATTTCCTTAGAGTCTCACTTTATAGATTTTGTGGATTATAAGAGAAATTACAATAGAGGTGTGTCCAACCATCCTTTCTTGATGAATTAAAATAGTCAAAAAAGGGTTTTAGTTCTAATAGTATTATTATTGAGAAGGAATTTCCAAAATCAAGAAGCGTAAAAATTTGGGAGAACTAAAGCATATCATATGATAACTGATATTCTATATTATGTACATTGGATATATTATATAGTGAGCTGAAATAAATTTTCCAATGTTATGTGGGATCAAAAAAATAATCAAATAGGTTAACAAGTTGGAAATAGAAATGTTTCCAAATAATATATAGAAAGATTTTTATAGAAGTTATATCAATTTAATTCAGTATAATTATGTATTATATATTGATGAAATAGTATATTTCACAAACCAATATTGGTCACCATAAAACCTGGCACATGACCCGGTCTGTGGTAAGGCCTGAAGGGCATTTTTGATCCCCACAGGCTGGCATAAGTTCCCAGGTATCAAATAAACATTTGGGAATGATTTACTTAGATAAGCAGTCATGAAACAACAAACAAATTCTATAATCCAAAACTGAAATTACACAACCAAACAAGATGCTAAAAATTTTCATATTTAATGGTTTATAACATTTAAACAAAACCTCAAAAGGATAATGATAGAAGGACAGAAAAACTATTTACCAAACCTCAATGCAATGAGAAGAACCACATCCTCAATCATCCACCACCAGGATCCACACAAAAGGCTACTAGAAACCCAAACTTCCAACACTAACCATCTTGCCTTTACATGGAAGCTTCATGTAACTAGATCTACATACACCAAAGGGTGTATATAGGGTGTGATCTAAATCCCAGTAGGATACCTATCAGATAAAAAAATTCCATGCCGAAACATTTTAAAGATAATATAACATGTTCATTTATATAAAATATTTTAAAACATTATTAGGAATAAATTTTCAAGAAAACATTTTAACAAAAATAAAATAAAATAGACCATTTACAAAGAAAACCAATTCAACCAATTTCTTAAATAAAAAAGGGGGTTCTTAAAGTTCACAGACACATAAACATCCATACAAAAGAGGTCCACTGTATGAAACAAATGACACCCCATAATATAAGATAGATCCCCATCAATAAATCCCTAGGGTCAAACTAACTCAAGTGGGATTCTAAAACCCCCACATATTAGTGAAAATGTTGTATAGAAACCACGAACATCAGCGTTCTTGTGCATAATCCACTAGGGGGAATCACATCCAAAGGCCTTGTGGACACTAATCATATCACATATTTATTTAGTGTTGTAGCGTCAATCATGCTAGATGAAACTAGGATGAACTACTTTCGAATCAACTATTGTTCTAGTCTGAGTCCATCCACTTAGTTTTGTTGGATTCCCTTTTTTCTCAATCAAGTTTCACATTCACATAATATATCACATATATTGATACTTTTACCAATTAATTTAGACTTCATAGGTGTTCAAGGATAAAACTACTTCCACATAAACAAAACCATTCTTAATTCCCAAACACAGACTAAAACTATTTAGAAATACATTTTTATGCCACTTTTACAGTTCATGAAAACCATTTGAAAACATATAAAATATTTCATCATAAATCTAACCATTTTCATGAAAAATTACATTTTTTAATCCATACATAAACCCAAATCTTATTCAAAACATATTTCCCATCATTTACACAATTTTTAATTCTTATTAAAAGTGTACAATAAGGAATCCAACACGCACTAATTTTCATTTTGTTTATAAGACACATTCACACCTTTAAATCACTTTTAATCTCATTTCACCACTTCCAAAAAAGGTGTAAAACACTTTCTAAAATAATTCCATGAAAAGACATTGACAAAACATAACCATTTACCTTTAGAAAGTCCACATTCAACATATATATAAGCCAAACACTTCAAAAATATAATTTCTCACCACAACACTAAATCATTTCTCTATTGAAAACCCACTCTATAAATACTCTCATCATAAATTCCTTTAAAAACCCATTATAGACCTTAAACACAAGGCATAAAACCCTTTTTTAGAAACATCAAATAATACATAAAAAACCATAACCATGACCCATTATAAAATGGATTTTAAACATAAACGCATGCTAAAACGCTTCCAAATTTTATTTCACACAACACAATTTATCTATAGAATATGATTTAATGCACAATCAAGGCTATAAAAATGTCTATAAATGTTAAGGTGCAGAACAACCTACCTCAAACTAAGTAGCTTCTAGAAAAATAGTGTGGAGTCCATCTATACCTCAACTGCACCACAAGGGAGCCAAGATGAACCCTAAACAAGACAAATTTACCCAAAGAAAACAAATAATACCATAAAACCAAACTGAACCCCATGATATTTAAGGAAATCCCCTTAGAACATGGTAGGGTTTACTTAGAGGGAGATGGTGCGACACAAAGGTCGTTTGAGGGATGACAACCAGCTGGGGTCGCAGTCACCGAAGAACTGTCTGCTAGCATGAGAGCCACTATAGAAGACCTCCACGCCAGTATGGGTTTCATGTCTATGGTATTCCGTGCCAGAAGGGGGGGTTTTCTTGAAGGGGGAATGGCACCAGGGGGTTCGTTGGATGGAGTAAAGGCACGATGGGGGTGGGTCACCGGATGGAGGTAGGAGGGGGACTGATGTGTCGTGCAGGGTGGGTAGGTAGAGTATGATGAGTTTGGGAAGGGGTAGAGGGTGAGGTGGGAGGGTGGGGAGGGATAACCCTAATGGGAAAAAATAATAAAAATAATAAAATAAACTAATAGTAATAATATCAAAAGTAATAATATTAATAATAATAATTTTAATAATAATATGGTAATAATGATAATAATAAGATAATAATTTGATAATAATAATAATAACATGATAATAATAAACTCAATAAAATTAATAAACTAGATAATAATATACTTTATAATAATAAACTTAATAATAATAATAAAACATATAATAATAAAATCATTATTATTGTTTTTAAATCATTTTTAATATTATTTTCATTTTTATTTGATTTATTTATTTATTTTGGACATCGGGCAGGTTGCTTGGTAACCTGGGAAAAGTCGTGTGGTTTCCCAGACCATGATCCGCCTGTGCGCCCAATGATTAGATTCCCTAAACATGTGTTTTTCAATAAAAACTAAAAAATCTAAACCGAGCTTCAACCCGAACTCCCTGATGCCAAGAAAATTAATAAAATAAACTGATTTAAAGGTTCCTGTATGAAAATTCTACCCACCATAAGGCTTTTCCCCCAGAAATCTATTACAAGGCTTAACCCCAACATAGAAATCAATATGCCTTCATAGTCTAAGGTGATTCAAAACAATTGTCAAATGAGAAGAAGTCTAGTACACTAGAAAAAGAAAAAGATACTTACAGTTCAACCCTTAGAGACCAAAATGGAATCCCCTCTATGTGCCACCCAACCCCAAAAGTTTAAACACATCCAATAGATCGATCAAAGGAAAATAAATCTCACGATGTGTAATCGAACCCCTTAAACCAAAACACCTCATAACTTATCAATTTAACCCACACCACTAACATGAAATAAGTAAACAAGATCACCCATTGCCAAGTAAATATTAGAAACATAATTAGGTTACCAACATCGGAGGCCTGAATGGACTTCCCACTATAGCGAATAGGCTATATCAATTCTTTTCAGTATAATTTTAGTGAGACTCATGGTGGGACTCCCCACAATAAGGCTCAACTAACTTAACTGGCTAGCATAGACCGGCATGAAAAACCAGACATGACTAACTTGGGGGCATCCACACAACCAAATAATCCCTCCATAGGGGACCCAATGAAAGATACTCTAAACCAAACAGAAGACTCCATGAATTTCATCACTCCAATGGGAATTACCATCCTTAGACATTCTGAAACAAAATAGAGGTCTAAACAAACTCAGAAGTCTATCCATACATGAATAACCATACAAAGGTTCCCATCCACAAGGGTATAAGCACTATGTTTCAGGAAAACAAAAGAACCCCACCTCTTTATAACCAAGGAGGGACTCTCCCGCCTACATAGATCAAAAAATAGAGTAATAGGGTCCCCATGTCTCTCTTCATCCCATGGGGCCTCTTGAAATGAAATAGCTATAGGAGTCGACTTGAACGACCTCCTTTTTCAACACCGGTGACATTGATTATACCGAGATTTCTTACACATCTAGGGCTCCTCAATACGCATCGACTTCACTCCAAGACCTATGGCTAGAGCTCTGGTGATTGAATTATCTCCTTCCTCATAGTCAGGATTTACAAACCCCAAAAAACTACTTTTTATGGAACCATAAACAACTACACCACGTCCTAGATAGAACCACTAGAACGTAACACACCCTAGGACCCACTTTCTATAACACCAGACTTTACCAAAATGAGGGACTAGAAAATTCATATTCATCTCCCTATTTTATTTTGAACGAGAATCCTCATAAGGGAGAATACTCAAAATACACACCCTTATGAAGCATAGGGATTCTAAATTCCCAAATATGGAACATTATTCTATGTAAACAGAATTTCAACAGTATACCACAAAATTCAATCATTTATTTCAAAAAAACCCACACTATAGAATGTCACTGAACATGACCCTTGCAACTGATGGGAAAATTACAAGATAAGGGACCTTAAACTGAGTCCCAAAAGCATGAGATTACTACAAGCAGTTATAACAACCTCTTATAACATGATTCACCACATAGGTGGCTAAACATTATCTCTTACATAGATGAATGTAACAAAATACCCAAAGTCCCTTTGAAATAGAATCCAACACTCACACCTCCAGACTACTTCTATCTTTCCTAACTGAAATTCCTTTCAGCACTTCTAAAAAAGGCATTCAAACATAATGATATCAACTTTAGACTCAAGAATAAAGCTCTTAATTTGATCAAGTGTAGAATCTTCAAATAGAGGATCACCTATGGCCGCACATCAATTGTGCATTAACTATTTATGGGGGAGTACACTAGATAGTGAGGGAAGAGACAGAGAACCAACTCAAAAGAGTCCATAGCCCAAAACGTACCACAAACAACTACCAAGAGAATATAGTGAACCAATGCATAGGCTTCCTGAAACACTACTCAAAAAAACCCCAAACTGCTATTTATATCCTACTTATTAGTTGTACATGAACTAAAAACACCACTCAAAGAAAGTGGATTCAAACTCAATACACCCCACAAACACATTCCCCAAAAGTATGAAAGACACACCAAACAAACACCAATTTTAAAAACCCTGAAATTTTATATTATAAAATCCAAACCCAACACATAAGCATGTAAAACCCTTCAAAACATTTTTATCATCACTCACATAACTAAATAAACCATTTACACTACCCAATTTCATTTCTAAATCATGTTCTCCATTATTTAAACAATTCACAATTCATACTCAAAGACGTAAAACAAGGCTAAAATTCCCAAAATGGTTTATTTACCATCAAAAAACCATTTTCAACACACACACACCTTAAGTACCCATAAAAAACATTTTGAACTACTCAAAAAATGATTGAAAACATCCAATAATATTTCAAATTAAGGAACATATAGAAACATGAAAATTTTCTAAAAACATATTTTTAACACATAATAATTTCAAAGTATTTCCAAAACATATTCTACTGCCCAACAAACCCCACTTCATTCTCAACTGTTTAATTAAAAACTCTATATTCTCATTCAAAATAAGATTCCAAAAACTATTTTTGAAGATAAAATTCAATTTTCCCTGAATGAAAAACATTACATAAACCAAAAACATTACTTATAAAAAAATAAACCCTTGATAGACTCATCCCCTTTACTTAAAAATCATTTTTCAAAGGTTCACATTTCTAAAATATACTTTCAGTAAATTCTAAAAATTTACATTCCACCTTCTCAAAATATAATAATTATTAATTAAAAATAAAATTTTCATGGTTCAAAAACAAAGAGAAGTAGAATGATGCAAGAGGAAACTAGTGTTGGTAGGTGAGTTGGACATATTGTTGGAGTCCACACACTAATCACTCCACCATCATAGAGAGTATTCTAAGAAAACATCATCTTCTCCACATGGCCTTCTAGGCTCTACGAGCTCACTAAGACCATTGACCCAACACCCATTTCATTTCCCAAACAACAAGAATCTAAAAGGGTCAAAGAAATCATATGGAACCCAACTTACTTAGGTGAATTGAGTCCCTCCATGAAATGTATGGTCCAGGCACCATACTCATGACTAGAACATCAAGTCTTGATAATCCTTGCTCTAATATTCCCATACTTTTCCCTGAGAAACAATACTCAAAATAGCATGACCTCCTTTGATACCATTTTTTCATGATCCAAGATGGGTCTCCATCTGACCCGACACCCGTCCCAATATGTGGAATGTCCATAAGGGCATTACCCAATCCACACATACTATCACAAGTTCCTAGGTAACAAATAATGTTTGTGAATGATTAAACTAAATAAGTACTCATGAAACAGATAACAATTTAAATAATCCAAAATAAAAATTAGATAACCAACATGACCTTAACAATTATTATAATTAAAGGTTTATAAAATTTAGAAAAAAAACTCAAAAGGATAACAACATAAGGAAGAAAACTCTATACTAATTCTCCAGGAAACGAGAGGAACAACATCCTCAAGCCATCACCACCATGATCCACACCGAAATCCACTAGAGACTCAAACCACCAACACTAACTATATATACTTTACCTAGAATAAAGCATCTAAAAGATATAAAAACACCCAATGATGTATGTATGGTGTGAGCTAAATCCTAGAAAGATTCCACCTAGATAAAAACAATTCCATGCCCAAAACAATTAAATATAATCATACAAACTCATTTTAATTAAATATTTTAATATATTACTGGGAAAAAATTTGTGAGTATAAATTTAAAATAAAAGATAAGAAACCACTTATAAAGAAAACCAATACAACCAATTTCTTAAAATAAAAAAGGGGTTTCAAAAGTACACAAATATACACATCCACACACAAGAGGTCCACCATATGTCGACGGATAGAACCCCATCATATAAGGTAGCACACTATGGGTAAATCCCGAGGTTCAAACTAGCTCAAGTGGGATTCTAGGATCCTCGCATCTTGGTGAAAATTTGGTATAGAAACCAGGACCAATAGTGTTCTCATGGATGAGCCACTGGGGTTGAATCACATACCAAGTCTTAGTGGTCTCCAATCATATCACATGTTTAGTTATTTTTGCAGCATCAATCCTTCTAGACAAAACTAGGATGAACCACTTTAGAATCATCAAGAATGCTAGTCATATTCTATCCACCTAGTTACCTAATATTCCCTATTTGTTCTCAATCAATATTCACAATTATATTATATATCCCACATATCAATACTTTTCCCACATAAGTCACATATCAAAAGCGCATAAGGAAGAAAACGATTTCCACAGAACCAAAACCATTCCCAATGTAACGCCCCGACCCCAGTTACCCAAAGTCGGTGCATTATTACATAACATTGGCATGATCACAAAAGCTCAAGTCTCGAAAGACCGATTCATTTAGTAGCCTTGGAAACACTAGATATATTCATAAGTCTTACATTACATCATAAAGTAAAAAAAACTAAAACAAAATCTTGTCTTCATATCCCCCCATACTATCCCTGCAGGTCATTCATAAACTACTTCTTCACATCCTGGGAAAAATAAAACCTTGAAAGGGGTGAGCTCAGATGCTTAGTAAGGATAACAATATAGCATAAACCTTCATAAATAAGCATAAACATTTAAGGTAATGTATAAATAAAACAAAATCCTTTTAAACATGAACTTCAGCATAATATGGAAAAGATAAAATGAAATAATGCCATTTACATATTCACATGTATATTATACTAGTAGAATAATCATATGCAATATCAATAACAACTTTCATAATGATGGAATGCATAATACCAGACTATCATAACCACATAGTCAAGGCCTTGTGCCAACACTACAAATAATATTTTTTTCAAGGACTTGTTCCAATACACTAGTTTGTCTCATGAGACCTACCGATGCATCGAGGAGCTATAGTGGGCTCCACCCGTCACTTATTATGTCCAATGCATTCCTCATATGAACAGGTTTAAACATAACATAAAAATTCGTATTAAAACTACCATACAAAATGTTAATACATTCTCCATAAAGCATGAATGGTATAAAAATAACACATCTATAGTCAAACATATTACAAAACCTTCAATGCAATATGGAAGTTTTCTATCATAATAAATCAACTTCAAATAAGCTTAAAATTCAACAAAGGATGTTGACATAGATGAAATCAAAACTATTTGAGAGAAATATCTCTTTTTTATAAATAATTTAAAAGTCAAATAATTTTAAAATAAAAAATTTACTTAAAAAATATCCTTATAAGATTTTAAGGGAAGCTCCAATGATTTTATAATGGCGGAAAATAGCTGCACCCGCCATATAAGTTAAAAAAGACATTTTTACCTTAATTCTGTCGAAAAGTTTAAAAGGGACTTTGTTTGGAAAACGACAGGACGATTCCTTTATAAACATCTTATAAAAAGTCAAAAAGGGTATAAATGACTTTAAACGGTTTTCTATAAAATAGTATTAATTATTTGAAATATATTTTTAAGAAACATGGATGTGGATGATAAAGAGGTCCCAATAGATAATTACGGATAAACAACCTCGAATAATGAAGAGATTGTGAAATAAAATCTTACCTTGTACTTTTCCTTGGTTGAGGGTAGGTTAAACTCTTGTAGAATGGTTAAATAATTTTTATTAAATTATAAAATAATCATATACATTAATATGATATCATATATGATCTTTTAACATTTATTTGTTAATAATATCTTAGTATTATCATCGTTTCAAGTGTTAACATATTCGTTTTCATTTATATTCTTTGTTATGTGAGACATATTTGTTATGGATGGGATGTATATTATTAATATTAAGAATGATATAATGTATCTAAAAATTATTTTTAATCATTAAATGAAATTTAGTCTTGAATGGATACGATGGGGAATGAATCTCATCGCGTTCATGGAGACGGTAGTCCGTACGTACGCACAAGCGACAATATCATTATTTTTATATTAAAATAATATATAACTGGATGTTATATCATATATAAATAATAATTATCATTTTATATTTATTATTTTCATCAATTACACATCATTATCAAACCCATCCAAATAATAATGTTTTGAATAACAATTACACCATGACATGGAGACAGTAAGCCGTGCGTACGCACATATGGTGACATGTCCTTCAAAGGATGGATAGAATACTGAATATGGTTGTACCATATTTATAATTACATCACAATATATATAAGCTACTGGAGTTATTATTTTATAATGGAAATAACAAATAAATAAGAAGTTGAAGAAGAAAGGAACTTGAAAGAGGGTGGTGAAAACATTACCTCTTCTTCGGGTTCTTCCTTTTGATTTGATCAAAAGGGATTCTTAGGTTAGCTTTATGATCAAACTAAACCTTCTAGGTTGAAGTGAGGGAAGTTGAGAGAATATTTGGGCAGGGTTTGGCCGATCTAAAAGGCTTTTAAGGTGTAAAGTTTAGATAAGGGGGAGTGCCCTTTTATAAGAGAGGTGAGGGTCACCTTTGGAAAAGCTAGAAATATTATTTTATAATAAATTCATATTCGGTTTCTAATGGATCAAAAGTGGATTATTTAAAGGATAAGGTGGGGATGGGTCGAAATCCTTTCAAAAAAATATTTTAGATAGGTTTGGGTCACTATATTAACCTTATCATTTATATTTAACTCTTAGTTAAATAGTTTGACATTTACCATGTGTCTTTGTATTTTTATATTATATAGTCAATAAACTTACTATATACCTCCAAGAGACCCCAAAGTGGTCAATTAATGAAAAAACTATCATTATATGAGTCCTTTGTCTTAACCTTAGATTTTTAGGAATAACATATCAATTAATAATATAATATTTGTTTTAAAAACTCTTTTATGTCAATTTTGACAATATTGGATATTTTGTTTTTGATAATTTCATAACAGCATTATTACTTAGAAAAAAATTTATATAACCATTCATAATATGTCATATTAACCTTGAAAATTAGTCTAATTCATAAAAAGGTCTCAAATTACATTTATTTTGATATTTATAATATAAATTATTTTAATATTTCATTAATTAGGTAATTACTGCATCACCATTGTGTCATAAATAAATTAGATTATTTAATTTCTAAAAATTATAAATAAAATACAATTATGTATGAAATCCTTTTATCTTTCTAATTAATATTTATAATCTAATTTATCTTATGTATAACCCTATATTAAAAATGTTTTAGTTATTAAACTTTGATTTTAACTCTTTTAACTCTTCTTTGAATTAAATAATATTAAATGTCCTAATCTAATCCAAGTGATACAAAATGATAATATTTTATTCCTAAGGTCATTTTTTTTCGAGATACACTTTTCCAATATATTTAGGACATGTCTTAGGGTAATATTAATATTATTTTTACCCTTAATTACCCTATTTACTTTTAACTGTGGTAAATAAAAGTAAAAAGTTACTATTCACCAAAAATTATTTAAATCTTATTAAAACAAATTTTACTCCTTGATATTAAGAGTTTCTCTCGGTCTAAATTCCACTCACAGAAGCGGTAAAATTACATTTTGTGTGAATTTGCAAATTCTCCTAGGAGGTGGGTAAAAGACGGTGAAAAGTTCAATAAAATTTTTATATATCTAAAATTAATCTAAACTAACTCCAATGAATTACATTGAACATATATAGGTATTATGTATATATTTTGACCTGAATTAAATTTAACTAAAATTAATAATTATTTAAATAAAAATTTGTTTTTAAAATATAAGTCAGTGTTTTTTCACTATTCATCAAAAATTGAATGTTTTCAGAAAAATAACAAAAATTAACCCTAAGATAATTTTGATATTACAAATCCAAAAATGAAGTCCATTTTGAAAGATAAAATTTATAAAATTTCAAAACATGGGTATTACTATTTATAATGGCTGGTTTGATTGGTTGTGGTGTGTGTTATAACTCAAAGTTGCGTACAACACACGCTGTTGTATTATTCCAAGAGAAGCATACCGTGGAAGCTTGGGGTGTTACATTCTCCCCTCCTTCAAATAATTTCATCCTTAAAATTTCTAGAATACTACTTCATGAAGAGACTCGGGTGGTTCTTCATCATAAGTTCATCGGGTTCCCACGTTGCCTCTTCCATCTTATGGTTTCTCCATAGAACTTTTACTAGACGAGTCGTCCGGTTTCTTAGCACTTGTTCTCTTGTATCAAAACTCCTGATGGGCTCCTCGCAATAAGACAGATCGGGTTCCAGTTATAATTCCTCATAATTGAGTACATGCGTTGGGTCAGGCATATATTTTCTCAACAGTGATACATGGAACACGTCGTGTGCTTTGGAGAGACTTGGCGGCATTGCTAAATGCTAAGCTATAGCCCCAATTCGTTCTAGAATTTCGAAGGGTTCGATGTACCTGGGACTCAATTTACCCTTCTTACAAAAATGTATAACTCCCTTCCATGGAGATACCTTCAATAAAACATGATATCCTAACTAAAATTCCAAATCCTTCCTTCAGTTATCGGCATAGCTCTTCTGCCTACATTGAGCTGCTTTGATGTGGTTTTGGATTATCTTTACCTTTTCCAACGTTTCCTTCACTAGTTCTGGGCCAACAAGTTTTCTTTCACCAAAATCATCCCAACAGGTTGGTGTGCGACATATCTTTCTGTATAACACTTCATACGGTGCCATCCTAATACTTGAATGGAAGCTATTGTTATAGAAAAATTCTACCAGAGGTAAATATTAATCCCACATACCCTGAAAGTCAAGTGATCATGATCTCAACATGTATTCGAAGGTTTGAATAATCCATTATGATTGTCCATCTATTTGAGGGTGGTAGGCAGTGCTCAAATGAAGTTCATTATCCAGGGATTTCTGAAGACTTTTCCAGGATCTTGATTTGAAACGTGTATCACGGTTAGAAACAATCTATATGGGTACTCCATGAAGTCTCACAACTTCATTAATATATAGTCTTGTTAGACGTTTAAGTGGTAGATCTTCTCTTATAGCAATAAAATGTACTGACTTGGTAAGATGATCAACAATGACCCATATTGAATCATTCCTTCTTGGAATCTTTGGTAGTCCCATGAAAAAGTCCATCGTGATATTATCCCATTTGCACTCTTGTATGGGAAGAGGTTGCATGACTCCTCCAGGATGTTTCCTTCTAGATTTCACTTGTTGACAAACCATACATCTTGACACAAAATAAGCAATCTCCCTCTTCATGTTGTCCGACCAAAAATGTTCCTTCAAATCCCTATATATTTTGGTTCTCCCAGGGTGTATAGAGAAATTGGAACTATGAGCATCGTCCAACAATTTCCTTTTTAGATCAGGTATATTGGGAACACAACGTCTCTTCCCAAATTTCAAAATTCCATCTTCATACACAATGTCACTCAATGTCCCATCATTCATAGCTTTAATCCTCTTTTTAAACTCTTTATCATCAGTCTAAGAACTCTTTATCCTTTCTAGTAAATATGGTTTGGAAACCATTTGAAAAATCATTGATGTTTCACCTTCCATGGTGATTCCCATATCGATCTTTACTAAATCCATGAAAATAGGTTCCCTTTCAACTCTCATCTTGTTCAAAACTCCATGATCCTTTCTGCTCAAAGCATCTGCCACCATATTTTCCTTCCCTGGGTGGTAGTGTATTGTGAAATCATAATCCTTGAGTAGTTCAAGTCATCGCCTTTTCCTCATGTTGAGTTCTTTCTGTGAGAAAATGTACTTCAAACTCTTGTGATTCGTATATATCTCACATTTTTTACCATAGAGATAATGTATCTATATCTTCAAAGAAAATATTACATTAGCTAACTCAATATCATGAGTAGGATAGCTTTTCTCATGAATTTTTATCTATCGTGATGCATAGGAAATAACCCTATCATTCTACATAAGGACACAACCAAGTCCTTTCTTCAATGCATCACTATAAATAACAAACCCATCATTCCCCGATGGTAGAGTCAATATAGATGCAATGAATAATCTTCTCTTCAGTTCTTCAAAACATTCTTCACACTCTTTTGTCCAAACAAATTTAACCCCTTTACGTGTGATCTTCGTTAATGGGTTATCTAATCTGGAAAAATTCTGGATGAAAAGTCGATAATAACCATCTAAACTAATAAAACGGTGTACCTCAGTTATACTCATTGGTGCTGGACATTCTTGGATTGCCTTGGTCTTAGAAGGATCAATAGAGATTCCATCTTTGGAGAAAATATGTCCAAGAAAAGAAATCTCTTGAATCCAGAATTCACACTTCCTAAACATCCGATATAATTCATGTCTTCTAAGAGTCTTTAATATAATGCGCAAGTGATTTTCATGATCTTCATAGCTTTTGGAATATAACAAGATATCATCAACAAATACCACCACAAAATCATCAAGATATTTCTTGAAAACTCTATTCATTATATCCATGAATACATAGGGTGTATTAGTCAATCCAAAAGGCATTACTGAAAACTCGTAATGCTCGTACCTGGTTCAAAATGATGTCTTCAGAATGTCTTCCTTCTTCAAACACAACTGATGGTATCCAGATCGAAGTACAATCTTTTAAAAGTATTGAGCTCCATGCAGTTAGTCAAATATATCATCAATACCAGCTAGGGGATTCTTGTTCTTTATTGTTATAGCATTGATCTCCCTGTAGTCGATACATAACATCATAGATCCATCTTTCTTCTTAACAAAAATGATAGGGTCTCCCCATGGAGAAACACTAGGGAGAATAAATCTCATATTACTCAATTCCTCTAATTTTTTCATTACTTCAACTAATTCCACAATGTACATTCTATAAGGGGTCTTTGATATGGGCCTTAAACCTAAATTAAATCAATGGAAAATCAATTTCTCGTTCTGGAGGATGTCCAGGGAAATCTTTCGGAACCACATCTACATATTCTTTCACAATAGGCACATCCTCTATCAGAACATTCTTTTCCTTACCCATAGTTATTTCATTCTCTTCCTCCCCAATAATTGAATTTAGTTGAGCTACTGGGAGAGGATCTAGGTAAGAATTAGGCGGTGACGATTCTGCTCTAAAGATAAGGTGTTCCTTATCATCATCATCAAAAATTTTAACCTCCATATTCTTAAAATAAATCTCCACATCATGGTTTGAAAGCCAATCCATACCTAGGATTATATCAAACTCAATCATAGGTATGACGATGAGATCAGTAGATAAAGAACATTTATATTCCCTAATGGGAACAGATCTACAGAACTTTGTAGCAATGATACTTCCCTTAGGAGTTTTAACTGACAACTCCCTTGTTAAATCAAATTGGAAATATCTAATTTTCTTAGAAAACTAGAAAGATATGAAATAATGCGATGATCCATAATCAAATAAAGCATTGTCTAAACTTGAGAAAACTATTAAATTACCTACCACTATGTCTTTCGGAGATTCTACCTCAACAGTAGTGATATCATAAGCTTCGCCTTGATCCCTTTTCCTTTTCTGAGGTAATTTCCCCTGACGCTTAGGACATTCATTTTCATAATGTCCCATCTCCCTATAGTTGAAGAATTGAACATCAATAGCTTCTTTATTCCCCTTGAAATCACGAGCTTGGGGGCCTTTTTCCCCACACTTGTAACATACACTCATTCCTTTCAAGAAAGTACCAAGGTATTTCTTCCCACATTTACTGCAGGATGGATAATCAACTTTTCCCTTATTCCATTTATTTCCATTTCTAGAGTGATCAGAAGATCTCTTCTTCTCTTTCTTTGTTTTAAAGTCGTAAGACTTAGAGAATTATTTTTCTGTCTTGATAGAACATAAGACAACATCTTTTTATGATGAGAAGGATTGTGACACTAATGCTCGATGAAGAAATGGTTTATACCCATCAAATAAATGATCAATCTTACTTCTTGGGTTATGTATATAATCTCCAGAAAACCTTTCTAACCTTGTAAAGTTAGCCTCATACTTTGCGATATTCTCATTCTCCTTTTGTCTCAGACTAAGAAATTTCCTTTCCATATCTGCTTGATGGTCACGATGAAAGTATTTTTATAAGAAAATCTCTTTGAAATCTATCCATTATATATTTGATACTTCATCATCTTCCTTTCTGATTTGTATCAATGACCACCACTGATCAGCATCTCTAGTGAGGCGATAAACTTCCATGATAACTTTCTCCCTTTCACTACTCCTCAAATCCTGAAATATTTTTTCTAGGGAACTTATCAATTTCTCAGCTACAAATGGATTTGTACTCCCACTGAATGTTGGTGTTTGTTGCCTCATGAATCGATCCAACATTGATCCTCCACATTGCGGATCAGGGTGCTCCATACAGGTTTGGTCATTATTCATAACCTAAGTGAGTTGTCCTCGTATGGTGATTAGCTAATCAGCACCAGTTGCATCACCAGCTCCACTATAATTATCTTGAGCAGGAGGGAAATCCCTACATGGAGTGTGTGCATTTATATGGTTTCCATTTCATCCACTATGCGCCATTTCTAAACAATGGCATAAACTAGATCAGTTTATGAATCAAAATACATAATTATATACTTGTAAAACACTTAACATAAATTTAACTATTTATGGATATAATCCATAATCATAAAAAAATGGTTTCTTTGAGAAAGTATATACTCATAAACCCTTAAGAATGATTTGTAAAGAAAATGAGAATTATCCTACGCATATCCCATGGGTGTGTCGTAACCAAGAGTGCAGCAAGGCCCATTGTCGTGCACTAGTTCTCGTTCGAGTCTAGCTCCAATAGGTGTTTTCGGGTTTTACACCTAGGTACATGTGTTCTAGAGCCGCCTCTAGCTACTTGTATCCAGATAGGGATGTATTTCTACAAAAACTAACAGAATCTCTATAATACCAAAATTCTAGGTAGTTCTTTTATACTAATCCTCAAAGTCCATCTTAAGTCTATGTGCTCTAATCAGAGTTTATCTAAATCTAACTCCCAAGGTTTGTACTAAACTTCCTATGAAACCAACTGTAACGCCCCGACCCCAATTACCCAGAGTCGGTGAACTATTTCATAAAATTTCCATGATCACAAAAGATCAAGTCTCGAAAGGCCAATTAGTTTATTATCCTTGCAAACACTAGATATTTTCATAAGTCTTACATTACATTATAAATTAAAAAAACTACAACAATATCTTGTCTTCATATCCCCTCATACTATCCCTACAGGTCATTCATAAACTACATATTCATATCCTAGGAAAAATAAAGCATTGAAAGGGGTGAGCTCATATGCTTAGTAAGGATAACAATATAGCGAAAACTTTCATAAATAAGCATAAACATTTAAGAAAATGTATAACTAAAACAAAAGCCTTTTAAACTTGAACTTCATAATAATATGGCAAAGATAAAATTAAATAATTCCATTTACATATTCACATGGATCTGTTACTAGTTGAATAATCACATTCAATATCAATAACCACTTTCATAATGATGGAATACATAATGCTAGACTATCATAACCACATATTCAAGGCCTTGTTCCCACACTACAAATAAGATTTTTTCAAGTCATTGTGCCAAGACAATAGTTTGTCTCATGAGACCTACCGATGCATCTAGGTGTTATAGCGGGCTCCACCCGTCACTTATTAATTCCAATGCATTCCTCATATGAATAGGTTTAAACATAACATAAACGTTTTTATTAAAAAAAGTATACGAAATGATAATACATTCTCCATAAACCATGAATGGTATAAAAATAACACATCCACAGCCAAACATATCACAAAACCTTCAATACAATATGGATGTTTTTCATCATAATAAATCAACTTCAAATAAGCTTAAATTCCATCAGAGGATGTTGACATGGATGAAATAAAAACTATTTGAGAGAAATATCTTTTTTTAATCATTTAAAAGTCACATTATTATAAAATAAAACATTTACTTTGAAAGTATCCTTATAATATTGTAAGGGAAGATTTGAAGATTTTATAATGGTAGAAAATAGCTGCATCTTCCGTATAAGTTAAAAGACATTCTTACTTTAATTATGTCGAAAAGGTTAAAAAGGACCTTATTTGGAAAATGACGGAAATATTCCTTTATAAACATCTTATAAAAAGTACAAAAGGGTATAAATGAAATTAAAACATATTCTATAAAATAGTAAGAATTATTTGAAATACATTTTTAAGAAACATGGATGTGGATGATAAAGAGGTCCCAGTAGATAATTACATATAAACAACCTCGGATAATAAAGAGATTGTGAAATAAACCCTTACCTTGTACTTTTCCTTGGATGAGGTTCGGTTAACCTCATTTATAATGGTGAAATAATTGTTATTAAATTATAAAAGAATCATATACATTAATATGATATCATTTATGATCTTTTAACATTGATTTGTCAATAATATCTTAGTATTATCATCATTTCGGGTGTTAACGGATTCGTTTTCTTTTATATTCTTTGTTATGTGAGACATATTTGTTATGGATGGGATGTATATTATTCATATACAGAATGATATAATGTCTCTAAAAATTATTTTTAATCATAAAATGAAATTTAATCTTGAATTGATACGATGGGGAATGAATCTCATCGCGTTCGTGGAGACGGTAGTCCGTACGTACGCACGAGCGACAATATCATTATTTTTATATTAAAATAATATTTAATTGGATGTTATATCATATATACAGAATAATTATCATGTTATATTTATTATTTACATCAATTATGAATCATTATTATACCCATCCAAATAATAATGTTTTGAATAACAATTACACCATGAGGTGGAGACGGTAAGCCGTACGTATGCACGTATGGTGACATGTCATTAAAAGGATAGATAGAATACTGAATATGGTTGTAACATATTTATAATAACATCACAATATATATAAGATATTGGAGTTATTATTTTAGAATGGAAATAACAAACAAAGGAAGAACTTGAAGAAGAAAGGAACTTGAAAGACGGTGGTGAAAACATTACCTCTTCTCTGGGTTCTTCCTTTTGATTTGATCAAAAGGTCTTCTTAAGTTGGATTTCTGATCAAAATAAGGCCTCTAGGTTGAAGTGAGGGAATTTGAGAGGATATTTGGGAAGGGTTTGGCCGAGCCAAAGGGCTTTGAAGGTGTAAATTAGAGAGAACGGGGAGTACCCTTTTATAAGAGGGGTGAGGGCCACCTTTGCAAAAGCTAGAAATATTATTTTATAATAAATTCATATTCAGTTTCTAATGGGTCCAAAGTGGATTATTTAAAGGTTAAGGTGGGGATGGGTCAAAATCCATTCAATAAATATATTTTAGATAGGTTTGGTTCACTATTTTAACCTAATCATTTATATTTAACTCTTAGTTAAATAGTTTGACATTTACCATGTTTCTTTGTATTTTTATATTATAGATTTAATAAAATTACTATATACCTCCAAGAGACCACAAAGTGGTAAATTAATGATAAATATATCATTATATGAGTCCTTTGGACGAACCGTAGATTTTTATGAATAAAATATTAATTAATAATATAATATTTGTTTTAAAAACTCTTTTATGTCAATTTTGACACTATTGGCTATTTTGTTTTTGATAATTTCATAACTGCATTATTACTTCGAAAAAAATTTATATAACCAATCCTAATATGTCATATTAACCTAGAAAAGTATTGTAATTCATAAAAAGTATCAAATTACATTTATTTTGATATTTATAATATCATTTATTTTAATATTTCATTAATTAGGTAATTACTGCATCACCATTGTGTCATAAATAAATTAAATTATTTAATGTCTAAAAATTATAAATAAAATACCATTATGTAGAAAATATTTTAATCTTTCCAATAAATTATTATATTAGAATTTATCTTATGCATAACCCTATATAAAAAATGTTTTAGTTATTAAACTTTGATTTTAACTCTTTTAACTCTTCTTTGAATTAAATAATAAAAAATGTCCTAATCTAATACAATTGGACCAAAATGATAATATTTTATTCCTAAGGTTGTTTTTGGTTTATATACACTTGTCCAATAGAATTAATACATGTGTTAGGGTAATATTAATATCATTTTTACACTTAATTACCCTATTTACTTTTAACTATGGTAAATATAAGTAAAAAGTTACTATTCACCAAAAATTATTTTTATCTTATCGAACCACATTTTACTCCTTGATATTAACCGTGTCTCTCAGATTTTCGAAATTCCACTCACAGAAGTGGTAAAATTAAGTTTTATGTGAATTTGGAATTCTCCTAGGAGGTGGGTAAAAGACGGTGAAAAGTTCGATAAAATTTTTATATATCTAAAATTATTCTAAACTAACTCCAATGAATTACATTGAACTTATATAGGTATTATGTATCTATTTTGACCTTAATTATATTTAAATAAAATAAATAATTATTTAAATAAAAATTCAGTTTTAAACTATAACTTAGTGTTTTTTCACTATTCATCAAAAATTGAATGTTTTCAGAAAAATACCAAAAAATAACCCTAAGATAATTTCGATATTCCAAATACAAAAATGAAGTCCATTTTGAATGATAAAATTTATAAAATTTAAAAAAGTGGGTATTACTATTAATAACGACTAGTTTGATTGGTTGTGGTATAACACACGCTACAGTATTATTCAAAGAGAAGCGTACCGTGGAAGCTTGGGGTGTTACACCCAATTCCCAAACATAACCTAAAACAATTTGGAAATACATTTTTCCACAACTTGTACAATTCATGAAAAAAAAATTAAAACATAAAAAATAGTTCATTATAAATCCAACCATTTGCACATATAATCCCCTTTTTAAATCCACAAAAAAGCCTAAATAATTTTTGAAACTTGTTTCCTATCCTTTACAAAATTTTCAGATTCTGTTAAAAGTGCACAGAAAAAAATAAAACATTTAAACAATTTTCATTTTGTTTATAAGACTCATTTTGACCATCAATTTACTTTAAAATATCATTTCTCACCTTCCACATAAGGTATACAACACTTTTGAATAAAATTCCATTATAATTCATACACAAAAGACAACAATTAAACTTTAGAAAATCTACTTTCATCATATAGATTAGTGAAACACTTCCAAAATATATTTTCTGACCACACATATAAACAATTTCTTTATTAAAAATCCACTATGTATATTAATGCACCATAAATGCCTTGAAAAGCCCATTATACACCTTCCACAAAAGGCATAAAATACTCTTTGATAATAATCACAATAAAACATTCACAAACATAGTCTTTCCACTTTTTAAAATCCATTTTCAAAATGAACTTATGCTAAAACACTTCAAAAATATATTTTTCACTACACAATTAATCTATAAAACAAGATTTAATGCACAATCTAGAGTATTAAAATTATCTATAAATGTTACGTCATATAACCACCTACCTCAAACTAAGGAGATTCAGGAAAAATAGTGTGGAGTCCATACACACCTCAACTTCACCACTAGGGATCCAAGATGAACCCTAAAAAAGGAAAATTAACACAAAACAACAAAATAAAATCATAAACCCTAACCAAACCCCATGAAATTTAATGAAAACCCCCTAGAACAAGAGAGGGGTTTACCTAGAGGGGGAAGGTTTGGTGGAGAGATCGATTGAGGGAGGGCGTTCAGTTGGGGTTTTGGTCCTCATAAAACCATCAGACAGTAGGGGGTCATGTCGGAGGACCACCACGCTTATAGGGGTGTCGTGGTGGAGGAAAATCGTGCTAGCAAGGGGGTTTCCCATAAGGATTTATGGCCCTAGTGGGTCATAAGAAGGAGGTAGGGGTGATGCACCACATAAGTTGGGAAGGTAGGGAAGGATAGTTTTGGGACGGGGGAGAGGGTGAGGCGTAAGGGTGGGGTGGACTAACTCTATCGTAACAAAAAATGAAAAAAATTAACTACTATTAATAATAAAATTTATAGTAATAATTATAATTATAACAATTATAAGATGATAACAATGATAATAATAAGATAATAAAATAATAATAATCATCAAATAATAATAGTAATAGTAATATGATAAAAATAAACTAATTAAACATAATAAACATAGTAATAAACATAAATAACTAGAAAATAATAAATATTAATATGAATAAACATAATAATAATATTTTTATTATTCATAATAATATTATTATCATTATTATTATATTTAAATTATTTTATTTTATTTTATTTTCATTTTTTTTTATTTTTTTTATTTTGAACATCAGGCAGGCCGCAATATAACTTACGTGAAGCCGTGCAGTTTCCCATATCATGCTCTGCATGTGCGCCTGATGCTACCAGGCCTAAAAAGTGTGTTTTTCAATAAAAACTCAATATTTAAACTGCGTATCAACCCAAACTACCCAATTCCAATAAAATTAATAAAATAAAATAATTTAAAGTATAGGGTGTGATAGTATTATAACCAGATACAACAATGACTAGGTACCCACATTAAAACTTAACCTTGTAAAAAAGTTGGTGTCTTTTATTTATCCTCTTTATCATTGCATGTGATAGAGATTGAATTTTAAAGTTGATAGGATTAAATTGTTAAAATGTTGCAGAGGATAATTTCACAATAAAGGAAATTATAAATGATCATAAAAAATTTACCCCCATTTAAGTGGCACATATATTTCTTTGAATGTCAAATTAGTATTAATTATAATCTCTTAATTATTTCTTTGGTGTTTTTAATTAATTTTAATAATACCTCTTATAAACGTTTCAATATATTTTATTGATATAGTAATTTGAAAGTTTAAAATTTAATAAAAACACACAATATATGAAAAATAATTTCCTTATAATCAATGGTATTTTTTCAAGTGAGTTAGTATATTTTAGTTATATCCCAAAAGAATTTATATTATTTCTATCAAAATAGTTGTAATAAATATTTGTAGAATCTAAATTAAATATATCACAATAATTGAAAATTAATAAGATGATATTTTATTATACCCAATAGTTATATACCCCTTAATAAATATTATTTAAGGGATACATTGCCCCCATTATGTTATATAAACCCATTATATTATATCTTTCCAAAGACAACTTCTCATTTCTATAGTTTTAATTTTGGATTATATATCATACTGTCTAATTTCATGATTTATTTTCATATTATATGATTTTTAATTCTAATAGTGATTTTTAAGGGTGATGATGATCCAAGGGATTTCATTATTGTAAAAATATTATTCTATCCATGTTATTTTCCTATTTTGACTGAAAATTAAATTTTTATTACAAAACTTTTGTGTAAAAATTGTGAAACCTTCAAGTTCAACCATGGCTATAAACAATAAAGCATATAACTAAATTGTTAAAGAAGATATTTAAACTACAAGACATGACCTCCATGTAAAATTTCCAAGAAACATTGGTTACCATTTTAACTTATTCAGTTTTGATAATTTCTTCAAATTGGCAGGAAAATTTTTCTCACATTTGAAAAAAAACACCTCTACATTTATCTTCTTCTCGTTGAAACCTATAGTCAATATTAAATTCTACTTGTCGATCCAATCACTCTGCTCTGTGTTTTTGAAAAACTGAATTAACCTTCCATTCATTCATTCTGCATCCTCATTACAAGCAGGAATTGTCAAGACTTTATCTATAATTTCTTCCTCCGAGTGCATAATAAGGTCCCATAAATTTGATAATTAGGCTTCACCAATTTCAACCTTCTTTCCAGATAACCCTACCATTTCATCCATGGAATAAAGAACCAGTTGCAAGTGATCCTCCTCCCTTCCCTCCCCCAATTTCCCACCCTCCTTGTATGAGAATAAATCCAACTTTCCACACTATTTCACTTCCAATCCACCCGTAGTAGTATTTCCCTTGCCAGAAACTAATTACACACCTTGAGTTAATAAAAATTCCCCTAATTTAACCACTAATACATTACACTTTATCATTATTAACAATTGGGTTACAATTTTCTTTGTGGTATTAAAATAATATTTTTGGGGTTTTGGTTTATTTCACCCCTGAAGAACTGGAATGTTCCCAGTCAAGAGGTTACCATGCTCTACTTTTCATGATCCTGATCCAACCAAGCCTTCCTTCTCATGGTCAAATCTCAGCTGTGAGTCCCTATCTCTATCGCTTGGATCCTCATCTTATGAGAGTCTAAAAGTAACTTGTTTCTGTTTCAATCATGGAATGATTGTTTTACATCCCTTCAGATCCTCATTTTAATTTCTATACATATTCAATGTTGATAATCGATTATGAGTCGATATTGAATTTGAAACCTTGAAAAGATTAGTCATCAATCATCTTAAAGACACTATTAGAATCACATTGGAAATCAACCACTCATTGAGCACTCATCCTCCTACTTGAGGGTCATCACCATCATGATCAGACCATTGTTTGGACACCAAAGCAATCCCTCTGGCATTAAATGTTTCAGCAAAATATGGGGGGTTCGACTCTATCAATGTGTGGGGACCAAAATCACGAATCATCCTTGAAAACACATCCTCAACACTCTGGTTCTTATAACTTTATTAACATTTGGTTTTCTATATGGTGGATTCGAGTCATTAAAGGAATCCAGCACCCCATCCGATATCCCATACCCCTAGTGACATGATGCATCCTAATGGCCCTCAATTCTGTGTGAGGAACATAACTTGGTCCAATATTGGAAGACAACCTTCTTTATATATTAGAATTCTTCACCAATGGAGATTAAAACCCTTTCAACTAGAGGTTTGTAAATGACCATCTCGATGCATAAATGTGGAGTAATAGGATGAATCATAGAATTGATTCTTTGATTCATGCAATGAAATAAACGGATTAAATTTCCTAAAATATGAAGAATTGATATATTTTGAAAGTGTGGTGGATGTTCAGTAAGTCAAACCCAAATTTCCATATTCTGAGAATCATGCTTTATGTGAAGATAATAAGACCAGAATAAAAGAAATAATTGGGACCCCAAGAAGGATCAAGGAGCTATAAAACAAATGACAATCAAATCTATGTCTGAAGAAAAGAATATCATAATGTGGAACTTTTCAAGAATATCGACAACTTCTAAATCACCCAAACCCCAAGTGTTGGATACAAACTTGTCAAAACAATCCACCAAAGGATGGCTGTAAGAGACACACACAATCAAGTTAATAAATTCAGTAAAGTATTGTTCCTCTATGTATAAATACTATGAAAGTGCTATGATATCTTTGGGATGATATAGAATATGTATTTACTAGTATAAGTAGTTTTTATTAGAGTCATTTTATATATTATAAAGTAATAGAGTGAATATTATTGTTCATAGGACCTATGAATCACTCAGTAAAGGGTATGTAAACCCTGTGGTGAAAGGATATACAAACCTATTTATGTTTTATTATTTCATGACTTAATATGAAATATATGGAACTTTATTTTCTTTACAATTTTAAAGGATATAATTTTTTGTTTTTTCCAGGATTTATGGTGTTCTTTTTCCACATATGAGTTAATTATTTTTCCCAATATCAAACTAAGAAATTAGTAGGTGATTGGATATGATACAATGAATTTGGTATAAAGGATTGTAATATGTTATATGTAGGTGTTCTTACCCCCTATCTTGAATAAATTTTATAAGTGATTAGATATTATTTATTAAAGTAGAATGATTTCTTATATGTGATATATTTATGAAATTAATTTTTCAAAATGTTTTTGCGTGGTTTTAAAATTTTGAACTTGTTAAGCATTATTTTGAAATAGAATTAAATATTTTTTATACCATATTAACATGAATTCAATGAATGTTATATTGGATTATTATTTTCACCAAAATTTAATTTTAAAACTAAGTAAAATAACTTTTTATGTTATCATTCTCCCTGGGAATAGTTTTTAGATGATTTTTGGTTTATTAAATATGTATTATTTTTAAAATTCATCTTTTTTAAAATAAATCATTTTATTTTTTATTATTTTTGAAATTATTGTTTATATAGTTTTCCTACGTGAAATATAGTAATAATGAAAGGAATTTAAATTAAGGTTAGTAAATTAATTATTTTATAGATAAAATTCATGTTTTAGGTGTATATTAAATGATTTTGGTTTGATTTTGGGTGTGGATATTTCATTAAGGATGTTAGTTTATATTCCCACATAATTATTTGACTATCACTATTTGTATAAAATATAGAATAAGTATTCTTTTAAGAGAAATATTTTATAGGTTTTTTTAGAGTTTTGAGTAAATAGGTATAGGCTCTTATGATAAGTTCATGGTTTCAAAATTAAGTGTATACAGGTAATGTATATAGTATAATAGATTAAATGGAGGTGTAAGTTTGGAATTTATTTATAGAAAAGGTTCAGTATAGAAGGTATATTTTGAAGTTTTTATATTTTAGGAATACAATTTTATGAGTTTTATTTTAATTATTAGAGATGAAATTAATTTTATAGGTATATAATATAGAGCCTTTCAATTCATTAATTATTTATGTTGATTAGAGTTGAATTATAAAGAGGGGTTGACTTGAGATTCTATTAAAAAAATTATTTAAAAAAATTATTTTAATATCCTCTCAATTTAAGATATCTGAGTTATAAAATATAGTCTATATAATTTGATGAATTTAAAAACATTCTCAATAGAAGTTATCAATACCCATTTAAAAAATAAAACTAATTTATTATTGAAAATATTCTACTCACATCAATATATATATATATATATCACAAATAAATGATAATCATCTTGTTTATTTAAAATTATAATATAAGGACACTTTGAAAAACACAAAGTAGTGAGGTGAAATAATAAAATAACTCAGTATAATTTTAAATCAAGAGGTTCTATTCCAAGATAGAACCTATTCCTCTACACTTTAAAATACTACATGTCCAAGAATATTAATTAGAAATAAATGGATCGATAATCTAGATTGGGTGAACTAATTCATGGGGGAATAAAAGTAAAGAAGTAATGAAACTGTATTTTATTATGCATCTATATAATTAAAGAGTATGAGATAAAATAATATATAGAAAACATAATCACAAATATATTCTAATGATAAAAAAAAGTGAAAAATGTACAGTGAGAAGTGTGATGTAGATATTCTATTATCACATCTGGTTTATCATTAAGGTTCTTCTCTAATTGTATGGTCATCCAATAAGTTTGAGTGAAAATGTAGTAGTCATCCAAGCTTCCACATATATTTTTAAATTAAGTGTAGAAAAATAAATTATCATAGAGATGTATAGGAATTTTAAGAAAAAGATCAATAGTCACTTTTATATAATTTTTCATGTTTCATACGTCATCATATTTTAATAAGACTATTCCCCAAATATCTATTTAGAAATAATCATAAAGAGTTTCCTCATATTAAAAATCCTTAATTGCTCTAAATCCTTCATTAAATAAATCATAATATATCTGTTGGAAACTTATTCTCAAAATCTCGACAATCATGGTTGATCCTAGTAGATGATTTTGAAATGTGGTAGGTTTATCTAGTATTGGGGTCTATAAATTTCAATGTAGGATATTTTTCCTTCATGAGGATCAAAACTTATGGTCCATCAAATACGTATATTTGGTGGATAATTTTTTCATGTGGTACCTTCATCATGCGTTCGATCAAGGACTTTTGTTTACAATGACTTGGAATTAACTTTTGGTCAATCTAATATTTTTTATAATTTCATCCAGGTATGATATTAACATACGGTCAGTTTATTGTGTTCATGTGATAAATTTTATTTATTTATGTGTTCGATTCATCAAATATAAACATTTAAACATTTTTTATATCTTGGATGATTTTTAAGATGAAAATGATGATTTTCTATATTTATGTGTCACATATCCTAACACTCTATCAATCACCAATAACATACCTTCTATCTAACACTAATAATTTGTTCAATACCAGTATAAATACTTCATGTGGATGATATTTATAATATTTGATTGAAAACATTGAAAATAATGTATATACTATCAGTTGTTTCTCCATTTAGTCAATCCAGTTTGTCATATGGTCGATCTAACATAATTTATGGTTGATTCTAAACGTTTCGTATTCTAACCAAAAAATAGTTTTCTTTTTGAAAAAATATAAATCATTAAAATAATAATAAATATAATTTATTATCATTAAAATAAAGAATTTATATACTAAAAAAATAATATCCACATTTATTATGATCACACAACATGGCAGAAAAATATTCAAATTTAAAAAAATCATTACATAAATATTAAATTAAATTTTTTAAACTACCATAACATATTTTTTGATATCATTCTTCCCCTATGGGATTATCAAAAAGATAAAAAATAGTGTAGAGATAAAAATTATTATAGATTGAAAATAATTTTTTGAACATGTATACAAATGATAAAGATTATCATATATAACTAAGAAATAACAAAAAATGAATTCAAGATAGAAACTAATAGTATATTCATTCAAAAAAAAATTTATTAGTTACATTAACATATCAAGAACTTGATTTAGAATATGAATTGTATTCTCTCATAATTTTTTTCCTATAAGTTTTTTATATTTTCCTTAATAAGGATTGAGAGTTGGCTTTGGAAGTGGGGTAAATGGTTCATAAATAACAATAATCTAAACAACATGTCTGAGATGTTGAACAACATGGGTTATTGAATAGTTGAAGGGTATGAAATAAAATGTTGCAATGATAAAAAATATAGTATCTTTAGGAAGTGTGAATGGAATGGATGATGACATAAGTATTTTAATGACAGAAATATACAAATAGGGTTTCCTAATCTTGGTGAACTCCATCAATGTTTCATTACCACTATAACAACCTTAATTTGGATATTAGATTGGAAAGATCCATGGTTCTATTAACCTTAAGTGAAATCTCTTGTACACCAAAGGTAGGAAATAAATACCATGAGTTTAATAAATTTTTGGGGGAGAAATTTTCCATTTAAATAAATACGACTTATGAAGATAAAAGAAACTAAAGAAAAACGAAATGATTCATGAAAGGAAAACAATTAAATATAATATTAATACCAAAAACAAACAATTTCATTGTAAAAACTAAAATTGCAACTAGAATCCCAACACAAACTAAAATACATCATGACACAAGAACACATATGTGGAATCACTCCTATGAATCCATCCAAATATCTATATGATCCAACAACTATTCCAATAATTTAGTAATATGGTGTTCTACTAGTGAAATAATAATACTTTGCATTACCTAGGTCATGGAGAAAAATGTATGTATATTAATCAAAATGATTATTAAGGGGTGAGTAATGAAACCCAGTACGAAATACCCAAGAGACTTCTTAACTCATGCCACTAGGACAAGAACAAGTTAACTCATTATTTAATTACATGTAAAGAAGAGGAGATAAAAATAAAATAATATAATCAAATTAATAAAATTAAAATAAACTATAGGTACATTAAATACATAATCTTCTCATACCTAATTACAAATCACACATAAGAACATCTATGTACACAATTAGGGGATGTCCAAACTGGTGAGAAGAAACCTTTCCTACAATTTATCACTTGGTTATGAATACAAGGTACCTCAGTGACACCAACCCCTTATATGAACCCAACAAAGAATCATCAATTATAATATTAACCTACACAACTTTATTTTATTTCCATGGTCTCAAACTCATACATTTATTCAAAAAACTCATCTTTTAAAAGATTCAATAAAACTTAGTACATACATTAATACAAAATCTCCATTTAAAAACATGTAAAAAAGGATGTTTTTTAAAAACTATTTAAATCCAACTTTTCCGTTTCACAAAAAAATGTTTTTTATAAAGAATTATTGAAGGGTTTTCTTTGAAACCCCTGAAAAAAAATTAAGAAAATTAAGCCTTCAGGTTCTAGGAAAATTTGGGAAAATAGTGAAGGAAACAACCTCAGAAATGATCTTGAATAACATGATGAATACGGTCATGATCTAATAGATATAGGCTCTGTTTCATATTCTTTCAATAAATATGAATAAGGAATTTTTAAAACATAGATTTAATAGATCTAGTCACATCAACCTTGATATATGGTTCTATTCAAAGGAAAATTAGAATGATGACAAGAACAAACTATGATTAGGGACCTTATCTTCAATATCCTATATCCAATTCCATTATATTCATTGAAATTAGGTTTCAAAGGAAAGAGAGTCACCAAAAATACCTAAAGGGATAATTTGAGTTGAGAGACATGGCTATAGATGGAAGGATAAGAATAAATTAGGCAATAATTGAGATAAAAATAAAATTTCTTGATTTTATTAATACTATCGCATGGTTAGTCCACACAGTTCAGAAAATATTATGTCAACTCTGCGACTGCTACTAGAAAAAAACCCAAGGATTCATGGTTAAGTCACATGGTTTGTTAAACAATGTTTCAACTATGCAAAATCCCTCTGTCCAAAAAAATCCCAGATTATATGGTTTGTTTCCTTATTTTTCTAAACTATATACCTTCCTAGAATCTATGATATTCCCATTCACATATTCCTAGAGAATTTGTATAGTTTTCCCTTACCATTCTCAAATGGTACACCCAAAATATTCTTATAAAACCTACTAAAATGATCCAAAACTCATAAAAGTCTACTCAAACATTAAATAAATTCAAAAAATAATAATAAAATGGTTATGTACTTAATATATGGGGTGTTACTTCGAGAAAATTTTGTATATATATACAATCACTTTCAACTGGTCATCCAGAGTCTTAAAGTCACAAGTCATAAGAGACATCTTAATATCAATATCTAAATATAGAAAAAAGAACTCCAAATAATCCTTAGTAAAAATTATTGAAAAATAATACTTAATAAAAAATTCATTAGTTTTATATCTATATAAATATATTTAGAATCATTCCTCATCAAATTAAAAATCACATCAACCTTCTTTAAATACATATATTATATCATATCTTGGGATTCTAAAAAAGAATTAAAGATAATTATCAACTCATCTATGATAATCTACCTTATTAAACCTTAATTAAATAATGTATCAATATTAGACATAGAAGTGCTAGAGGAATGTGAAAATTGAACAATATCTATATGATCATGATTCCTAATAAAATATTGAAAATATTTTTGAAGAACTCCAATGCGCTCATTCGACTGTATATTTTTTTCATAACATCAAATTTGTATAAAATTATTGGTTGAATATATTTTATAAAAGATAAATCTGGTATTGAATATCCTTCTTCATTATCATATTTAAAAATAATTCCAAAGAAATTATTTAAAATATTAAAGTAATCAAATTTGAACTCATTCAGATAATTGTTTGAAAAAAGGGTGAAGAAAGTAAAAGATGGGAAAAATAAGCTTATGCAGAAGGTTCTGATTCAAATACTATAAAATTTTCATGAAATTCAGTGTTATTAACATGAGTTATATTATGAATATAATATGACATGTGTTCTGTATTTTTATCCATTTAATATTCTTATTTAGTTATTCATAATATTAGAGAATGTATATCAATCCTTTTATCCAGATCAATTCGATTTACTAAAGATACATTAATAATTGTAATTGAAAATCCAATAGTAGTTTACCCATTCTTAGGTCGACTACCTCTAATATCATGATCATTATCATAATCCATATAATTAGGGAATTCAATACCCTATATTAAACATTCATGGCAATTATATATCCTTATAAAGTAGTCTATCAATAAATTATTCTCCCCCTTCATTATAAACTAGGGGAGATTATTTCTCACTCCCATTCACTTAGGGAATAGAATTCTCACTATAATAAAATTCATTATATTAAAAAATTCATGTTCTTTTAAGGTATGACAAGGGTTTTTCTATAAATTTAGAAACATTTTAAAATGTTTTTTTCCTTGAAATAAGAGATTTAATAATCTCAACTATTCTAAAAGAAAAATATATATACAGGTAAGAACATTATCTTGTTCAGGATTACTCCTATCCTACTCTAATACTACCAAATATTCAGAAAAGTCAATATCCAATTCTTACCCATAATAATACACACTAATTTTATCATGTTTAAAACCAAGATTGGATTTTTCTTTTGGTATTATAGTATTTTAAAAATATTATATTTGTTACATAGCTTCCACTATCAATTACCTAAAAAATTCTCCAGGGGTTCAAATTTAATTTCATCCAATTATATATATTCATATTGATACACATAACATTTGAATGTAAAGAATTTTCCTCCAATTAAAGAACAATTCCCATCGATTCAAGAAATATATATATCAAATTTGGGTGTGGAAGAGATATGTACTGAATGGAATGATTAGATACTTCCTTTATAACTTCATTTATAAAAAGAGTCTAACTAATCATCAAACCATTCTATAATAGATATAAATAAAAATAAATATTGGTTTTATAAAACAATATATCCACCATTCGTTGGTCATATGCAATGTTTAATTAACTTGATAAAAAATATAAATTCTTTATCTAATTACATTTCAATTGGTAACCCCATATTTTTATCTCTAGTTACCATATTAATATATTTATCAAACTCAAAATTATAATTTCCAATGGGATAATAGCTTTGAATATATTCAAATTCCCCTTCATGAGGATATGAAAAGGATTTTGACCATTTTTCAAATGAAACACCATCTATTTTCTATCAACATAACTTTGAAATAAATCATACTTCTCAATAATATAAAACATATTATTCCAATAAAAATCATTGACCAGCCTTAGATATAAAGGTCATCCAATTACACTAAAAACCACTCTATCCTTTTTTTAATCATTTTATATACCAAAAAATTTATATACATTAACCCATCGACATAAACATATTTATCTTAAAATACTATTAAATTTAGATGTTAATAGTTTTTAGGCTTGATAGATGAAATTAAGCTATCTTTTCCTTTATTCATGGGATATTTCACATTAAGAGATGTGAAATCCAAGATTTTTCTCAAGAATAGCATCTTCATAGATATTTGACATGATCGGAGTTTAAGTAGAAATGCTTTGTAAAATGGAGGTATCAAAAGGATAAGATCAAGGGTCGTAAGGTTTTTCTAAGTGAAAAAAAAATCAATTTTTAGATTGGGTGATTTTATGTCATTTAGTTCATGGAAATAAAGAAATTAAAATAAGTCGACAGAAAAAATTCAAATACATTCATGGTTGATTGAAAAGATATTTGACCTACCACAAGGATATTAAAAAAATGCATGGTATATTTACCTTCCACATGATTAACTTATGGTAGCTTGGAAAGTAATTTTAGTTTGACAGACCTCATGACCATTTCTCATCATAGAATAGGACAAAAATTCACTTGGGGTCTTTATAAAAAAATTACTATTGGATTATATAAAAAAAATATTAATCAATAATAATTAATTACTCTTAATTATATTTTGACATAACTAAGTGTATCTATATTCAGAAGCTTTATAAATATATTAACAATTTTCATTAGTTCAAATAAATTCAAGAGTGATATGACCTTTTTGAAAATTATCTCTCAAAAATTGATGTCTTATATCAATATTATTTATCTTAAAGTGTGAAATAGTATTTATAGAAATTTTAATAGCACATGTGTGGTCACAATTTACAAGTACATGTCTGAATCAATGTTAATATTTTAGTAAAATATATTTCATCCATAGAATTCATTCATAGTAAATACCTACATCTATGTTTTTAGCCTTAATAGGGTAAAATTAAATTGAAAAATATTTCTTACATCCCCATGATACTGGTGAATTTCCCAAAAAATTATCATTTTCTTGATGTTCTTTTTTTATTTAACGAATAGGAACCAAAATTTTCATCATAATAACTTACTTAAATTATAATCCTCTAAAGAAAAAACCTAAAATTAATTATATCCTTTGGGGAATAAAAATTAAATTACATACCTTAGGTTTTTCATTAAGATGATCACACATAGACACAAAAAGTATAATATCTAGATGACTCGATGTTATATACATTAAACTACCAATCATTCCTCTATAAACTATTTAATCATCTTCTTTCCCAATTACATAAAAGTAAAATTTATAGGTATTACTCAAAGAATTATTGAGTTTTTTTGTTCCATTTATTCCAAAATATTTTAGAAGATATATTTTGTATTCTCTTTGATTAAATATTATACCCAATTTTTTGAAAATATGAAAACAACGTTAGAATTTATACCCACCAATTAAAATCATCTGAAATTCATTTTACATTAGATTGAACAATTCGATACACAAATAGTTTTTAGATGAAACAAATATAATATCATCAACATATACTTGTACAAAAAATAAATATTTTTAATTTTTTATTATTATCATAGGATTATCTAACCCTTTTAAAAATTCCTTTAAAATCAGGATATATATAATCCTATCATACCTAGATCCAAGGTTCTTTTTTAAAACCGTAAAGTAATTTTATTTTTTTTTTTAATGATTTAGTTATTGACTATTTGAAAAATCAATGGGATTATTTACAAAAACATAATCACTAATATAATAATTATAGAATGAAATCTTAAAATAAATTTGATATAGTTTCAAAATCATATGAGTTATATAAGCTTGTAGTATTCTAGTTCTTAAAATTATAGTTACTAGTGCAATAATATCTTCATAATATATTACCTATAATTTATTATATAATTGAAAAACAAATATATATTTTTTATAAATATAGATCCTAACTCTTAAACTATGATTCTCAACACTCATTTAGTGAAAATAGTGAGTTGTTCATTTGGTCTCTCAACTAGTTCCCAGACTTTTATTCTTTTGAAATGATTCAATAATTATTTTCATAGATATTACGTGATGTTAATCACTAATTTCATCTGTAATGTTCTTAGGTTGTAGCTAAGACAAATAGGATCAATGTTCAACCCTATTTCTAGGAGATGATTGAGTATTAATACCTTAATCAAGATCACCTACTAAAACATCAATTGGATAGTTTTTGTGGATTGTAAAGGTTCTATAAATTGAAATACATGGTTGTTGCAAGTATTATTCAAGGTCAAGATTATCTATTTGGTCTCTTCTTGTAGAATTATCTTGTAATTAATTTTTATAGTCATATATAATATAAGAGCTATTTATATTTATATAGTTAATACCATATTAAATATTTCCTAAAGAAATGTTAGGTTTATGAGGATTTGTGTCATCAAATGTGATGTGAACATATTATTAAAAAATCATGGTTCTTTTATTTAAGACTCGATAAGCTTTACTCGATGTAAAATAACATAGAAAAATCCATCATCATTGTATGATGAAAATAATTCATGATTATATTTTTTATTAAGAATAAATACATTATAGACAAAAACATTAAACTAATTAACCTTTGGTTTTCTAATATTTCAATATTCTTAAAGAGTATTCTTAAAAAGTAGTCTTATTAAAACCCTATTAATTATATAAAAAGATATATTAATAAATTATACCAAAAAATAAATTGGTAATTCATACTCACTAAGAAGGGTCTAGAAAATTTAATTGATATTTCTCTTTCTCCTTTCAAAATATCTATTTATGTTGGGGTGTTCAGGGGTTGAGAAATTGTGACAATAGACTGTTTTAATCATATAGACTGCAAATATTCATTTTCATTTTTATATCCATGATCACTTCTCAAAATATTAATGATAATTTTACTATAGTTCTCTACATGTTTTTCATATTTTAAAAAATTGGAAAAAGCTTCACATTCACAAGAAAATATAAACTTTGGGGTAAATCGTGAAAATTCGTCAATAATAACATAAACGTAGTGATTACCCCTAAAATAGAAACTATATATTGTTAAGAAAAATCATGTGAACTGGTTATTGGGGTTTATGGTTTGGCACCTCTTTTTTTCATTTGAGATAAATTTGGTGTTTCTTTCTATTTTCATATGTATTTCACACTCTTCCTTTGGGTATTATCCTTCTAGAAGATCCTAGACTACTACTTTTCAAAATAGATTTTTATGTGAGCATAAATTACAGAGATCTAGTCTATTATACAATAGCTAGGGTTATTTATAAAAATAAATTAAGTAATATACATTTTTAGAATACAAAATAACTTTGTATATAATATATATATTGTCATTTATCATTGTAGTAAAAACTAAATAATTCTTAGAATCATAAATTATTCCTGGATGTTTTTCAATCATATCATGATAACCATCATAAAATAATTTAAAAATACTAAAAAGGTTATATTTTATTCCACAAACATAGAAACTTTATAAATTAGAACAGTTTTCAAGTAACTAATTTATCATAGGCCAACGATTTTTAATTAATCATTGTTATTGAATTTAAAATTTACACAATAAAAATTCCCCAGATTTTTGAAATTTTATTAGTCTTGAGGCATATGAATAGAACATATGGTATCTAGATACCTTTAAATTTTAAAATATCTATTCAACCATTTTACCTATATAGTATTATCAATGAAATGAATTTTATACCCATACTTTCTTAAGGATATAAAATATAGAAAATAAATGATTAAATATCCAATTTTTTTTCATAAGATTATTAATAGTTTCATTGAATATGATAAATAGAAAGGTATTTTTATATTCAGTGAGGGTTTCCTAATGTCTTGAAGTTTCCAATGTATTCCTACTAATAGGTTTAGAACTACTATAAAAATATTTATTGAACATATTTCCTTTTTGTAAATATATATATCTAATACCATTTAATATATTATGAGTTTTCTTATTAAAATCATCACATTCAAATTATTTGTTCCTTTAGTAAAAATCCTTGTATCCTTTCTATTTTTTATTAAAAAAATTTGATAATTACTATATTTTAAAATCATTCAATTATTTTTCCCAATAGTAAGATATATTTTATGTGTACAATATTAAAGCATGAAACTTTATTGTACATTAATATTTATCATTAATATCATCAGTGTTCTCTTAATTATACACCAATAGTCTTCCAAATTTTCATAACTCATTTTAGATTCTTCATTATAATAACGAGTATAAGTAGTAATAATAAATTATACCTATTATTTAGTAGACATGAAAAAAATATAGATATGTCGAATGAATCATATTTATTTAAATCACTGGTGTTATCGTAAGATGCACTTTGGGATTCCTTCATTTCCTTATTGGGTATTTTTCTTTAACTATTATATGTTTTCTTGTATTCAATATTATAACAAGAAACATTAATCTATCCCTTCCATTAAAATTAAAAGCCTCTAACTTCTCCTAATTATTCATTATTTTTCTAATTTTCATCCTTGTCATATTTACCATAGTAATTTTATTTTATGAAAAACTATTTATTTTGGTATATTTTTGTAAATTTTATGGTTAAGTTAGTCATGTCCCAATGAATTTCTAAATCAAATTTAATTCCTCTTGTCTTTTCATTATATATTAATTCATTCAACTAATATGATGATGTTTTCAACGAAATATATTTCTTCTTTGGTTCAACATCCTCATTTTTATCTTCATGTTCTTAATCATACAAAATTAATTTTTTATCTAGATTTTTCACTTATAGTTTGTTAATGCCACATGATTCTCTAATGAAAATTGATGTTCTTATAAATTTTTTAGGTAAAATTCTATAAATTTTAAGAACCAATTTTTTATCCATAGTTTTCTCCAGTAAAATCATTGTATTTATAATTTCATCAAACCTATGGTACATTTAAAAAATATATTTATCAGGTTTAATCTTAATAAAATATTGTTTAGTAGTATAGGTATTCAAATTAATTTCAATAAAATTTAATGTTCCCTCATGAGACATGACTAGGGTATCCCTGATTTTAAAAGTATCATCACTTGAAAATACATGATTGAATTCATATTATCCAATAAAAGAAAATAAGGATAAATAGTTTTAAATTTATAGTCATATATTTACATAGTAGCATCAATATAATATTTGTTACCTACATTGGATTTTTTATATTTGTCTATAATTCATTACCAAATGTCAAAGACCATACTCTAATGAAACCCTTTCATTTTAATTTTCCATCATGCTTATTGTTTCCGTTAAAATAAGGAGGTTGATTAATGGCATGTCTATCAAGTTTAGAAGAATCCATAATGGAAAATTATTAAATAAACAAAAACATTGAACTTTCCCAAAAGACATAGTCATGGAAAAATGAAATAAAATTAATAAAAATTAAAGCTATAGAGAATAATATGATTTAATACCATTTTTTATTAGAATTATATTCAGATGAGTAAATTGATCTTCCTAGAAAAATATTCTTATTTTAAAAATAATCTTTAATCCCATGAATTTAAAAAATTTTAATTAATAAATATAGTATGTATATATAATGTGATTATTTAAAGAAATTTATCGAAGGTTTTGGCTAATAAATAGTTAAAATTGAAATTATATTAAATTTAAAATTATTCTACTAACACCATACAATATATATAAGTATCAAATATAAATGTTAACTATTATATTTTCCATTCGTAAAAAAATTATAAATCACTTAGTTAAAATCAATCATGGAAAGAAATAAATAAAATCACATTGTAGAATTTAAAAATAATAGATATAGTAATAATATTAAACTTAGTTCACTCCACTGGATTGTATTCCACTTACAAGAAGGATTATTAGAAATAAATTGATCTATATCCTAGATCGGGTGAACTAATCCACAACTAGGATTGGGTATATAGGAAAATAAATACACATAGGTAGTCTAAGACTATAACCAAGCATCTTCCATAGTTATTTATAGGAGGATAAATGTAAAGTAGGAATTAAAGTGTATCATAGTATACTTATTTAAAATATAAGAATATCTCTTAAATAAATACATAGATAATTCAAGTGCATCATGAAATTGAATTGAAACAAAAAGACAAGTGTGATGGAATGTTTGATTCATCCCTTAGTTGATCATGTTATGTTGATTTGTATGGTTTTTATCACTTTATATTATCCGTTAACACATTTGAGAGGTGATGTAGTACTTTATCAAAATTCCTCTCACCGTTAGCAATGTTGTATAGAAAAATAGAGTATCACGGAGGTGAGTATAGAGTTTAAGAACATGATTAGTTAGTACTTCCATCTCATCTTTTAATTTGTGATATTTCATCATATTTGAAGAGAAATATTCTACATATAGTTATTAGGAATTAAACGTAAGGAATATACTCACATAGAAAATCCTAAATTTCTATAACACCTTCATTAAATGATCTGAAATATAGTTGTTAGAAACTTAGGCATAGTAAGTCAATACTCATAGTCAATCCTGGTATGTGAATCTAACATGTGGTAGATTTATTTGGTATTTTTTTTACTTATTATCACCACATAATCTTTTTTTCTTACTAAAGATAAATACATTCATTTTATCAGATACTTTTGGATAGTTTAGATGTTCTATATGTGGTATATTCACCACTAACTTGATCTATAACATCTTAAGGTGGTATATTGTAATCAATGTTCATTAAATCTAAGGCTCTGTATAATTTTTGACATTTTCTATAGACAAGCATGTTGGATTGATGTTTTCTCATTGTAGATTTTATTTATTCGTTATATTTATTTATTACTTATAAATTTTGTGATTTTTTTCACTGTATATAGGTTATACTATCTTGGCCAATTTTATATCTTCATGTGGTCAATATCATGACTCATAATACATCACATGTAATGTTTGTTTGTTCTAACACATAGAATAATTTTTTCAAGGTCAATAGAAATAATCCTTGGGTTCGATCATTGTTCACATTTGGTTGGTCACTTTAAATTATTTACAGGTGTATAGTTGTTTATCATGTGTTAAATCGATTAATTCACACCTTAAATCAAACATAAATTATGGTTTATCTATCTCATTGCACACTTTCACCAAAAATGGTTTTCTTTCATAAAATAAATAAATCATTAAAATTACAATAAGAAGAATTTAGGGTCATTAAATCCTCAAATTGAGGGACTAACCCAACACATTACAATGTGATATAATTGTATTGGACATAGTGGATGGAATTTTAATGGACAGTTGTGGATGATGAAATGAGTTTTTGATCTCTAAATGAAAAAAAATCATGTTTAAGTCCCCACCACACCATTATTTTTTGAAACACACTAGCCTCAACTATAAGAAATGTACATTATATAGTTTTAAAACTATAAAAAATAAAAATATAAAATTTCCTAGAAAAATATTCTAATTTTATTATATGAATATCTATTTTTAATTTACTTTCTCAAAATAAGACAAGAAAAGTTTTTGAGCTTTTCCCATAGAAATAATCTTCTATGGATTATTTAAAATATATTATTTAACCATTAGACATTTTTTATTTATAGTAATTTATTAATATATGTTAAATAAAAAATTTATTCACTGTCAAATTGATAGAAATAATGATAATAACATTTGGCTGTATAAGGGCTATTTTTATAAATTATTTTTTCAAAAAAATGTGTTTGGATTAAAAAGGAATTGTAACGAACCAACTTCTCATGAAGGCCTATATCATTTTGTTTTTTGTTTTTAATCTATTTATTTATATTGGTAACCATTTCCTACTGTATAAGGAAATTGTGTGATCATCTGAGGCTTGTTCAATGCCTAGAGTTCCAAAAATTAGACAAGCAGTGTGGGTTGAATGATTAGTACACAGTTACGGCTTACTGTGTGACTCTACCAAGTGAGTTACACATTACATAAGAGAGGACACATGGTTTATTTGAAACCATATGATCCATGATGCATTCAATATAGATTTTCAAACATTTTTTATAGTGGATTTTCACACAGATATCACACAAATAGCCAAACCATGTGCTTAGTCCATGTTAGGTGAGATATTGGACATTTTAAGAATAACTATGGGCCCACAATTTTTCCAATTGTGTGGCCAAACCATTAGACCTTTTTTTAAGTGGTAATTTATAATTTTTATTCTAAAATGTTTTAAACCCTCTGGCCCTTTTTCCTCCTCTAGAGAATGTGCATCACCCCTCTCCTATCAATGTGTTATCCCTTATCATTGATAGATATTTTGACAACTCCTTGATAATATCTCCATTTCCATTGTTTTTGGAAATTTTGGATCTAAAATAGTAAGATATATAATCCTCTTAGTACCTATATCAGTTTATCTTCCCAGATCATGTGCTATTTTTTGTGTGAGATTATATGCCCTTTTGATAGGTAAATGGTCCATTATTATAATTTATTATGTTCTTTTTCAATTCAAATGTTAATACCTAACAATTGGTCGTATAGCGTCCTAATTTATGTGTTCTAGAAATTTTACCTAAACTCTTAAGAGTTTTTTTGGTATTATCAAATGCTCCACAAGCCATAAATTATCATATATAGCCATAAAATGTTGTTTTCCCTTGTAGTTAATTAAACCATGATATGTTACACTATATAACCTTTCTCAATTGATTAAAATATGATGTCAAAATTGATTTCCACCCCATTGGGTGTAAAAAATTATATTCCCTTTAGAATTTAAGTGATCACTTATCCAACCATAATCTAATTGGGTTGGGTTTTCATTAGTTTTGTTTCAAATTTCTTAATAATTAAATGGATTAATTTAAATTGAATGAAACATGATGGAAAATCCATTCCACAAGTGAAATACTTATAAATATGAATTGTGAGTATTGTAATACCCTAAGTTAAATTTTGTTCAATGATTATAAATAGTTTAGAGGAAATCCTTGATGTTTATTATTATAATGATTATTCCATTAAAATTGGAAGAGGTTTAATAGTTAAGGGTTCTATAGAGTATGTAATTTCATGATCCCTTACATTGGGTGATTAAATTGACATCTCATATCATTATAATTTTATCTTAATGATGTGAATGATGCTCCAAGTTTGTTTTATTCGAGTTTTTGTCATGAAGACTCAGCCCAAAATATCGAGTAATAGTCCATATGTCTCACATTCTTATGTGAGTCACAGATTCTACCCTTGGTTAGAGCCTATAGCTCATTATATTGATTATGGACTCCTGATCCATGCCCCAATTTGAGCTAGAACATAGTATCCATGCAGATGCCTTTATATTCCCTCATGTATTTAGTATATATATATATATGTATATGTATTATATGATTACTTATATATATATATATATGGATACACAAGGTTATTGATCATACTCATTCTGGATTATGTCGACATAGTTAGAGGTATCCTGGTATCCCATAAGAACTTGATCTAGCTGGAATTTACTTTTAATAAATTTTTATTATCTATTTTACCTACACTATACTATGATATGTACACTATATGGATTATTCTAGGCACTATTGGTGGTGCATTTTTTATTTTATCTCACAACATACTTAGGCTTCCTTTTGGTATCCGAGTAGACTTTTTGAATGAAGGTGTGGATATTGGAATGTTTCGTGTCTCATATGCTTTATTGATTTATCTTATATCTTGGAGCATGGGATTAGAGGACCTATAGTATGATTTTTATACTAATGGACTTTCCTTTTATCCTTTTTTGGGTTTTTGTATTCCATGATGTATACTCATGTACTCTATATCACATATTCCCCATTTTTTATATCAGTATTCCATGATATCATCTTGTATGTGAATCAGCTTATGAATTTTCATTTTTATTATAGTTTCTTGATTATTTATTCTTCCACAATTATATATTATACGTGTTTCCATTATTCCATTAATTATATTATTATTACTATATTTTTGTATATATTTTACACTTGTTGTTTCACTCTGATATGATGGTAAAGTCTCACCGGTGTACCACCATGGACCCTCACCACTATTTGATAGAAGCTATCATATGAGAAGGTGCAATTGATTACATGTTACCCACTGGTTCAGGGCACCGTTATGGTGCCTTCTATTTCAGGATGTTACAAAGTGGTATCAGAGAACCTTTTTCCGTTTATCTTAAAATTTGGGTACTAGATATGAGACTATGATGTAATGGAATTTTCTAATGATATTGTGCCTAGGAGTATCTAACCATATAGAGGGGGAAAATTAATAGGGATGGGTTGATGTTGTTTTAATTCATGCATATTGCAGTTGATTCAATTTCAATATTGGGTGATGCACATGTTTTGTGATTCTATTAATATTGATATTGTAATTATTTTTTCACATTATCCCTTGTCTTTATCAATAATGGAATTATCTTCACATGCATCATTATAGGAACATTAGAGCTGACATACCATATATTTTTCCATTCCATATTTAATTTTTGTCCAAATTTTATTATTCCATTCCTTGATTCTTATATATTAAATGTGAAAATATTCCTTAAATGGATAAATAATTTGATTAATTAAAGTGCCTACGCTTAATCTAAATGGTATTTTCCTACATATATTGAGGATGATACCTTAAATTTCCAATTATAATATGTTTTTTGTTTTGGACCTACCAGTTCTATGAATCGGAACAACATTATTTGAATGGGTTACTTGAGTGAAAATGGATATTTATGAACCAAGAACTTCTATAAATCCTGAATAGTGATTCATGTAATAAAATCATTTCATATGGCATATTACATCCTAATACCAAATATAAAGTCCAGGTTGCAATTAAAAGACTCTCTAATTGAAATTTATAAGTAGTATGACTTTCATAAATTGGAAATGGTGAAACACTTTCACAAGAGCCTCAGCCCAGTTGGTAAGGAATCAAAAAGTGCATCCAAGAGACCTGAGATAAAAATAAAAAAGATGGATATTTTTTGGGTTACTCTAGCAGTTACTCTTCAGTAAAATAGAAGCCAAAATTATTCAACCGTTTGGGCCTTGGGGCCACCTATTTGGTCTTCAGGCCCTTCAAAGCCTTTGGGCCAGTAAGGATGTTGGGCCACCACAAGGCCTTCAGGCCTCATCAAGGCCTTCGAGCCACATGATCAATGTAGCTACCCCAAAAAGACTCAACAAAAAAGAAGCAGCCCCAAAGTAGGATTCAGGGTAGGTGAACTCACCAGAGTAAAACCAATGGATTTAGAAGAATGAAAGGGTATGGAAACACCATCAGGACCATCCTGTTCTTGCATGGGAAGCATAGCCAAACATCCATTCGAATGTAGAGGTTAACCATCACGATGAACATTATGGGGAGGGGAAGTTCCTTGTAGTTATAGTCTGGTTGAATTTCATAAGACCTTCGGGTCATGTAATACCTCTTAAGCCTATCTTCCATGTAATATTTAAGCCATGGGCCTTGTAAGGGTTCCACCTCATCCCTTGAAAGGGGGTTATCATAAAATAAATAAATAAAAATAAGGCCTTTGGGCTATTCGGGGGGTAATGGTGAAACATCTTAATGGACCATTATTTATAATTAAATATATATATATATAAGTATGAAATTAAATAAAATTAAACCTTTAAATTAAATGGTTAATGATAAATGGTATTCCAAATGAAAACTAAAGGTTTTATTTTTTTATACATTGAATCTAACACTATATATATCAGAACATTTTCAAGGTTATATGATACATAGACCAAAACCTTGATCATTAATGGTTATTTGGGAGCATATATTATGTTCTTATAGCCTTTTATTAATTTTCTATACCACATAAACCTATATTTTGAAGAAAGTAGAGTGTTGTTACCTTTTCAATTGGAAGTTTGTATGCCTTTCCATTTGACTATCTGTAAATTTCTCAAAAACTAAATTATTTTTTGGTGTGTGTTTTGGAATTTTAGAATCCTACCACTGTGACAGCCTTGAGTCATACACTAGGAATACAGTGACAAACATACACTAGAAGAGGTGGGAAATGAGGCACCAGTATTACCACAAGTATTTCCACCAGAGGTAACACCTGTTATTCTTGAAATGGTCTCTAATTCCTAGTTTTGATAGGGTTTCCTTCATATAATGTAGAATATACATGAAACTACTTGACCTACTCTTATACTAGTAGAGTTGACTTAGGAATTATAACAGCAGAATCCTACCACATTTTTTGGGTATAGAGGACCTCATGCTGTAGTTTCATGGAATTAGGTCATGATTTCTATATTTTATCATTTGGAGATGTCTACAAAAAAGAGGGTCATGCTCACTAGTTATATGCTACGTGATTCTACCATGAGATGGTGGTATTTCCTTAAATCAAAATACATAAATTGAGAGATGATTTGGAGGGATATATAGAATTTTTTTATGATTACTTCTTTCCAAATACAATGATGGATGAACAGGGTAGAGAGTTCTTGAACCTACAACATGGATCCAGGTTTATCTTGGAATATTCAACCCCTTCCACTAAGTTGCATCACTTCACACCAACCTTATCTTTTGATGATCTTTTATCTATGAGGTGATTCAAAGATAGGAATTTTATGCCATATGATCCCAGGTTAATGTCTTTCAGTAGTCCTTATTTTTTAAATAGTCATCCAGGAACACGTTATTAAGAGGAATCTGAGAGAAGCCGATGGTGGGAACTAGGGTGGTTCAGCACCCAAACCTTCTAGTAGTTCTTATAGAAAATGGAAATTGCATTATGAGGTTTCTCAGGGGGTTAGAAGTAGTCATACAACTCATAATGATAGATTCTATATATGTCACTAGTGTGGGGAATTCAAGAAACACAAAACATTAGTTTATGTGAGATCTAATAGAGTGCAGAGGCTATGGAAGGATGTGTCATATTCAGTGCTTCTGTGGGAGTTTTCCACTTATTCATATTGATAGGGAGTCTATACCTACTATCATTATGGTGCAGGACTAGTAATATGTTACAAGGTGGTATTATATAATACCACCAGCCAATAAGGCTGAGGTAGTGGTCAAGGAATAGGGAATTAGACATAGGACATGTAGGGACAATTAAGCGGGCTTGCAAAGGGCTGTTAGGTTGTGAATCAGGGTCTTAATATGGGCCAATTACATGAAATGAAACCTATGCCTAATGATTAGATCACCATACCTTTTATTGTTAGATGTAATATTACCGTATCCTTTACTCTGGTGTCTAGTTTATTTCACAAAGGTTAATTACAATCTTTTATAGTTTCTGAAACTCTAGAGAGCCTAGGTCTCGAGATAGAGTAGTTATGTGGCATTATTAATCTTGATACCATGTGGGGTAGTTGAATAGAGACAATTCGTGGATGTAAGGATTTTTCCATTTAGATGGGAATATATCTTTTTATGTGAGTTGTTTTAATCTTAGAAATGATAAGGGTTGGTGTGATTATTAGGATTGAATAAAAAGTTCTCTATCAAGCCCATATTTACTATTATCATTGTATGGTGATGCTCACATCACTAGAGAGTTATAGACATGATCCCAAGGGAGAATGGGATATCTGGGAGTCTAAAGATGGATATGAGCATCAAAACCTCAGTAGAGTGATATCTTGTATTGATAGTCTTTTCTTGGATGATTTGGTGTTACGACCTAATATTTTACTTCTTATGTAGTATTATTTCATGTACATCTTACAAGACAAATTTTCTAAGATACCTCCAATGAGACAGGTAGAATTAACCATTGAGATGGTGTTGAGAGAGACATTTTTGTCCAATCTGTTATATATGATGATGCCTAAAATGCTTCTATATCTCAAGAATTAGTTGGTATTCCATGAGGATTAGGTTTTTACATAGCCCAACACTTCTCCTAAGGATTCTCTAGTCCTTTTTCTAATAAGGTGGATGGTAACATTTAGTTATGTGTGGATTACCATCTATTGAATCACATTATAGTTATCAACTATTATCCACTAATTGAAATATATGATTTATTTGGTCTGTTTTGAGGATTGAGGGAGTTTTCCAAGACTGATCTAAGGTTAGCCTATCATTAGTTGCATGTCAAATATCAAGACATACCTCATATATATTTCTAGAGTACGTATACTTTTTATGAGTACCTGGTAATGTTTTCTATCTCACTAATGAGCCTATTGTTTTTATAGATCAAATAAATTCTATTTTACACCCATAATTTTATTCATCCCTGGTATTTCTTAGGGAAAACGTCATAGTGAACCCTAGTTATTAACACAGACATCCCCAACATCTTGATATCATGATGAATACATAGAGAGAGAACTAACATTACACAAATATCATCAAATGCCACTTTTGGATTGAAAAAGTTAACTTCTTATGGAATATCATCTCGATGTACGAAGTATTAGTAGACATAGAGATGGTGAGAGTTATAGTTTCATGAGAGTATTCTATGAAGGTATTGGATATATTTATTTTACAAGGGTTATTCATGTATTATAGAAATTACATCTATGATTTCTCATGCCTAGAAGTGCCTCTTATGGGCATGACTAAGAATGGTGTGAAATTCTTATGGTCATAAGATTATGCATCATCCATTCATGATTCTAAGATCTGATTGACTCTAGTACTGATCCTAATTATTCTAGAGTTATGAATGATCTATATTATTTATTGTGAAACATTAATTATTTAGTTGGGGAGGTTCTGACATAGGAAGAGTAATTCATAGTTTATGTTTCTTGTAAGTCGAGGGATAATATAAGTGATTGGTATGACTTTTACACCCATTTTCCATTACTAAGTGAAAATTAGATGATGTCTCCATGAATATAATAACATGTTTACTCATATCACCTTGTAGAAACTACTTAGTTTCGGTAGTTTCTTATTGGTTTATAAAGGTCATACAATTATTACCTATTAATGATACCTTCTTGGTAGAAGATCTAGGGAGGTTATACATTAGGGAGGTCATGGGTCATCATGGGAATCCTCATGCTATCGTGTCAGATATAGATGCTCACATTATGTATCTATTTTAGAAGGGGTTGAAAATGGAATTGGGTACATTAGTGCTTCTGATCAAGTCTTATCACCCTAATACTGATGGAAGGAAGGATCGTATGATTCTGGGGTTGAAGGACGTGCCTCGTGTATGTGTCCTTGAGTTTCTGGGTTCTTGGGAGAAAAACATGTACCTATTTTAATTCCCTTATAATAATATATTTTAGGATATCATTTAGAGTTCCCATTACACATACTAAAATAGTTTGAATTCCCAATAACCATTGTTCTAGTTAGAGGTAAGGGTTATATATTTTCTTATATGACATCGTGTTTAGGATAATTCGGAGTAATTTTAATGAATCGGAAAGAATAAGTTGACAACTTGGCCCATATAGTAGTATAATTCCAATCAATAATGATGAAATCTTGAATTTGAGTTTGGGGATCAAGTCTTATTTTGAGTTACTCCCAAGTTGGGCCATCATAGAATTTAAAGGAAGTTTAATTCATCTTCTAGATCATCGATAATTTTGAGCTCTTGAAGAGAATGAGACCATTTTTTACTAGATAGCATATCCTCAGAGAAATTATTTTATTCATGATTTCTTCTACATATCATAGATATATCGATATTTTATATAACCAAAACATTTATTTTAAACTGATGAGGTTGAGTTAGATACGGATACTTCCTTTTAGAATTATCTTGTTTGTATCCGGGATCAGAGCATGAAGACTCTGCAAGGCATTTCAGTTCCTTTATTATGTGTCTAATGGAAACAATGATGTTTACATGACAAGAAAATGGAGTCATAAACTGATATATGAACCTATTTGAAGATATTTTCTTAGACGGTCCCTCCCTAACCTCTGAAGGCTAACATAGAGATGAGTTTCTTTAATAAGGGGAGGTTGTAATGACCTCTCTTATCATAAAGGTATAAATAATTTGATATTCAATTTGAATCCTTTGTTTACCTTGGTAAATGTTACCTGAATCCTAAGAAAGGTTTTGAGATTATCCTGGTCTAGTTTATAGAATGGAGTTCTAGAAATTAGACAAACAGAGTGGGCCACATGGTTAACGCATAGTTCGTGCTAACCATACAACTTAACTGTGTAAGGTACCCATTTCAGAGAAGTGAAAACATGGTTTTTCTATAACCGTGAAACCTAGGTGACACACTAGTTCAAAGTTACAGACAATTTTATAGTGTTTTTCTATCATTTATTTTGAATTATTAGCCAAACCATGGGCCTATCCCAGGCGGGGGGGGGGGTCTTCCATAGTGGAGGCAGCATTTTTGGCGCAATGTTTGGCTAACCATGCAGCCAATCATGCGACCCACATTTTTAGGGGAAATTTATGATTTCACCCCAAAAAATATTCAAAACCGCTTACCCTTTTTAATCCTCCTCCATAGGACATGCATCACCCCACTTATCTTGGTGATATCTCCCTTATATTTGTTATCGGTTTTGATAACTCCTCAATATGGTATCGATTTCTGTCTCTATCAGACACATCGAATCTATAATGGTAAGATTTATAATCCTCTTACTTATTATATTTTTTTTAACTTCGCATATTTGTGATATTTTTTTGATAGATCATATTCCCTAATGTCAAGGTGTTGGTTTGATTTTCACATTTCATTTGTTCTTAATATCAATTGTTGAAACCTAATGAGTGGTAATCTATAAATCAATGGTAGGTGTTTTAGGAATTTTCTATAATTATTAATGTGTTTTCATAGTATTACTTGATATTACACACACTTAAAATTTCTATACATGGATATAAAATGTAGTTTACCACTATTATTAATTAAACCATTCTCTATTATGGAATAGATCCTTTCTCAATTGATTATAGGATGTTAAACTCATTGATTTTTACCCATTTTTCTGTGATAAAATAAATTCCCTCTGGAATGTAAATGAATAATTTTCCAACCACCTTTTAAGTGGGTTGGGATTCCATTTATTGTTGTTTCCTTTAAATTGTTTAAATTTTATAATTTAAATTGAATAAAAGTGGGTCGAATGGAAAGACCACTTGTTAAATAATTATGAGCATGAATTGTGATTATTTAAATACCCTATGTTAAATTAGGTTAAATGATTATAAATGATTTAGAGGTAATCCCTCATGGTTATTATTATTATTATTTTTATGAGTATGAAATTTATATTGGATACAGAAAAATGGTTAAGGGTTCTGTTGAATGTGGTATTTGATGCTCCCTTACATTGGGTGATGGGCATGACGTCTCACATCATTGTAATTTTTTATGGACAATTGGCAGGATAACCATATTCCCTTACTTTGGGTTTCGGGAATGAAGACTCACCCCAAAATCTCAAGTGACAAGGAAAATTTCTCACATTCATATGAGATGTAGGTTTTTTACACTTTGTGGGATCCTATAGCTCATTAGACTAGTTGTGGGCATCTGATTTATTCCCTAAGTCTGTCTAGCACCATATATCCACATATATTCCTATATATTCCATTATGTATTTAGTTTATATACATTTATACATATTATATGGGATTATATATATATATATATATGGATACATATGGATACTGATCAGACTCATTCTAGAATATGTTAAAGCAGGTAGATCCCACCTAGTGTCTGATAGAAACCTAAGTTAGGTGGTATTTATTTTCCATCATTGTTTGTTATTTTTTTACTGGAACATTTCTATGTTATGTACATTGGAAGGATAATTCTATACATCAATGGTGGTGTCTTATGGAGTTTATCTCACACCCTACTCAAGCCTCATTTAGTACCCAAGTAGACTTCATGACTGCTGGTGTGGATAAGGTTAAGTGACCTATCTCAGATGCTTGATTTATTTTTATAATAGATTGGATCTTGGGAGATGAGGACCAAACATATACTCTTTATTTTAGTGGATCTATCTTTTTCCCTTTTGTATTTTTATGTAGAATTATGTATATTAATGTACTCTATATCCCATGTTTCCCCATTTTTCATATCTTCATGCAATTACATCATCTCGTATGTGACTCACCCAATTGATTTTGATTATTATTATAGTTACTTGGTTGTTTATTCTTCTATAGTTATTTATTATTCTTATTTACATTGATCCATTTGTTATATTATGATTCTGGTATTTTTGCTTATTTATTACCCCCATTGTACCACTCTGATATAAGGGTGTAGTCTATCAATTATATAGCCTTGGAACCTCTCTCTTAATTAACAGCCTCTGGAATATGGGGAGGCATGATTGATGCCATGTGACCCACTTTCATGGGGCATCGTTTTGGATGCTTCCTGGGTAGTATGATACATGAATAGTGTCTATCCATTTTAAGTAATTAAAGAAATATTTAATAACGAATGATTTAAATAAAATGTATATGTTATATATTTAAGTATATGAATTTTAATATTTCTAATTATTATTACTGTTTATATAGTTAATCTATGACCATATTATGCTTGAAAATTTCATTTTCTATACACCTATTTTTAGACACAGTATTTGGTTTTATGTTTAAATTAAATTCTTACACTTATTTGAATTGAATTCAATAAAATAAATTACATATTTTTAATAGTAATTATTAATATTAGGTAATATGGTCAAATTAATTTATTTCCATAATGAATAGTATAAATAGTAAAAATTCATTACCCCTATTAAAGTTAAAATGGTTTTAATAGGGGGTTTAAGAAAAAAAAAAGTTTATGTTTTCCAATTAGACTTTTTAAAATATTATTTTCTGACCATATTGAGCCATTATCTATTATAACTTTGAATATAAGGTCATGATGAAGAATTTTTGTTGGGAATAACTTTATCATTTTTTATTATTTTTGGAAATTTTCTTGTAGTTTCCAAGAATTTCTCCATACCCACATTAAAATGGCATATATTCCCTCATTAACACCTATTAGGAAATTCTTCTCAACAATATCTTAAAAAAATCTCTCCCCAAGATTCTTATCAGCATTTTAAAGGTTTTTTTATTCCCTATAACCAGTCCTATGGTTCTTATTAAGATATCCAAAGGAGTTTCCTCTATGAGAATGTAAGTGTCTTCACTAAGATATTTATTTTTACTTATTTTATTACCACCTGAAATAGAATCTTACAACTTAAAATATAATAACATATATATCTATTGTATACTAAGATTTTATTATTTGTAAGGAATAATATTTATCCAAATCCTTGCATCAAATGGTAAACTAATCTATCGCCCATGTGTACGGCGGACTACAGCCTCGCGGGCTGATGTAATTTATTTTCTATCACTAAATAACATGTATAGTCATTATAATATATATAATGGAAATATATGATATTTATGAAGTGATATTGATTATTAAAAATTAATATATCATCAAATTGTTTACCCTTTCACAATTTATGTAATTGATATCATCTCTCAAGCATACATATGACCTACCATCTCCATGAAGTGATGCAATTAATTTTCCATGTTCATCAATCAATAGTGATTCTAAAAATGTTTGTAACTTGTAAATATGATATTTATTACTTTAATATCATTATTTATATGATCTAACTATAACATGCACAAAAAAATTGAACTTCCATTACAAATTAATGAATGAAAAAACAAGCCAATTAACACCTAGAAGAAAATTAATAATAACATATTGTTAATGAATGGGTTATAAGATTATAAACAAGGACAATATAAGAAATTATAAATATAAATATTGTTTTAGTATAAATTAATAACCTAATAGAAATCATTATATAGGAGGTTAAATAATGTTCCATTAAAGGGAAGTTTGATGTAAGGGATTTTATGTCAGTTTACATTTCATTGAGAAATATTTTTTATTATGCACCTATTCACATTTTTTGTTTTATATGTTTCCTCATTGATGTATTTAACATGAATAACTATTTATTTAGGATGTTTAATTTTTAAATTCAATACTATTATTTTAAGATGTTGCAATTTAAGAGTTACCAAACATGTAAGAATCTATATTTCAATATCACTTTCCTTTTGGATTGTGTTTATATGAAATAATAGAATCTTATCATTTATCCTTAATATGTTCCAATAAATTTATTTTACACTAGATATTAATGGATTTTAAAGGTTTTCTTCAACATTTTTTCTATTTGATACTTCATTCAAAAAACGAGATCTTTTATAGAAAAAAGTAATTTCATTTCTCTTTTAATATAGTATATTTTTCCTCAATTTTATTTTTTAAAAAGTTGTTTTATTTACTGAAAGAAATTATTAATTAAATTTTAGGTTATAAATGAAATTTAAAATTTTTTTGAAATGATTATTTCTAATATGGTTATAAAGGGACATTTTTTACTTTATTTACAAAAAAAATAAAAGGAATTTTTTCTAATGTATGACAAGATAATGGACTTCCCTGATGCCATAACTATTTTACCAAATTTAGTTTCTTATACAAGTTTTGAATGGTTTTAGAACGAATTTTATTATGAAATATTATTTTAATATTTCACTTCCATTTAGTATATTATTCTAAAATATATGAATTTATCTCAAAATCTATATTATAACTCCTTTATTTTGTTGTTATTAACTTTATCTAGAAACATTCACATTCGTGTGATCATTGGATATTAAATTTAAAATAAATATAGTTATTATTTATCATGGATATTGTTATTTCCAAAACCATATATCATTTCTATATATGGTGTTTTAATTTGAAACTAATGTCATTAACTGAGGTAACCTTTTGAAATCTATATTCTTTACACAATATAGATATTTTTTAATGATGAATATTTTCATAAATTAAATCTATCATTAAATATAATGGTATTAATTTGTACATGTAGTGATGTGTGGGGAATATAATTATATATACCCTAAGTGATTCAACGGTTCTCATGAGAAAAGTTAGTTGGAAAAATTAAATGGATTTTTATACACAGTTTTAAACTATGTTGATGTAAGGTCATGAAGATTTAGATATCATGGTGTCTGAGACCATGAAGTCTAATATTAAGCACTTATTTCTATTATAATTTAATTATAATCATTATCCAATGTATTATGGAATTCATATTATCGATGGATACATTATTTCTCAAGTTATTGATTAAATGGAGTGTATTTTTGGTTATTCACCATGAAAAATTGACTTTTTATCATGTTAATAATTAAAAGTAATGTCTTTTAGTTAATTACCTTATCGTAGTAATTATTACTTATTACTAATGATATATTTCTCTATATGTAACCCTTACAAAGAATTTTAGAATAACCCTATTAGTTTCCTTTCCCTAGGATATGAAAAATAATTCTTTGAATGGGTTTAGGGATGTCTAATTTTTTTCATTATTATATCCCCAATGTAAAATGGGTATCATGCATGTATCTAGATCTCTATGACTACCAAACTAGTCAGTATCACTGGATTATATCCCTTATATATGAATTCTAATGTAAAAAAAATATGCTCATGGTTACTAGAGTGATGGTTGTTATAATTGGTATCAAATAATGTTTAGTAGAAACCTTGGGAATAATCTTTAATAAAACATAGATTATGCAACATAAACCTTTGATAGACTTTTAGGATATATAAAAATGAGTAATATCATCCTAAATTTTTTTTAATGAAGGTATTCTATATTTTTTTCAAGAAACACATCCATATCTGGATACAAGAATATTAACTAGTTCTAGAACAACCGTACCTATGGGTTATAACTTTGAAATGGGTGAAAGGGCCTTTAACTCGATCATCACCAAGTGAATGAAAAATTTAATTACTAAGCACCTATTTTGACACTTTTAGGGTAATTTTAACACTATATTTCATATTTTATTTAACACCCATTATATTGGAATTGAAAATATTTTTTTGATAAAATGATATTCTTAAGGAAACCAAGTTTTTTATTATAAGATTAAAAATGCATACATTTTTTATTTATAAATAGTGTTTTAACATATTCAAAATTATATGATATGATTGAATATTCATATTATCATGATATAATATTGTGTATACCATTATTTATAACTGTAATATAGAAGAATGAATGGTATCAACACTCTTGGTCAATATATATTTTTCCATGTAGAGAGAGACAATATAACTAGTATTGGAACTACTAAAATAATGGATATGTTATGGAATAATAACTAGGTTATGACTAATACCATTCCTAAAGGGAGATACATATTATTCCATAACATTATTCTCCAATTTTAGATCACTTCATGTGACGTAATCCACCACCATTTAGTGGGACTACTAATCCAGTGGTTACTAAAAAATTGATTAATTCCCTTTAAAATATATGTTTGGCCTTGTGGTATAATGAAGAGGAAAAGTTTATAATGGAAGTATATTGTCTCAAGGGTGATTAAAATTAATGGTTTTCATTGATACAAAATACTAGGGAGGTATAGAAAATATAACACATGGAATGGAGAGCTTTTATAGAAACATTTTCAAAAAATATTTCCCCCATGATAAATGATTTAAAATAAAGAGAAAGTTCCTTAGCTTAATTAAAAAGGTATAAGAAAGTGTTTTTGAGTATGAATAAATATTTAAAAGAATTTCTAGGTATGAGAATAATTACATATGAAATATTAAATTCAATATTGACCATTTCATTGAATAGATTAATCCATGTCTCTTAGGGAGATGGTTTCATAATTTTTTCATTATATAATGAAATATTTTTTATCCAATAAAAATATGGAGGAAATTAACTAGATCTTTTATATTAAAGGGTTATCAAGAGAAGAGTCGTTCATAAAAACACCATGAAAATAGGGTGATATGGAACCACCCGTACTGGGGTTTGATAGTTAATTTTAATGTCTCATGTTGGAATAGTGTTATGTGGGGAGGGGGTGATTTGCGATCACTCTGGTTCTATAATACTGGCCTTCATTGCTTTCTGTGGAAAATGTGACTACCTCATAGAGGAAGTAACATCCATGTTTGTGGGCCTTGAGATATGCCATGGTCGCAGTATACCTCTATCTTGGGTGGATATGAACTCTATTACTCTATATAAGGCCATCCAAAATGAGATTATCACCCCATGGGAAATCACATATCTCATCCACAAATTCAAAGGTCATATTTGCAGCCACATGGAAATGTCACATACATAACAGGAAGTCAAAAAGGAAGTTTCCTTCTAGACCTCCTAGAAAATCCCACATATCTCATTCTCTATTTTGTTTTTCCCTTGTATCCCTTATCCCTTAGTGTATTCGACTTGTCAAATGTGATGCGCTTGGTCTTCACTACTTTAGGCCAACTTGAACTTTTAGGGATCTTCCATTCTATTAATATAAAAGTATCAATGTTGGATGGATGTTCATATGGTTAATGATTTCATGTGGAAGGAACAAGTCCTTGATGTCTAATTACTCAACTATAGAAAAATAAGAAATTATTCACACCAATTTCATAAGAGTTGGGGGATTATTTCATAGAAGAGGTTGAGGGGTGAAGGCCAAGACAATAAGATCAATATAGATGAGGTGAAACAACCCAATGATGAGGTGGTGAGTACTTTAATTATAGTACAAAAATTTCCAATGATTTATTTGAATATGGATCACCACAATATTTTATATATTCAATATTTCAATAAACATTATTTATTTTCCTAGCCCTGCATTAAGGTAATAATAAGTCTAAACACCTAGTGTAAGTATCACTACAACAAGAATGTATCAGAATCTTCCAATTATGACACATAAACATTCTCTATTTGCTGACATTATTTTCATACATATGGTTTAATTCAATATAATCCTTTTTATGGACTGTTTTTCATAATATAATGAAAAAATATTATAAAGAGAAGTGGATTATGATTCTTGATGAAGATATGTAATTCATTATACATAAAGCATAAAATTTATCACCTGAGTCATGTATTGATCCAACACTAGTATCTCTTCTTAATGTGATTCTTAGGTAATAAGATAAAACAATATTCATGGATAGAAATATTTATATTACAAGTAAGGATATAACTATTGTAGTGGAATATATTAATGTATTTTATAGGGAATGACCTAGAAATCCACTTTATATTGAGGTTTAGTTTTCCATTGATTTAATCCTTTATTAAATACTTATCTCAAAAAATCCATAGAAAATGGTCAGTGTATAATTTTTGGAGTTGAAGAAAAAAATAAAGGAGTTCTGTGATAAGGTGTTTATATACCCTAGTGTTTTACCTGGGGATACCCTTAAGAATAAACATGCATCTATGATGTTCTTCATTGGTTATATGGAAATAAATTCCATTATGATAAAAAAAAGGTATCCTCTACCCCACATTTATCACTTATTCGATCAAATTCCTAGATATAAATATTTTTAAAGGAATTTCCTTCACTCTAAGTATCATTAATTAGGATTTAACAAGGAAGATATTGCAAAGATAATACTTTTAACAGGTTATGTACATTAGGAGTTTAAAAAAATTCAATTTGGATTTACTAATGCGACATATTTTTTTTGAATTTAACGAAGATATTATTAAATAAATATCTTGATATTTTCCTTATGGTATTCATTGATGACATCTTGTTGTATTCTAAGAACTATGAGGACCATGAGGATCACATACAGATCATTTTAGGGACTCATAGAGGAAAGGATTTACATATATAAAAATTTAAGTATTAATTTTGGCATCAATAAATTTTTTTTCTTTTCCATATTTCCTCTATTGATGGAATCTCAGTTGATCCAATAATGACAAAGTATGTCAGATAATATCCTGCACCAACAAACATAACTGAGGTACAGAGGGTCATAGGTTTGGCAGGATACTATTGGTGAATCATTCAAAAAATATCCAACAGCATATCCTATTATCCAACCATATATATAAATGGGTTATGTTCATAATGAAAAATTAATGTGAATAACATTTTGAAAAATTGAAGAGGATATTGGTCAATGCTCCAATTTTGATAATATCCTTAGGAAATTATGGGTTTAGGATATATAGTTATACATTGAAGAAGGGAATTGGTTGTGTCCTTAGGAAAATAATAAAGATATTTAATATGAGTCAAGGTAGTTATTGACTCGTGAATAGAATTATTTAACTAGTGATATTGAGTTTGATTCTGTAATCTTTTCTTTAAAAATAATGAGATATTATCTCTATGGTGAAATATTTGAGATATACATAGACTATAAGATCCTAAAATAAATATTTTTATAAAAAATGATCAATATGAGGAAATTATGATGACCCAATCTACAAAAGGATTATGATTTCTCAATACACTTCCCCCTAGGGAAGGAAAATAAGGTATCATGTGCATTGAGTATGAGAGATCATGGAATTTTTTCCCAAATGTGGATTGACAGGGATCATATGTTCATGGATCTAGTAAATATGGGTATTGGAATTATTATGGAAGGGGATATATAACTATTATTTCAAATGACTACAAAATTATATTTATTAGAAAAAATAAAAAATTCCCAATAATATAGTGAGAATTATCAAAAGAAAATTAAATCCATGAATGATTGTAAATTGGATGAATTCATTAGAAAATATGATATTTTGAAATTTATAAAGATACTATGTTTTTTTCTATACCAAGGATAAAAAGTGAAATATTAGATGATCCATATAGCTTGATTCTCTCTATGCCCCTTAGTATAACTAGGTTGTGTAGGGATTTGGCGGATAATTTTTGGTAGAATAACATGAAGTATGGCATTGCTAATTATTTATAATGATGATTAGTTTCAAATAGGTTTTCATTCGGATATATTATCCTAGAGGAGTTATACAACCTCTTTCTATTCCTATGTGGAAAATGGGATTACATTACTTATTACATTTTAATAGGACTACAAATGTCTTCTAGAAGGAATGGTGCAATATAGGTTATTGTTGAATGCCAACCAAAATTTGAACATTTATTCTCTATAAGAGAATATTTACCTCCTTCTTACCTCGAAAGGATTTATGTTATTGAATTTTTAGGACATTATGGTTCACTTATTTCTTTTGTTTCTAATTGTGATCCCCTATTTAAATCAAAATAAAATTAAGAGTCTTCAAAAGAATCTAAATACTAATCGTCAATTAAACATCTCCCACCATACTTAAATTGATGGAAATTATGAAAGATTTATTCAAACATTAGAATAAATGTTGAGGTCATGCTCACTTAATATTCAAGGTTTTAGATATCAATATTTACCTTTGGTGGAGTTTTCCCAAAATAATATTTTTCATTCAATTGTTCAAATGGTATTGTATGAATCATTATATGAAAAGACATTTTATAATTCTACATGTTGGGATAAAGTTGGTGAAAGGATACTTTTAGGTCAAAAATTTATTGATGAGATGATGACAATGGTAAATAATATTTTGGACTATATTAAATTAGATAAAACCCTGAAAAAGTATTCTGATGATAACTAAAATAAATATTTGTAATTTCAAGTTGGAGGGTTGGTTTTGTTGAAATTATCTCCATGGAAGGGGTTATTCGGTTCGGTTAGAACTGAAACCCGAACCCCATGTATATAAAAACTTTTTAAATTTTGGAAATAATTGTAGATGTGTCTCATCATTTGAAAATTCTTTCAAGCCTCTATAAAGTACACGATGAGTTCCATGTATAATTCTTAATGAAGTTTATTCTAAACCCAATGCATGTACTAACCTTTGGAGAAATATAATTTGAATATAATTTATCTTACTATGAAGGGATGGTCAATATTCTTGACACTAGAGAGAAAGAAAAAAGTGATAGAATAACCCTGAGAGTAAGGATACTATAGATAAATCATAAAATAGAGGAAGAAATTTGTAATTAGATGATGTTATGATAAAAACTACCCTCATTTGTTTTTAAAGTCATATCCTTGGAAATTTCAAGGATGATGTTTTTATATGGGAGAATAATGTTACACCTGAGCCTAAATTATAGTAAGTGAAACTTATAATTCAGTAAATCTATAAAAAAATTCATAATTTAATATTTCATGGAAAAAATTCCAATTTTATAGGATGAATATCTATTTTTGAACTTACATGGTCAAAATAAGTCTAGAATGAGTTTTTATACATTTCCCTTAGAAATAAGCATTTATGAATTATTGAAAATGTAATATTTAACTATTGAAATATTATCTATAATACTTTATTTAAATATATAATGATTTATTTAATATAAATTTAATAGAAATAAAGTTAAGAACATTTGGATGTAAAGGGGATATTTTTTAGAAAATTTTATATTTTCCAGAAACTATTAAAAATAGGCATAACATCTATCAATTTAATTAATTAAAATAATGTTTAATGATAAATGATTTAAATGAAATTTATAGATTATATTTCCAACTATGTAAATTTAAATCCATCGATTGATGATTACTATTTATAAATCAAATAGTTTCAGGATCTGGGAAAGATCATTTCTACCAAATTTATTAAAACATAGAAGATGTGACATCACTAGGGGGTTTAAAAAAGGTGGAATTCAGAACACAATGCACATATGAATTAACAAGATGTGAAAAAAAATCTATAATGAAAAAATACCATATCGGGTGGGATTCCACGGTTGATCTTTTGGATAGAGGATCCGTAACCTAGATGGACTCTCTATAATAATGAGAGCCATCCAATTGAAGATGCTAAAAAATCTAAATAAAATATATCCTTTATAGTAGAATTCTCCATTGCACACCCATATATTGAGTCCTCAATAAATTCACCACAATAGTATAGTTGTATTCCACCAAAAGGTGTCTCTATTCTTTTTATACAACATACTTTATAGCCTTAATCATCACCCATAATTCAGGTTAAATGGAAAATCCATTTCCAATGAAATGATATAAGAATCCTTTAATGAAGCCCCGATGATTTTGAATGACACCACTATATTCCAAAGTTCTTGGAGCACCTGAAGTCACTCCATCAATGCTAACTTTTTGCCAAAGATAGATTGGAATGATCCATTTAATGGACTTAATCACCATAGGCTACTTGACCCTTTCACTAACACTGAAGGTTTAAAAAATAATAAGATCAAAAACATCATTTTTCATGGAACCTATTTTTATATATTCGAGGAAACAATGAATTACCAATAAAGTACATGAAATCATGACTTCAGATAAAGAATGTGGTAATCAAAGTCATAATAATTTATTTCTCTCCAAATAAAGGAAATTATGGAAGCCACTTGTGTGACTAAAATTTCTTAAATTTGATCACTATGTAATTTTTTGGTGATTCAAATCATTAATTATTGAATGTCTCAAGCCTCAACTTGATTGAAAATACTTATTGAATGTTATCCTAAAATCTACGTGATAAGTCAATGGAAAAAATATGTGGTTGATAGATTCCTCACATATCAAGTAGACATAATAGGCATGGGTAATCTAAACCCCTGATTATTGTAGTATGTTATTAATAGGTATCCTTGATTAATAGATTCTCTAAATAATCCCCCTATGAGATGAAGAAATGAAAGGCTTTCTTACAACATACATCCATAGAGGAACAGTGGTATTGTAATTGTATTATAGTTGAACATATAATAATCTATTAAAGTAAACCTTCTAGTAGCATTAGAAGTCCATATAAACATATCTACATCAATGAAGGGTAACTCTAGATTTATAGAATAATTTGGTAATACATAATCCCCTATAGATCATCATTATTATTCATGTCTACAATTAGACAATGTTTATTCAGGGGGTACAGACATGTCATCACAAATTTCCCTATCCAGCCATGGAGTATTCCATAATTTGTTATTGGAGTGTTTTAAAACCATCCACTTTTGGAAAATCATAAGCTCGTTATATGAGTGTTTGATGAATGGCCAAATAGTTGAAGGAATATAACTTCAGTGACCAATACACTCCTTTATAGTGAATCAATTTAAAAGGAACTCCAAGGAACTATCACAAGAGGTTAAAGACTTCCAACTGAATTTGAAAAAAAGTTCTTCATTAAAGACTCTCAAGTCCTTAATATCCATTCCCCCTATATCATTGGGATTAACACATTCCTTCTAGGCCATTGAAAAAAATATTACTTTAATTAATGGATCCAAACCAAACCGAATTTCAAATCAAAGCCTAATGTTCTTTAACCAGGGCTCTATTTCACTTCTAAATAGAGAAATAATAAACAAACGTGGTGGTAAAAACTGAATTACAAGACATATTTGTACCTTCTGAGGCATGGTTTTTCCATTCCATGTCATGATATGGGAAATGATCTTGGAATAGATATTTTTAGGGTTGTACCATTTGAATTTTCCCCATAAAAGAGGCACCCCATAATAATCAAAAGATAGAGACCCTTTCATAACTCCATGTAATCATGAAATAATGTTCTATTTGGAGACCAAAAATCCATTCCTAATCTCTAAAAATAACTTATTCAAACTTATGGATAGTTCAGGAATATCATCATAATGAGAAAAAAAAATTTGTAAATGAAATAGTTATTCTATCAGCTTAACTAAAGAGAAGTACTTCATCAGCAAAAAGGATTTTTGAGGGGGTAGAAATCCCCCTTCTGATATTAATATTCCTATATAAATCATCCCACATAAAATCTTCAATACAAAAACTTAACTAATCCTCATCCATTACAATGATAATTCTAAATAAAGGATCACCTTTTATAACTCCTCTAGAACACTAAAAAACCTATAAGAGTTCCAATAATGATAGTAAAGCGCCTGGAACTCTTGATAATAATGTTGAATAAATTGATGAAAGATTCATAAAAATTATTCATTTTAAGAATTGCAGAAATCATGCTTCATCTTATTGTGTAAAAGTATTTACAAAATAATTTATCATTGAGAACTCCCATATTTAACCTTATTTTTCATAATGTCAGCACATTCCAAGGTAGTGAATAGAAAATTTTGAATTCTTCTTCAAGGGAATAATCCAAATTGAGTTGGAGTTATTAAAAATATAGAAACACTTCCCAATAGTGAGGAAATTATTTTACTGATAACAATTTGAACTGTTTTTATAATGGAAACTGGCCTAAAATCCCTAATATCTAGTAAATTTGCACTTTTCTGGAATCAGTTCAATAAAGTTGGAATTGACCCCATAGAGAATGGATGTATGACTAAATAATTATCATAACACATTAGTGAGATCATGATGAAAAATGTCCTAAGTGAACATAATGAATTTTTTGGTACAACCATTTGGTCCATCCATGCTATCAATATTCAATGGAAAGAGGGAATCCTTGACTTCCCTATCATGAAGATCTTTAGTTAACATCCTATTCTAATGAATTCCAAGGGTGGGTTTAATATTATAATACAAATTGTGTTTGTAATAATCCCCCTTTTCTATATAGATAATCTCAAAGTATATGACCACAACATTGGAGATTTGATTCTCTGATTTGAAAAGTGACCCATTAATTTCAAGGGCTCTGGCCCCTCTATTGATTGTTTCCTCTTGTAAAAGTAGTGAAATAATATGGGGTTTCTACCTCCAACTTGAAGACACCTGATGCTGTATTAATTATAGGATAACCTTTCTTTTAGATAAATCATATCATTAATATCATATAGAGTCTGAGTATCATCCCTAGAAGGGAAATGTTTATTATGATTTCCATTTTGACAATGTTAAAGGTGTTGTTAAAAAACGTTAATACCATTTTTTATGTTGGAGAAGGATGTTTTAATCCATTCCCTCATCATTATTTGTACATTCTTAACCTTTTGGAATAAAATAGTGAGTGTAATTCATAAATTCTCAATCTTCCATACATCAATGATAATTTCTCAACATCTAGGCAAAATAATCCATGAATTATAGAACATAAAGTGAAAGGGAGTTGTTTTTAATTTTCCAGTGCAAATGTCCACCAAAAGATGGTTATGATAAGAGTTAAATTTGGGAAGAATAATCCTAAAGATATTAACTACATCATTCATTTCATTAACCTAGACAAGTAATCTATCTAATATTCTAGCCTAACCTACATTGAGAGTATATAGCCTCCATGTGAAGTCTCCTCCAACAATGGTATCTTCAACCAGATTTTCTCCAATAATAAAAGAATAAAATTCAGACATATACATCTTGTTAAATTGATCAAAAAAAAATTATCATGTCATATAATAGAGTTAAAGTCACCCAAGATCACCCAATTTTGGGGAATCTTTTGAGATTTCACTTTAGGATAACTCCAATAGTCTCTTATTTTTTAATAAGAGTTGAAAGCATAAATGAAGGATAGATAAATAATAGTTCCCGAAATTCCAATATCAACTGAGACAAATTTTTAATTATTAATTCATGAGTGAAGTTTGATACTTTAATGCCTTAAAACCCATAGATTCTCATCAATATTTTCATTGGAGTTTTATTAAAGAATGTAATAACTTAGGGAGGCCCCTATAAAGGCTTTCTATTTTTCAAACATCATTTTTTCTAATAAATACCAATCATCATAGATTTTTTTTTCATAGTGAAATTTCTTCAGGCCATGATTTTGGGGAGAGTTCCCAATCCCTTGACCCTTCCAATAGAGGTTCATCATTAGATATGTGGGGTTTTTCTCCTCATTTGAGGCCATCCTCTCCTTGATAGGGCCTCTTTTCTATTCTTTCCTTTTACAATACATTTCTTGTTATCATTCTTGGTGTCTATAAAATTTTTATTTTTCTTATAGGGAAAAGGACACAATATAATAGTGAAGAGCCTAATTTTCATTGGCCAAAAATCTACCATTATATGGAGTGAATGTTTAGTGGGATTTATCAATTACTATAAGAGTATTCATACTGATCTTCCTCATAAAATATTTTCTAGAGGGATGATGAGAGGACACCTCCCCATTATTCTATTTCTCTAAATACTCAATATAATTAGTAGCATTAGTGATGGGATGCACTATAGAATCTTTTTGGGAATTATTATGAGATTATTCGATAAAAGAGGTGCCTAAAAGGGAAGATGGAGATCCCTCTTCATGAGAGCTACCAAAACTATCTAGGGGAGTAATAAAGATAAGTATGACCATTAGAGAATTTCCCAGAGTTAATCCTACTTTTCCATCCATAGGAATTACATTATGAGAAACTTTCTCATGAATATAATATAGTTAATATAGGATTATCTTATGCTCAAAAAACCATTTCTTGAAAAAATTATTTTCCAAATAATTTGTGGGATTATTTTTAAATTAAATTCTTCTATGTATATAATTTGAATTTGATAAAGTATATTTCATATTAGGAATATGATTAACTAATATTATTTATATAAGGTCAACTTAATTTTTTTTCATAATGAATAGTAAAAATAGTAAATATTAATTACCCCTTTTATGTTTAAATAGGATTATCAGGAGGTTAAACCAAGTGATAAGGGTAATTTTTTCAATTAAACTTTTCAAAATGTTATTTCATAGCCATAGTTAGACCTTATATGTAAAAAATTATAATATAAGTTCATTTGGAAGAATTTTCCATTATAATTACTTTATCTTTTTTTATTATTTTAAGGAATTTTTGTGTTGTTTCCAAGAAGGTCCCCTTCCCCACTTATAAGAGGGAAAATCCTCGCCTAAATGTTTCAAACATCATAAGAACATAATCTCAAAAACGAAATTTCAAAATACCTTCAAAAAATCATTAGAAAAAATTATAATGGTTTTGTTTCTTACCAAAATAACTATCCTAGGGTCCTTAATAAGATATCAATAGGAGGTTCTTCTAAGCAAACTGCCATCACTAATCTATTTTTTTATTTTTATTTTTCCAAAATCAATTATTTCATATCACATAAAATATAATAATACCAATATCTCACATAAAATTATATTTTATTTTTTTTAATGTAATAATATTTATCCATCTCATTTTCCATCAGAAGGGAAACAAATCCATAATGTGTGTGTACTGCGAACAACCACCTCACGAACCAATTTAAAAAACATTCTATTATAGACAAACATGTATAGTAATAAAAATAGAAATGTATAATATATATGATACATATGAAATTATATTAATATTTTTTAATTAATATGTCATCACATCCCTTTATCTTTCACCCATTATGGAAATTATATCATCGTATGTGAATACGTACGGCCTACCACCTCCCTAAAGCGATGTGATTCATTTTCCATGTCCAAAATTTTCAAATGATTCTAAAAAAATTTCTAATGGGTAAATATTATTTTTTAAGAGATTAATATAATTATGTATATAAATAAAATATATCGTATGCACAATAACTAAAACATACATGATAAATCATGCAAGAGAAAATAAATCAATTAACGCCAAAATAAATAGTAATAATAAAATATTGTTAATAAAAGGGTGATAAAATGTTATAATAAGATCATATATGATATTATAAATATGAATATGGTTTTTTATAAATTAATAACCTGATTTAAACCATTATACATGAGTTTAAATAATTTTATACTAAAGAGAAGCGTGAAAGAAGGGATTTCATCCCAATTTACATTCCATTGACAAACATTTTTTATTATAAATAAATTCACTTTTATAGGGTGTATATGATTCCCATTTGATATATATAAAATTAATAAAAATTATTTTTTAATTTTTAATTTTTCAATTCTATTATATTATTTTAAGGTCTTACAATTTTAGAGTTACCAGAGATGTAAGAATCTATTTTACAATATCACTTTGTTTTAGGATTGATTTTTTTTAATCAAAGGAATGTTATCTTTTATCGTTTATAATATCAAATAATTTTCTTATCTATTTTATATTTATAGAGTTTTAAAATTATATTCCATATTTTCCTCTCTTTGGTACATGATTCAAGAAAATAAAATTTTTAAAGTAAATCCTTAGTTTTATTTCTTTTTTAATCAGATTTATTTTTCATCCATGTCCATGATTTTTATTTTTTCAAAAGTATTTTAATTTACTCAATTGATTTAATAAGAATATTTTAATTTATCCTTTAATTTTAAAAATGTTTTAAAAGGATGATTTCAAAAAAATGTACATTTTTTACTTTCATTACAGAAAGTGAAAATGAATGTTTTGTAATGTATAAACTAATAAAAAACTTCCCTACCACCATAAAAATTTTATAATTTTATATTATTCTAAATAATTTCAATTTTCTTATAAATAAATCTATTTTAAAAAATATTATTTTTATATTTCACTTTCATTCCCCTTATTCTCCCAAAACACATCAATATATCTCAAAATATATTATCCCTTATTGATTTTGTGGTTGCTTGTTTTCTCTTGAATCATGAACTTTAATTTGATCATTGGATATAATTATATATTGAAATATCCATATTATTTAACATTTATATTCATATTAATTAAACCATATATCATTTCAACATAAAGAGTTTTACTTTGAATGTTATTTGATTGATTGGGGAAACCTTTTCAAAAATATATTCTTTACTCATTACATATATTTATTGATTGGTAGTACTGTAAATGATTAAATTTATCATTAGATATATGAGGAATTATTTGGTAATATAGTGATGAGTCGTTACTAAAATTATATATCCCCTTGATGCATCTATATTTCTAAGAAGTTAAATTATTTCTCTAAATTAAATGGGATGTTTTCCAATAGTTTTGAAATGTCTTTATGCGATGTCTTGGTAGTACAGATATCATGATGTATAATATCATTATATCTAATATTAATAAATTATCTCATTGAGAATTAAATTATTATTATCCATGTAATTATTTCATTGATATTATCCATGTATGGATCTCATTCTCAAGTTATTGATTAAATGACATGTCATATCAATTATTTACATTTCCAGATTTATTTTTTTCGAAATCTATTGATTTAATGGCATGTGTAGTCAATTATTTAACCTAATATATTTTTATTATTATGTATAAATCCTGATATATTCTTCAATAATTATCCCTTACTAATCATTTGATATCACTGTTATTTTTTCCTTTCCCCAGGATATAAAGAATAATTTTGTTACTAATTTGAAGGATTTAAAATATCCTCTATTACCATATCCCTGATTTAAAATGGTTTTCATGAATGTATTAAGATCTCTGAAACTACTAAACTAATCTTTCCTATGTGATTTGAATCCTCTTTATATTTTTTTTTGTTGTAAAGTAGACATTGAAACTAGGTTACTTGAGTCATGGTTAGTAAATTTATGGTTTCATTTCAATTTAGTATCTAGTAATGGTGAAGTTTTCATTTTAAAGAATATGGGAAATTTGAGTTAAATCTAATTTTTCCTGGAAGAAAAACACTATGGTTGAAATATATGGCATAGATTTTGTGGATTTTCTATTTTTCATATTATGGTTTTGGGTTATATATTAATGGAATCCTATTCTAAAATAGGGATGGGAAAATTGAGACGACCAAATAATAACATACATATATATTAAATAAATTTAGATGAATACTAAATTTATTTAATAATTATACATGATAAATGACTATAACATATTAGTTTATTTGGATAAAATAAATAAACATAAATTATTTCTTAAAATATCTTCATCATATCAAACAAATATCATTACATTAGTACCATTATAAATATATCATACTTAGAACCTCCCATCAAAACCTAGGGTAGTAAGACATTAGAAAGGGTAAAATCAGATGCTCAGTGAGGGTAAAAATGAGATATACGAATCATAAGATCATAATATGATCAGATGGGTATGATACCATAATCAATTTCAAGTCATCAATATAAAATATTCATACTAAAAAAATCATATATCACAAACTCCAAAATCAGGTCACATCCAGAAGAATTATTAATAGGGGATTTAAAGTAGTAATCATAATTCAAGAGAAATAACATATCCATGTGCCATTATAAGAATATAAAATTATAATTTTTTAGACGTAACTATTCAAAATTATTTCCATTCATAATCTTGTGAGCATAGCTAGAATCATTCACACTCACACACGTCAAAATTTGAACATATCCTGAAGCAATCGTACTCACGAATCAAAATGTAAATATAGAAATACAATATAATTTCCATGATTTTCATCCTAATATAATGTTATATCTATATCAAATTAACTAATTAAATATATGGAAAAATATACACAAACATCACAGAATCATTATCTATTAAAATTAATTCCATAATTTCAATAAAAATAATTATCATTTTATCATAGATTAAAACTTAAAAAAATAATTGGTTTCATCAATATTTCATCATAACTTATTTATCTCATGGGAAAGAATCCAGTTTCATATAAACATCCTTAAATTATCATCATCATAATATATCCAAATAAAGAAATCATACAGTCTCATAAGATCATTCCCCTAATGAAACATACCAATCCATAATTGATGTTGACCTAGTTGAAATCTTCCTTTAAAATATTATTGAAAATTTTGTTTGAAAACATGATAAAATATCATTTTATTTAAATATATTTTTACTAAAAAATATAATAATGTTGATAAAAAATGTCTCCAAAATAAACAATGACACTAGTTAAGTAATATTCAAATAAAATATTAGTCATGATCGATGGAAATTTTTCTTATGTTATATAAGATAAAAGAAAACATTCATTTCATGATTTTGTAAGAATTAAAAGAAAACTTGTTCAGAAAACATTCATAAATATTTATTTTCAAACCATTATAAAAAATTAAAAAGCAGAGAAAGTTGAATTTTTATAAAATTTCAATTTTGGGTAACAAGTTTCATACGGAAATTTTCAAGATCTTGGATGTAGAAGAAAATATTTATCAACCAAAGAGGATATAAGGTAGGGTTTTGTTTAAAAAAAATTCTTGATCATTTTTTTTACCAAAAAGATGAAAGAGTATTAATAAATAAAAAATATGGGAATCACTGGAGGATAAAAAATTGATTGTCTATAAATTATAATGTGCATATAACATTCCCCAATGAAAATTTAGCATATAAATCCTCAAAGAAAATGAGATTATAAATTAAACCCCTTATCTCAAGTCACATATTTATTCATATGCATTAGAATATTCTATATAATAAATATATTTTTATTATATATATAGATATTACATAAAATTTTAATTAATATCATACTATGTATCATTCCTTTATTATTTTCAATTTTTCTTCTATTAACAGTTCTTTTTTAGAATTAACATTCAAGTGAGAAAGGGTTATGTATTCTATACATGTTTTAGTTCAAAGGTTCTAGTAATTGATCCTTAGTCATGATTTAATCATATATAAAATCATAATTATGATATAATTATCATATTAATTAACCATATATACTTCTATAATTATTCATAAAAATTGATGATGAAAATTTAACTACATCACTTTTTAGAGATGCTAGTCTGTACACACGCACGAGTGATGTCTCCAATTCTTGATAGATAAATGAAAGAAACATAAATAATAATTAATAATTCCAGAATAATTATTATATCATAAATTTTTTATGTATTTTTTAAATTTATCTGTATTATCATCCATGTAAAGAGGAAATGAAAAATTAATCACAATGTTTTTTGAAGGTTTTAGTCCACATATACGCACGAATGACGGTACCATTTTCCAACAGTTGGAAATGTAAGAAGTTATATAATATATTATAATTCTACATGAGAGAGGATGAACTATTCCTGATATCTAGTTTTCATGAGATAGGAGGGGAGGTAAGCACTCTCGATCCCTTGATCTCTCTCTATGTCTTAATAAAGTCTTGTGACATCCTTTTTCACACCCATTATCAATTAAAAAAGTGATATAAGTAGATATTTATTATATCTATTTTAGTGTCAGAAAATTGCACACAAACCCTCAACCATATTTAAAATTTTTAATTGACCCCATGTACAGTAATAATAATATTATTATTGTTATTAATTTAATGACATGTGAAACACATTAAAAACGTAAGTAAATATCATTTATACTATTCAAACCATTAATACTGGTCTACTTTACCTCATCAAAATTTAAAAATCCATGAATAAAATCCATTTAATTAAATAAATGTCACTGTAGTATTCTATGATTAATATAATAAATATTATACTTTCAAACCTTACAAACTAATATTTTTTTATTATTTTACTCACTTATTATTTTGAATAACCTCTGATTAAATTATGGTGATCAACCAAACCCAAATAAATATTATTTATCCTAAATCATTGAATTATATGCTAGAATTTTACTGAGATTGTGAATAAGCTTATTGTGTAACCATCTAGGCTTATTTCTAAGTGGAATTAGGAATAACTTTTTAAAGTCCAAGGTTAGTGTCTATAAACATACCAAGTCAACCATAAATAAGAAATTTAACATCACAATGATGTCAAACCCACTATAAATTCTTAATATGTAATATAATTTTCTTATCACTATATCTCAAATTAAGTAGGTTTCATACAGGTTCCATCAACCTATACACTCTATGTCTCTTTCTTTGAATTTTTTGAAATTAACTACCCACCAAATACCATGGCCATAGGTTTACTCATGTAGTTTCATTCCCATAACAGGGATAGAGATATTAACATTCTTAAAGACATAAAATTTAAAAATACTTTTTCATGTTATCTATTAATGTTATATAATTCATGATGCACCCAAAATACCATAATTCACCACGAACATATATCATCACAGTTTTTTTAAATACATCAAAATGCACTTTTTAAGATATCCATTATGGATAATATTAAATTATAAAGATAAAAACATATATCTACATATAGGAACATCGAATAACATATATAAATATAGATTTAAAATTAGTAGGTCTTTTTTCATAACCTTCTATATTGGAGACTACCAGGAGAGAACATAATGAGAATATTTCTCAATGTATTATGTGCCTCCTACTCAATATATCATATTTTTCTATTTCCCATAAAAAACATCATTTGGACATAAAATAAAGTTCATGAATAATTTCATAGAACCTGTAGGCTCTCATAATATTTGGGGACTACAATAACCTTTCTTCATGACATATATTCTATGAAAATTAGCACATAAAAATATTGTACAAAATAATAATCAAGATATTGTATGAAAAACATTATTAATAATAAATGTAATCAAGTAATTAAATAGTTGGTCCCATGAAACCAACTCCAATAGACCCCCACATTTACTAGAGCCAGCTGAAAACAACTTTTATTACACAAGATCTTACATGATAATCTTGTTTATTTTGAGATAAATCCTTTATTAAGGGGGATGTGTATTTTCCTGTATGGATAATCTAATCACTATAACTTCACTATTCTAGGAAAATCCCTCAAGATATTAAATTTAAAAAGTATGTGCTTTATACTTTATTGTCACATAGTATCATTGGATAGGGCCATTGATGCAGCTTTGTTGTAGTAAAATTTGATAGGATCATTACTTATAGGTACCACATCATGATATTTGAAAAAATGTCAAATCTAAAATAATTCATTGACTATATCAGAAGATAAAATATATTCATGATATATTATGTAATTGGTAAAATCTAGCCTCTTTGAACTATTATAACACACAATTCATCCATTTACACAACATACATATCTAGAATATGACATCATATCATTATGATCTATTTGATAATAAGTATTTTTATAGCACCTGATGAAAATTTCTTTATCTCATCCATAAACCAAGAACATATCCTTAGTATTCCTCTTAAACTTAAGGATATCCTTGACAATAGTATAACTCTATTCACCTGGATCATCATGAAATCTACCTACCATTATCAAAGAATAGAAAACATTAATCAATGCATATAACATGGCATACATGATGGATCTTATCACAGAAGCATATAGGATCTTGCTCATTCTCACTCTTTCCTCTGTTGTCTGAGGAAGCCTTTTCTTGGAAAGATGTAAATCTTATGACAATAGAACCAATTATATCTTTCATTATTCTATACTGAACCTCTTCATTATCTGGTCAACATGTATATCTAGACTTATTATGAGAAACCTATTTGATTAATCATGCATGATCTTGACCCCTATAATACAGGCTTCATCACCTAAGTATTTTAAAGATAATAACTTTCATAATAATAGCTTAACCTCTTATAAGTTTTGTATATATTTTCCAATTATTAATATGTAGTCAACATATAATAATGTGAAAAAATTTGTACTAGTAGTAAACCGATTTTAGTCACAAGTATCATATTTATTCTTAGTGTAAAAAATATTTATGGATTCATTGAATAATAAGTTCCATGTCTTGGATACTTTCTTTAATCCATAAATAAATCTCTAAATCTTGATTTCCTTTTCAGAATTTCCCAAAGTCACAAACCCTTATATTTTTATCATGTACACATCATCATCAAACAACACATTAAGGAAATATGTTTTCATGTCCATTTTTTAAATCTCATAGTCATGGTAGGATATTATAGAAAGTAGTATTCAAATGGATTTAAACATAGAAACTAACGAAATGGTTCTTTCATAATAAATGTCTTGATATTATCTAAACCATTTATCCATTATCCATTTATTAGAGTTATTTACCCTACTTTCATTATTCAAATTTATCTTGAATAAAAATTTACACCAAGAAGGCTTTACATAAACTGGAAGATCATTGAAAACCAATATTTGGTATCGATACATGGAATCCATGTCATAATTCATAGCTTCTTGCTATATTATAGCTTATAATACATCTACTTTCACCTAGTATGATAGAGGATCGTCATTTTCAACTAATAATTAGTCACCATTATCAATGATAAAAAACCATATCTCTCTATCTCTCTTAACTCTCTATCAATCATATGTAGTACTTGTGTTTCAAGAAAAATATATTCCATATGGACCTATAGAATCATTTTTTATACCATATCTTGAGTATCTTGAGCATCAACTTCATCGACATCAATATTTCACCAACTATCCTCCTTGAGGATTTTTTAACTCTCATGAAATACATTATGTCTCACAATAGTTAGTTTCTAGTATGAAGGGTTTTATAGGTAGTATATCCTTATTTTATTAGGGTATCTTATAAATATACACTTTATGTCTTGGGTTTCTAGTTTGTTTCTTTAGAAATCTGTTACAGACACCTCATAACCCCATGCATAAACATGTGACTAAACTAGTTTCTTTCTACACTATAACTTGAAGATAATATCCTTTTATTCTTCAGGTGGTACTCATTTTATAATATATAATATAGTTTGTAATTAATATCAGCAAGAGTTTAATTAATGTCTTGCATGACTCATCATCAACCTTACTATTTCCAATAAAGAATGCTTCCTGGTTTCACTAAAACCATTCCACTGTGGTGTATAAGGTTTAGTGAGTTGTTATAGAATATCAAACTCTCATATAAGTTCAATAAATTATTTTTTAATATATTCACCACCTAGATCCAATAAAATTTTCTTTATCATCTTACCAAGTTGACTCTCAATGTCATTCTTTAAATCTTTGAACTTCTAAAAGTATTCATACTTGTACCACATAAAGTATAATAACAATACCTTCTCAATTCATTGGTAAAAATAATAAAGTTTGAGAATGATATAGAAGATACTACTTGAAAGCGTCAACACATATCAGTGTGTAACAGATCCAAAAGCTCTATCTCCCTCTCAACATGATCGTCAAATGGTGTTCTGGTCATCTTACCTTATAAATAATTATAACATATTTCAAGTGGATTAAATTCAAAGGAGTTTAATTATATGTCTTTATAGATATTTTAAAAAAGATTATTATTGATGTGACTAAGATAGTGATGACATAGTTGGGAGTTATATGACTCATACATGTTTTTTATCTATATCCAATATTTAGTTTTAATAGTTTAATTCATAAAGTCTATTATTGAATTTTACCATACCATAACATATGAAATATTTATAAAATTGACAATTATTATTTCCAAATATAAAAATAAGTCCATACTTATATAAATAATAAACAAAAATAATGTTCTCGATAATAATAGACACATAAAAACATTTCTTTAAAAATCAAATAAATACATTTTTCAATGTGAAATTGTGGACTCAAATGGATAGATTAGCCAACCATGATCCATTGGTAGCCCATAAGTCCACCCCAACACTTGTAATATTTTATGATATACTTGGTTCATGTATTTGGATATATATTTGAGCACCATAGTACGTACCTAATACCTAAAATTAAGATATAGAAATATTACACTAAATAACATACACACATGAATCGTCCCCTGGAATTGTTGGATGGGTGTAATTCTTCTTCCAGTGGACATGTTTTCCACATGAAAAACATACCACGTTATATTATTTTCCTTACCTTTGGATATTTTTATTCCTATTAGGGCGGTTTTCTAAATCCGTATACTTTAAATGATTATTCATCCTCTTTTCCATCTTCTTCCTATTCTTATTCACCATATGTACGATGGGTTTTTCACAACCCATGTATTTATCAACATGAAAAATAATTGTAAGAAGATTCAAAAGTCTCTTCTCACTATTGTTCTTACCATAATTGAAAATAAAATTAGGCATTTTATTATGTATTGATGATAGAATGGGATTTGTGTATAGATCATTATGATTCTTAAAACCTAAGATGTTCAGGTTTCAATATAGTTAATTATCTTGATTTTCTGTTCCCCACTAGAAAGATACTCTCTTCTCTTTCATGTGAATAATGTATTTGAGATGTCGTATATCTATGAGTATTCCTTCTATTGATAGATATCATTATGGTGAGAAACATATCTATGTGCATCTATGTCCTCATATTGCTTTAGAATCTCATTGGACATGGGGGATATCATGAAAATTTTTGACATCCATAGCATCATCTGCATACTATAGAGGGAGAGATACTTTATCCACACTAACCTTTATAGAAGGTGACTTAAGAAGTGGGTTTTCAAGCATATATGATTTAGATTTATGGTGTAGTATAACATGAAAGCGCATATACCATTCCTATAAATACTCTCAAATGATAAAGTTATCCTTATCATGTATAGATCATAGTTATATTTTCAAATTTGATTAATTTTCTATTTTCTATAAATTAAGATTAGAAAATTAGTAAATATTTTGAAAACAAAAAAAACAATGATGATTTTTAAATTATTTACATTATTTTTAATCTACAGATATTTTTCAAAACCCAATAGACCACACCATTAGTTTAAGAATATCTTGTCTCTTAGATATTCTAGTGGAAAGTATATATATTCCCCTTCCCATGATCTAGACCTGGGCCTAAAAAATCTATTTGAAGGGTTTTAGTTTGGCATAAATTTCCAACTACATTTACTCATGGTTCCTTGATCTATTTACTGGATTCCCAATCCTTGAAATCATTTTTTAATATTTAAACAAATTTTTCTAATTTGTTGCGCCAAGTCTTGCTTAGGTAGTCTATGCTTGATGTAATCTAAGTTAAGTTAACCAAAAATATAAATATAATATTTTCATGATAAATAAAATCACCCCAACTCATGTTAGTCAAGAACTTTGAACTATAAGGTCGATTATAACTTAATTATCAAAAGGCTAATCTAACTTAATATTTTAATCTGATGGATTGTTTCCATTATGTGTAAATACTATTTTTATATTTACACATAACTTTTAAATATTATAGAGATTTTACATAAGTGAATAACCATGTCTAAAAATTAATTTATACATAGTCTTATTATATTTCATTCCATCTTACATGCTTGTAAATTAATTTATTAGTAGATCACATGATATTTATAAGCATAAATTATTAACCATGAAACTAACATAAATAAAATATAAGCTCCATGATCATGAGATTATTTAATGGTTAGTTTATCTAGTGGATGATAAACTAACCATATACCTTAGGATAAAAAAACATTAAACCATAGCATGGTTCATGTTCAAATATTCCACCTTGGATTCTATGAATTTCCTTGATTGGTTTCACATCGTCTCCTTGTCTTGGAAAAACTCATCTCTTTTAATAGATCCATCCTTATATAATCTTTTACTCACACATAGGTGAGGGGATCCAATGGATTGAATAAAGGGGGTTTTCATAAATGAATATATGATCAAGTAGGACCTTATATAATAAAGAGGAGGGGATGACTTATAAAAAAATAAATAATAATTCAACCCTAATAATTTTAATGAATATAATAATGCAAAATTGATGGTATAATCTCTTGATCATCCACACATGAGGAAATGAGTATACATTTAAAGTATTTTTTATCAATTAAATCTCTTTTTTACATTAATTAAGATAATATTCCATGAAATAATATAATTAATTTAATTTTTTATATTTCCATCCCACCATCCTTAACACATCATCAATAATTTTGAAAAAAATTAATTTCATTTAAAATAATTGTATTAAACAAGTGTACTTGGAGGAAACATTATGTTTTTGTAAAAAATTTGTCACATAATTTGATTTAATATATAATTTTTAATACTATGATATTTAATGTATTGTCAAATGAATGACACATGGAACACATAGTAAATTGGTTTAATTATACATATAATTATTCTTTCTATGAAAATTTTAGAACACTACCAGCATAAAACTACAAGGGTGTACAACAGTACATGACTTGTAATTGTCTTCTTCCTATGACCACAACACATTACATGGGTCTAGATGTATTGCTTGTCAGGGATGTGTTCAATATAAACAATATACTATGAATACATGGTATGTAACCTCAGTGTTTCATGGCATGTGTGTCCTTGTCTCATGTATATAATATATGGCTTGTCAGTAAATACCAAGTCTTCATCTATGATAAAACTAGTACTACATTGTGTGTATTCTAAATACATGGTTTGTAGTAATACATTTCAAACTCTAACCTATCAGGATCTACATGTTGATATAATCCATTCTGATCTTTTATCTTATTTTATCAGTTCTGAATAGGTAAATAAAGATAAAAATGCCACAACAAAACTCAAATTTGTTTACATTGGGAGTAAACCGCGTGTATTATATTATTCCTGAAGCATAGACTTTAGAAATTCTGTATGTTAATCATTAGATGATTCTTCCTTTTTAATATTTAACTTGTTATTGGTTATGTTATCAAGAATGAATAAAAGAATATATGATTATATCATATTTTTAAAATTATTTTTGAAAATATATGAAAATGTTAACATGAGAAATTAATCAATGATTATGAAATAATCATAAATTAAACATGTGACCCCTCTAATACCACTTGTATGTTCCAAATGAATTTTAAGAATACTTTGATGGAAGGAATATCTCATTTTCTAGTTACAAATAATGTGTAATTATTTATTTAAATAATGAGAGGGTTATGTCCAATTAAAATATTTTACTACTTGGCTAGATTAAATCATAGGAATCGTGGATGAAGGAATTTTAAACATAATTTATAATTACATTATAAGAAGATATATAAATACCTTAACTTATAATTTGATCTTTTTTGATGATTTGTGGAATAGATATCTTTACAATGTCATTGCGTAGTAGGATTAAAGAGAATAATACCTCTATCAGTGATCCAAACATGAACCAAAATCACTAAAAAAATCTCATAGAATCATCAATTTTTGGCACGGGTTATCCTAATTTATTGTGTTCTTCATGGTTGACTGCAACATAATTTTTCTCGAGAGAGAAATAATTATTGATGATCTCTCATTTTCATGAGAGGGTAGGGGAGGGGATCACTCTAGATCTACTAATATTAATCAATTCCATGGTATAATCTCACTATATCAATTAGAGAGGCCCATTTTCTATTAATAAAGTGATGTACCTATATATTTATTATGTTTGGTTTATGGTTGGAAAATCACATGAAATCCTTAAATCATCATTATTATTATTAAAAGACCCCATGTACAATAATATGATTATGATAATTACTAATTCCTAGAATTTTTCAATGCATTAAGAATATAAATAAATATTTTATATACTATTCAGACCATTAATCACACTCTACATTCCCTCATTAACATTTACCATTCATTGGATAAAGGTAATTTAGTTAAATAAACTTCCCTTCATTATTCCACGATAAATATAATAAATATTATATTTTCAAAACATGTAACCTAATATAAATTATTATTATTTAAATAATTATTATTTTGAATAACTTATTATTAAATTCTGTAATTCAATCAATCCAAAAAAAATATTAGTTATCATAACACATTAAATTAAATAATTGAATTTAACTAAGATTTATGATACCCTTAATGTGTGACCCGCTAGGTCTCTTTCTTTGTAGCATTATAAATAAAATATTTAAGTCAATGTTACTATTTATAAACATACCAAGGCATCCATAGATAATTAATTTAACCATGTAATAAAATCCAACCTCATTTGAACATTTATCTCATAGTATAATCATTTTATCATAATATCCAAAATCAAGTAGGTTGTATATTGTTCCCATCAACATATATGATAGTTGTATCCTTATTTGACTTTATAGAATTGAAATATCCCACCAATCACCATGGAGATGGATTTACTCAGGTAGTTCTATTCCAATCAATGATCCCGAGATAATAATTTTTGTTAGGATTCAAATGGGATAAATCCTTTCTCGCATTATCTATTAATATTATATCATTCATGACACACCCAACACATCCTACTTCAAAGTGAACGTATATTATCATGGTTTTTCATCAATACCTAAAATTGTATGAGTCATGATATCCATTAATTTCATTTTTATTGTTTAAGGATCAATATAGATGTCGACAGATAGAAACATCAAATGAAACATTGAAATGTGGATTTATTATTAATAGGTATCTTCTCATAACCTCTTATCATGAAGATTACAAAGATAGAACACCATAAAAATATGTCTCAATGTATTATGATTCACCTACCCATAATTTAAAATATTGAATATATATGGCCATACAATATCATCCTTCCATATAATAGGGTTCAAGAATAATTCCTTGAAACCTCTAGGTTCTCATAAAAATGGGGAACTTATATGACCTTTCAACTCAATATATATTCTAAGGAAATTATCACATACAAATATTATACATAAGAACAATCATGATGTGATATAAGATATTATTTAATAATAAAAACATGTAATAAATTACTAAACAAGTTGGTTCAAGGGGAAAACACTAACACAGTTATGTGAACAAAGATAGAATAAATCATACTCCTTAATCTTTATGTAACATCCCAAGTAAATAAAGAATAATAAATTTTCATATTTATTAATATTCGTGAAATAAATATTAATTTTACTTTAAAGGTGATGTTACATTCGATGGAATATCTAATACACAACAACAGGTTTCTTTGAAATCTTACATTGCACACTATATTGAGTTTTACTGAAAAATAATAATATAATATTATAATTTTAAAAGGTAGTTAATACCTAGCCATTGTAATGGAAGGAATGAACAGAACCAACTTTAATATGATTATACAAGTTTTTTAAATGTTTTTACATTCCTCCAATACATTTAAGAGGGTTAAAATATGAAAGAATCGAATTTTAAGCATAAATACTCTAATATTATTTAAAGGCTTGATTTACCGCCTTTTGATGGCGAACCATTTTTAAATCTAGTTTTTTTCACTTTTATATGTTATATTTGACAAAATGATATTTTTCTTTAGAATTGGGACATCAAAATTTACTTTGGATGAAATTTTGGTATTTTTTTGATAATGTTCATTTTTTATGAATAGTGAAAAATACAACATTTTAATTCAAAACTACCTTTTAATATAATTTATTTATATAGTTATAAAATTATTTTAATTGTTTTTAAAGTGTAATTGGATTATAGTTTTACCATTTAATACAATTTTGGTCATTGTATGTAATTTCACTCTTAAATTGGACATAAACAAAGGTAAATCTTTTGATAGTTATTATTTCTTAAAAACACGCTTTTTATTATAACAATGAGAATTAATTTTAAATTAATTTCTACCACTTATGTGTTTTGAATTTAGAAAAATGGATTCAATATTTGGAATCCAGAGGTCCAAATTGTGTAAATAGGTAACTTTTATATTTACAAATTATGAATATTTACTTCAGTAAATATTTTATTTACCTTGGTTAAAAAGAAAATCTCACAAATAAGGGTAAAGAAATAATATTATAATAATATTAAATTACCCTAACACGTGTTCTAATCCTATTGGAAGATACATGTCCAACCATGGGAATACTTGGGTCTATTTTTGGGACCCCATGGAGCCACATAGAAGTGATAATGACACTTTATATTAATTAATTTAAAGTAAATATAAAAATTACAAAAACAAATATCATTTAATAAATAACTTTTTACATGGGGTTATATAAGTTATATCTTAGACTATAAATATTCATTTGAAATGTAAAAATATTTACTACATCATGGTAATTTATTTATAATTTTTAGACATCAAATAAATAAAATTATTTATGACACAATGATGATGCATTGATTACCTTATTAGTAAATGAATTAAATAAATGAAATTATAAAATTTAAAACACTATACTAAACCTGTCCAATTCTTATTGGATGATTTTATTTCAAAAAATAGTCATATTATCTTCTAATTTAATTATTTTTGGACCTTTTGAAACCAAAAATAAGTTTACAATAAAAAAATACTTTCAAACTTTTCTAAAGAGCCCCACCTCCCCCTTATAAAAAGACCTCACCTCTAACCCATTACTGATACCTCTAAAGCCCCATGGATCATCCAACCTCTGAAAAAATAAGATCTAAAAATCCCTATATTACACATATAATCCTTACAATAGGCATAAAGCACTTAAAAATCATTTTAGTTCAAACCAATGGGAGTTACCTTATTTAAAGGTAACATCTTCTCTTGAGTTATTTTCTTTTATTTTACTTTCCAACCCACTAAAATCTTTTTATTACTTTATTTTATAACAAAAACAGTATCCTAAATATACTAGGTTGTTTTTATAATAATTATTATAACTACACATACTCACACCTACATCTAATGGGTAAAGAACATATTGTTTCTATGGATAGTGAACTAACACCTCACGAAACAATGATTGTTCAATTATTTCTTACCGCCTCTTATGGTGGCCATTAAGATGGAAATGTATTTATTTGTGATATATATAATATTTATATTTCCTCTATTCTTCTATATTTTTTTATATTATAGCATACCATTATGGTTTCCATACTGGGTAAATGCGATAATTTCATTTGAGGAAGGGCAGACTACCGCCCCCTCAAAGTGATATGACACGTTCATGCCAAACGTGGAATGTATAAAGGATGGAGTCAATGAAATTACATTTTATATTATACTGTAATTATAATATAATTATTTATCATTAATTTTTCATTCCATTAAATAATAAATAAAAATTAAATTAGCCTTCATGCATACGTACGGCTTACAACTCCATGAACGGTGCATTTCATTTCTTATCTCCAAATGTTATGTAATATTATAAATACATATATATAATCAACATATATGATATATATGATATCTAAATCATGAATATCATTCTATTGATAATTTAATTTTGACCATATGGAAAACTTGTAAATATAATAAGTTCATTTATGTCTCAAGTACCAAATATCGACAAAACTACCATTATTTACTTAAATGATTACATAATGTTTATAACATAGTAATAAGTGATATTAAAGGAATTATAAACTTGAATAAAATTCTCAATCAATTAAAAATTAATTTTATTTTATTATTCAGGAGATTAAAGAACATACGATTCAAGTCGCACATTAGGTAAGGGACTTCGTCTCAGTCTCCTTTCATTGAGGCATCCTTTGATTTATGCTCGAATTTATTTTATATGGTGTATAAACTCCCTTGAATTTAAATTTAATTAAAATATAATATTGTCTCTATGAAACAACTTACTAAATGAAAAAAAACAATATTTCTTTTTAACGTATGAGGTGACGATGACCTTTACTCCATCGTGAGTGTTATTTGATCTTTGGCTTCCTTAACAAGACGTAGTGTTTTTTAAGTGAAAATAAATATATATACCCTTTTTACATATTTTGGTATTGAAAATGGTTTTGATAAATAATTTATTATTTCAATATCATGAAATTATCTATTGTTATTTCAATGTGGAAATGTTATCTTTCCTTTTTTGTTTGTTTTATGTGTTATGGTTCTTGGGCATTTTTTACGTATATGGAAGGTTCTATGATAAACTTAGGGTGGGTGAGCCTGAGATAGCTCTCTAATGTAATGGGTAATATGAAAAAGGTAAATGATAATGTTTCTCCTAATATATTCAAGTAATATACTATGATGGGTATTCCAAATGTAACTCCCTACACAGCTATGAAAGCTACAATGTAAGTACGTTATGGATGCCACAAGTTTCCTTTATGATTTATGTTTTTAATGTGTCATTCATAAATCTTATGATTTCATGAGGTATGTTAAAAATATTATGTTTTTATAGACTAATGTTTTATTTCATTATTTTATAACCCTTACAAGGAATTTTATACTCATCCCAAGTTTTGAAATGTTTTTTACAGGACTTAAAGACAAATAGGGTCAAGGATGGGATCAAGGAAAAGACATACTATCTAAAACAAGGAACTAAACATGAATCTTTTTTTCAAGAGTTTTTTATTTTATGAAAAAAATGGAAACTGAGTAGAACTGTATAATTTTTAATTTTTAAGATGTAATGTAATAGTTATGGCCTAATTATCTAAAACTGTAAACCTAGAAAGATCTTCAATTTGAATTATCCATTTAATTCAAGATTATGTAATGTTTTATGGCTGGGGCCTTATAGTTGGTATCAGAGGTCAGTTTAGATAACTTTAGGAGTTAGGATATATTTTAAAATAAAATCCATAAATTAATTTATGTTAATGATATAGCATTTATATATTACCATGTTGCTTAACCTAAGATATTATTGTCTTCAGAATGGTTTTCTGTAGAAACAGGGAAGCTATGATGGAATGACATCAAGAAGAAGAAATCCTTCCAAATCAGCAACCTGATATGGTTGGAATTGGAACTAAATAGTTTTTTGCATTGATGGCATAGTTGTCTCAGGCTATAAATGGTGGTGGTATCGATGCATGAGATCAGCCAGATCAACCCCAGAGGAACATTTCAGTAGTGGATTATTTCAAAAGGCAACATCCCCCATCATTTAGAGGATCATCTGACCTTGTGCTAGCTGAAGGGTGGATTAAATCACTGGATAAGATTGTTTATGTCATGGGGTGTTCTGAACAACAAAAGGTTAGTCTCACTATTTAATGTTTTGAAGGTGAAACCGATTAGTGGTTTTTTATAGTGAAAAATATCAGGATAGTTATGACATTGATTCTTTTGATTGAGATAAATTAAAAGGTATTTTTATTGGGAAATATTTTCCTATGGTGGCCCCTCTTAGGATGGAAAAACAATTCTTGGAATTGAGTTAGGAAGATGAATCAGTGGCTAATTATGAATCAAAATTCACTTGACTGGAAAGGTATGATCTAAATTTCATATGAGATATTGATAGTAAAATCAATAGTTTTTACTCATGATTAAATCCAATGTATCAAAGGGATTTAGCTTCTTATGAGTTCAAAAGTTATGAAAAACTTGTTCAATGTGTGGAAAAAGGTTGAAATTGAGTTTTCCGATGATTAGGTGTTCTTTGACAAACAACAGAATAAGAGGCCGAGGTGGCAGACGAAAGGGAAGAACTCTTCAAAAAAGTCTGATGGTAAGAAACTTAAGTTTAAAGTTTGTGAAAATTGTGGTAAAAATCATGTTGGGGAATGTCTTTGGAATTATGGTAAGTTCTACCAATGTGTTAAAATGGGACATAAGGCTCATAATAGTACTGAAAATGATCAGGTTAGTGGTAAGACCAAATTTATTTAAAGTCAGTAAAATGTTTTAAGTGAAATAAAATGGGTCATTATGCAAATGAGTGTTCAACGAAGAACTCAACTGAGGGAAATATGCAGGACTAAAAGTAGAAAGGGGTGGTGAAATCCTTTGAAACTACTTCAACAGATTTTGGTCCCTCAAATGAAGTAGTATCAGGTACACTATTTGATTTTTCAGATTATGTCAATGTGTTGTTTGATTCAGGGTCTACACATTCATTCATTTTTTAGAATTTTTCTAGTAAATTGGGAGTTCTATATCAAGATATGAATCCTGAAATTATAGTAAAAACACCTGGAAGAAATTTTGAGATAAAATGAAATTATAATAACTTTATTTTCCTTATGTGCAGAAAGAATCTACATGAAAACCTTATTGTTTTTCCTCTAGTATAGTTTGATGTTATTTTGGGTATGGATTGGATTTTTGTTTAACATGCTATGATTGACTGTAGAGATAAAGATGTTTCTTTTTAAAAAGACTTTTAGTTTATGAACAAGAATGAACCCTTACTTTTGATAACATATCAAGAAGATTAGAAACTTTTAAAATATGGAAATGAATGTTACCTTGTACATATTGTTGAAAACAAAGGAACTATTCAAATAAATGATGTTCAAGTGGTAAGTGAGTATCTTGTTGTTTTTTCTGATGACTTTCTAGGTACAATACCTGATTGGGATGTTGAATTTACTATTGAATTAGTTCCTGATGTTAAGCCAATTTCAAAACCACCTTATTGAATGGCTCAAATTGAACTTTTAGAGTTAAATAATAAATTTCTAGAGTTATTAGATAATTTTTTCATTTGACCTAGAAAATCCCCATGGGGCACTCATGTCTTGTTGGTTAAAAGAAAATATGGTTCAATTAGACTTTTCATTGATTATAGATCATTGAATAACATCACTTTTTAGAACATGTATCCTTGGCCTCATATTAATGATTTGTTTGATCAACTCCAAGGAGCTCAGTATTTTTCTAAGATTGACTTGAGTTCTGGTTACCATCTGTTGAAATTAAAGGAAATAGACATTCTGAAGACCATGTTTCGTACTAGATATGGACATTATGAATTTTTAGTTATTCCTTTTGGTTTAACCAATGCACTTGTTGTATTCATGGATCTTATGAATATAATTTTTCATGATTTTTTTGATATGTCTGTGGTCTTTTTTGTTGATGATATTTTGGCTTCTTCCAATAGTAAAGAGGAACATAAAAGTCATTTAAGGGTTGTCTTGCAAACCATAAATGAAAAGAAACTTTATGGAAAATTCAGAAAGTGTGAGTTTTGGTTACAACAAATTTCTTTCCTATGTCACATTGTTTCTAAAGAAGGCATAAATATTGATCCTACTAAAACAAAAGTTATTAAAGTATGGCCAATACCCACAAATATAACTAAGATCTGTAGTTTTCTTGGTTTGGCAGGTTATTGTTGGAGGTTTGTTAAATATTTTTCACAGTTATCTAGCACACTGACTAAATTAAATCGAAAAGGTGTTAAGTTCATATGAACAAAATAATGTGATGATTGTTTTTAGGAATTGAAAAGAATAAGTTTGAAGGCTCCTAATTTGGAACTGCCTTCTAGAAATGGTGATTGTGTTATCTATAGTGATGCTTTATTGAAATGACTTGGTTGTGTCCTTATGCATAATGATTAGGTAGTTTTTTATGATTCACATCAGTTGAAACCTCATGAGTTAAATTACCCTACACATGATTTGTAATTAGTCATTGTTGTTTTGGCTTTAAAAATTTAGAGGCATCATTTGTAAGGAGTAAAGTGTGAAATATATACTGATCAAAAAATTTTGAAGCATATATTCACTCCAAAATAATTGAACATGAGACCGAGGAGATAGTTGTAATTAATCAAGGATTATGATTGCACAATTCATTACCATCCATGAAATGAAAATAAAGTGGTTGATGCTTTGAGTCAAAAAAGTAATGCTATATTAACATTGTTATGTTTGGAACAAGATCCTTTGATTAAAGACTTGATGAACTTTGGCATAGAAGTTTTTGGTGCAGAAAGTTTTTCTATTTTGTTTCAGGTGTTAGTGAAATCATCTCAATCAGACAGAATTAATAAAGAACATAATGAAGAAAGTGATTTGCAGAAAAAGGTAGAGTTGGATCATAAGGGTAATTTTCTGGATTTTAACATTGATAATGATTGTGTTTTGAGGTTTGTAAAGAGATTATGTGTGACTTGTGAATTATAGATGAAAAATGAGTTGTTATGTGAAGTTAATAGTTATCCATTTTAAGTTCATCCTGAAAGTACAAAGATGTACAGAGATCTTTGGGAGTATTACTGGTGGGAAGGAATGAAAAGAGATATTGTTGACTTTATTGTGATGTTTTTGACTTGTCAATATGTTTAAGCAGAGTGATAGTTACTGAAAGGGATTATTCAACTTTTACCGGCGCCAGAGTGGACATGGGAAAATATGTCCATGGATTTTATTGTGGGATTACCGAAGACATCTCAAGTTAATAATGAAATTTGGGTTATAGTTGATCGATTGACTAAATCTTCTCATTTCCTTCCTCTTCAAGATACTTTTTCTCTAGATCAACTTTTTTCGATTGTATGTTTAAGAGGTAGTCAGGTTTCATAGAGTTCCCCTCTCCATTGAATATGATCATGATCCCAGGTTTACTTCTAACTTTTTTAAAGGCCTTTAGAAGTCGTTGGATACTGAATTAAATTTTAGTAGAGCTTTTCATCCTCAATCAGATGGGCAGTCAGAACAAACAATTCAGACCTTAGAGGATATGCTGCGTGCTTGTTCACTAGATTACCATAGATATTGGGACCAAAAACTTTCTTTGGTTGAGTTTCCATATAATAACAGTTTTCATTATAGTATACAGATGGCTCTATTTGATGCATTATATGGGAAGAGGTTTCAAACTCTATATTTTTTGGGTGAAGTAGGTGAAACGAGGTTGTTGGGACCAGAATTGGTAAAAGAGAGAGCAAAAAAAAGTTTGGTTGATTGAAAAGAACATGAGAACATCTTAGAGCAGGAAGAAAAGATATGTAGATAACTGGAGGAAGGATCTTTCTTTCGAGGTATGTGATCCTGTCTTTCCCAAAGTTTCTCCATGGAAAGTGTGATGTGTTTTGGTAATAAGGGAATGTTGTGTCTGAGGTTCATTGGACCTTATCAAATCCTGGAGAAAGTTGGATTTTTTTCGTACAGAGTGTATTTACCTCTAATTTTATCCCAAGTACGTAATGTTTTTTATGTTTTAATGTAATAAAGAATATGCCAAATCCATCCCATGTTTTGATCCCAAAGGTAGTTCAATTGGAAGGGAATATCTCTTATGAGGAACAACTAGTCCAGACTCATAACCGAAGAGAGAAAGTGTTTTGGAATAATTTAATTAATCAGGTAAAAGTTTTGTGGAAAAACCATATGGTTGTAGAAGAAACGTGGGAATATGAAAGTGTTATGAGGGATAAATACCCCCACTTATTTGATATGTGAATAAAAATTGCAAGGATGCAATTTCCAAAAGAGGGGAGGATGTAACATACCAAGTAAATAAATAATAATACATTTTCATATTTATTAAAATATATGAATTAAATATTAATTTTACTTTAAATGGGATGTGATGTTTAATGGTGTACCTGATACACAACAACTAGTTTCTTTGAAATCTTACATTGCACACAACATTGAGTTATACTGAAAAATAATAATATAATATTATTATTTTCAATGGTAGGTAATGCATAGTCTTTGTAAAGGTTGGAATGAAAAGAACTAACAACAATATGATGATACATGTTTTTTAAATGTTTTTACATCTATCCAATAAATTTTAGAGGCTTAAAATAAGAAATAATCCAATTTTAAGAATAAATACTCTAATATTATTTAAAGAGCTGATTTACCGACTTTTGATGGAACCCCCTTTTTAAAACTATTTTTTGTCACTTTATATCTTATATTTGAAAAAATAATATTCTTCTTTAGAATTGGGACATCAAAATTTACTTTGGATGAAATTTAGGTATTTTTCTAATAATGTATGTTTTTTATGAATTGGTAAAATACTACATTTTAATTCAAAACTACCTTTTAATCTAATTTATTTATATAGTAAGAATATTATTTTAATTTGTTTTAAAGTGTAATTAGATTATAGTTTTACCATTTAATAAAATCTTGGTCATTGGAAGTAATTTCACTCTTAAATTGGACATAAACAAAGGTAAATCTTTTGATAGTTATTATTTCATAAAAACGCACTTTTTATTTTGACAACATGAATTAATTTTAAATTAATTTCTGCCACTTCTATGTTTTCAATTTGGAAAAATGGATTCAGTATTTATAATCATGAGTTCCAAATTATGTAAATAGGTAACTTTTTTATTTATACATTATGAATATTTACATCAGCAAATATTTAATTTACCTTGTCTAAAAGGAAAATCCGGTAAATAAGGGTAAAAACCTAATATTATAATAATATTAAATTACCCTAACAGGTGTCCTAATCTTATTGGATGATACATTTCTGACCATGGGAATCCTTGGGTCGATTTTGGGACCCCATGGAGCCACTTAGGGTGATAATGGCACATTATAATAATTAATTTAAAGTGAAGAAAAAAATTACAAAGACATATATCATTTAGTAAATAATTTTTTACATAGTGTTATATAAGTTATATATTCAACTATAAATATTAATTTGAAATATAAAAAAATTTACTACATAATTATATTTTATTTATAATTTTAGACATCAAATAAATAAAATTATAAATGACATAATGATGATACAATGATTACCTTCTTAGTAAATGATTTAAATAAATGAAATTATAAAAATTAAAAAAACTATCCAAAACCTATTAAATTATTATTGGATGATTTTATTTTGAAAAAGAGTCATATTAACTTAGAATTTAATGAGGTTTGGACCTTTTGAAACGGAAAATAATTTTATAATAAAAAAAATACTTTCAATCATTTCTAAAGAGCCCCTACTCCCCTATATAAAACGACCTCACCTCTAACCCATTACTCACACCTATCAATCCCTTTGTCTCATCCAAACTATACCCAAATAATCACTAAATCTTCAACCCAGAATCCATACCTTAGGTATAAATCACTTCAATAATTCCTTTTGGTTCAAACTAAAGGGAGTTACCCGATTTAAAGGTAACATCTTCTCATAAGTTATTTTTTTTATTTTACATATCCAACCCCCTAAACACTTTTTATTCCTTTATTTTATAACAACCCCAGTATCCTAAATATACTAGGTTATTTTTATAAGAATTATTCGAAATACACTTACACATTCCTTCGTCTAATGGGTAAAGAACATACTGTTTTTGTGGACGGTGAACTAACGCCTCACAAAATGATGATTGTTCAGTTATCTCCTACTGCCTCTTATGGTGGCCATTAAGATGGAACTGTATTTATATTTGATATATATTATATTTATATTTTCTCTATTCTTCTATATTTTTTCATTTATATCATACCTTTATTGTTTACACAATGGGTGAACGCGATAATTTCATTTGAGGAAGTGCGGACTGCCACCCCCTCAATGTGATATCACTCATTCATGCCATACGTAGAACATATAAAGGATGGATTTAATGAAATTATACTTGAATTATAATATGATTATTTATTGTTAATTTTTAATTCCATTAAATATGAAATAGAAATGAATTTAGTGTTCATCTGTATGTATGGCTTACCGTCTCCATGAACGATGCATTTCATTTCTTATCTCCAAATGTTATGTAATATTATAAATACATATATATATACTAGATATATATATGATATCTAAATCCTGAATATCATTATGGATATAATGGACTTTTGACCACATGGATAACTTGTAATTATAAGAATTTCATTTTTACTCAAGTACTAAATATCAACAAAACGATCGTTATTAACTTAAATGATTTCATAATGTTTATAACATGGTAATAAGTGATATAAAAGTAATAATAAACTTGAGAAATTTTCTTAAACAAGAAGAAATTAACTTTAGTTTACTATTCATGAGAGTAGAGAATGAATGAGTCAAGTCAGACATGAGGTAAGGGACTTCGTCTCAATCTCCTTTCATTGAGGCATCTTTGATTTATACACGACATTGTTTTATATAGTGTATAAACCCCATTGACTTTTAATTTCATTAAAAGGGAATATTTTCCCTATGAATCATTTTACTAAATGACAAAAATAATTTTTCTTTTTAATATACGCGGTGACAACAAACGTTCCACCACTATGAGTATAATTTGATCTTTGGATTCCTTAACAAGTTGTAGTGTTTTTTTAAATGAAAATAAATACCATATACCCTTTTTACATATTTTGGTTTTGAAAATGGGTTTGATAAGTATTTATTATTTCAATCTCTTAAAATTATATGTTGTGATTGCAATGTGGAAATGTTATCTTTACTTTATGCTTGTTTTATGTGTTATGGTTCTTGAGAATTGTTTATATATACGGGTGGTTATGTGATAAACCTAGGGAGGGTGAACCTAAGATAGATCTCCAATGCATGGGGTAACATGATAAAGGTAAACGATGATGTTTCTATTAATAGATTTAGGGAATATATTGTGATGTGTATTCCAAATGTTACTCCCCGCATAGTTGTGAAAGCTACAACATAAGTTTGTTATGGATGCCACAAGTTACCTTTATGATTTATATTTTCTATATGTTATTCATAAATCATATGATTTCATGAGGTATGTTAAAAATCTTATGTTTGGATAGACTAATGTTTTTTTCTTTATTTTATGACCCATACTGAGCTTTTTATTCTCAACCTATGTTTTGAAATGTTTTTCACATGACTTAAAGATGAATAGGGCTAAGGATGGGATCAACGAAATGACATGCTATCTAAAACATGGAACTAGACATGACTCTTTTTTTCAAGAGTTTTTATTTTATGAAAAAAATTTAAATTGAGTAGAAGTGTCTACTTAGTAATTTTTGAGATATAATGTAATAGTTAGGCCCTAATTCTCTAAAACTCTAAATCTAAAAATATCTTCATGGTGAATTATCCATTTAATTTAAGATTATATATTGTTTTAGGTTTAGGGACTTATACTTTATGTGGACATAACTATATTCAATCATATTTTTTATTTCCATCATCATCTCATGAGATATCAATATCACATTACCCAATTTATTTGGGGGATATAATGGACCCACCCATCATATAATCACAGTCTATTCATATGAACGATACATTGTTAGGAAAACATTTATCATTTCATAATATCTTAACTTATGGAAATGAAATATGGTGTTATAAATATTTCATAATAACATTATTAAAACATGGGAGATAAATGGGTTATATAGATTTATAATTGAATCAAAATCATCATAAGTCGTCTAGAAAAAGAAAGCAGATGGTATCATAAAATCATTTCCTTACTAAATCATAACAATCCTTAAATTATTTTGACTTAGTCAAAAACAACATTAAATGTCCATTTAAACCATTATTTTAAAATTTGAAAAAAATCATTTTATTTGGATAGAATGTTAACTAAAAATTCATATAATATTGATAAAATCATTTAGTTTTTAAATAACCTAAAAATCTGGTAAATAAATATCTAAATCAAATCACAGTCATGATAGTAGTAAGGTATATTCAATTTGTATATGTTAAATGAAAAAACAACATTCACACTTTTGTAAAAAGATAAAAATTGACTTTAAAAAAAACAGCAATATAACTTTTTTAAATTTTTTAGAAAATTAAATTTTAGTGAATATAACATTTATGATACATTTTAATTATTTTTAATAATTTTAATAAAATATTTTGGAAAATAATTAACATGGAATAAAAAGTTATTTGACTATCAAGGAAATAAGTTCAATATATTTCTCTACCATTTTAACCAAAAAATGGAGGAAATGGTAATAATAAATAAAATTATTTGAATAACCATAGGGGAATAAAACATATCGTGTCTAAATAAAGAAATCTATATAATTTTTGTCAATGTAAATTTATTATAGTAATCCGAAAAATAAATGAGATTCTAATATAATCCTCATACCTCAAGTCTCAACTTAACTCAGAAAAATAAATGTATAATGTATAATGATTAGAGATTTATTATAAATATATTAAAAAAATATAATAATAAATTAATTACTTTTTATCATTCATTTATCTTTTTAAATTATCTTTTTATTAACAATTCTTCCTTAAAATGTATATTCAGATGAAAACTAGTTGGTTTCCCATGCATGTTTCAGTTTGATGATTTCGATAATTTTATCTTTTTCATGGTTTCATATTCACCATAATATTAATAATTACATTAGTTTCATATTTATCCATCATATATACTTTTATAATTATTCATATAAAGAGTTGGTGAAAATTATATTACATCACTTGAGGGAGACGGCATTCCGTACGTAGGCATGGGTAATGTTTCCACCTTTTGATGTTTTCAAAAAAATAAAGGTAAAAAATATTTCACCATTATAGAGTAATTATTATTTCTTAAATAACTTATATAATTATTAATTATCTAATTTTTACAATACATTTAATTCATAAATGAAAAAGGAATCACATCACTTTGTGGATGTGGTAGTCTATATGTATGCACAACAACATTATTACTTTCCAAAGGATGTAATGGTAAGAAGGTATAAAATATAATATAATTAAATAAGAAAAATTATGTATTAACTAAAATATATAAACATTGAATCTATCATAGTAACAAAAAATGAATGATTATGATGGAAAATGATTCAGATCGATATGTGAAGGTGGTATTCTGCACATATGCATGAGCAATAACTTCATTTTCCATTGATGGAAATGAAGTGGGAAATGGATGATCCATTATTATAATAAAAATTAATTATATTGAAAATCATGAAGTAATTATTTTACAAAGTATACCATAGATTTATAGTTGTTATAAGAAGAAATAAAACTGAAATTACTCAGTTCAAATTTGTATATCTTCATTGGGAAATCTCATTTGACTTACACATTATGCCTTAAAAGGATGGTATTATGATCGAAAGTTACTTATAAGATATAGAGAGGGATTTTAAAAAGTTATTTAGATTGGAATTGGATGTTATAAAAGGCTCATGAAATGTCCAGAATAGAGTAGAGCTTGAATAATTTTGTAAGGGAGAGAGAGGACACAATTGGAATTCTTTAAAATATTAAAATATATTTATGTCTTAGTAAATTAATGTGGCTACTAAATGAAAAATATTTAAATATAATATGTATTATGTATAAATACAATTAAAAATAAAAATAAATCAATTTTTTTATATTTAAAACTATATCTTCTAGGTTACACCCCCATTGTAAACTCATTTTAATATTAATCATGGTAACAAATGTTTAAAATATTTACTATTCATTATGACCAAAAATTAAGTTTAACTCATTAAATAATATTAATTAGGATTATTGAAAATATGGAATTCATTTTACATAATTAAAATCCTTTAATTTTTGGAAATTACTTTTTAAGATTCACTCACAAAACGAGACAAATAATAGTTTTTAGAAAATACATTTTTAATTATAAAATTTTTTTATACCAAAATTAAGCATAATATAAATTAAAATGATTATAATATGATTATTTTTAAAAATAGGGAACTAGTTAAATTTTAAAATAAATTAAAAATTTTAATTTTATGTTCATTAATGGAAAAGATTTTTTTCTATAAAATCGGTATTTTTTACTATTCACAAAAAAATTATCTTTTTAAAAAAATAACGATATTTTTTACTTAATATCATATTCATATTTTGTTTTAAAAAATGAAAAAAAAATTATAAAATAAATATCTGAAAATTGGTAGAAATAAATTATACTATATTCCTAAAAAAAATAAAACCCATTTTGAAGAATAAATATATTTGAAGCATAAAATGAATTCACTAAAAAATTAGTGCTTAATTACCAAGAATTAGTGAATAAATTTATATTGGGTATGAATGTTAAAAAAATATTTATTAATACAGATAATCCTATTTATACTCACCAATTCAATGGTTAGGTTATAATAGTGGTATTTAAAATAATAATCTTTCAAAAGTATATTGTTTTATTTTTAAAATTGGTGTTGTGTGTAATGAATTATATCAAATAAATCATATATATTTAAAGATAAATATATCATAAAATTCAGGGGTGGTAAATTGTATGCTCTTATAATAATTTACCCCTTTCAATTTAATCACTAAAATGCATACAACTAAAGATACTTATGCAACATGACATCTTTAGGCTACCCCATAGCTTACTAAAATTTTTGGTTTCACAAAAAAATTGACTAGGTAAGTGGTATTGTTTCATATAACATTCTCTATTCAATTTATAATCTCTACTAGTTTATCCTCATAATAAGGATCATGTTTCAGTTGTATGACCTATGAGTTTTGTATAAGTGATGTATCGGGCCGGTACATCCTTAGGAGAGATACATGGACCCAATTATGAACTTTGTTGGACTCACATGTTTTGATAATCCCAAATCATGTTTTATTTAGGTAAATAATCTTGTTTCTCTTACAGTATAATCATTTATGAGAAAATCATGTTTATATCAAAGTAATAACTATGTACTTTTAATCTCACTGCTCTCTTGTTTAAGCTCACAGCGCAAAATTTATCTAAGTGAAAAGTTCACTGATTCAAGGTCACTGATGCATGGTCACCAATGAAAAGGTCACCAATGCAAGGTCACCGATGCAAGGTCACTGATTCATGGTCACCAATGCAAAGGTCACTGATGCAAGGCCAGTGATGCAAGGTCACCGATGCAACGTCACCATTGCAAGGTAACCGATGCAAGGTTGCCGATGCAAGGTCACTGTTGCAAGGTCACTGTTTCAAGGCTACTGTTAAAAAGGTTACCATTGAAGGATACCAATGGAAGGTTATCAATGGAGATTTATCGATGGAAGGTTTCCATTAGAAAGGTTACTGATGAATGATGTTGATGTGCAATTATATTTAAAGCTTGTCATTATGAAGTCTACCATTACTAATTTATCATACTCTTCTACTCAATAATTTTTCAAATTCATAAGATTATTCTAACGGTCATATTTGATTAATTAAATACTTATGAAATTAATTAATGCTAATTGTAGACATATCAAGAGACTGTATCTAGGGACAGTATGAGGTACGATAAAGATCGCATGTGATGTGCTTATTCAAATTGTCGGACCTCAAATATAAAATAAAAGACCGAGGAAGAAGAGAGATAGAGAGGAATGAGAAATGTGAGTCTAGAAGTTAAGAAAGTAAAGAGCATAATAGAGAAGTAGCATATGAAGGAACTTACCTACTTGATCAAAGAAGAACCATCATGCACTTATGCTGTGAACCCAAAATCATCACGAAGATCATTTTAGACAAACTTACTTCTTCTTTTTGTGCCTCATCAACTCTTGATCAACACCAGAAGCTGAACACTCAAAGGTTGAGGGACACTCTATTTTGAAGAAAAATTTTATAGAAAGACTCAAACATCAAATTCTTCACTCCAAGGAGTCAACAGCTTAATTTCAAACACATAGATCCTTCTAAACTCAAGATTATAATATTATCTCTATTGTGTTTTTTTTACATTTCTGAGAAGTTTGTTTGTCTGTTTCACACACTATCTCTTGTGCTTGAAATAGAGAATACTAAATATCCTCACATCAAACTTCACTTACATCTTGTTCCCCATGTATAACTATGGAGGAGATAGTGTCTGGTCTGTATTGTTTGTTTTCCCATGAAGAACTGTGGTAGAGGGTGTGAACCCTAGATAGTTTTTGAAAACTGTTTTAAAGCCCTATAAAGGATATGTATCAAGCTTATTGTTAATATAAACTACTTGGTGGAAGGTGATCACCAAGTGGAGAGGATTAAGTCCTAGCTTGAGATTGAACCTCTTATTTAATGCCAATGTGCTCTGAATTTTGTTTTGTACTCTGTTTTATCAATTTTTCGCTGCTTATAATTACTAAAATATAAAATTATTTTTCATTCACTTATATAGTTAGTTTTGTTGAGTGTGTGTATGTGTTTAATTCAGTAAACTTGTTTCCAAAGTTAAACAAGTGTTCTACACTAATTTAACGGAGGACTAATCACCCTTTGAGAAAATTATTGACCAACAATATATTTAGATCTCTACTACCTTAATTAACTGGGCCATTTCAAATTTGGGGGATATTTAAAAGAAAATTTTTAAATAGAACTTTAAGTATGAACTCAATTCACCCCCCCCCCCCCTCTTGAGATTCCACTCCGACCAACAAACTAAAGAGGGTTCCAGTGGAAGAACCAAGTGACAAGAAACCATCAATATATATTCAATAATTTTAAAGGGGCCAATATATATAAGACTCAACTTAAACTTCTTTTTAAATATTATAACTATACTCCAATGAGTTATTTGTGGAAATGTCCTATCAATAACGTTCAACTCTATATCTATCTAATAATTTTCAGTATAACTTTATTGTTTACTATAAGCTAAATTAATGTGATATTGAATATATACAACCAAATATTCCATTTCCCCATAATTATTAGGTTTTAATATACATATTTCTCCAATTTAATCTTTGAACATTGGAATTATATAATCCCTTCCATAGAGATATTCATAAGGAGACATCTTTATTCATTAGTGAATTATATTTTTGTAAGAAAATTATACTAAATAAAGGTTTTGATCCTAAAAAAATTGAAATACATATATTAGGATCTTAGAATTTCCTATATGTTTTTAATGGTCCTATTAGACTAACCATATATCTAAGGGTGATATAAATTACTAAATTTAAACCTTATATTCACTGTTAGCTGAAGACTTCTCCAAAACATCAAAGAAAACCATAGATCTTGATCTGATCTAAAATAATGTAGAACACCATGAAATCTTACGACATCCTTGATGTATATCCTAGATAGCTCATAATGAGAAAAATATTACCAAATAGAAATGAAATGTGATGGATTCATAAGTCAATTGACTATAACCCAAAGAGCATTGGGCCCTATAGTTTTTTTTAGGGAGTCCAATGATGAAATGCATGATGATGTTTTCATATTTTAATTATTTTATGGGTAATGGTTGTAAAATCCATTTAGGCTTTTATCCATTAGTTATAACATACTGATATACCAGGAATTGAGATACATACTCTATAATGTATCTTTCTTGTTATCTCACCAAAAATACTCTCCAATAACTTTATACATCTTGGTACTTTTAGAATGATGAACAATTAGCTTCATCTAATAGCTACTCCTTAAAGTCTGGTATTTGTGGGATACGTACTAAGTTTTTTAACCTTATCATTTCAATATAATTAGGGTTGAACTCTAGAAATGTTCACACCTTCTTCTATGGTTCAAAATTTTCTTTACATGCCTCTTTAATCCTTGTAAAAATTGATGGTTGATCATTTATCTAATAAAGTTATGATTTTTACCCTTTCCACATGATTTATAAGACTATATTCAATAAATCCATAAAAATGAAAAAAAATCAATCCTTGTCATGGAGAAATAGCATGGTCCTTCTGAATCAATGTATAATCCACCTTATTCTGATTCCCATGGTGGTGGTGTATTGAATAGTCCTGATATTTAATCAATTCTAACCATCACTATTGGAACATATTTAACTCTTTATATGTGAATATATACTTTAGTATTTTATGGTTATTATATATATTACATCTTTAATAATAAATATAATTTATTTATATTTTCAACAAAAAAACAACTGATGTGTGATTTAAATCATGAGTCGACTAAATTTTCTTATGAATTTTCAATATTCATAGGGAATAAGAAACTGTCATATCATTCCTCATGAGAATACATCTCAACCCCTTATTTGATGCATCATTACAAATCACAAATCCTTGTCCACTACAGGGTAGTGTGAGCATAAGAACATGAACCAACCTTCTTTTCAGCTCCATAAAATATTCCTCAGATTCATTTATCCATAATAACTTGCCTCCCTTCCATGTAACCATGTTTAATATAGTAGATATCCAAAAGAAATTATTTAAAAATAGTCAATAATATCTATCTATACTAAGTAAACTATAGAACTCAATTTCTACGTTTATTATGGTCCATTGCTCAATAAGTTCAATCTTTGAAAGATCTAGTGATATAACCTCGCTTTATATTATATGACCCAAGAATGAAATCTTATGTAGCCAAAATTCACACTTCGTAAATTTAGAATATTATTTCTCCTTCCTCAGGGTCTTCAACACAATCTTAAAATTATTTTCGTACTCTTTATTTATCCTTGAATATATAAGAATAAAATCTATAAATACTACCAGAAAATGATCTATGTAATCATTAAATAATCTATACATTAAATCCAGGAAGATAGAATAATAATTGGTAAGTCCAAATGATATAACTATAAATTTATAATGATCATACCTCATATATAAGGTTTCCTAGGAATATCCTCATTCATGACCATCAGTATATGATATCCATATCAAAGATCAATCTTGGTAAAATATTTAGCTCCATATAATTGATCAAATAGATCATCGATATAGGGTAGAGGATACGTTTTCTTAAAAGTGATCTTGTTAAGATCTCAATAATCAATAACAAAATGTATTTAACAATGAGTCTTATTAATAATAAGAAATAGTGAACCCCATGGTGAGACACTAAGTAATATGAATATATTATCAATATTATTTTATAGCTTATTCTTAAATTCCTAAAAATAAATCTGGGTCATTTTATATTAATTTAATGAAAGAGTTGTATAATTAGGTATTAGTTATATTGGAAAATAAAATTCATGGTTCCAGGAAAGGGAAGACTAAGAAATTATTTAGGAAATACTTCGTAATAATCCAAAAAAATCATATCTTTAATTCTATGTTTCTCTCCAACCATTTGAGATATCTATACCTCCCAAATTGGTATTAAGACCCATAAAATAAAATTAAAAATCCATTGTAATTTATTATTCATCCTCATGTAAAAATGTGATCATAGGTTGATCTAGAATATATTATACAAATTCTATTCCTCATCAATTGGTATGAAATTTATATAGACATATCCAGTCCATTCCAAAAAACACATTAAATTTAACTATAGTGAGAATCAAAATATTTTAATTAATCCCATTCTCATAGACAACTATTGGGGAGTATCTATAGAATTGAGTTGTGATCATCATATCATTATATTTTTCTAATGTAAACTCAATATTTCATCATTGAGGAGGTGATGTAATACCCTTAGAAATAGCTTCATACATAAAATAGTTTTTATATATAGAATAAAATAATATGTTTAGAGTTATAGATTGGATGGTAAGTGTACCATTCACTACAGTATTATCCTAAACCACTTTAGTTGTGATAAAAAAGGCATTTCCTTTATCATTTTTCTAAGGGGATTTTGGAGGCCTTTCATACTCATTTTCTCTTGAATTATAAAATTTATTCACATAATTTAAAATCCCCCTTCATTTTAAACATTTAATTTAATTCATTTTAAACTACTTCTCTTTTTTTAAATTTGTCCTCTATTTCATTCCCCATAAATAGTCATTAAATTGATGGGAAGAAATTCTGAAATTAATGAATTTCATTGTTCCATTCAGATAGTTTATTGAGTTATTTCTCTCATTTTTTTGGTATATAGGTGGTTGGAATTTATTCCCTCGATGGTATTTACCCTTTGAGTTTCCATAATGTTCAATTTTTCTCTTATTTTTACCAAAACTAGAAGAATAATTCGAGTTCCCACTCTCTATTTCTAACTTCTGATCATGTTGAACTATTTCATTTTTGTTTCCAAATTATGTTATTGAAAAGTCTTTTTGAATATATGGTTTCAGGACACTAATGAACCGATCAATCTATCTATCACGTTCAATAATATAACCAAAAAATAACCTTGAATGTCTTGAAATTTTTTCTTCATAAGTACTATTGGATTCATCATACTTCTATTATATATCAAGAAAATCCTTTTACATTTTTGTGTAATTATTTTGGGGGAAATACATATTGAAAAATACATTCTTAAACTCTCCCCATTTCATGGATTCAAATTCCTCATCTTATATCATATTCTAGAAAAAATTTCACCATTAATTTACTTCACCTCCTAATTTACAAACTGCAAAGATAAATTTATTATGGTCAAAGTAATAGAAAACAAAAAATGTATTTTCTATCACATTGATCCATTTCTTAAAAACTAGTGGATCAGATGACCCACTAATAGAGGTTTAATTTTTCTATATAAAAGAATCAGTGTGAAGTTTATTCATCATTAGATCATTTAAAATATAAATATGGTTCATATTATTTCTAAATTGATGATATATTTATTGGATCATAGCCCCAAGGTATTTTCTCACTACTCCAAATCCATATGTTTTCTTATGAGGATGGTCATTTCATTTTTAGTTACATTTATTCTTAGCATGAACTATTCCTGTTATGACCATTAACTAAACCCAAAATAGGAAACATAATTATTGAGAAACAATAAAAGGAGTAATAAATCATAAGAAAATAATTAGTGGTACATCCTAATTTATGAAACCTTATTATCAACCTTTGATTCTATATGTTTATCCTATGTAATTTTTGGTTCACCTTAGGTTTTATTAGGTTATATCCCAATATTTTCTATAAAAAATCTCAAAAAATACTTAAACAATCCTCTAATAATAATTGAGACAACCAAATCCTAATATATATAAATATTTCATCAATCTAGATGAATATTCAATACTTCATAATTATACAAGCTCTGAGACCACAATGGTTTAGTCTCTTGAGAGACTATATACATATTCAACTTCATTCTTAAAAGATCTCCAATATCTTCCACATATATCTTTATAACCATATAAAAATTTCATACTTAAAACCTTTTATCTAACCCTAGGGATGGAAAACATAATAAAGGGTAATATTTAATGTTTTAAAAGGGTAAACATGGTAGATATCAATCATAAGGGCATAAAAATATCATTTGTACATTAACATAATCAAGTGAATGATCTCAACATAAAATAATTATTCCTAAAAAATATTATATTTTTTTCCAAAATAGATTCACATTTAGTAGAATTATTTATAATGGTGTAAAAGCAGTAATCATCATTAAAGATTCATTACATAGGCATATGGAATTTTAAGAATAAGAAATCAAAATTTTGTGGACATATCTATCTACAATAACAACCATGTAGAATCTTGTGATAATATCTAGAAGAAATCATACTAATACATCATGATGTGGAAATATCCATTTGAAATAATTTCCAAGTATATTCATGTTAGCATATCCAGATGCAATCCTACCCATGCATCAAAATGTGAATAAATCTATAGACAACCAAGTACATACTTATCATCATCATCTCTTGATGTATATATATATATATCACATTACCCTATGCATTTTAGGTCTATAAAAAACCCAAAAAACACATAATCAGAATCCATTAATATGTATTCCAATTTTTGATATAAACATTTATCATTTCTTCGAGCAAAAACATGTGGGAATGAAAAATGGTTTCTTCAATATTTCATTATAATGTAATTAACCCATGTAAAAAAATGGGTTTTTTTATCATACATTAATAATCACCATCATAAGACATCAAAATAAAGAACCTGGATGGTATTTTAAGATTTTATCCCTATTGAAGCTTAAAAATCATTACAAGATGTTAACATTGAAGAAATATTCCTTTAAAATATCATTTAGATCATTCTTTGAAACATTAGAAAATAACATTTTATTTTGGCAAAGTTTTAAGTAAAAATTTCTATAATATTGATAAAATAATTTTTTAAAATAACCTATAAAAATGGTAAAGTAGTCCTTATGGAAAATAATGGTCATAATCGAGGAAAACTTCATTCATGTCATATATAGTAAACTAAAACATTCCTTTAATGCATTTGTAAAAATTAAAAAATTGATTGTTCAGAAAAAAAAATTAGGAAAATTAATTAAAAATATGTAAATTAATTAAAATTTAGGTAAAATTATTTCTTAAAAAAAATTAAAATATAGTTAATAAATTTTATAATTCTATTTTGAACATAATGGTCATGGATGAATAATTTATCAACCAAAGATGAAATATAGTATACTTTTCTATAAAAATATTTTGTTGATCATTTCAAGTACAAAAGAGAGAAAAATGGTACTAATATAAAAAACACTTAGAATAAACAATGGGGAATATAATATATTGTATTTAAATTATTATATCCATATAATTTACCTCAATATAAATTTAACATAGATAATCATGAAAATAAGTGAGATTGTAACAAAAACCCTTTACCCCAAGTCTCATGTTACTTACTAAAAATTCAAATATGATGTATTATATATATATATAATAAATAATTTAAAAAACACAATAATTCATAACATACTACGTATAATTACTTTATGATTTCTAATTATCCTTTTATTAATAATTCTTAGTTTAAAATTATATTTGTGTGAAAACTAGTCTATTTCGATGCATGTTTCAGATCAATGGTTTTGATAATTTCAACTCACTCATGGATTAATCATGTAAATAACATTAATCATGACATAATAATAATATATATTCAACATATAAACTTTTTAAATTATTCATATAAATTGGTGATGAAAAATTAAATACATAACTTTATGGAGACATTAGTTTGTACGTATGCATGAGTGGTGTTTCAAATTGTTGATGGACAAAAATAAATAATGTTATTGAATGATTTATATTTATATAATTATTGTTATTTCCTAAATATAATATATATTAATTAAATATATATTTATTACCATTCCTTTAAAGTGTAAATGAAAAATTAATCATATGGCTTTGTGGAGGTGGTAGTCCACACATATGCATGAGTGACAAAATTACCTTAAAAGGATGAAAAGTTAATAAGTTAGATATGATATTATAATTATAGAATAATGATTTATTAAATATAATATATATACATTTAATATATCATAATAACTTACCATGAACAATGGTCGCTGAAAATTAATCATATCGCAACATGGAGTCGATAGTCTACACGTATGCATGAGTGATGCATTCATTTCCCACTTAATAGAAAAATGTGGGAAATCGTTGATTCATCCTTATAATAAAAATTATTTATATTTAAGATATAGAAGTAGTTATTTTATAATGGATACCATATATTTAGAGAAGTTATAAGAAAAAAATTGAAAATACTCAATTATGAGTTTTACCACTTCGTTGAGAACCCACCTTTCGTTTACGCCTTATTCCTCTAAAGGATTGAATTATGACAATAATATTAAATATAGGATGTGGTAGGTAGGTTATTTAGTAATTACAGTATTAATTGTCTGATAAATAAGGATCATTAAGTGTGAGTAAGTGATAATTAGTGGTATCCAATTATAATTGAGTGATAAGACACACTTGGAATTTTTCAAAAGATTAAAATATATTTTTGTCTTACTGATGTAAATTTGATCCAAAATGAAAAATATGTGAACTAATAATGATACTTCAGAAATAAATATAATTATAAAATTAAATCATATTTTTTGGGATATATTGAACCTTGTCTCTTAGGATAACCCTCCCTAGTTAAACATGTTTCAACCGAAACTGTGGTAAAAAAATATTGTTTTCACTATTCATTATAAAAAAATTAAGTTGAAATTATTATATAATATATATTATTATGATAGAAAATATGGAATCTATTTTATAGTATTACACACATTAATGGTATGAAACTACATCTTAAATAAACCAGTAAGACATAACCAAAAATTATTTTCCAGAAAAAATTATTTTTAAGTGTAAACATGTTATTATACCAAAATTAACAAAATTATTTATTATATTATCCTTAATTTGATTATATTTAATCAAAATAAATAATTAAATTTTAAAATAAATTCAAAAAAGGTAATTTTTTAATATATGATTTTAAAAGACGGTTTTATATAAAATCATCATTTTTTCACTATTCACTAAAAAATCAACATTTTTAGAGAAATCAAAAAATTTAAATTTAAGATAATTTTTCATATTATAATTTCAAACAACGATAACCTTTTTATAAAAAAAATTATAAAGTGAAAATTTTAATTAAAATATTCGGTCACAAAAAGAAATAAAAACTATTTTTTGAAGAAAATGTATTTTTGAAGCATAAAATGACTTCAATAAAAATTGAGTGATTAAATAATAATAATTGATAAATAAATTTATATTTATTAATAAAATTATAAATATACATCATAATGTGGTTTCACATATTGAAGCCTTCCAACTCAATGGATAGGTTATAACTATCATATTTAAAATTATACTATCCTAATAGTATATCGTGATCCATTTAAAATCGGGGTTATGCATACAAAATCGATCAATGAAATAAAATTAATTTAAAGATAATTAAATAATAAAATCTATAGTTATTATAAAAAATTCCTTGGTCTACATTTTTATGGAAAATGAAATGGTTTGGTGATTGCAATGTAATTTTGATATCACGGTTTGATGGAGGATTTATGAATACTGAGTAAGATTTTGTCTGACCACTCTATAGTTTAGTTAAAGGAATGATTCTTAATGGGAAATAAAAAAATTGATAATTAAATTTATGACTTTTATAGCTACATATATTTTAGATATTTTTTGGCCAAATTAATCCCCTGTATAGTTTAGGTCTATCATAGCATACTTTACTCCACCAAAGGATAAATATATATTATGGAACATTCATACTATTTTTTTATTTTTTTTATTTTATAAATAATAAGAGGTTATAGGTAACATCCATTAAAAATTTTGATGCTCTTGGTGGATCCATGATCTTTTAGATTCATGTAATCATGTCTTTATAATTTAATATTCCTTTATTATCTATTATCTATATCTTCCCTTGTTTTGACATTATTAAGGATTTATAGCTGAAATGGATGTATAAACATGGTTTAGGATTGATAAATATGTGATTTAATTAAGTTTGTAAGAATAATTATTAACATATTTTGGGTGCTTAATCACTAGGATATATTCACTCTCAGTGTTCTCTCATTTCAAGCTCTATTAAAGTTTAGTGGTTTGGATTCTCTTTTGTTTTTCTATTTTGTTGTTTTTAAGCATGTATTCATTTATATTTGGATATGGTGAAATATTTTCTCATAATAATGATAAATAATTGGATGAATTTATATTTTAATGGAATAAAAAATACTTTATATGATTTTTTATTGTTGTTGTTTATGTTCTCTCTTAATTTTTTGATAATCATATTTTTACATTTTAAGGTGGTTGTTAAATATATAAATATATATTTTAAATTTGTTTTATAAATTAGAATACTATAAAAATATGAATAGGTGATAAATAAAATTGTTTGATGGGTTATTGTTTTCATCACAAGGGAATTTTATTTTTATAAATATGTAGCAAAGTAATAGGAATCATTTGTATTTATTTCTATTAATTTTAGTTTTATATTGTGTAACTATATGGTGAGGATGGATAGAATGAATTATAGGGTGGATTTTCTAAGTTTATTTGACATGTTGGATTTAGGAGGTTAGTGTGGAATGTGTGTTATAGTTTCTTGGTTCTGGGTATATAATGAACTATTGAAATAATTAAATAAGTGGAATGAGAATAGGGTTGTGATGATAATGATTTGTAAAAATTAAGTATTTGATTTTTCTATATTAAGATAGTGAAATTTGACTGATAAAATGTTATTGTCAATGAATAAATATGAAATTTATTATTGGTTTATATTAAATTGGAACTTATTGGGATTTAATGTTCCTAAATGAAAATAATTTGGTTAGTGATGAATGATATGGAATTGTAAATGTAATTTACTAATAGGAATATTGATGTATTTGTGGTGTGGTTTTGTAATCGATCATATTATGGATAAAGTTTGACATGGATATTATTTTTTGGTGATATTGATGAGGTGAAGGGCTTTAGTTATAAATTAGTTGAGATAGAAAGTCAACCCTAGGATGGGTTTTTGTATTATATTATATCATTATACTTTTCATTATTTCTTATACACCACCACATTATTCAAATAACCTAATTAATGTACATATAATGTTTTGGGTATCATTTGAACACCTAATATCAAGGATTTTGGTGATACATATTATGGATTACTCCACCTCTCATTCCATCTCTATTGTTTATAGAGTGGTATTTTTAATGTGGTTATTGAATGTAGTGGGTATGGCTATGATATGTGCATATGGTAAACAAATGTGTAATTTGGTTGTGGTATGAAGATGTGGTATTTTTTTAGGGTATATAGATGTGGTACATTGATATTATATTATGATATGGTAGGTGGATGTGGTATAAGGATATATGAAGGGATGGAAGTGGCTAGATGTGTATCTTCAAGATGTGAGGGTGACCGGATTGGTGGGTAAATAGATGTTGGGTGCCCTCTTTGATATATTTTTCATGGTTCACTATACTATTATATTTTATATGAATTTTTTGAGACTAATAATATTGTGATACGAGTTAGTATATGTCATGACCTGTCCCCTGGGGCCCGTTCCGTGACTACCCCAAGTCCACCTTCCATAGGCCAAGGGCTGGCGACTAGCACTGAAAGGTGTATTCCCTAAAACTAGGAAGGCATTGCCTTTATATCCTGTAAACACACACAACCAAGCACACAGCAAGATACGAACACAGGAAAACTGAATAGTAAATAGAGTGAGTACAATAAGTAAAAAGGGGCCAGAATACAAGCCCAAATGGAAAGTACAAGAAACTTAAAAGTACAAGTAAACTGAAACAACTCTTGTGAACACCCTCTAGGGATCCTACCTGAAGGGTAGGTACAGCTCTCTAATGGTTTTCTATATGTTATGCCTCATCTAAGGTCCACCTCTAAGGTACCTTGAGTCCGGGTACCCTCATCCTCAGTCAGCATTGTCCGTCGTCTGTACTAAACACAAGAAGGTGCGGGCATAACCCATGCAGGGGTGAGGATAACGATACGCAGTAGGGACCCTAAGACCCCCAAGGTCTCACTAAATCCAAAAAGGATAAACCCAAAAGCATGAAAACAACTGAAAATCCTACTTATGTATATTCCCATACATATACCTACAATATCAAGTAAACCCATCTCAATCATGAGGAAACATAATGCCCAACTCATTAGACCAAAGATCAATTGTTCCACAAAGGAAGGAATGTCATGAAGATAAGTACCACAATGATATGCCACATAGAAGAATATCACAAAGGTATCACCCCAAAGGTAAGTAACACAAAGGTACATGACACAGAATAATACCACAATGGTATCACCAAGAAGGTAAGGACTCAGCTCATACCAGGTATAACTTAGGTACAGTAGTAGAGATGATTAGATGTAACTACTAAATCATCTTTCTTATATATGAGGCAAACCAACATAGGATCTCAAATCATCCTCAGACCCACATAAGATCATAGAACATCATCATACCCACACAGGATCCTAGTACATCATCAGACCCACATAGGATTCTAGTACATCGTCAGACCCACACAGGATCCTAGTACATCATCAGACCCACACAGGATACTAGTACATCATCATACACACATAGGATCCTAGTACAGCAGACCCACAAAGGATCCTAGAGTAGTCCCATATGGATTCCTAGAGAGGATCCATGTGGGACCCTCAAACCCAGACCCATGTAGGATCCCAAATCACAATCCCACATAGGATCCCTTTCTCATGTTACAGCCAACAACAAGGTTCCCTCACTAAGCTTGCTTGTCTCTGAAAGGGTCTTCTCCTCAAGCCACCAGTCGATACCCCAACTGCCATGAAGTCCCATGACGAAGTATCCCAAAGGCCTTCCATGTCATAGGGGTCTCAATGCAATAGACAGTGCGTCAAATGGACACCCGGTTTGTAAGTTATTAGTATTTTTGTCCCGAGGGCTCAATTGGATTCATGCTCGATCCAACCTCATTGTACCCCAACATTATCCAAATCTCAAGCTGAGAATACCAAAAGGACCATCTTTCTCCAAGGCTTCCAGTGCTACAGATAGTTCGTCAAACGAACACCCATAGCACTAAGATATGGCCGAAAGAACGTATAGGGTTGAAACTTGTTCGGGTCCGGTCTGACCCGACCTAGTTCGGGTTGAACCGGCCCTACCTGGGTTGGGCCTTGGGTCGGACCCGGCCCTCATAATCTGATCCGGCCAACTGGGTCCGTCCCGGCCCGCTGGGTCCGGCCCGCGCTGGGCGGCCCGGCCTGGTCACATGTGTGGGGGAGTCATGTGCCCCCCCACCCTTAATCACCGAACAATTGAAGTTGTTCGGTCGCCAGGTAGTATGTGGGAACCACCACAGGTCCCGCTCGGTACAACTCGGCTGGCCAAAATGGCCAGCCCCTTTCTCCTCTTAGCGGCACATCGTGCACTGCCTCTCTACAACCAGTTGAACGTTGGCCACCTTCCACCGTCCTTCGTGGCCAGGCAGGTCACGTCCACTTGCTCTGATAGTGCGGTCGCATGTCACGCCATTGTCGGAGGCCATCTCAGCCTCCCTCTACTACTGCAATACAAAGTCATGGCTCTTGCTCGCCGGGCAGCAAAGATGTGCACCGCTGACCCCATCATGCGGCCGGCCTCCACCGTCCATTTCCCTTGCTCCACAGCGGAACTTCTCCTGCAGTGCGGTCACGCCATCATCATCTTTGCGGCAGTCCATGGTGATGGTCGTCATTCTCGAGCCCCACCAGTGTTGGTTTCCATCCACCTCCATCGTGAAGAACACACCAAAAAACCACAAATATTTTTGCAGTGAGGTCAGGACATATTCATTTATCCCATAACCTCCAAGTTAGAGTGGTATCAAGCGGCTCAAGGGAGGTAATTCAATGTGAGAGAAAAATTAACGATGATCAATCGAAAACACACCCCTACCTCAAAGGTTTGTTGACGTTGATGAGGAGGGAAGGACGGGCGTTGGTTTGTTGTCATTGAAAATGTCCCTCATTTGAGAACGTGTTCTTCATTAGAGAGCGCATTCTTCTTAGAGGATGAGTTTCTACAAGAGCTCTCTCCAATCCTCCATTTCACCAATGATTTCTCCCCAAAAAAAATGAGGATCCAATCCAAATAAAATATGTTTATCAATTTTAATTTGTTGGAACATATGGAGTTGGCATAATGAATTATTTAATTGATCTGGCATAATTATAGTATAGGGATTCCAAGAGTTACCTCCCATTAAGGGGGGAGTTTAGGGGTTGGGTGGTCGGCACCTTTAAATTCAAATTGAGAGTTTTTAGTTCGGGTGGTCTCCACCACCATAACCTCAAAAAAGGTTACAAGAAAAATAAAAAATGTTAAATATTTTGATTTTTATATTCCTCCAGGAAAAAGTGGAAAACTAACTTCTACCCTTGACCTACTTCAGTCGAGGTGAAGGTCTCCTTAAGTGAATACAGGCGCTGCAATTTCAATGGTGCCCTCAGATTTCAATTCCAAGCAACGGTTCAAAAGTTACAAAAACCTTATCACACCATTACTGAACGTACCTGAAAAAAAGTTCAGAAATTCATTCTAAGAAAATCGAGCCTCAGAATCACGCTCTGTAAATTTTCCTGGACTCTTAATATTCCATAAAATTTAAACAAAAATTACATGAAAAATTAGGGTCTTTACATTCTTCCCACTTCAGGTTTTTGAGTCCCGGTAATCCATAACTCAAACTAAGAGAACAAGTGTGGGTACTGAGCACGTATCTGGGCCTCCCAATCCCATGTGCTATCCTAGAGCTTCTTGTACTTCCAGTGAACACGTACTAGAGGTATCGACCACCCATGAAGGACCTGCTCCTATTTATCCTCAATCTCTACTGAACCTTCATAAACAACACCCCATCGTCGATGTCTAGCTCACCATGGTCGATGATGTTAGATGGGTCATCCACGTATCTCCTCATCTGTGATATGTGAAATATGTTGTGCACTCGGTGAAAATGAGGTGGAAGAGCTAAGTGGTAAGCCACCTCACCAACTATGCTAAGGACCTGAAAGGGTCCGATGAACCTCGAAGATAACTTTTCGTGCCATCCAAACCTCTAAAAACCTCGTCGGGGTGAGACCCGTAGGAGGAAGTGGTCACCATCCTTGAAATCCAGAGGTATCTTCCTCCTATCGGCATAAGACTTTTGCTTACTTTGTGCAGTCTTCATTTGCTCATGGATGATCTGCACCATCTCCGTCGTAGCCCATACCATCTTTGGTCCCACTAGTGCTGACTCCCCTGGGTTAGTCCAGCACAAAGTCGATCTGCAAAGTCGGCTGTACAAAGCCTTGAAAGGTGTCATCCCAATGGTGGAGTGATAGATGTTGTTATATGGAAACTCCACCAAAGGCAATTGATCCTCCCAGCCATGACCTAAGTCGAGGACGCAAGCACGTAGCATGTCCTCAAGGGTCTGAATTGTTCACTCAGTCTGGCCATCCATCTGATGATAGAAGGCGGTGCTCAAACGAATTTGCATCCCGAAAGCCTCATGCAACCCCTTCCATAGCTGATAAGTGAAACTTGTGTCACGATCGGAGACAATCGTCAAGGGTAATCCATGTATCCTCACAATCTCCTACACATAGAAGCGTCCCAAGATCTCTATTGAACCCTTCTCTTAGATCGGTAGGAAGTGGGCATACTTGGTGAGTTGGTCGACGATCACCTAGATAGAATCATGAGCCCTGGATGTAGGTGGAATTCATGTCATGAAGTCTATGTATATCCTATCACACATCCACTCTGGGGCCTTTAAAGGCTGAACTAAGCCTATTGTTACCATATGCTCCGCCTTCACTTGCGGACAAGTGAGGCACCGAGAGAAAAACTTTGCTACTGCTCTCTTCATTCCTGGCCACCAGTGCTGATGTCATAGATCCTGGTACATCTTCTCCAATCTTGGATGTACCTCTAGAGGGGATGTGTGTAAATCCCTCAACACATCCTCTAGAAGCAACACTAGTACCATGGTATGTCCTCTGAAGAGGATGACATGCTCCCCACCTCTATAAAATCCTTCAGGTTCTTGTCCTGTGGATATCTGAGCACGTTGTGCCTCACAGTCAGTTTCCCCATGTTGTCCCTCTCGAACTCGTTGAAGTAGTAGGGGATTGAATGTAAGAGATTGAAGAAAAGCTACTCCATCTCAATCCACAAGGGATATATGCAAAGCGGTCAGCTGCTCTGTCGCCTTACCTAACAATTGTATACCAGACCTCCTGGTGAGTGCATCTTCTATAATGTTACCCGTCCTAGGATTATAGACTATCTCGAAGTCATAGTCCTGGAGGGACTCAAGTCAATGTTGTTGTCTCAGGTTCAGGTCCTTTTGAGAGAAGATATACCTGAGACTCTTGTGATCTGAGTAGACTGTAAAACACTCACCCATCAAGTAAGGTCACCACATCTTCAAGGTGAAGACCACTGCTGCTAACTTCATATCATGGGTAGCGTAGTTCTACTCATGTTGACTCAGCTATCGAGAACCATATGCAATCACTGCTTGTTCTTGCATCAAGAAACATCTGAGCCCAGTCCCTGATGCATCGTAGTAAACTATGTACCATATGCCCTCCTCTTGAATCCTCAAGATGGGGGCACTAGTCAGCCTATGCCTCATCTCCTAAAAACTCCGCTGGCATCTCTCCGACCACATGAAGGGTTTCCCCTTATTCGTTAATGCTAATAAATGTGCTATAACTCTGGAGAAATCTAGAACAAATCTCCAGTAGTATCCAGCCAAACCCAAGAAACTTCATACCTCTATCACACTCTTGGGTGGCTCCTAAGAAAGTACCGCCTCAATCTTCACTGGATCCACCGCAACTCCAGCCTCTGAGATGACATGTCCCAGAAAGTGAACATATCTGATCTATAACTGGCACTTCAAGAGCTTACCATAAAGTTGGTGCTCTTGGAGTGTGTCCAAAACTCTATGTAAATGATAGGCATGCTCCTCCTCAGTAGCCGAGTAGATCAGAATGTCATCGATGAAGACTACTACAAAGAGATCAAGGTATGGCTGAAAGATCTTGTTCATGAGTCCCATTAACACTGCTGGGGCGTTGGTCACACCGAATGGCATAACCAAGAACTCGTAGTGGTTATACCAATATCGGTAAATTGTCTTCTATATATCCCCATCTCGTACTTTGAGCTGGTGATAGCCTGATCTGAGGTCTATCTTCGAGATCCCATCGTGCTCCCTTCAGCTGATCAAAGAGGTCGTCAATCCTCGGGAGTGGGTACTTGTTCTTCACAGTCACCTGATTCAGGCATCGATAGTCAACATAAAGTCTCAAGCTCCCATCCACCTTCTTGGCGAACAAAATTGGGGCTGCCCAAGGAGATACACTGGGACGGGTGAACCCTTTCCCATGTAAGTCCTCCATCTGTACTCGCAGCTCAGGAAGCTTCACTGGAGCCATCCGATATGCTAGTGTAGATATTGGTGTCATTATGAGGTACAAATCAATGTAAAAGTACACCTCTCTATGAGAAGGTAGACTTGAAACATCATTAGTGAAGATATCCGCGTACTGGTCCACCACTACAGGATACCTCGGACTCTCCACGTCAACCACTCTGAGGGTAAGGCCAGCCATCTGATAAGTGATCGGCCGAACTCTCCTCCAGGTGATTCCATCCTTCGCTTCAAAGTCTCCCTTCTCTCCGGTGAAGGTAAACCTAGTCTCATCTGTGCAGACACACCGCACTTTGCGCCTAATACAGTCAATATGAGCATGGACAGTAGATAACGAGTCCATACCCAAGATGACATCGTAAGGTCTCGACACCGCTACTAAAATATCCCAGTTGAATCTCTCGCCTCATATAGTAAGCTCACACTACCGTAAATAGTGCATAATCATCAAATCCCCTCCCGTAGGAGTCTCTAGTCATAAGGATCGAGCCAAAAACCTTGTCAGAATCTTCGAGATCTAAATGTGGGCAGTGGCAATAAAAGAATGACTGGAACCTGTGTCTATAAGTACTGCATCTAAGGTGGAGTAGACACAGATCGTACCTCATATAATCTTTGGAGCGCCATGGTGGTAGGTCTCAACTTCTTGGAGCTAAGATTTCCCCTATCCACCTGCTCCTTGTAGTTGGGGTGGACCACCTGGTGGTGGTGGCAGTAACATCTAAAATCGTCGCCCACCGACAGCTGCACGACCAGCTCCTCTGCCATGTCCTCCTTCTCCCTGCAGACCTCCTCGGTCGAACCTCTGTCTCTGCCTGGGCAGTCCCTCGACCGTCTACTGATTATCCATATGGAGGTTTGGGCAGTCACAAGCCATGTGACCCTACCCACCGCATGTGTACCAATTCATGTTCCTCGCATGACTGGCTCTGTCTTTGGTAGCCCATACAACCGACCATGAATACTGCAGTCATCCACCTGTAGGTCTGGTCCTCCTAGACCTCTGTGAAATTTTTCTACTTCCAGCTGCAGAAGACTCCACTATGTGATGACTGGTGGTGGGTATCACTACTAGTGACTGCTCAGCAAGAAAACTCTCCACTGAGAGGGATCACTCTAACACCCCCACCTACGTATGGATGTTGAGAGAAATCATTGAAGCCTTGATCTCCCTCCTGATTCCCTGCTCAAAGGTCTAGGCCCTGAATAATGGGTCATGCACCATATCAATGGAGTAATGTGAGAGGTCAGTGAACCTCGTTGAGTACTGAGCTACAGTCCTGCTGCCCTGCTACAGATGAAGAAGCTTTTGTATGCGTACTGTGTGAAGAGTTTCTAGGAAAAAAATTTCCTGAACCAGGCTCTCGAAGTTTTCCCAAAGAAGCGACACCTCATTGTGAACCTGTAGCATCAAGCTCCACCATCTGCATGCTAATTTTTGTTGAAGAATAGCGAAAAGTATCACCAAGAGATCAGCTGGTGTCCCTACCAGTCGTAAGACTCTCACCACAGCCTCCATCCAATCCTCAGCCGCCTGTGGGTCCATCTCTCCCCTGAACCTAGGTGGCCTCTGGCACAAGAACTTGTGCAACATTCTCAAGAGACGTGCACTCTCTGCTTTTGGGGATGGTGGCATCGGTGGCCTAATGGGTAATGGTACCACTGGTTCCTCCACTGGTGCCTCTACTGGAAGAGGGCCCTGCACCGATGCCTCATCACTCGATGGGCTATCAATGTGTACTATACCTAGAACCATAGCTGGTTGTCTACATGGAGGTATCCTAAAAACAAACAGGTGTAACATAGTCAATAAGTTATACTTGGTGATCTGTCTCAAAGAGATCACAAATAAAAATCTTGAAAACACACATGCAATTAGTGTTTTTGTGCACAGAGTTGGAAATCAGAAGTTAGGGTCCTGGTGTATGGATACGTGGGTCGCCACACCAACACTAGATTCCCAAAACTGATAACCACACTCACTACACTTAACATTATTGCAGTTAAAAAAATCATAGTTCAATGTTCTATGGTATAACTGACTCCTCTGATACCAATTTGTCATGACTTGTCCCCCGAAGCCTATGTCGTGACTATCCCAAGCCCGCCTTCCATAGACCAGAGGCTAGTGACTAGCACTGAAAGGTCTATTCCCTAAAACCGGGAAGGCATTGCCTTTATATCCTATAAACACATGTAACCAAGAACACATCAAGATGCAAACACAAGTAAATTGAATAGTAAATAGAGTGAGTATAGTAAGTAAAAAGGGGCCAAAATACAAGCCCAACTTGGAAGTACAAGAAACTGGAAAGTATAAGTAAACTAAAATAGCTCCTATGAACACCAGCCAGGGATCCTACCTGAAGTGTAGGTACAGCTCTAAAATAGTCGTCTCTATGGTATGCCTCGTATAAGGTCTACCTCTGAGCTACCTCGAGTCATGTTACCCTCTTCCTTAGTCAGCATTGTCTGTTGTCTGCACCAAGCACAACATGGTGCGGCCGTAGCCCGTGTAGGGGTGAGTATAACAATACTCAATAGGAACCCTGATACCCACAAGGTCTCACAAAATCCAAAAAGGATAAACCAAAAAGCATGAAAACAACTGACAACACTACTTAGGTATATACCCATACATATAGCAAAAATATCGAGTAAACCCATCTCAATCATGAGGAAACCCAAGGCCCAACTCATTAGCCTAAATCTCAACTATTCCAAAAAGGAAGGAATATCCCGAAGGTAAGTACCACAAAGGTACACCACAAAGAAGAATACCACAAAGGTATCACCACGAAGGTAAGTACCACAAATGTACGCCACACAGAAGAATACCACAATGGTATCACCACAAAGGTAAGGACTCAGCTCATGCCTCGTATAACTTAGGAACAGTAATAGAGATGATTAGATGTAACTACTGAATCATCTTACTCTGTTAAAAGGCAGACCCATGTAGGATCCCAAATCATCATCAGACCCACACAAGATCCTATTACATCATCGGACCCACACAAGATCCTAGTACATCATCATACCCACACAGGATCCTATTACATCATCAAACCCACGCAGGATCTTAGTACATCATCAGACCCACACAATATCCTAGAACACCATCAAGCCCACAAAGGATCCTAGTACAGCAGACCCGTGAAGAATCTTAGAGTATTACAACATGGATTCCTAGATAGGATCCATGTGGGACCCTCAAACAAAGACCCACATAGGATCACAAAGCACAGACCCACATAGGATCCCTTTCTCATGTTACAGCCTGCTATAGGGTTCACGCACTAAGATCACTTGTCTCCAGGAGGGTCCGCTCTTCAAGTCACTATTCGATACTACAACATCCAAAAATTCTAAATAAGAATTATCCCAAAGTACCGCTGCGTCATAGGGGTCTCAACCCAAGAGACGGTGCGTCAAACGGATGCCCAGTCTGTAAGTTATTAACCTTTTTGTCCCAAGGTCCCGGTTGGATTCGTGCTAGATCCAACCAAACCGTACCCCAACTTTATCCAAATTTAATGTTGGGTATACCAAAAGTACCATCTCGCACAAAGGTTTTTGGCACCGCAGACGGTTTGTCAAATGAACGCTCGTAGCTCAAAATATGCCCGAAAGAATGTATAGGGATGAAACTGGTTCGGATCTGGTCAGACCGACCCGGCCTGACCTGGCTTGGGCCGACCCGACCTGGTTCAGGTTGACCCATCCCAACTTGGGTCTGGCCCTGGGTCAGACTCGGCGCGCGGAATCCAACCCGGCCCACTGGGTTTGGGCCAACCCGCGCCGGGCAGCCCGGCCTAGCCACATGCGGGGGGGGGGGGGGGGGGGGGGGGGGGGGGGGGGGGGGGGGGGGGGGAGTCGTGCGCCCCACGCCCTCAATCACCGAATGGCCAAAGCTGTTCGGTCTCTAGGAAACACGTGGGACCCGCCGCAGGTTATGCTCAGTATAGATCATTCAGCCGAAACGACCAGATCCTTTCTCCTCCTGGCTGGGTGTCGTGCACCGCCCCTCCGCGGCCGGCCGAACACCAGCCACCTTCCACAATCTATCGCGGCCAGGGGGGACATGGCCACTTGCTCTGAAAATGCAGTCATGTGTCGCACCTTCACCGGAGGCCAGCTCGGCCTCCCTTCTCTGTTATGGCACAAAGTCATAGCCCCTACTCGCCAGGCGGCATGGATAAATGTGGCCACCCCCGTTGTGCGGCCCGCCTCCACCGTAGTCCTTCTCCGGGGGTGCGATTGTGTCACCGCCGTCTTTGCGGTCATCCGTGGTGTCAGCCACCATTCCCGAGCCCCACTGGTGTCAGTTTCGGTCCTCCTATATCGCAAAGGACACACCAAGAACCACAAAGATTTTTACGGTGAGGGAGGGCCATGTTCGTTTGGCCCATACCCTCCGCGGTAGAGCGGTAGAAAGCGGCTCAAGGGAGGTGATTCAACGTGAGAGAAAAATTAACGATGATCAATCAAAAAAACACCCATACCTTGAAGGTTTGTTGACATCGGTGAGGAGGGAAGGACGAACGTTGATTCATTTTCATTGAATGCTTTCCTCATTGGAGAGTGTGTTCTTCATTGGAGATTGCATTCTTCGTTGGAGGATGAGTTTCTCCAAGAGCTCTCTCCAAGCCTCCCTTTCGCTAATGATTTCTCCCAAGAAAAATGAGGAGTCAATCCAAATAAAATATTCTTATCAATTATAATTTTTTTTCACATATGGAGTTCTCATAGTTAATTACTTAATTGATGTGGCATAATTAAAGTAGAGGGAGTCCAAGAGTTACCTCCCATTAAAGGGGGAGTTTAAGGGTCAGGTGGTCCCCACCTTTGAATTCAAATTGGGAATTGTTAGTTCAGGTGGTCCCCACCTCCATAACCCCAAATAAGGTTACATGAAAAATAAAAAATGATAAATATTTTTTTTCTATTCCTCCACGAATAAGTAGAAAACTAACTTCTACCCTTGACCTACTTCGGTCGAGGTGAAGGTCTCCTTAAGTGAATACTGGCATTGTGAGTTCAATTGTTCCCTCAGATTACAATTCCGAGAAATGGTTCAAAAGTTACAAAAACCCACTCACACATTTACTAAACGTACCCAAAAAAGTTTAGAAATTAATTCTAGGCACACCAACCCTCGGAATCATGTGCTGTAAATTTTCACAGACTTGTAATATTCCATATAATTTAAAAAATATTACACGGAAAATTCAGATTGTTACAGTAGATGGCATGGGATAGGATATTAGTAAATGTTTATATTTATTATTTATTTCATTAGTATGATTATTCAATATTAGATTTATATTAAAATGGGAAGAACCTACCGTGTATAATTTTAATCTCACTCCTACCTCTATATATAATTTTTACATATATACATGAGAGTGGTAGTGAGTGAGATGGAACTTACTAGATTATAATATGGAAAATATATTTTGTTGAAGTTACTATATTAACATCCATTTATTTCATAGTATTTTCATTTGAGGTGTTTTTTTGTTTTATATGATATTACATGAGCATTGATATTATGGATGGTAATTTGGGTTTATTTATTTATTTTAGTATTTATTTATTATTTTATTTATCTTTTTATGATTTATAAGGCCAATACCTCTAGTATTGAATGTATTATACCCTTAATTAATTTTTATATCCCATTTCTTATGATAGGATAGTTTCAAGGGTCACACATTCCCTTAATACAAACCCAAGAAGGATTTTAGTAAGGATGGGTCAAAACAATCTATATTATAGAAACTATTTCCATGAATAATTTACTTAAACCATGTAATGGGTTTATTATTTTGATGATAAATCATGACTTGTTTTATAAAATAAGGTTTCATTTAATGAACTATCTCAAATTATGGTTATTTTTATTAAAACACTCTAGGGATATATGGGAACAAATTTTTAAATATTCTTCATCTATTAAAACTTGAATCATAATGGAAAAAACATTTCTATGATATAACTAAAGTGGTTTATCCTGGATAACCCTTTTTCAAACATAAAGGAAAAACCACTAAAACCAATATTCACACAATAATTATACATTCATTTGAATTGAATAAGTATAAATGACAAATACTTCTTCTTATTCACTATGGTTAATGGTGATTATAATAAAACACCCAATTCACTCTTTACTCCTTTATAATCCATTATTTATTGTGAATTACTGGGTTCTTAGGAAGGATTCCCTATAACAAATTATTAATTATAACCATATATAAAGATGAATAGGGATTTAATGTTTTACATATTATATTTTTTTTATCTAATCTATTTAATAGACCATTTTAACACACATAAAAATAGATTTATACACTTTATACTACCAAAAATTACACAATCTAAGTATCTAAACTGATAAAGGAATATTTTCATGAAACCCCTATAAATATTTTTAAACTAGGAATGCACCATAATGGTGTACCCAAGGTCAATATCTTGGAGATGCTTCTCACATAATTTTTTTCTCTATTATCGCTAATTGTTCCTAAAATATAATACTTAAATGGAATAATATAGTAATGGGGGTTTTATAATATATATGTAAAATAAAATTATAAATTAATATATTTTAAAGCCACAAAAAATGATTTTAGTGAGATTGAAAGACATAAGATAAGGTATATCATTATTTGGAGTTTATAGTTATGCAATCATTTTAATATAAAATTAATCAAGATAATCTATTCAATTTGGTTATCAAGACCTATCACACGAAACCCTGCCCTTATAATGATTATTATCACACTCCATGAACTATGAAAGTAAGACAATAATATTCTATGTCAAAAACTAAGTTAAACTCCACTGTATGAATGAATTAAACATTAAAGGGAAGTAATATTTTTAGACATCAAAAAAAGATAAATGGTAAAGAAAAGTAGTAAAATACCCATCCTGATTAGTTTAAAAATGACCAAATTCATATAATAGAATAATGAGAAAAAATTGAGTCATTTAAAACCCTAATATCACAT